>OX451740.1:1309713338-1310334272 GCA_948472305.1 Vicia faba | reverse complement strand
ACACACACTCTCTCTCTCTCTCTCTCTAAGTTTTTCTTTGTCACTTCCTCTTACTAGTTCTTATAGTTAAATGCTTTTGTGAGGAAATATTTTTTGTGAGTAGAGGTTTATATATTTCTGGTTGGGTAGAAATGTATAAAGTTCTTCAAGATTTTTATTGTATCACCTTGATGAACATCATCCATGTTTAGGGGAAAAAAACTATATGGTTTGAAGCTAAACTCGTTAAAAGTTTTGGTTGGGGATTTAAGTGGTAAGTCTCATGTTCTTGTGGTATAAGATTGTTAATATTGATGAGCTTCCCTTAAGGATATTATACAGCCTTTTTTCATTTGAAGGTTGAAGGTCATCAATATTGATGAACTTACCAATAGGTTCATGGTTAGCCTGTTATGAAATCTCAGGTTAGTTGATCAGCCTGTTAAAATCACAAGAGGTTAATGGTTATCATGTTAAAGCATATTGAGCTCATATATTTTTAATAGAGAGAAGTGATGGTACTTCAATCTACAGTTGGGATATGAGCTTGACCACTTCAATCTCAACATTAAAGAAGACACAAACATTTATATATTTTGTCTTGTATTATCATGGTTGTAGGACAACTAACATTTTCTTGTATAAGGGGGTTCGTGAGCTTCACCTAATAAAAATTCTCAAATACTTAATGGAAACTCTCGAGATCAGTTCTTGGGGAGAGGAGTAGGTTCTTCAATTTTGATCGAACCTCTATATATCACAGTGTTCTTCTTATCCCTTAACTTTTTATTTTTCGCATTTTATTTCAAAATTATTTTTCCGCTGCTAAGTTATTAAACATTTTTAAAACTCTGATAGATCTTATATTTTTGAAAATGTTTTTCAAACTATGTTTTTAATCTTCGAAAAAGTTTTAAAACTGTATTTTTCCAAACCACACAATTAACCCCTCTTGTGTGTGAAGTCTCAAGTCCAACAAGTGGCATAAGAGCCTAACTCCCGTTGAAAGGACTAATCGTTTCAAGAGGAAGATGACTTCCAACATAATAATCTTTTCAAAAACTCACCACCATTTTTAAAAAAATTAGTATTTACAAATTTTCTTGAAAACCTTTTTCAAAAAATTATTCAATGGTCACATGATGAAGGAATGAAAAAACTTTTTGAACCAAAGATGATTTTATATATTTTACCACCAATAAAATGTAGGACGCTTTGGAAAAATATATATGAAGTTTCCCCAAGTAACAAACCAAAGGATATGAACACATGATGCGTAGAAAATTTTCTTCTTAAAAATTTGTTAGATTATTGTTAATAATGTTTATCTAAAGAATTGTGAATTGGAAATCTTATCCAAAATATTTACCATATAGATAAAAATCTCTATGAGTTTCAGGAAGAAAATAATCATGGAAACTAATGCAATCAAAAGATTAAGATCCCCCCAAAGAGTCCTCACGTTCAAAGAACAACAGAAAGACGAAGGAGTTCTTCAGTCAGTTGAACAAAGAAAAGGAGATTTCAACCTTGGGAGAAAAATAAATAATAAACATCTAACAATATGATATTTTCTTAAAGGAACCTGTTGTAACCCAAAATTTTCCCTCCCATTTTCTTCAAGGTATCTCCTCATGCTCCTAGGGCTTTCATTTGCTCAAGGTTACTCAGGAATTGATCATACAAATTCTCCTCCTAAGCAATGGACCCACAACTAGGGTTTCATTTTTCTCAAGGAAGGTTGGATTTATAAGGCCTCAAGTGGATTTAATGGTCCCTCATATGTCTCCAAGAATGCTCATTCCTAGTTTCAAGCCTTGCATCACAGGTTTGCTCAGTGAATTGCTCAGATGACTGAAAGATCAACTCTATTGGACAAAAAGTCAATTGTGGTCAACATATAGTCAAACCTCAAGATTTTTGGTCAACATCAAGATTTTAAAGTTATATTCATCATTTTATCAAGAGTTTATAATGATTCATCAAGTAAACTCAAGATTCATCAAAAGTCAAAAGTTGCTAAATTATGGTTTTCTTAAGGAGAAGTCAACTGAACTTTGACCAAGTAGAACTTCCATATGCTTCATCATATTTTTCTCAACTAAATCTCATTTTGAAGTAAATTCAATTCTCTAGAACTTTGTCTCTCTAAGCTCAAGTCTAAAAAATGCTTCATATGAGAGATATGGGCCAAAACATTAGAGGTTATTTCAAAAGTCAACAAAAAGACACTTTTTGTCAAGGCAACTTACATCAAGATAAATTCTCCAAATGCAAAAATAATTATAATATATATTGTAGAGGACATCTTGATATTTCCAAAAAGTCCAAGATCACCTTCAAAAGATAAGAATTGAGAGAGTTATGATTGGTGCAAGTTGGGAAATTTTAAGAAAATGCGTGAAACCAAAAGTGATCAAACTTGGAATTTTGGGCTAATGGACTGATATTTCAAGATCCATGTGTGTTATAGGTCTCATGATAAACCTCTGAATCATTTAATACACCCCATGGATTTTTAATTCTATTAATCTTGATTTTTATTTATTTAAAGTCAAAATAAAATAAGATAAAGTCAAGCCTTCTTACAAAGGTCCAAGTCCAACATGTTTGACCTAATTTCTTCATTATATATCCTCATTATTTTAGATATCAAGACAAGAAACCCTTTCACAAGAAGCTATCCCAAAAACTTCCAAAATTCTCAAAACTAGGGAAAACTTCCAACCACAGGCCCAACCACTTTCAAAGCAAACCAACCTTCCCAAACAACTTCTGAAGTGTTGTAGGGTAAGAATGGATCAGCCTTGAAGATCCAAAAGGCCTGAAACCCTCATACGTGCCGTGCCGGTTTCTCATCTTGCATGAATTCATATTTTTATTTTTCTTTGTGTTTTTATGCATACTAACCTTGCTAATGTGTTTATGAGGTATCGATATGCAAGAAAAACCCATCGCGTGAGCCCCATGATGGTTGAATCACAAACTGGAATGCTTGGTCCATTTCATATTATTTTAGTCATATCTCACAACCTAGCGCAATTTGGCCAAAAAAAAAACTTCCATTGAATTTGCAAGGCCTGATTTCAGGGGGGTCCTTTTAATGCATTAATGTGTTTTATTTTACAGGGGGCACAAACGAGATCATCGGAGAAGACGACCGGAGCTAGGGCTCTAACGCCTCTCCAGTCCATTTTATAATATATTGATTCATTTCTATTTGATACACAGATGAGGGCGTAGTACCACTGGTCAAGGTGTTGGTCTGTGAGCGTAAAGGTGTGGGTTCGACCTTGCGCTTCATAATATTTTTGCTATTATTTTCCAATATTTACAGGTTATAACATACATGATCGCGACTTTATGAGTCTATCAGGTGTAGTGACTGCAAGTGCACAGTCTATCGCTTAGTTTTAAAAGATATTGAACCCACAAGGACTGATGGTCAGAACTATTGTTATCTAGGGTTACTATGTAAATCTAAGGTTGATTATAAAATTTGGGAGTTTGGGTTTAATCGGGAATTAACTAAAATCTAGTAATTAATAACGGGACACCGATATGTATTTCGATAACTTAAGGGATTCAATAAGTCATTGGCATTTGTTTTTAGTATTAAAACACAGTTTCCGTGAAACTATTCATTTAAAAACCCTCGTCTCAAACTTCTGTTCTATTGAATTAGATCATATCAGTTAAGCTCGAAATGAGCGCTTCCACTATTTCATTTAAAACTAAAAAGTAATTTTTGAAAAAGAACAAGGTCCAATTAACTATAAAGCGATTCCGCTGTTTTTAAAATGAATGTTTTAATAACCACATTATGGTTAAAACCTCAAACTTCCGCTCTATTGATTTTAACCATAGACTTTCTCTTACTTCTGTATAAAAACAATTCAATTTTCAATTAGAAATTAAAACCAGAAAAGTATTTTTTTTTGTAAAAATAATAATGCCAATTAATTACCGAATCCTTTCGGTCAAATTTTACATACCGGTATAGGGAATCTATCCAGACATAATATTATTGCAGAATATCATAAAATTAAAGTGTAAATTCAACAACGCATGTGTGATACGGTGGGAGAACTGACTTGGGTTTTGCGTTTGTTTTCGCAAATGTTTCGGTTTAGCAAGAGTCGCCACCGACTTTTTATTTTATCCTAAGGAAAGGTCAAAAAGCACAGGAAAGACCTTTGAGATGTTTTCGTGGGTTCGGGGGGTAGATTATGAAAAGGGAAGGTTCTAGCACCCTTTTCATCCATGGTTATCCATGGGCTCTTAGTTACTTGTTTTAGATCACTTGCCTTTGCTTTTCAATTGCTTGAAATGGTGTTTTGTGTGTGTGGTTTTGAAAATGTTTTGAAAAAGATGCCTTGTCTAGGCAACCTTTGTAATGACTCTTATTTGAGTATATACAAATATGTATGTCTTTTTGAAAAGATAATTCAATGTTTTGAAAGTTGTTTGGAAATTGTTTTTGAAGTTGTGTTGTGAAGTGTGTTTGAAAAATGGCAAGGATGTTTTGCAAGATTTTTGATCAAGTAACCAAGAGTTTGTCTACCCTATTTTACTCAAAGATATTTCTTATGTTTTAACCCTTTTAACAGTGTTGCTTCACCATTGTATTTGGTGAACAACCTTGTGTTAGGATGTTAACGGGACATGCGTGGGTCATCGTATAGACCATGATAGCAATAGTGTCAAGTATCTTTGGCAATTTTCTTGAGGGACTTGATCATTTTGTTTAGGCAACTCAGATAGCGTCATCGAGGGACTATGATCATTTTAATTGTTTTTGTTTTGCCAAAATACTTGACATACATAACATGGCCCATTTGTTTAGGCAACCAAGTGGAGATACCCTAAGGGTGCATGTGTAAATAGTGTGTTTGATTTGCATGCATTTTGTCTTGATTAGGGGTTTCCTACTTGTTGGTTTTATCTTTCCATACATACCTATTTACTAGCATTTGTATAAAGCAATAAAAATGTAGCAAATAAATATCCTACACTATTACAACCATATTGAAGTGCAGAATAATATAAAGGAAAAAATAAGATAAAAGCAAGAAAAATGAGTGTCTTTCGACCCAGGCAGTAGCAGCCTTCGATTTGCATTCTGCTGGCCTCCTTCGATTGGGATTTCGCACCAGTAAGGTCATGCCCTTCGATTGGGCTTTGGAACCAGTCAGGTCATGTACTTCGATTGGAGGCTGGCACCAGCATGGGAGTGCCTTTCGTTTGAGCCTGTACTTAGTGCAAGTGTGCCTCTGGTTGGGCCTTTCTGCCTTGTTGCCTTCTTCGATTGGGCCAGTGAAATCAGTGTGAGCGTGTCTCTGGATGGGCCTGGAAGTCAGTGTGGAAACCAAAGGCTTCGTTTCATACTCCTGTCTCCTGTTTCTTTCGTTTGAACTTTTTGAACAGCAACATGGCATAAGGCCATGCTAGTATTGCCTTACAATCAGTTAATACTTAATGCATATTTAAGTAAACAAGCAGCAAAACGAAAGGGGTTAGCTCTGAAAACATATTAAGTAGGTGGAAACGAAAAGAACCAAAGTGTTATGTACATGTTTTGAAATGAAAGGGAAGATTATTTACATACTATGCCATGAAACGAAAGGTTCAGGGGTAAGAGCGACTTACCTTGATTCAGGCCTTGAATGGATGTGGGATTCGAACTTGAACTGCTACCTGGACGTTTCTGGAATTCGAAGAGTAGTCACAGGGGGTTTGCTTTTGGTTCGAAGAGTTGACACAGAAGGTTGTCTTTGAGTTTGAACAAACTTCTACGTGTGGGGTGTTCTTCAGAATCAAAGAGGTGAGTGTTTGGGATTCTGGTTTATTTATTTATTTCTCAAGTGTTGATGAACTTGAGAGTTTTTGTTGTGTTTGAGAAAATTTGGGGGATTCCTTCCTCTGGTCCAAAGATCCTCTCCAGCTTTGTAAATGTTCCTCTATTTATAGAGAAAGAATGGACATGTTGTCCAAAGCCAGCCTTGCAAATAAATGATAAAATAATGTAACGTGAAAGTACATGTGGGGGCCTCTTGGCAGTTGGGGTGCAGAAAATAATAAAATAAGGCCCAGCTGGAAAGTAAATGTCCACTTGTGCCACAAAAGCAAGATGAATGGTTCAGATGAGGTTGCTTCCTTCTGAAGGAAAATAAGCGCAAGGCTCAAGACAAACTTTTAGAAAAGGTAGTACTGTGCTATTAAGTGCAAGTGGTCTTAGACAACAAATGAGTAAAGGCCTAAAAAGGGAAGACACGTGGCCTAGCCTATGGGTCTAAATGTTCAACTTGATCTTTTGAGTCGAATCCTCCATCTTTCTACACCTTTCGACCAGACTAGGACAATACGGCATTCGTTTTCACCAGCTGTGTGTCCTTCGAATGGATTTCTTATGTACCCTTCGAATGGGCCTTCTTTGCCAGCTTCAAAGTCCAATTCGAATCTATTTAGAACATTCCATATTAGACAACTTCGACCAGCCCTTGGCCTTGTGATGAGTCTAAGTTCTGATTCGAAGTGTTCAGAACTTCCTTCATCAGAGTATCTTAGATTAAGAGAAACTCTACACTGAAATGCCATTCGAAGGTCATTTCGTTCTGATGTTCTTATTAAGGGAAACTCTGAAGTTCCAGTCAAAGGACACTCTGAAGTTCCAGTCCAAGGACCTTTTGAAATTCCAATTGAAGGGTATTTGTCCATATACCAATCAAAGGGTACTTGTTAAAATTCCAATCGAAAGGCTTTGTTAACAGGCCAATCGAAAGGTGCTGTTCATGCTAATCGAAGGACAAGGTTAACATGTCTGTCGAAGCTGCCTTGACACAATGCTAAATCGAAGGATCCCGTGGCATGCCAATTGAAAGGCTTGGCCCAGGGTGCCAAACGAAAAGGTCTTTCAGAATTCCAATCGAAGGCCTTGACACAATGCCAATCGAAGTGCTTGTCCATAATGCCAATTGAAGCATTTTTGGAATGTCAATCGAAGTGCTTGTCCATAATGCCAATCGAAGGGAATTATCCATGCCAATCGAAAGGCTCCTTCAGAATACCAATCGAAGGGTCTTTCAGAATGCCAATCGAAAGGTACTTAAAGCACCACTCAAAAATTTTCTTTTTCCTTAGGCAAGGGTTTGTGGTCAACCATGCAGGGGGAAGACTTTGGAAAACATGAGAGGGCAAATTTTGGGGTACAACAACATGCATAGTAGGAAATAAATAAATTATGCTTATTAAAATAAGAACCTGAAGTGAATAACAAAGTGATTAATTCCAAAAATGCGTGTCCTCCACAAGTCGGCAGGATTGACTTGAAGTAGAAATACCTCGAATTAAATTAAAGTAATCCTAAACAAATTCTGGAAGTCTGGAAACAAACTAGTGTTGCAGTATTTCTCTGATGTGGAAAAATACTGCTCTAATGATGGGTTTTTTATTGCTTAGGGAATACTAAGAAAAGTAATGCTGGAAATCTTACTGGAAAATACCAAAACGGAATACAATAAAATAATGTTTAACAGAGAAAATGGAATTGAAAATAATAATACTACGTAATTGTTCAAAGTGCCAGAGAGAGATCAAGCGAGAGGGAGAGGAGAGCTTCAATTTTTGGTAACTGCCTCCATATATAGAGTCCATTTTGTTGAAGAAAAATAGGTAACGTTCTATGATTCACGTTCTTCAAGCACGGATAAAATCCAGGTGAACATGCGCTTAGTACGCTCCAGTGGCAAAGGCTTCGTAACTGCTTGGATCATGGCGAGCGTGGTGTGTATCGTGACGTGGGGAATATAATGAACATCTATCCTCGTCGTAACGTGAGACGTTCCGAGGGGCACAAAAATTAAACTTGTCCCGATCGTAACATCTTGTAGCGGGCGACACGCTTTTGTTTACAAAAAATCTGTGTTTTGCTGTTTTATAGCCATTTCTTCTTCATTTTTCCATTCTTTTTCTTCCTTTTCTTTTTTATGCCTTGCAAATGATAAGTACCCGAAATATGTTTCAAAAACTACAAAAAGGGATAAAATGTGACATAATAATCGAAAAATCAGAAATTTAATCTATTTAATCTATGTAATTCAGACGGAAAATGCTGATTCCATTACCCTAACGCAAGCGCATGCTTGGCGCAATGGAAAGCCTTGCTGGGTAGGAGGCTAAGGGCGTGGGTTCAACACCCACCCCTGGCATTTGTTTTTTCCTTTTTATTTTCTAACCCTATTTTTATTGATTTTGATGTATTTTTGGCAAACTAACTCTTTTTCTCTTAACCCTAATTTCACTTAACCATAAAACAATAAAACCTTTTTTTCACAAACCTAAAAAATAATTATTTTTTTTTGTAAACCCTAAAAAATGATTAGGTTTTAGGTTTTCATTAATATTTTTTAATTTCAATTAATCAATTTCTTTTAACTAAAATCAACTAGTTTTTTAGGTTTAATTAATTAATTATCATAAATCTTTTTTCATTAAAAAATCATCAAAAATATTTCTTTTTCTCGTCTATTTTTCTTATTTGATTTTCATAGATTAAATTGTTTAGGTTCACGAATGTAATTATCTTCCGCTTTTCTTCCTTATTATGTATCTGTCTCCCGGGATGTAATATTTAGGTTTACCTTTCCGCACTTTCTATTATGTATCTACCCCGAAGCGTTGTAATAGTTTAGGTTTATCTTTTTAGCCTTTACTTTCCGTACCTTTACTGTCTTTACTGTATTTATCCTAGTATTTATTAGTAACTAGGGTTGTATGGAAAGGAAAAAAAACTCAACGATAAAAAATCCTAACTTCAAAGATTAATAACTGAATATAAATCACTTGCACACTCGCACCTCTAGGGTAACCTCCCTTGTTGACTTGGAAAATAACGGTCATGTCCCTCGAACGTAGGGATACCTTAGAAAAGACCCTCGATTAAATTATCATCGTACAAAAGATCATAGTTCCTTGATGACCCTTCGATGTTGCCTTCCAAAAATGATCTAGTCCCTCGAGTTGCCTACGAATAAAATGATGATAGTCCCTTACGAAAGTTGCTAAAGCATCCTTACGAGTTGCCTTCAATTACCGTATGATGACCCTCACTTGTCCCTTCACATCCACGATAGGGCTTCCTTTTAACTAATGGTACAAATAAAACTATCTAATGGAGAAGGAAAAGTACAAGAACAACCTTGAGTGGGTAGAACCTTTAATCGCTTGCTCACAAAACTTTCAAAACAAAAACACTTTTAAAATATTTTCAAAAATGCTTTGTATACACTCTTGAGGACCGTTACAAGAGTCATTACAAAGTCCGCCTTACATTGGCATTCAAAATATTTTCAAACACACACATAAGGCAAATTTTCAAAAGTGAGCTAAGAGATTAAGAGCCCGTAGATAACTACGGATGGAAAGGGTGCTAACACCTTCCCTTTTCATAACCTACCCCACAAACTCAAAATCTATCAAGGTTTTTCCTGTTCTTTTCACCCTTTCCTTATTGGATAAAAGAAAAGTCGACGCTGACTCTTGTTATCCACAACATTTGCGATAAAATGCAAAACCAAGTCAGTTCTCCCACCGTATTACAAAACTGGCGACTCTGCTGGGGAGTACTTAAAAGAGGGGTTACCTTAGAGTTTATATCACCTTTAATTGCTTTAACTTGCTTGCGTTGTCTGCTTTATCTTTAATGGGTTGCTCGAGTTTAAATTCTTGCAAAGATCCTACACCTGGATCTAGGGATACCTTAGGCAAGTAGTAATAGATCATGGAAACTGTACGGCATAGACTGATATGGTTTAAGTGATGGCTACGTTAGTGTGACACTTTGGTTTATACCGATGTTCCTTGAGTTAGTCGAGGATATCACTGGGCTTCCGTGTGGTGTCATAAGCATTAACTGACTTGTAGAACCTTAATTGACCCTATTGGCCATTAGAAGGTAGTGAGATAGCCGACTTTGGTGCAGCCCAAGGTTGGTTAATACTTGATACTACACTCATTGAGATTCGACTTTCGGGATATTTTGGTGGTAAGTCAGTTGCTCTGTGGAAATAAAAACTGCGAGAAAGATTGATGATATGAGACTCCTAGAACTCGTATACATTTTTTAGGACAAGTTGAGCCAACTTAACTTCTATAGAAAATGATACTTACCTACGGAGCTTATGCAAGCCTTTAAACCTAAGGCTCTTGTGTTCTTTGTTTGTGTTTGCTACATTTTCAAACATGACATCATGACATCCTAACATAACATTTTCACTAACCATTTCAAGGATCCCGGGGGCCTGTGATGCAAGTTTATCATGAACCAGACTGCTAGCAAGGGGCAAGAGGATTTATTTTCCTCTCACCAAATGTCGTCAAGACCAAAGTACTTTCACTTGAGTCAGAGGCTAGGACCCACTTAACATGGTGACTTGATTCTCATAGAAGGATGTTCAAAGACGCAAGGTTCTTCAGTCAAAGCTGCAGCCAAACTCAACTTCTAACATTTCATTATTATTTATCCTGTGAGATCCTTGAAAACATTGCATCTACATATCATGCATGTCATTACATAACATGTACTTCACAACAGGTTTTCCCATCTTCTTGTTGTTTATTTTAGTAAAAGATTTCTCTCAAACAAACGGTCAAAGAACTTCAAGCTCAAAATGCTAAATTCCAAGATATGCTCCTGAACTTAGCCAAGGGGAAGAAAGAAATGATGGCGCTCATCTTTAAGTAGAAAAAGACTAGAAGACCAGTCAGCATCTTCAACGTGGGAAGAAGGTTTAAGGGTTCTCCCAAGAAAGCTCAAAACTATGATATTCCCTCTGACGAAGACGACAATCATGGTGAAGAAGACAATAGTGTAAAGGCTGAGAGGGGAAGTAACCTTGGTTTTGGCCAAGATTATGATGAAGAAGACTATTCTACTAAATAGTATCCTCCTGCTGATGAAAAATACAAACAACTGGAAGATCGTCTTAATGCTATGGAGATCCAGAGGGTGCCTGGATTGGATTTTGAAGAGCTGGATTAGTCTCGGGGATTGTCATTCCCCACAAATCCAAGGTCCCTACTTTTGCCAAGTATGACGGTGTTTCTTGCCTTGAACTTCATTTGAGGTCTTATGTCCGGAAGATCCATCCCTATACTACTGAGAGAAAGTTATGGGTTCATTTCTTTTAAGAGAGCCTATCCAGGACACAATTAGAATGGTTCTATCAACTGGAAGGAACCAATATCCCTACTTGGGAAGACTTGAATGCTTCCTTTTACAAATAGTACCAATACAATGTTGATCTTGCACCAACACGTGTGCAATTAAAAAGTATGACTATGGACTCGAATGAAGGCTTTAAAAAGTAGGCTCAGAAGTGGAGAGATTTAGCAGGAAGAGTTCAACCTCCTTTGTCAGATATATAGTTGGTTGACATGTTTATGTGCACTTTGACAAGACCTTTCTTTAATCATCTGATTGGAAGCTCTTCATATGGTTTTACTGAGTTGATATTAACAGGGGAACAAGTTGAAGGTGGTATTAGAAGTGGAAAGATTCAAGTGGTTGTGTCTTCGAGTATTGTCAAAAAGACGTTCAACGGTAAAAAGGAAACTATTGCAACCCAAAATTTTCCTTCCCATTTTCTTAAAGACATTCTTCTAGGGTTCTCAAATGCTCAAGGATGCTCAAGAATTGATCAAAAAAACTCTCCTCCTAAGCAATGGGTCCATAACTAGGGTTTTGTGTTTCTCAAGAAAGATTGGGTTTCAAAGATATCAAGTGGTTTCCATGGTTCTCCATAGGTATTTAATATTGTTCAAGTCAAACGTGGTACGATGGGAGAACTGACTTGGGTGTTTTTCATTTTATCACAAATGTTGCGGATAGCCAGAGTTACCACCGACGTTTCTTTTATCCAATAAAGGAAAGGGTGAAAAGT
This sequence comes from Vicia faba, assembly GCA_948472305.1. Lineage (NCBI taxonomy): Eukaryota > Viridiplantae > Streptophyta > Magnoliopsida > Fabales > Fabaceae > Vicia > Vicia faba. Next base: position 1,310,322,354 of record OX451740.1, on the reverse strand, counting down.
ACAGGAAAGACCTTTCGAGAATTTTCTTGAGTTGGGGGGGTAGGTTATGAAAAGGGAAGGTGTTAGCACCCTTTTCATCCATAGTTATCTATGATCTCTTTATTGCTTGATCACTTAAAAATGCTGTGTTTGAAAATATTTTGAAAACTCCTTTGTTTGGAAAACTTTGCAATGATTCTCGCATCGTTGAGAATGTGTACAAAGTGTTGGTTTTGAAAATATTTGTTGAAATAAATTTTTTAGAAATTTTTTGAAGGTGCCAATGTAAGGCAATTTTGTAATGATTCTCGTATTGCTGAAAATGTACACAAAATGTTTTTTTGAAAAGTATTTTTGAAAGTGTGAGGTGTAAATGGTTTTTTTTTGTGAGCAAGAAATTACGAATAATCTACCTACTCAAAAAGTATGTGTTCTTTTCCTCCTCCTTTAGATAATGCTTATCTACCATTGATTGATAGAGAGCCTTATCATTGGATGTGAGGGACAGACGAGGGTCGTCGTACAGTCATAGAAGGCAACTTGTAAGATGTTTTAGCAATTGTCGTAAGGAACTAAGATCATTTACCGAAGGAAACATTATAAGGGTCATCGAGGGACTATGACATTTTAATCAAGGGTCTTTGCTAAAACATCCCACGTTCGAGGGACATGACTATTTATATCCAAGGCAACAAGCGAGGTTAACCCTAGAGATGCAAGTGTGCAAAGTGTTTTGTTTTCAAGTATTTTTATCTTTGAATTTAGGGTTTTGATAAGGTTTATTTTAGTCTTGTCACGCAAACCCTAATTACTAACAATAATAAGGAAAGCGATAAATTACGAAATTTAAATGTCCTATGCTATTACAATGCTTTGGAAATGGGGAGTACAAGTTTGTGAATAGGGGGAGGAAAACAATAAAGCCCTAATTACTATTACAAACCATTGAATATGAATTACAATAAGAGTACAAAAAATGTAATGATGAAGAAGCAAAAATAGAATTTTTTTTAGGGTTTTTTGATAGAAAGGTTTTAATTAACCTAATTAAACTAATTAATTTTAATCACAAAGGAAATTAATTGATTATCTTAAATAAAACCTAAAATCTAAGTTAATTAAATTAAGAAGAGAAAATGAAACCTAAGTATAAAATAATTATTTAGAAAATAATTTGAAAGTTAATTTAAAAATATTTGAAGCATGGACAATAAATAAAACCTAATTCTAAATATTAACAAATAAAGCAAGTGTTTAATAAAATATTTAATAATTTAATTATTTAAGAAAATATATGTTTGGTATTTTTTGGTTAAATAAAATAAATAAATAAATAAAATATAGAAAAATATAAAGAATATAAAAAGTTTTGGGCTTGATGTTAAAAAAGTGAAATTGGGGTTAAGGATAGTTAACAGGTTAGACCCAAGATGTGTTTTTTTTGTTTAAATAAAAAATGAAATAAAATATGTATGGACCTGCGTGTGGGAAATAAAATGAGGGGGGGGGGGGGGGGGTGAGAAGCTCAAAAATGGTTCAGGCCCAAAAAGGAGAGTCCAAAGCCTATTTTGATCAAGCTTGGCTGGTTTATGAAGGTCTATGATGCACATGTGAGCTTGGTGCGTGGGATTGAGTCTTGTGATGATCAGATGACATTAATGTGAGGCTTCATGGTGAGTGTGTGTGGCCGGAATGCACCAAATCTACAAAGGAATAATAAGAAAAAACAAAAGAGTACCACTAGAGCTCGAACCCAGGTCCCTACACACTAATGCTTTACGTGCGCTTCTCCTGCCACTGGGGTGGCTGTTTCATCCGTGAGTAATACATATTATAATAAATATAAAATAAACTCAGTCTTAACGGTACTTCATTCCTAACCTCGCGCTAGTGTTTCCAACGCCATTTTTGAATTTTGGAACTTCCTCATTTCTCAACCAAATCAGAAAATGTAAACATGAAACTTGCTCCATTTTTCAATTCGAATTCAACCATATAAATTTCATGAGCTATATATCAAAGATGAATGGGAATTTCTGTTGGTACCGAATAAAACCTAATTTTTTCAGAAAGTTCAAACTCAAAATTTGCATCACTCAGGCAACCTAAATGAAATCTAAGGGCATGGTTAGCTTCAAGGCTATGATGTCTACATTTTATCTTTACAAAATAACTATTAATGATGCTTGTATGAGAAGTTCAAACTTGAGAAAAATTACATAAAAACTGGAAATTGTGTTTTGAGTTTGAGCACTCCTGGATGTGTTGTGATGATCTGAATAGCTTCAGTGGACTCCTAGGAAGCTAATGCAAAGCTTACTTTATGCTGAGAGTGCTTGAATCTTTCTGGAGAAGTCAATGTGTAGAACTCTATTTTTGGAAATGGAGGATGGTGGTAGAAGTGTTACAGTTATGTAACAGGGTCCTGGATCACTTCTATATAGTGTATGGATGATGTTTGAAGGATTAAAAGTGAAAACACATGAGTGAAATGTGAGTTTGGAATTCAAAGTCAAAAATGGCAAGTTATGGAGCTCTTGGTGCAATTTCTGGTTTAAGGGAGTTTGAGGGAGTTTCAAGGCTTGTGAATTCATGTGTTAGCTTGAAAATACATCCTCTATTCATATGCAAGAGGTTTGAGGGCTTGAAGTGATCAAATTCACAAGATTACATGTTATGGTTTTTTAACTTGTTTTTGAAGCAACCTTGACAAACATTGTTCCAATGCATAGTACAAGGAAATCTAGAGTAGTTAGAGGCTTTTAAACATTCTTATCTGATCTTGTATGTTGAGCGTGTTCATAACAAACAAGTTAGAGGCTCAAGACAAGTTGACTTTGTGATTAAAGCAACTTTACAAGAATGGCAATGTTACTTTGTGCCAAAAATGGATGAATCTCTTGGACAATGGCTCAAATTCTTGGATCATAGCTCTAACGATTGTGTAAAAAATTAACTATGAAGTGTTTTTCAAGTTAGAAACCTGCAAAGCAAGATTTATGCAGCATGCATTGAGATTTGATCAAGTGTTCATCATTAAAATGACCTAAAATTCAAGAATGGATGTCTAACTTCTTCTCTTCGATTCTCCTAGCTCAAGCATGATATCTTCAAGTTCTTGGACATTTTGGAAAGCTTTAAACATTTTCTACAACCTTCATGTGGACTAATTTGGATAACTTGCTAAAATTTCCAAGAAGTTGGGACAAAAAATCTGCCTAACTTGCCAAAATTTTCACTAAGTGTTTTATGAAAAATGTCATGAGTTCATGGGCTTATATCTTCAAATATAAGAATTTTTTGGACATCAACTCTCTAATACAAAGTTCTAGAATTCATCAAGATCTAAAACTTTCATTTTTAAAGTTTTCCTTGAACCATCTTGCATTTTGGTGAAAAATTGTCATGAAGTATTGAAATTATCAAGGTTAAAAATACTTAGAAAATTTTCAAGTATGGAAAATTTTGACTTTTTGTGTACTTTCTTTACTTTCTTGATTCTTGATGATCAAGTTTAATATTTTTGGGTATCTTGATGAATCTTGATCTTTGAAATTCAATGTTGATCAAAAAGTCAAAGTTTGACGTTTTGTGTATTAGTTGACTTTTCATCAGTTGATCCAAAATTCAACTATCAATCCATTAATCTTGAGAAATGATTTGAGCCATGAATTTAGGTTAACGTGTTGTGTTTGAATCCTTGAAATCATGCTTCAAGCCATTGGGTCATGTATTAGGTCAAAAGTCAATGATCAGTATATCTCAGTCAAAACCCTAATTTTGACAAATTTGTCCCTTTGGATGATTTGAGTACTTTTATTGAGGCATTGTGATCAACCCTTGTTCAATTGATAAATATCACTTCAAAATGTTGATATTGGCCAAAAATCATGAAGTTTGAATGTATATTGACCACAATTGACTTTTTACCCAATATAGTTAATTTTCAGTCATCTGAGCAATTGACTGAGAAAAATTGTGATGCAAGGCTTGAAACTTGGTATGAGAAATATTGAAGACCTATAATGAACCATGAAAGTAATTTGAGGCATCAAAAGTCCAATTGTCCTTGAGAAAACCAAAACCCTAATTTGTGGGCTCAGTGCTTAGGAGGTGAACTTGTCTGATCAAACTCTTGAAACTTCTTGAGCATTTGAGATCTTTTGTGAGAAATGTCTTGAGAATAGAGAGGGGAAATTTTGGGATACAACATCTGCCCCTTTTCAATCTTCTTAAACCTAAAGAGTTATATTGGCATATTCTTCATTCGTGACTTGAAGGTAGAAGAGGATTGAACACTTAAGTGCCCAGAAATTTGCACTCGCTTGTGCACAAAGTGAAACCTGTTTGTTGATTATGTTGGGAAAGGGATTAAAGATGCCATTTGGAAAGATGATGGAGATTTATCAAAGATGGGCTTATAGATGCCATCCAAAGGTGATTGTTGATAGAATTTAGACTAAGTCTAAGCTTGACTTCAACCGGAAGAAGCATCAGAATAAATCTTGAGTCGATTTAAACTGAACCATGAGATATCTGTGTTTGTTTTAACTGGAAAAGAATCAGAATAAATCTAAACCAGAAAAAGTCTTGTATTTGCCTTTAAATGTATAAGAATCAAAATAAATCTGAACCAGAAAAAGTCTCTACTAGAAAACTATCAAAAATAAATCTTTGGTCGATTTAAACTGAACCAACAAATGTCTTGTATTTTTCTTTAACTGGATAAGAATCAAAATAAATCTGAACTAGAAAAAGTGTCTATCGGAAAAGAATCAGAATAAATCTTTAGGCGATTTAAGTTGAACCAACAAATGTCTTGTATTTACCTTTAGATGGATAAGAATCAGAATAAATCTGAATCAGAAAAGTATATACTGGAAAAGAATCATAATAAATATTTGGGAAATTTAAACTGAACCAGCAGATGTCTTGTGTTTGTCTTTGACTTGATAAGAATCGGAATAAATCTGAACCAGAAAAAGTGTCTACCGGAAAAGAATCAGAATAAATCTTTAGGAGATTTAAGCTAAACCAGCAGATGTCTTGTATTTGTCTTTAACTGGATAAAATCAGAATAAATCAGAACCAGAAAAAGTGTCTACTGGAAAAGAATCAGAATAAATCTTTAGGAGTTTTAAGCTGAACCAACTGATGTCTTGTATTTGCCTTTAACTGGATAAGAATCAGAATGAATCTGAACCAGAAAAAGTTTCTACCAGAAAAGAATCAGAATAAATATTTAGGTGATTTAAGCTGAACCGATAGATGTCTTGTATTTGCCTTTAACTGGATAAGAATCAGAATAAATCTGAACAAGAAAAAGTGTCTACTGGAAAAATATTAGAAATAAATCTTTGGTCAATTTAAACTGAATCAACAGATGTCTTGTGTCATCTTTAACTGGAAAAGAATCAGAATAAATCTTTAGTCGATTTTAAACTGAACCAGAAAAAGTGTCTACTAGAAAAGTATCAGAATAAATCTTTGTCGATGTAAACTAAACCAACAGATGTCTAAAGGAAGTGTTTTTCATGTAGATAGTCGCCTCATCCTCTTTTGGGAATTGATCTTTATCTGAGTAGAGAGAAAGGAAGATAATTTCCACGTCCTATTTCGGGAGTTAATCTTCAATTTGCTTGTTCTTCACAGATAATTTCCCTGTCTTGTTTCAGGAATTAATCTGGAACCGTTTGAAAATTGATGATATTCTCTGTTGATTGATCTTTCCTGAAAAGGTAAAGAGTTAGTTGTATGCAATGTCATGATGTATGAAATTAATTGCGTAATGATGTTCTCAAAATAAATTAGATTGTGTTGTATGCATTTCGTATGCATATGTTATGATGAATGAATGTGCAATGTTGTTGAAGTGTATTTGTCTTGGGAAATAAATACCTAACTATTATTGGGGATGAAGGGTAGGTGTATCTTCAATCTTGTCTAGAATGCTTCTGCTGGGGATTCCTAGTTACTTGTTTGAGAAAAATCTGCAGGGGACATATTGATTTCTGTTTGGGGAGTAGAATGTAGGAACATTGGTCGTCTGTCGCTCTATTGGGGAATTTATTTCTTATATATCCTGATTGGGGATAAAAGAGATGGATGTCTTTCTGGCTTGTTTGGGGAAGATAATTCTTATATACCCTGACTAGGGATAAAAGAGATGGTCAATCTTCCGACTTGTCTAGGGAGGATAAAGTTAACTGGTATCTGGTCGAATTCCAAGCTTTGTAGCAACTCGTGGGGATAGTGGAAATTTCATTGGGGAGAAGAGTTTTGTTAGTGATTTTAGTGATCTAAGGAATAGACTCGAGCTGGGGAATTTGTAGTCTGTTGGGTAAATAAACCCTTGTTGTTGGAGAATTGCTCTGCTGAGGAAACTAACTCTCTTAGGGAAATTGAATTTACTAAAGAGAAAAAACTCTGCAGGGTCTCTTTCTTCAGTTTTGGAAGAACAAACTCAGTTGGTGAAGAGAATTTCCATGAATTGTATTGATTGGGACTCCGTAGGGAGTTTTAACGGGGAGGAGACTATACTCCTTTATTTGTTAAAGTGATTTGTTGGGGAGATTGTGGGAACTGTACCCTTATTTGTGAAGACTACTCTGTGGGGATAATCTCATAGAAGGGGTTCTGTGGGGACTTCACTGGGGATAACCTTATGAAAGGGATTCTGTGGGGATTTATGGACAACTTGAGTGTCATCCCAGCTCCTAGAGTTTTGAGTAAATGTTCATTCTTGTTCTTATGCATATATTTGTTAACAATTAATCATGTTCATTTGCATATGCTCATTCAAATTTAGTCATTGGATGTTTTTGCAAGCAAAACAAAAAAAAAGGTTTGGACTTGAAAGTATATTTATATTGATAATTTGCCTATAAACAGGTGAGTTTGTACAAAGAGGCGAAAATCCTTGTAAGAGGAAGTAGTCGTGAAATGAAAGATTACAAAGTGAATATATATATATATATATATATATATATATATATATATATATATATATATATATATATATATATATATATATATATATATATATATATATATATATATATATATATATATATATATATATATATATATATATATATATATATATATATATATATATATATATATATATATATATAGCCATGTGAAAAAATGATCTCATTGGGTTCCAACTTTACTATTGCCCCCATGTCTTTGAATATCTTGTCTCTTGTCGTCAGAAGAAGTTGATTGCACTGATCTTGTACCTTTTGAACTTTTGATATTGGTAATAAATCTGGCATGTAAGTGATCCAACGGGACATAGTCATACACTTTAATCCCTAATTTTTGCCTGGACTTCCCTCTCGGGTTTTCAGTCCACCAGGATACCCTTTTTGCCCAAGCCGCACTTTTAGGTTTTCGACTTGTCAGGTGTATAATATTTTGTATATATCCCTAGCTTTTTCTCGAACCCTTTTTGGTTCGCCGGGATGCCCTTATTTTTCCTAGTTATGTCAACCTAGTGGGTCATTCTTATGCATAGTGTTTTTTCACTATGTCCGCGTTCACAGGATGTGGGAAATCTTCGCCATCCATAATGGTTAACATCAGAGCCTCGCTCGAGAATACTTTCTTGACAACAAATGGCCCTTCATAGGTGGGAGTCCATTTTCCCCTGGGATCACCTTGTGGTAGAATGATGCGCTTTATTACAAATTCACCAACCTGGTATACCCGATGCTTGATCTTCTTATTGAAAGCTTTGATCATGCGTTTCTGGTATATCTGGACATGACAAACAGCTGCCAGCCTCTTCTCGTCAATCAAATTCAACTGATCCAGCTTTTTCTGAATCCATTCGTCTTCGTCTAAGTCTGCTTCTTTCATAATCCTTAGAGAAGGAATTTAAACTTCGACAGGCAGGACAACTTCCATGCCATAGACCAAAGAGAAAAGGGTTTCCCCAGTTGATGTTCATGCTGAAGTACGGTATCCATAAAGAGCAAGTGGTAGCATCTCATTTAAGTATTTATAGGTCACCATCATCTTTTGCACAATCTTCTTTATATTCGTGTTAGCAGCTTCCACTGTGCCATTCATCTTAGGTCTGTATGGAGAAGAGTTGTGATGTTTGATCTTGAACTGCGTGCAGAGTTCAATGATCAAAGCATTATTGAGATTGGTACCGTTGTCAGTGATAATTCTCTCAGGGATATCATACCGACAAATGAGGTTATGCTTGATAAACCGGGCTATGACGTTCTTGGTAACTGAGGTAAATGAAGCTGCTTCAACCCACTTGGTAAAGTAGTCAATGGCGACAAGAATGAAACAATGTCCATTAGAGGAAGTAGTTTTAATTTCTCCAATCATATCAATTCCCTACATTGCAAATGGCCAATGGGTATTCATGACATTCAAAGGTATCGAAGGCACGTGAACCTTATCAGTATAAATTTGGCCCTTATGGCAAGTCCTAGAGTGGTGATGACAATCGGTTTCCATGGTCGACCAATAGTAACCAGCTCATAGTAACCAATCATAGTCTCCAATCATAGTAACCAGCTCTCAGAATCTTCTTGGTCATAATATGTCAGCTAGAATGAGTACCAAAGATACCTTCATGTATATCCTCCTTGATCTTTTCTGCTTCCTTCTTATCCACACAACAGAGCAGAATTGAATCATGGTTACACTTGTATAATATCCCATTGCTCAGGAAGAACTTGGTTGAGAACCTCTGCAGGAATTTCTTGTCGTTGACTGACGCCCCTTCAGAATACTCTTGATCTTCGAGATATCTTTTCACCTCATGAAACCAAGGCTTCTCCTCTACACCATCAATGTCAATCTCATAGCAGTGCACTGGTTCATCAAATCTTTTGACAGTAATTCAGAGAGCTTTGTTGTCCCATCTAACCTTGAACGTAGAAGACATGGTAGCCAAAGCATCTGGAAATTGATTCTCTTCCCTCAGAATATGCTCAAAGGTAACCTCTTTAAAGTATGGGATCATGGTTAGCACAATATGATACGGTGGGAAGAACTGACTGTTTTTTGGAATGCTGGTTTGTGTTTTGCGTTTGTTTTTGCAAAATGTCGCGGTAAGCATGAGTTGCCACCGACTTTTATTTTATCCAACAAGGAAAGGAAAAGAGCATAGAAAAATTCCTTTTTCGAGATATTTCTCGTGTTCGAGGGGTAGATTATAGAAAGGGAAGGTATTAGCACCCTTTCTATCCGTGGTTATCCACGGGATCTTAGATACTTGCTCATCATGTTTTCAAAATTGTTTTCTTTGTGCTTATGGCTTTGAGAAAAGTTTTTGTTTGAAAACTTCAATTTAACTCTTGCTTCTGTCCTCAAGAGTGTAATGAAGTGTTTTGAAAACTTTGTTCGAGAAGGAGTGTAAGTGTGAAAAGTTTTGTTTTTTTTTGAAAGAGCAAGTATCTAAGGACCATCTACCTACTCGAAAAAGGAATCGTTCTATGCTAATTTCCTTTAGACAATGCTATCCTACTATTAGTGAGTAGGTAGCACCGTCGTTCGAGTTTAAGGGTCAATTCGAATGAGGGACGTGCAGTCACTAAAGCAATGTTAGGACGCCTTAGCGGTAACCCTAATGTCTTAGATCATTTATCCGAGGCTACCGTTTTGAGGCAACTATGATCCTTAGACAAGAGGGCGACCTTTAAAACTACCTATACTCAATGACCGCGTACGAAGTCAACCAAGTGGAGTATACCCTAAGAGTGCGCATGTGCGAGTGTGTTGTTTTCAGTTATTTTTGTCTTTGTATATGATAAAGGTGATCTAAGTTGATTTTAGGTTGAAACATTCAGTCTTGTCATGCCATCCTATTATCAAACATCTAACAGTTATAAATTGCTGAAATAAAATGCGGAATTTAAATTACAAGGCGTCAAGTATTTACATCGCCAAAGACAAACCCTTTAAAAGTAAATAAAGCGATAAAAAATAAATAAAAGTCCTATTAACTATTACAAACCGGAGCAAGTACAATATTGGATAAAATAAATAAATCGCGTGCGGGAAATTAAATCGAGCGCAAAGTTCTAGGGTTTTGACCCTTTTGATTAAAGAGAAGTATTTTTTTTGTTGTTTTTGAATTAAGAAAGAAATTACCTAAGTTAATTACTAAATTAAATTAAAATAAATTAATTAAAAAAAATAAATTATTTTTTGTTTTTTGTGTTATTTTAAGAAAGAAAAAACAAATAATTAATGTTAGTAAAAACCTAATTAAGTCTAGTTTAATTTTAATTATTTACAAAAATATGTTAAAATTATTCTAATTAAAACCTAAGTTAATTTAATTAGTATTTATTAAAAAAATAAAAATTAAAAGTTTGATTTGATAAAGAAAATATTTTGTGGTTTTAATTTATAAAGAAAAGAAATTTTTTAATTGGTTAGTAATTTAATAAAAATAATTAAGCAATTAATAAAATAAAATAAATAAACAAAATAATATGAGAGAAAGAGGGTATGGGCCTGATTTAGGAGTTTGAACAACAATCCTGTGGCCCAAATGAGCTGGCCCAAATGAGCTGGCCTTGTTGACTTTTTGAGATCCAGTAGGTGTGCATGGACTTTGCTTATGGTAGACCCTCACTCCTGGATCACCAGATCTGGCCTTTGGCCATCTGGCCATTGGATATGCGAAGGTGTATGGTAAACTACACACTTGAGATAGGCATGTGATCATCTGAAACAAAAAATATCAAAGAAGTGGAGGACCTGGGATTCGAACCCAGGTCCTGATGGATCTTACCAACGCGCGCTTGCCACTAGGCCACTTGTCCCTGTTTGTTAATATAATACAAAGAAAATATAATAAAACAAAACAATGATTATTGGTCAGAACAAAAAAATATGCGCGCGTGATTTGAATGGACGTATGGGAGAACGACAACTCATCGTCTCCTACCTCCAGAATCTGCAAATATTACCTATGGATTTGGATCCGCAGCTAAATGCACAAGCTAGTTCTAAAATCTTCCCTAGGCCACATAAATCAATTCCATAAACATGGCTGAGTTGGTCTTGGCTTCCTGATTAACACCATGCCATTCTTTAATCCCAATTTTTCCTGAAAAAGAAAACCCTAAAAACAAAAACGCAACCCTAGCTATGGTGTTTTGGGGTTACAGCGCCTATGAACCAAATTAAATGTTGCCAATGGCTTGCAAATAACATGAGGGTTATGATTATGCAATTATTTCATTCAAATGACGCCAAAATGGACCAAATCGAATCCAAGAACAGAGCTTGGTAATGAGGGACTTAAAACGCGTTGTGGTGTATGAGGAAGCTTACTTTAGATCCAGATAGACTGAGTGAACACCCAGGAAGAGATTGGGACCAGTCTCAGCTTCTGAACATGCCTCTAGCTATGGATTCGATTCCAAGCTTTTTACCACTTTTTTCAAACTTTGTTCTGCCTCTTCTTGCAGCCTCCAACCCTTGTTTCGATTCCCTTGACTTGCTTATGTACTATGGAGTGCATTAGGGTAAGAATTTTGGATTGAATCTTCTCCCATCAATGCTTGCCAATTAGATTTGATCCTCTCTTTACAAACTTGCCAATTTTGCCAAATCTCAATCTTTTTGTACATGATATGGTGAGATTCAAGTTTGATGATGATATTGATGATAGTTACAACTTGAAATAGCCAAAAGATCTCATGTAATCAAAGCATTGGATTTTATATGATTTAATTTGATTTAAAATGAATAAATTCAATAAAAAATCAAATAAAATAATAAAAATAAAATATGGGCTCATGGATGAAACTAGGACACGTGTGCAATGGTGCAAGCTCAAATCAAGTAGAAAAGAATGGGCCCATTTGACAAAATTTGAAGTTTTGGGGATAGTTGACTTTTGGCAATTTTGCAAAAATGTCCAACTTCAACAATGCACAATTTCTTCAATTTTGAACTTTTGGAAGTGTTCTTAGACTTTTTAGAAAGATTGAGATGTCCTCTAACCAAACCTTTTGGTCTCATCTCATTTTGATATTCCATGCTCAAGTTATGAGCTTTGGAAAAAAGGTATTTTTGTTAACTTTCAAAAATGACATATAATTTCCAAATTTATAACTTCTTGTGAGTGCATTTTTTGATCTTGGGGTATGAAGATGGATTGTAGGAAATTTCATCCTATTCAAAATGAGATTTGGATGGGCCATTTCTCATAAAGTATGAGAAAGGTATGCTTGGTCAAAGTTGAGTTGACTTTTCCTACAAAACCCTAATTTAGCAACTTTTGAGTCTTGATGAATTTTGAGCAATCCTTGATGAATCATGATCAACCCTTGATCAAATGATGAAATATACTTCAAAATGATAATGTTGACAAAAATATTGAAGTTTGACTGTATTTAGGTCACAGTTGACTTTTGCCCTAACATAGTTGATTTTTGGACCTTTGAGCAATTGACTGAGCAAACTTCCTCTGCAAGGCTTGAAACTTGACATGGATGACCTTGAGAACATATTAGGACATTGGGGAGCACTTGAGGTCATTTGGACTCAAGGATCTTGATGCAACACAAAACCCTAATTTGGGGTTGGCTGCCTTAGGAGATGACTTGTTTGTCCAACTCTTGAGAAAACTTGAGTAACTTGGAGATTTTTCTTGCAATATTTTGAGGAATATGGGAGGGCATATTTTGGGGTACAACAGCTGCCACTGTTCAATCTTCTTAAACCTGAGGATGTAGATTGGCTTTTGCGCCTTTCGTGATCCGAAGGTGGAAGATGATTGAACACTAGAGTGCCCAGAAATTTGCACTCGCATGAAGTGTTATCAGCCTGGTGATGTCGGGAATGGGCTTACAAATGCCATTTGGAGATTGCTGGAGGGAAGATGGGCTTAAAGATGCCATCTGCATGAGTGTCGATCGCATGAGAGATTCCTTAGTGAGAACTTGCATACCTGTTGTTGTGGAAGATTCCGTTGGGGAAATCTAATTTTGTTGAGATTTAGGAACTTGCCTGTACTTCAACTGAGAGAACATCTCTGCTGAGTTTTAAGAACTTGTCCGCAATTCAACTGGGGGGAAATCTATCGAGATTTAAAACCTTATCTGTAATTCAACCGAGATTAATTCAATTGAGATTTAAGAACCGGTCAGTACTTCGACTGAGGGAAACATCTTCATCGAGATCTGGGAACTGTCTGTTACTTCAACAGAGGATAATTCTATTGAGATTTAAGAAATCGTCCACACTTTGACGGAGGAAAATTGTCGAGATTTAGAACCTTATCTGTTACTTCAACCGAGACTAATTCAGTTGAGATTTAAGAACCGGTCAGTACTTCGATTGAGGGAAACATCTTCATAGAGATCTAGGAACTGTCTGTTACTTCAACGGAGGATAATTCTGTTGAGATTTAAAAACTCATCCACACTTCGACAGAGGAAAATTTCCGAGATTTAGAACCTTATATGTTACTTCAACCGAGACTAATTCAATTGAGATTTAAGAACCGGTCAGTACTTCGACTGAGAGAAACATCTTCATCGAGATTTAGGAACTGTCTGTTACTTCAACGGAGGATAATTCTGTTGAGATTTAAGAACTCGTCCACACTTCGACGGAGGAAAATTGTCGAGATTTAGAACCTTATCTGTTACTTCAACCGAGACTAATTCAGTTTAGATTTAAGAACCGGTCAGTACTTCGACTGAGGGAAACATCTTCATCGAGATCTAGGAACTGTCTGTTACTTCAACGGAGGATAATTCTGTTGAGATCTAAGAACTCGTCCACACTTCGACGGAGGAAAATTGTCGAGATTTAGAACCTTATCTGTTACTTCAACCGAGACTAATTCAGTTGAGATTTAAGAACCGGTCAGTACTTCGACTGAGGGAAACATCTTCATCGAGATTTAGGACTGTCTGTTACTTCAACGGAGGATAATTCTATTGAGATTTAAGAACTCGTCCACACTTCGACGGAGGAAAATTGTCGAGATTGAGAACCTTATCTGTAATTCAACCGAGAATAATTCAGTTGAGATTTAAGAACCGGCCAGGTCTTCGACTAAGGGAAACATCTTCATCAAGATCTAGGACTGTTTGTTACTTCAATGGAGGATAATTTTGTTGAGATTTAAGAACTCGTCCACACTTCGACGGAGGAAAAATGTCGAGATTGAGAACCTTATCTGTAATTCAACCGAGAATAATTCAGTTGAGATTTAAGAACCGGTCAGGTCTTCGACTGAGGGAAACATCTTCATCAATATCTAGGACTGTATGTTACTTCAATGGAGGATAATTCTGTTGAGATTTAAGAACTCGTCCACACTTCGACGGAGGAAAATTGTCGAGATTGAAAACCTTATCTTTAATTCAACCGAGAATAATTCAGTTGAGATTTAAGAACCGGTCGGTAGTTCGATATAACTGAGAACTTAACTGCATCCTTCCTGAAAGGTAAAGGTCAGTCATATGCAATGCATGATATATATCAAGCAATGATGTTCTCAAAATAAATGAGATTGTATTGTATGATGCATGTATCATGATGTATGGAAATGTAATGTTTTTAGCTGGGGAAAATAAATCCCGGATAGCTGCTGGAAAATAGAGTTGGATTCTTCGTTTCCGCTGGAGATAACGAACGAAGATGGTTGCGAGAATAAACCTGCAGGAGAGGATGACTCCGTTAGGGAATAAACTGATGCAGGATTACTTTGTAGGGAAGAGATGCTCTGTAGAGGATTCTGCCGATAAATTCCGCTGGGGATGAATTACCGTTGCTGGTGATACTGAATCCTGTTGGGGATTGAATTCTGTTTGTGAAAGGAAAGAACTCCGCTGGGGACGATCTCTCAGTTGCGACTTCACTGGGGATAACATTCTAGACTCTAATGGGGATAATCCTTTGAGATTTGCTGGGGATGATCCTTTGAACTCGGCTGGGGATATTTATTTTTATACTCCGCTGGGGACAAACTTCCAGGGTCTACTGGGGATAATTTCCCAAACTCCGTTGGGGAAGCTTTTTCAGACTACGCTGGGGACAAACTTCAGGGTCTACTGGGAATGATTTTCCAAACTCCGCTGGGGAAGCTTTTTCAGACTGCGCTGGGTAAAATTTCAAACTCCACTGGGGATATCTTGCACTCTGTTGGGGAATACTCTTATACTCCGTTGGGAAATATTAAGACTGCTGGGGATATTAAGCCTTTTCATTATTGATGGTAGATAAACTCTGCTTGGGGAGAATATTACCGATAAGTCTCAGCTGGGGAGAGCCATCACTACTATCTTTTTCTTACTCTACGGGGAGTGAAAGTACCTTAGCCATATTCTTCAACTGAATCTACCTTTGTACATGGTGGATAGAGCAACTGCAAAGCTTGGACAATTCTTATTGCCCCTGTTTCTAATATTACCAGTAATCATCTTTTGTTTCGCATGTAAATATTTATGAGCAACAATTAATGTCAAATGCATATATCAAAAATGAACATTGGACGTTCTTTGCAAAACAAAACAGATAAAGGAAAAACAATTTGAAATTTCTTTGAAAATGAATTGTATTGATTTTGAAGTTTGGCCTGTAAATAGGCGTTTTTGTACAAGAGGCTGACGTCCTAGTAAGAGAACGCCTCCAAATAATAGAATTTACACAATTTGTGAAAAACTAAACAAAACAGCTATGTGAATAATCCCACTGGGTTCCAACTCTTCTATTGCCTTTATGTCCTCGAGCATCTCATCACTTTGCTATTTGGTTGAAGGTAAATCAAACTGATTAACACCGTCCGAGCTTGATAGTTGATACCGAAGTCTGGTTGCAAGGTGATCCAATGAGACATAGTGTTACGCTTTGATCCCTAAATTTTGCCTGGACATTTTTTCGACTTGCCGGGTGTACAGATTTTTCATTTTCATCCCTTATTTTTGCCCGAACCCTTTTGGTTTGCCGGGAAGCCCTTATTTTTTCCTAGGCCAGTCAACCTAGCGGGTCGTTGATTATGTGTAGTATTTTTTCACTATGTATGCATTGACGGGGTGAGGAAGGTCGTCACCATCCATGGTGGTTAGAATCATAGCTCCTCCTGAGAAAATGTTCTTAACCATAAATGGCCCTTCGTAAGTAGGGGTCCATTTGCCCCTGGGATCACCTTGAGGTAGGATGATGCGCTTGATCACCAGATCCCCAACTTAATACTCTTGTCGTATGACTTTCTTGTTAAATGCCTTGATCATCCGCTTTTGATATGTCTGACCATGACAAATAGCAGTAAGTCTCTTTTTGATGATTAAATTCAGCTGATCAAGCCGGGTCTGAATCCAGTCATCTTCGCTCAAACCTGCGTCCTTCATAATCCGAAGAGAGGGTATCTGAACTTCAATGGGCAAGACTGCCTCCATGCCATATACCAAGGAATAGGGTGTTTCCCCTGTTGACGTCCGCGCTGAGGTGCGGTACCCATGAAGAGCAAACGGTAACATCTCATGCCAGTCTTTGTATGTCACCGTCATCTTCGGCACAATCTTCTTAATGTTCTTGTTAGCCGCTTCAACAACCCCATTCATCTTCGGCCGGTAAGGAGAAGAGTTATGATGCTGTATCTTGAACTGTTTGTAGAGCTCGGTGATCATCTTATTGTTGAGATTTGTACCATTGTCCGTAATGATCCTCTTTGGTACACCTTATTGATAGATCAGATTGTGCCGAATGAACCGTGCCACGATGTTCTTGGTCACTGTAGCAAAGGAAGCTGCTTCAACCCACTTCGTAAAGTAATCAATTGCTACCAGGATGAAACGATGCCGTTGGACGCAGTAGGTCTGATCTCGCCGATCATGTCTATGCCCCATATTACAAAAGGCCAAGGTGTCGTCAAGACATTCAGAGGTACTGGAGGTATGTGAACTTTATCAGCATAGACTTGGCACTTGTGACAGGTCCGAGAATGGTGATAACAGTCAGCTTCCATTGTAGACCAATAATATCGTGCCCGAAGGATTTTCTTTGCCATGGTGTGTCCATTGGAATGAGTTCCGAAGGTACCTTCATGTAAATCTGCCATGATCCTTTCTGCCTTGTTCTTATCCACACATCGCAGTAAGGTTGAATCATGGTTACGCTTGTAAAGGATGCCATTGCTAATGAAGAACTTTGCCACGAACCTCCTCAGAAACTTCTTGTCATTAACAGATGCACCCTCGGGGTACTCCTGAGCTTCAAGATACCTCTTCACCTCATGAAACCATGGTTTATCTGCTACCTCTTAGGTCTCAATATCACAATAATGTGCAGGTTCATCCAATCTTTCAATGATGATCCGGGGAGCTTCGTTGTCCCAATTGACCTTGAACATAGAAGACATCGTAGCTAGCGCGTCCGCTAACTGATTCTCCTCTCTAGGGAAGTGTTCAAAGGTTATCTCTTCGAAATGTGGAAGCAACGTCAATACATACTCCTTGTAAGGAATGAGATTTGGGTGTTTCGTATCCCACTCGCCTTTGATCTGACTGATCACGAGAGAGGAATCTCCGAAGACACTTAGAAACTTAATCCTTAGGTCAATAGCTGCTCGAAGACCCATGATGCATGCTTCATACTCCGCCATATTGTTGGTGCAATTGAAACATAGTCGGGCGGTGAACGGAGTATGAGAGCCTTTAGGAGATATGATCACGACGCCAATGCCATTACCCAAAGCGTTCGAAGCGCCATCAAAGTACATAGACCATCGGGATCCTTCCTCAGGTCCTTCATCCGGTCCAGGTTCTTCACAGTCGGTCACTATCATGATATTCTCATCCGGAAATTCAAAGTTCATAGACTGGTAATCATCCACTGCCTGCTGTGCCAAATGGTCTGCTAACACACTTCCCTTGATTGCCTTTTGGGTTGTATATTAGATGTCATACTCAGTCAAGATCATCTGCCATCTTGCTATTCTTCCGGATAAGGCAGGCTTCTCGAAGATATACTTGATTGGATCCATCTTTGATATCAGTAGAGTAGTGTGAGTCAGCATAAACTGTCTCAGCCGGCGAGCAGCCCATGCCAAAGCGCAACAAGTTTTATCGAGTAACGAGTATCGGGTCTCGCAGTCGGTAAACTTTTTGCTAAGGTAATAAATATCATGCTCTTTTCGGCCAAACTCATCATGCTGACCCAACACACACCCTATTGAGTTGTCGAGTACTGTCAAGTATAGGATCAAGGGTCTCCCTTCAACTGGAGGCATCAGAATGGGTGGCTCTTGGAGATACTCTTTGATCCTTTCGAAAGCGGCCAGACATTCATCGTTCCATCTTGCCACTTGATCTTTCTTCAGTAACTTGAAGATTGGCTCACAAGTAGCAGTCAGGTGCAAGATGAATCGGGCAATGTAATTCAGTCATCCCAGAAAGCCTCTGACTTCTTTTTCAGTTCGGGGAGCTGGCATCTCTTGTATAGCCTTCACCTTTGCAGGATCCACTTGAATACCTTTATCGCTTACGACGAAACCTAGAAGTTTACCAGATCTCACCCTGAAGGTGCACTTGTTCGGGTTTAACCTCAGCTTGTACAACTTCAACCTGTCAAATAACTTCTGAAGGTGGTCAAGATGCTCTTCCTCAGTCTGGGATCTTGCAATCATGTCGTCGACGTATACCTCAATCTCATGATGGATCATGTCATGGAACAAATCGACCATGGCGCGTTGATATGTTGCCCCAATATTTTTCAATCCAAAAGGCATGACCTTGTAGAAAAAGGTTCCCCATTGAGTAACAAAGGTTGTCTTCTCCATGTCTTCAGGAGCCATCTTGATCTGATTATAACCAGAGAAACCATCCATAAAGGAGAAGACCTTATGCTGTGCGGTGTTGTCAACCAGAACGTCGATATGAGGTAGAGGGAAATCATCCTTGGGGCTTTCCCTATTCAGATCCCTATAGTCAACACACATTCGAACCTTACCATCTTTCTTCGGCACTAGAACCACGTTGGCAACCCACTGCGGGTAAGAAGTAACTGCTAGAAAACCAGCGTCAAACTGTTTCATCACTTCAGCCTTGATTTTCTCAGACATATCCAGGCGCATTCGACGAACCTTCTATTTCACTGGAGGACAGTCTTCCTTGGTAGGCAGGCGGTGAACCACAATATCGGTATCCAACCCAGGCATATCTTTATAAGACCAGGCGAAGATCTCAACGTAGTCACGTAGCATCTGAATCAACCGTTGCTTCACACTAAGCTCCAGATTTGCGCCGATCTTGACCTCTTTCTTGTCCATCTCTGTACCCAGATTTATTGTTTCCACCGGCTCTTCATGCGGCTGTATAGCCCCCTCTTCCTGAAGTAACAACCTAGCAAGTTCACCAGGAACTTCGCAATCATCTTCACCTTCGTCTTCGGCTAAGTTGATCGGACTTTCAAAGTCATAACTGGAAGTAGCAGAGTCGTTACCAGTGAGATCCAGAGTGGATGTAGACCTGTATACGTGAGTGTGTGTAAAATAGCTGTTTTGCAATATATAATAAAAGAAAGACAAGGAGCGCAAAATTTGAACTGCAAGAAACGTCCAATGCTTTTATTAATGATATATGTAGATGACACACATAAAGCCCTCACAAATGAAGCCACAGTGCCCCGGGTAAGACACCGGGCTGTAAATTTTAAAACATTGTTTGTTACAGATACAAAACAAAAGTCTCATTATTGGGTGATAACAGAAACGGGCATAGAATCCTTCACTGTCCAGTTGCTTAATCCACCATCGGCAGTTGGGTATATCCAGCTGTCAATATCAAACTCTTCATCATCGTCATCCCCGATAGCATTCACCCCTGCATCATGTTTAGGCTTTTCTGGTGCTCCGAACTCGATCTCCTTCGCATCAATCAGGTCTTGTACCTTGTTCTTCAAGACCCAACAGTCATCCGTATCATGCCCCGGGCTATCAGAGTGAAAAGCACAGCGGGCATTAGGGTTGTACTTCGGTGATGTTGTATTTGGATTCTTTGGGGCTTCCCTTGGAATCACTAGATTGGTTTTCAATAACTGTGGCAGAATCTGAGATAAAGTCATGTTGAGCTGAGTGAATTGCCTTCGCGGTCTCTCAGCCCTTGACCGATTGTTGCGCTGAGGAGCACCAGCAGGTCTTGATATAACCACCACATTAACAGCTTGGCGGCGTTCAGGTCTATTTTGACTTTTTGCACTGTAAACAGCGCTCGAATCCTTCTTAAAAGGCTTCTTCTCGGTGCCTGATGAAGCACCCTTCTGTATTTTACCAGATTTGATACCAGCCTCAATCCTTTCCCCGGTCATAATCAGCTTTGTAAACCCGGATGACGAACTTCCAATCAGATGGTTAAAATACGGACCAGACAAGGTCCCCCAAAACATATCCACAAGCTCCCTATCAGCCAAGGGTGGTTGCACTCTTCCAGCAAGGTCCCTCCACTTCTGAGCATAATCTTTGAAACCTTCGCCCGCACCCATTGACATACCCTAGAGTTGGGTACGCGTCAGAGCGAGGTCGGCATTGTATTGGTACTGCTTGTAGAAAGCAGCGGCCAAATCTTCCCAATTACGGATACTAGACCCTTCCAGCTGGTAAAACCATTCAAGCTGAGTCCCTGAAAGACTGTCTTGAAAGAAGTGGATCCAGAGGTTCTTGTCAGCTGTGTATGGCTGAATCTTCCTAACATACGAACGGAGGTGCAGTTTTGGGCAAGAAACCCCGTCGTACTTAGCAAAGATTGGTGCTTTAAATTTATGGGGAATCACCACCCCAGATGACAGACCCAAATCACCAAAGTCCAGACCAGGCACTCTCTGAACTTCCATCGCGCCCAAACGATCTTCCAGTTGTTTATATTTATCCTCAGTCGGAGGATACTGGTCTTCGTCAAAGTCAATCTCATGATCAGAAACCACAAGGCTAGGAGCCCTCCTTTCTTCTTAGTTATCTCCCCCTCCAGATGAGTGAGATAGATCCACATCCTGTCTTAACCTGTTCCCGAACCTGTGGCCCATATTAAACAAGACCGTCTTCTTCTTCTTCTTCTCTTTTAGGATAAGGGTCTTCAGATCTTGCTGACCCTTAGCCAAACTCATGAACAATTCCTGGAACTGGGCGCTTTGGGCCTGCAGAGCCTTGATTGCCTGTTCAGTTGATGTTTCAGAAGACATGATGCTGAAATAAACAGAGAAGAAGATGAGAAAACCTGTGAGGGTACCTGTTATGAGGTGCATGAGAATGATATGTGCATGATATTATTTCAAAGACTTTAGGGATTCAAATTTGTAAACAAAAAGGAAACACACTTTTATTAGATAAACTTGAAATTCAATTGTTCAACAGATGCCTTTAAGGCGTTACAAGAAAGAAAAACTGAAAAGTAAATCAAAACTAGAAATAATCAAAAAACAATCAGTGCTCACGTGGTCGCTTCTTGTTGGTGCGGACATAGTCATTGAGGATCCGCTCGTTCTCCAGCTATCTTGTCAACTTCTGAATCTTCTGCTCTTGCTCGTGATACTTTTCCCTGTAAGTATCCCTCTCTTCTCTCAGCTGCATCCAAGACCTTTTCAGTGCCCCAATGTCAGTGGGCATATGAGGATGGAGGATGGTAGGAGGAACCCCTTCTTCATCAACAACTTCAACAATTATAGGCAAGACGACTTCGTACGACATTCCCAGCTTTTGGGCACGGATACGAACCCATCGGAGATATGGCTCCATCGGAAGAGAAATCTTCACACCCAACTCGTGCGGATCAGACCTGTTGACCCTATCCCAGGCTCGTATGAACCTACGACGATGTCCCTCTGTATCTCGCCTTAAGTTAAAGACAATACTGGGAAGAAGCAATTCATGAGGTGCATCCCTCCTAGCTCGCCCAAATTGTCGTAAGGCCAAACTAGGGTTGTAATTAATCCCTCCATGAGTTCCCAGCAAAGGAACATTGGGGTATTCCCCACAGCGGTCAATAACAACCATATCTTCCATGCCCTTAATAGTCCAAATGATGTCCAAGTGGGAGAGAGACATAATCCTGTAGGCCCAGCTCATGCCTTCCTTGTTCTTCAGAATGGATTTAGGGAGGTGAGAAATAAACCACCTCGCCAGCAAAGGTGCACAGCACATAAGGGTCCCCCTCTTCCGAGCAATACGAGCATAAAGATTGTGTAAGATGTCACCCAAGAGAGTGGATACTGGATTACCGGTCATGAGAATCCTCACTGCATTTACGTCGACGAAAGCATCTGAGTTAGGAAACAACACCAATCCATATATGAGAAGGGCCAGAATATCCTCGAAAGCCTGAAAGTCTAGACTGTTCCAGAACTGATTAGCCCAATCAACCAAGAATTTAGCCAAGAAGCCATTTGCACCACTCCTAGTGTCCCAATTAGACATTACCTTAGCCTTTGTCAGATGAAGGGCTGAAGCAATCTCTTCCGGCTTAAGGGGTACCTCCCAACCTGTGAAAGGGGTCTGCTCCAGAATAGAGATACCTAGCAGATCAGAAAAATCTTCCAATGTGGGGACCAACTGGTAGTTTGGAAAAGTAAAGAAATGGTACAGTGGATCAAAGAACTGAAATAAAACACTCATCATCTGTTCATCTAGCTCGGAATGCTGGTTTGCGTTTTGCGTTTGTTTTTGCAAAATGTCGTGGTAAGCAAGAGTCGCCACCGACTTTTATTTTATCCAACAAGGAAAAGAAAAAAGCACAGAAAAATTCCTTTTCCGAGATATTTCTCGGGTTCAGGGGGTAGATTATATAAAGGGAAGGTATTAGC
Source organism: Vicia faba (assembly GCA_948472305.1). Classification (NCBI taxonomy): domain Eukaryota; kingdom Viridiplantae; phylum Streptophyta; class Magnoliopsida; order Fabales; family Fabaceae; genus Vicia; species Vicia faba. Next base: position 1,310,299,581 of record OX451740.1, on the reverse strand, counting down.
ACCCTTTCTATCCGTGGTTATCCACGGGCTCTTAGATACTTGCTCATCATGTTTTCAAAATTGTTTTCTTTGTGCTTGTGGGTTTGAGAAAAGTTTTTGTTTGAAAACTTCGATTTAACTCTTACTTCTGTCCTCAAGAGTGTAATGAAGTGTTTTGAAAACTTTGTTCGAGAAGGAGTGTAAGTGTGAAAAATTTTTTTTTTTGAAAGAGCAAGTATCTAAGAACCATCTACCTACTCGAAAAAGGAATCGTTCTATGCTAATTTCCTTTAGACAATGCTATCCTACTATTAAGGGTCAATTCGAATAAGGGACGTGAGGTCACTAAAGCAATGTTAGGATGCCTTAGCGGTAACCCTAATGTCTTAGATCATTTATCCGAGGCGACCGTTTCGAGGTAACTATGATCCTTAGACAAGAGGGCGGCCTCTAAAACTACCTATACTCAATGACCGCGTACGAAGGCAACCAAGGGGAGTATACCCTAAGAGTGCGCCTGTGCGAGTGTGTTGTTTTCAGTTATTTTTGTCTTTGTACATGTTAAAGGTGATCTAAGTTGATTTTAGGTTGAAACATTCAGTCTTGTCATGCCATCCTATTATCAAACATCTAACAGTTATAAATTGCGGAAATAAAATGCGGAATTTAAATTACAAGGCGTCGGGTATTTACATCGCCAAAGACAAATGATGGGCTTTTACTGTATAGTCTAAATTATAACTGCAAGTGCACAACCTATCGAAGTAATATATAAGATTATCGAACCACAAAGACCAATTGTCAATCTACCGACTCTATTGTTAATGTGTTTATCTAAGGCAGATCAGTAAGGGATTGAGTTCAGTACAGGGAAATAAAAGTGAATAAAATTAAAGAGATAAAACAAATGGGATCGAATGTAAATCACGAGATCAGACACTGTCCTAGCATGCATGTATAGTATTTACTTTTGGGCAATATTTTCCATTTATAGTAAAGAACTGTTTAACAGGAACTTGTAGCTTTCGCATACTAAGAACCGGGTTTACTCTTTAAATTAAATTCCTTTATTGTCACTTATAAAGGGTGCCTAACGCGTTAAAGAAGTAAACCTATTTTTAAGAAACAAGTTATTTTGACTTAGTGAAAAAGTGTTTTAATTTGGAAAACTTAACTTCAAGAGATCCTTGGCTTTTGACCAAGAATCAGATTTTAATCCCACAAACGCGTCCGCAAATAGTTTCAAAATCGTTTTCTAAAATTATATCAAGTAATCCTACTTAACCAAACGAACTGCTTTCGCTCTTTTCATTTGGTCAAGAACTAATCTGGCTTAATCTCAAGTATGGACGACTTTCGATCTTACCCATAAACTTTTAAACACATTTAAACCAGTATTAAAAACTAAAACATCCCAAAGGTATTTCTAATAGCATGGCATGCAGAACATAGTTATGATTCGATCCTTACATTCTAACCCTAATAAATTTAGCTAGACATGGTAAGCATTTAAAGTATATAAAACGTGTAGACTATGGTAAGAGCGTTTAGAGTCTATAAAACGTGTAGACTATGGTAAGAGCATTTAGAGTCTATAAAACATGTAGACTATGGTAAGAGAATTTAGAGTCTATAAAACGTGTAGACTATGGTAAGAGCATTTAGAGTCTATAAAACGTGTAGACTATGGTAAGAGCATTTAGAGTCTATAAAACGTGTAGACTATGGTAAGAGCATTTAGAGTCTATAAAACATGTAGACTATGGTAAGAGCATAAAATAAATGAAAGCAATTAAATTAGAACCTTGCTCAAATCGGAGGCTTGAATCTGATACAAGTCATGGAAATGTAAAAGATAGTATGATAAACTTCAACCAAAGTGCTCCAATCTTGAATACAAAGTCGCACACTCAAGTGTGATAACTTCCCAATGTGAGAAGATTATCACTTTACAAAGTAGTAATATATGCCTAAGCAGTAACTTGTTTGGATCTAAGTTTTCACCTAAGTTTGGATGAAAATAAAAATGAAATGAACTTGCTATTTATAGAAGATTATGAAATTATGCAAAGACGAGCATTCCCCTCAACTCCTTCTGAGCGGGAAATGGTTTGTGAAAGTCGCGGGCGCGGCCATCCTCCCCGTGGGTGTGGTGAGTGAAAGTGGAGAGATAATGGGAACGTGATAATTGGCCCATGGGTGAAAGTGCGCCATGTCAGCGCGTTCCCTGTAGCCGGCGCGGAGCTGGACGCCATGTGTGTATTTTATTGGAAAAACCCTATGTTTCTGGTGTTTTCGCTTGTTTCTTCTCTGAATGCTCTGAAAGGACATGTGACCTGAAAACAAAGGAAACAAGGGCATATACTAGAAAAAACAATAATAAAACTTAGGAAAACATGTGATATTCGAGTCAGAGACATAGTGCGATTCGGTGTTATCAAATTCTCCCACACTTAAACCTTTGCTTGTCCTCAAGCAAAACTCTCAGAAGTAATCAAAGGGATACAAGTGTTTTTTTTCTAGTTATCGAGCTAAAGCAGTAAGGTTCAAGTGAGAGTGTGTTTGACAGGTACCAACTATTTGAACTAAGAACATCGAAGTGACACTTTACCGCAAAAACGCGGACATAAACCTTATTCCTACACAAGTCAACTCCTATTACTCCCACTATGCTAAGACTTCTCTTCTAGGTAAGGTCCTTTTCATTCAGGTGTAATCACATTAAGCCCGTTATCCGTACATACTCATAGTGTAGTGACCGGTTAGTGATTCTGATCTTTGCAATGGGATTCTGGTACAAGAATTGGTGTAATCCCATTATTACCCAATTATAGCTGTGGGGGATCAGATTGTAATCTGCCCTACCGAGTTCAGCACCAGATACCTCTGAACCAGCCATAATGGGTAATGCCTTTTATTATTTTTCACTATTTATTTATAATAATTTTTTTTGTGGATGCTCGCGACCAGTGGAATTAAATGATCGTGTGAGGATCACCCAATTCATGGTCGTAACCGTACATTTTTGCTTATATATATATATATATATATATATATATATATATATATATATATATATATATATATATATATATATATATATATATATATATATATATATACTTTTCAAGGCAAAAAGATCATTCACTTATTTTCATCGATCCTACACGTAGCGCATGCTTAGGCCGGAGCCGACTACGAGAATAAACTACTTAGGACTCATTTTGTAAAATTAAAATCATAGCATGGGGAGAAGACGAAATTAACTCTAATATTTACAAGGTCTATGGTGTAAAAGACAATGTTGATTTTTTTCAAAAAGGGTACCTAAGACTAATCACACTCTATCCTAAACCTAAAAACTTTACTTATGGCTCAAAAAACTAACTAAAAACATGTTGTATTCATTTTTAGCAAAAAAAAATTTCTCAAGGCTAGGAAGTGGTGGAGAACTTAAGGATACATTGCGCAGAATGACTCGTCAATCACATGTAATTTATTTAACGTCTAAACTACTAAACGGGAAATAACTAAAAGATATTGAAAAATAAAGTACTGAAATGGGAAATAATGAAAAAAAATAAATAACGGAAAGGAAATAAAAGCGATAAAATGCTCCTCTCACACTTGAATTGGAAATTGTCCCCAATGTTCCAAAACAAGTCTAGGTAGGAGGTACCTGGTAAAACTAGTGAGGCCCACTAGTACCCTCGCCATCCTAAGGTGAACGTCCGGAACGGCGGCTACGACTACGGTGGTGGCGATCTCTATCGAGGCTAAACTGTGCCATGCGCTCAGTGAGAGCAGCATTTGCAACTTGTAGCTCTCTAGTCCGACCAATTAATGTGCCTTGTGTGGCTTCCATTAATTGGAAGTGAGTAGCGAAGCTAGTCTGCTGACGGTGTTGCTCGTTCTGAAAAGCCAATTGACTTTCCATGATGGTGGTCAGAGAGCCGGCATTTTGAATTTGAGACGCCTGCATGAAAGCCATGTTGTTGGCAACCTGTTGCTGGATCGTAGAAAGGAAGGCATCACGCTTCTCCTCTCTGGCCATATGTTCTCTCCACATGTCCTTAGTGACATGGAAGCTTGGGGCGGTACCTGCAGGAGGGTTAGAAGAAGATGGTGCAGTGTGTGATGGTGTAAATCGAGGAGGTGACTCTGTTTGAAAGTCATACTCGTCATCAGTGTTGTTCCCCTCCTCTAAAGGAACATTCGGGGGTAACGGACCAGTGAAAGCGGGAGCGCTTAAATCATAGGTCCAATTACGCTCCAATCTAACGTCAGTGCGATGGGTAAAGGGAAGGACAACACTTGGTACATCAGCATTACTAATCATAAGGTAATAGCCACCTTCCCTTCTCGCTTTGTAGAGGCGCATATCTTTCAAAAATTTCAGGCCTGCAGTACGAGGAGGAAGTGGCTCCAAAGTAGCAAGCTCGGTGGCCAAGCCAAGGGCACGAGCGATAGTAGTAATCAGGCCACCAAAAGAAATCGGTGCCCCCTTTTTTCGGACATAGCTCATGTGAGCAATCATAAAGGGCACCGGGTTAATTTTGGTGTCGGTGAGGCATGCTTGCATAATAATTAACTCTTTAGCATTCACCTTGTTCGGGTTTTCCCGAGCAAAGATGGTGGATGCTAAAAGGTATCGGAAAACACGGATGGCCGTATTATGGACACTCGAGGCTAGCAGGCCGTCGGTGGAGTAACTATATTCACGGTTAAACATTCTAAATTGTACTCCACCTACGATACTAGCAGTGTTAGGTGTGACATTATAAATAAGTGAACTTAAAAACTCATATGTCAACCTTGGGTAGGTAGGTTCTTTTGCAGAGAAAACATTATGCATGCCTATTTTATCTAATAAATGAAAAACACTATGATAAATACCTAAAGTGTAGAGACAGTCTTTGTCAATATACCTGGTTGAGTAAATTGCCGTAGACTGTAGCCTTTCAAGCAACTTCCTTTGTATGGATCCCGGTTTGCCGTTTCGAAGAACATACCCATTGAATTCCATTTTGATTGTCTTGAACGATTAGTAGAAAGGAAAATAGTATGGTGGGGGAAGAAAATAGTGATTTTTATAGATTTGGAGGGATTGTAGTGGGAAAAGAAATATAATAGATAATTAGTTGAGGTGGAGAAATAATGGAAGGTAAGGTATGAAAATGTGGGTAAAATGAGGAAGAAAATGGGGTTTAAATAGGAAAAAATGGAGTAAATGGTGAGTTTTCCGAAAACTAGCCGTTTTTTACCGTTGGAGGTCCGCGGGCGCGGTCCCTCCCTCCGCGGGCGCGACCTGTTGATTTTCTAGCTGGGCTGGATTTTGTTTTTTGGGCAATTGGGCTTCCAAACATGGCGGCTTTCTCTTGTCACTTGGGGTGTACCTAGCATTTTAAGGTGAAAATATATTCTTTTGTAAAATATATGTGTATATCATACACATACATTTTATTTTCTATTTTGGCAAAAAAATAAAATAAAACAAGTTAAGAGAAAAAAATAAAATAAACATACAATATATATAAATGTAAGTGAGTACGAAGTGCAACTGAACTGAAAAACAGAAAAAGTAAGTCTGCAAAAAATAAAAATAGTATAATAATAACAATGGTGGATGTCTCATGATCAAATATCAGCAAAATCACGTCCTCGCAGCTCAACCCCCTGGTGTTGGAGCTCAGCAATCTCGTGTGTCAAATCGTCGATCTCGCCAGCATATGTGGAACCATCTAGCGCTACCTGTAGGATGAGATAAGCCACCTCCTGGAAAAGTGTAGCCATCTCAGCTCTCATGGATGCCATCTACGCTTTCATGTCGGGCTCCTGTAAGGTCAAGTTATTAGTATAAACAACGGTATGCTCAACCTTAGGTGCATGCGTGTACTCTGGGGTAGGATTCTCTATAACTGGATCCTCAGTGATCGGGTCGTCTGACTCTGGCTCTGACTCTGGTGAATACTCTGGTTCTGGCTCTGACTCTGGTGAATAGTGTGGCTCTGGCTGGTCAGTGCTGTCTACAACTGCCTCGCCCCAACCCTCTAAAGTGTAGTTCCAGTTTGCTCGGTTGGAGACGCAGGTCATCTGTGGATCAGGCAGAGTGAAATAGTAGACAGTCTGGTTGTCAATAAGGAGCATGTACTAATATGGATGAAAAGAAGCTCGTTGCATAAGGCCATGGTCTAAGCAGAAGTCAATGTCGATGCGTGTGCTACCACAGTATGGTGTCAGGCAGAGTAACTGGCTATCCAAGCCCATAGCAGATGCAGTCAGCATCACATTCCCACCAGCGTGCAAGTATCCCTCAGAGGATAATGCAGCCATATCTAGACTTTCTATAAAGAAAGCTCCACTTGCAATGGGACGTGACTGACTAGCGCAGTATAAAAATAGTATCTCCTCTACAGTCACTAAATGATCGCAATAGCTCCTCCCGAAGAAGGTATGACAAAGAATCATCTCAAAGTACCTGAGAGCTGGGTTATGAATCCTCTTAGACAATTGCTCAGATGGGTCGAGGCTTCCCCCGTCGGTAATAGCTCTCCAGAATCTGTCTATATCACTGCTCATGAAATACCCTAGAGGAAGCTCGGGGATGGCAGTAAGTGCAGTCTCGAATCCAAGCAGATCTCCAAACTGTATCAAAGTAAAAACACACTCTGCTCCGAACATGCAAAAACTAATCTGCCCACGGTCCTCTCTGGTCCCAACATAGGGCTCATACTCTAGTGAGCTGAGGAACTTCAAGGTGAGGTTCTTGTAGGTCACGTGGATCTCGTCGGCATATGTATCCCAACTGACCTGATGGCACAGATGACGGACGCTAGCCTCAATGCCAAGTGCATCCATGCAAGCAGAATCAGGGTATCTAGTCGGAAGCATCGATCGAGCAGATAGTGTAGCAAATCGCTCCCGCTGAGCGTCGTCTCTGAAGATTACATCGAGTCCATCAGCAAAATCCATATGAAAAAGGTGATATAAGAGCACTTGGTCCTGAAAAAGGTAGATGAGTCAGTTCAAAATTACAATTTTAATTACGTAAAAGAAAATTTAAAATTAAAAGAAATAAAGAAAAAGAAAAATCGTGGGTTGCCTCCCACGCAACGCTTGTTTAACGTTGTTAGCTTGACGATAAGATCTCACTTTTTAAATTGGGATTTGAGGGTCTATCAGAGTCTGATTAGAGTAGTCAATAGGAAGGTCACCTCCTCTATACAACTTCAGTCGTTGTCCATTTACCACGAAAGGAGTGCTTGAGTTATTCTTGATTTCTACAGCTCCTGATACTAACACTTTTGATACCACGAATGGACCTGTCCATCTTGAACGTAGCTTGCCAGGAAAAAGTCGTAATCTGGAATTAAATGAAGTGGTGAAAAACACAAGAAGGGGGGGTTGAATTGTAAAACTGAAATCTAATGCAATGAACAAGATATTTTTATCCTGGTTCGTTTGATCTCAAACTACTCCAGTCCACCCGTCAAGGTGATTTCGCCTCTCTCCAACGAGGTCTTAATCCACTATATTCAACTGAATATTACAGACTGCTTTAACAACTGCTAAAGCCTTCTTGATCCAAACCACAACCCGGTTTGTCAAGGTAACACTTTCTTACAAAGAGATAAAACTAAGTGTGTGGATGTTTTCTACAAAACTGTATCACAATTGTGATGTATACACAATTTGAAGCTTAGAAACTAGATTGCTAAATAATGAGAGAATATCAGAGTGTGTGGTTTAGCAAAACTGAGAGAAAGAAGATTATAATAAGCTTTTGTGCGTGTAGATATTTGGAGAGCATTAGCCATTTCAATCTTCAAAGCCTTGTTTATATAGCACTGAGATGATGAACGTTGGATGCAATATTCTTGATTCAATGCTAATAACAAGCTTTCCTTATTGAGCAGATCTTGTCTGGAATGAGGCCGTTGGAATTAATTTGCTTTCAATGCACAGTACCGTTGCTTACTTAATGCAAGTTATGGCTTGGCTCATTCTGACTCTGCTTCGCTGCTGATGAACTGTTTGTGTTTCTTTATCAGAGTGTTGAGCGCAGTCTTGTTCATCAGGCTTCAGCATGTACATGAGTTGATCATCTGATTTTGACATTCTGATATGGCAACTTCTGATGCTGGTGTCTGAAATCAAGTTCTGATGCTGAATAGATGTGATCTTGCTTATATCAATCAGAGTATCTGCAAGTCAGATCATAATAATTTTAGGCAGCAGATAGTTCATACATGAAACTTATAAATACTATATCTTTTCACTTTGTTATCATCAAAACTTAAATATAGGGTAGTAGATTCAAACTTTGTTCTAACAATCTCCCCCTTTTTGATGATGACAAAAACTAGATATTTTAAATGAAAATAACGTGAAAAGGTATCTGGAATATGTATCAGAATAAGAAGTAAAAGGATAAGGAGTAAAGAGATATAAGAGTTGAGAGATACTCCCCCTGAGTTTATTACTTCCCTTTGATTACACGTGTTCTTCAGGATCAGATCTTTTTGCCTTTCTTTGAACATCAGAGTATCAGAGTCTTTGACTTATCAGAGGCTTTATGTCAGAGCAGAGCTTCAGAGTTTTTCTTGTCAGAGCTTTGCCTTGGATCAGAATATCAGAGCGGATCAGAACTTCATAGTGATCAGAGCTTCAGAGCTTCTAGTCTTCAGAGTGTCCAGGAGCTTCCTTGTACCTGTAGACTTTAAGCAAAACAGAAAAAAAAACATTTTCAAGTAATAGAGTTAGAATGTTTGAGAATTTCTGTCTAGTTAGCCGTTATTGATTAAAATATCATTCTTGTTCTCCCCCTTTTTGTCAGCAATCAAAAAGTGTTGGTGATGTGCTAAAACAATTAAGATCAGAAAAACTAATCATATTGAGAGAGTTCAGAATCAAAACAAGAAAATAGTACAAAACATATTCAAACAGTACATCAGAAAATCAAGGAAAACATGAAAAAGGTCATGAATGAAAAAAGAGACTAAGGTTGAGGAGGCAAGCGTGTGAACAGGTTCTCCAGCATGGCTTGGATCTTTTCAGCAGTCTCATTCTGCTTGTGCACCATGCTGACAACAGTGTCAATCTTGCTATCCTGCACATCCATTCTCTCTTTCATCTTCTGATCGCTTTCATCCATCCGCTGCTGCAGACGCATGTCATTCAGCCTTAGTTCTTCCAGAGTCTGCCTGTCCAAGGCAGCTTGAGAAGCATCAGAATCAGGAGGCTTCTGAGAACTTTCAGCAACATCCTCTGCTTGACTTTCTTCAGCTTGAATGGTCTTGTCTTCTTCTGATTGCACCTTTGCAGCTTGCTGTTTCTCAGACCAAGGTTCACTGTCCAGAGGGAGCACGTCCTCTTTCAGAAGCTGACTTCCAACTTCATTCAGAAGCTTGCTGAAATTTTGTTGTGCCTGCTCATAGTTGATATCCTGCAACTTGAGGGCTTCAGCACGTACCCAAAGTCTGAATTGTGACCAGAGCTGATCAGAAGCAGCTGGGTCAATCATTCCAGGACAGACTTGCTTCAAAGAAGCAATCCATTGCAGCACACCTGTTTCAAAATTCATAATACCAGAGCCAACATCTGGTTGTTTTGGTTTTGGGACGGCAATTTTGTGTTTCAGATCAGTAAGACGGTCAAGACTGGTTAAGTCTATGAAAGTCCTGCTGGGGTTTTCGGAGGTTTTCTGAGCAGCTGTTGGTTTTGGAGATGGAGTATCAGTATCAGAGATTATGATTGGATTGGGTGGTGTTTTGGGAGTATTTGGTGGTGTAGATTCTGGTGAGGATGGTATCTGGGGCATGATAACAGTTGTTCCACATGGCAGCTGGATTGCCAGAGGTGATGGTTGAGGTGAATGAGGTTCAGATGGTTGAGGAGAAGGAGTTTCAGAGTGATGAAACTCTGTTTGAGGTGATGGTGGATTAATTTCTGGTTGGGGAGAGGGAGACAGAATTTCTGATTGTTCAGGGATAAGGGGTTCTTCTGGAATTGATGAGAGTGGTTGTTGTTGTTCTGGTTCTTCAGCAGATTGCTGTTGTTCTGGTTGTGGAGGAGGAACAGTTTGTGGTTCAGAGATTGGTTGATCAGAGGTGTGTTAATCAATGTCAGACAGCACTTGGTCAATTGCTGATGTTGTTGAGATTGTTGGTTGTTTGGGATGTTTGGTTCTGGGTCTTCTGAGTTTTAATGCCTCAGAAGGGTCCTCTTCTTGTACAGTTTCATCTATGGTAGGGATGGGGATTGAGATTCTATGAGAGGTTTGAGGAGGAATAGATGCTGGAATAGTAGAAGATTTTAAAACAGGAGCAGCAGATGAATTACCTCTTTTTCTGGGTGTCTGCTGGGATGATCCTTCTGATGGTGCCTTCCTCTTCTTCGTCTTCTTCAGAGTCACTTCTGGTTGAGGTTGATGCAGATCTCTGATATTCAGATTTGGATCTGTACCATCTGCCTTGCACGCATCCAAGTACCTGAGAATCACCTCTGGTTTGGATTCAATTTCAGAAAATAACGGAAAGTCACTCAGAGGCACTCTTTTGCTGGAGATATCAGCAATAGAAGTGGCTCTGGGTTCCTTCTGAATATTCTCTATCAACTTCATCTTCTTCAAGTTCTTTGCATTCAGAGGTTTCCCAATTGTTGGTTCAATAGTGCTTAGCTCTTGAGCTTCTATCAGATGTTCAATCAGCCTATTCTCTGTCAGAATATCTGATATCAACCTTCCAAAAGGTATCCAATCCCTCTTAGTTCTTTCTTCTTCCCTTGTTTCCTTCACACTTGTTCTGAGGTGGTTGAACAGGAAGTGAGCCAGATTGATCTTTACCTTCTGATCAATAAAGTAGATCAGAAACTGCTGATCCACATTTATGTAATCAGGAGAACTGGTTGGTTTCCTGTGGTTGAAGCACCCCAGAATTATCTTAGCCCACACTCTGTAATGATCCTTCAGATCTTTAATCTTGCTGCTGGACACCCCAAGAGTGAAAATCCTTGCAGCTATCACACCTACATCAGCACATCTTTCAGCCATGTCCACACAACGGACGCCACCGCCACTGTGACCGATTAGCCTTGCAATGTGATCCTCAGTGATCACAATCTTCTTCCCCATAACAAAGGAGGTGACTAGATGTGTTGAAGCCTTGGCGTGAATCCAGAATTCCTTGACTAGCATTGGGAATGTTGGTCCAACCAACCTATCAAAGTACCTTTCCCACTTCTGAGCCCTAACTTCTTCAGTTAGGTCAAAACCGTTCTCCTTCAAGCTTTCAAAATCAATGATTAATTCAGAAAGCACTTCAAGATTCTTCACAGGAGTGAGGAGAGTTCTGAATGGCACTTGATATTGCTCAGATGATGCTTTCTTCTGAGGACCTGTAGAAGCGCTGCTGGAGGTTGCCATGTTCACACTAAAAGGGTTTTGAGAATAAACTGAGGAAAATAGGTTGCAAGAGATGAACACAGAAATATGCAGAAAATGCTTGAGTATTAGTGAGAAAGCGTAAAGAATGAGAATGAGAGATTAATGTGCTTAAATAGAGTTTTCAAAACTGTTTTGAAAAGATAAACGTTTTTTAAGAGAGAGAAAAATCATGATTGCATTTTAAAAGCATGATTACTTTTCATTAAATGCTTGCTGATTTTGGGGGATTTGAGAAAGATACTTAAAAACGGTTACCAAACATGTGTCTCAATGCACCCAATCAGCGCTTTGCCTTCTCAGAAGCGTGCACGCGTTCTGCTTCAGAGATATGCTGATGATTGGATGACACTTGTTTGATGTAGTGATCAGCACGTCTGTCTTTGAGCTTAGACTCTCAGATCTTTAGACTTGCATCTGATACAATCTGCATGTTCTATCTTTCTGAAAGGAGATTGATCAGAAGTTCACAGTAAAACAATTACATTCTGAAGGTAAATATATGGAATTAAAACATTTTCACTCTGGACACACTTTCATGCTGAGATGTTTCAGAATGAAATTAAACCTATCTTCTGAAAGGGGTTTAGTAAAGATATCAGCCCATTGATGGTCTGTATCTATAAATTTTAAGTTCAAAATACCTTTCTGAATATAGTCCCTAATGAAGTGATGTTTTATTTCTATATGCTTAGCTCTAGAATGTAAAATGGGATTCTTACTTAAGCAAATAGCAGAAGTATTATCACAAAGTATAGAAATGTTACTCTCAAAAATCTGGAAGTCTTCAAGCTGACTTTTCATCCAGAGCATTTATGTGCTACATCCTGCTGCTGCTATGTACTCAGCTTCTGCTGTTGACAGAGCAATTGTTGATTGCCTTTTGCTGGACCAAGAGATCAGATTTTCTCCCAGAAACTGGCAGCTTCCAGAAGTACTTTTACGTTCCACTCTGTCTCCAGCAAAATCAGCATCACAGTAGCCTACTAAGCTGTAATCACTAGATTTTCTATAGAACAAACCCAGATTAGTAGTACCTTTCAGATATTTGAAAATTCGCTTAACAGCTGTTAAGTGAGATTCTCTAGGATCTGATTGGAATCTAGCACAGATACAAACACTGAATAATATGTCAGGTCTTGAAGCAGTCAGATAGAGGAGAGAACCAATCATACCTCTGTAGACTTTCTGTTCTACATTTTTGCTCACCTCTTCTCTTTCCAGAATGCACGTGGGATGCATTGGAATCTTTGATGGCTTACATTCTGAGAGATCAAATTTCTTCAGAAGATCTCTGATGTATTTGCTCTGATGAATGTAAGTTCCTTCTGGAGTTTGATTGATCTGAATTCCTAGAAAGAATTTCAGTTCCCCCATGAGGCTCATCTCAAATTCTACCTGCATACACTTAGCAAATTTTCTTCCAAGAGAAGGATTAGTAGAACCAAAAATAATATCATCAACATAAATTTGACAAACTAAGATGTCACTCTTAACTGATTTACAGAAGAGAGTAGTGTCTACCTTCCCTCTGGTGAATTCATTTTCCAGCAGAAAGTTACTTAGCCTTTCATACAAAGCTCTGGGAGCTTGTTTCAGACCATACAGTGACTTCTTTAGTTTGAAAACATGTTCTGGATGTTTTGTATTTTCAAAACCTGGGGGTTGGTGTACATAAACTTCTTCTTCTATATAACCATTTAAGAATGCACTTTTGACATCCATCTGATACAGAGTGATGCCTCTATTGACAGCAAATGAAATTAAAAGTCAGATAGATTCTAACCTGGCGACTGGGGCAAAGGTTTCTGTATAGTCTATCCCCTCTTGCTGACTATAACCTTGTGCAACCAATCGTGCCTTATTTCTGATGACTTCACCTTGTTCATTTAGCTTGTTTCTGAACACCCATCTTGTTCCAATGACGTTGAATCCTTTTGGTCTGGGAACGAGATCCTATACGTCGTTTCTGGTGAATTGATTCAACTCTTCTTGCATTGCCAGAATCCAGTCATTATCCAGAAGTGCTTCATCAATAGAAGAAGGTTCAATTAGAGACACAAGTCCCATAAGTGTTTCTTCAGAGTTTCTGAAGCTTGCTCTTGTTCTGATTGGATCTTCCTTTCTTCCTAGGATAGTCTCTTCAGGGTGATCCAAGCTGCTTCTGGGTAATCTCTTCTGAGGTTGATCAGCAGCTGTTGTAGGATTGCTAGCAGTGCTCCTTTCAGACGTTGAAGGAATGTCTGTGTTGAGAGCTTCTGATGACTTGTCTTCAGAACCTGCAAATTCAATTTCTATACCTGCAAAAACTTCATTCTGCTTTGACTTTTCAGAGTCAAGCTTATCACCAAAACGAACACTGATTGATTCTTCCATAATCTGTGTTTCTGTATTGTATACTCTGTACCCTCTTGAGCGTTCAGAGTATCCTAACATAATACACTTCTGTGCTTTAGAGTCAAACTTGTTCAAATAATTCTTTGTATTTAATATAAAGCAAGTACATCCAAATGGATGAAAATATGAAATGTTGGGCTTTCTGTTCTTCCACAATTCATATGGAGTCTTTTCCAGAATAGGTCTTATTGAGATTCTATTCTGAATGTAGCACGCTGTGTTTATTGCCTCTGACCAGAAAGTCTTAGCAACGTTTGTCTCATTGATCATGGTTCTGGCCATTTCTTGCAATGTTCTGTTCTTTCGTTCTACAACTCCATTTTGTTGGGGAGTTCTAGGACAAGAGAAATCATGCAGAATGCCTCTGTCATTAAAGAATGACTCAAAATCTTTGTTTTCAAACTCTCCACCATGATCACTTCTGACTTTAACGATTCTAAGATCCTTTTCATTCTGAACTTGGTTACAGAAGGTAACAAACACAGAGTGTGACTCGTCCTTGTGTCTTAAGAACTTTACCCATGTCCATCTGCTATAGTCATCTACGATTACTAACCCATACTTCTTACCACTGACTGAAGCAGTTTTAACTGGTCCAAATAAGTCAATGTGCAGAAGTTCTAATGGCTTAGAGGTAGAAACAACATTTTTGGATTTAAAAGAAGGTTTTGCTAATTTGCCTTTCTGACATGCTTCACACAGAGCATCTGAATTGAACTTCAAATTAGGAAGTCCTCTGACCAGATTGAGTTTGTTAATCTGAGATATTCTTCTCATACTAACATGTCCCAATCTTCTGTGCCAGATCCACTGCTCGTTGTTAACAGACAGAAGACATTTTACATTCTGACTCTTTAGTTCAGAAAGTTTGATTTTGTAAATGTTGTTTTTCCTCTTACCATTAAACAGGATAACCGTTATCACTTAATTGACTTATGGATAACAGATTATGCATCAATCCATCTACTAGCAGAACATTATTAATAGAGGGAAGATTTCCATTACCTACAGTTCCAGAGCCAATTATCTTTCCCCTCTGATTTCCTCCAAAGCCAACGTGGCCTCCAGGCTTAAGTTCCAGGCTTTGGAACATATGCCTTCTTCCCGTCATGTGTCGTGAGCAGCCAGAGTCCAGGTACCATGACTGGTGTTTCTGACTTGTTGCTAAAGATATCTCTTCAGTGTCTGATTCTGAGTCTGATTCAGAAGCTTCACTATCTTCTGAAATGTTAGCCATGAGAGCTATGTTTTCCCTTTCATCATCTGATTCTGAGTCAGCTTCAGACGAGTCAGAGTCATCCCATGTAGCCATGAGACTTTTCTTCTTCTCTCTTCAAAACTTCTTTTTGGGCTTTTCCCTCTGAAGCTTTGGGCAGTCACTCTTATAGTGTCCTTGCTCATTGCACTCATAGCAGATGATGTCTTTGGTGTTTGGCTTTTTGCTACTGGAGGAGCCTTCAGATCTTCTGTATCCAGAGGAAGAATCTGTCCTTCTGTATCTGGAAGAAGACTCGTTCTGATCAGATCTTCTGGGATTCCTGAACTTCCTTTGTCTTTGCTTCCACAGTTGATTTACTCTTCTGGAGAGAAGGGAGAGTTCGTCTTCTTCTGATGAGGATCCATCAGATGTTTCTTCAACTGCCTGCAAAACTTTAGACTCAAATTTTCTGTTAGATTTTAATGCTAAAGGCTTACCTTGCTTCTGAGGCTCATCAGCTTCTAGCTCTATCTCATGACTTCTGAGGGAGCTGATAAGTTCCTCCAGAGTGATTTTGTTGAGATCTTTAGCTAGCTTCAGAGCTGTAACCATAGGTCTCCACTGCTTGGGTAAACTTCTGATGATTTTCTTGACATGGTCAGCAGTAGAGTATCCTTTGTCCAGAACTTTGAGACCAGCTACCAGAATCTGGAATCTAGAGAACATGGTTTCAATGGATTCAGATTCTTCCATTTTGAACGCCTCATACTTCTGAATGAGCGCCAGAGCTTTTGTTTCTTTGACCTGAACGTTGCCCTCATGCGTCATTCTGAGTGAGTCAAAAATATTCTTTGCTGTGCCTCTGTTGGAGATCTTTTCATACTCAGTATAGGAGATGGCGCTGAGGAGGATGGTTCTGGCCTTGTGGTGATTCTTGAAGTCACGCTTTTGTTGATCAGACATTGTTTTTCTATCAATCTTCTGACCACTTGCATTCACAGGGTGCGTGTATCCATCTGTCACCATATCCCACAGATCAGCATCTTGTGCCAGAAAGAAGCTTTCAATTCTGTCTTTCCAGTAATCAAAGTTTTCTCCATCAAATACTGGAGGTTTGCCACTGAATCTATCTCTGTCCTCATTGTTGTCATTGCTGATGTGAGAATTGTTTCCTGCCATTGTGTTTTTCTGACGCTGGATCTTGTACTGACACGGTTAAGTGTTTTAGCTCAGAACCAGGCGCTCTGATGCCAATTGAAGTGGTGAAAAACACAAGAAGGGGGGGTTGAATTGTAAAACTGAAATCTAATGCAATGAACAAGATATTTTTATCCTGGTTCGTTTGATCTCAAACTACTCCAGTCCACCCGTCAAGGTGATTTCGCCTCTCTCCAACGAGGTCTTAATCCACTATATTCAACTGAATATTACAGACTGCTTTAACAACTGCTAAAGCCTTCTTGATCCAAACCACAACCCGGTTTGTCAAGGTAACACTTTCTTACAAAGAGATAAAACTAAGTGTGTGGATGTTTTCTACAAAACTGTATCACAACTGTGATGTATACACAATTTGAAGCTTAGAAACTAGATTTCTAAACAATGAGAGAATATCAGAGTGTGTGGTTTAGCAAAACTGAGAGAAAGAAGATTATAATAAGCTTTTGTGCGTGTAGAGATTTGGAGAGCATTAGCCATTTCAATCTTCAAAGCCTTGTTTATATAGCACTGAGATGATGAACGTTGGATGCAATATTCTTGATTCAATGCTAATAACAAGCTTTCCTTATTGAGCAGATCTTGTCTGGAATGAGGCCGTTGGAATTAATTTGCTTTCAATGCACAGTACCGTTGCTTACTTAATGCAAGTTTTGGCTTGGCTCATTCTGACTCTGCTTCGCTGCTGATGAACTGTTTGTGTTTCTTTATCAGAGTGTTGAGCGCAGTCTTGTTCATCAGGCTTCAGCATGTACGTGAGTTGATCATCTGATTTTGACATTCTGATATGGCAACTTCTGATGCTGGTGTCTGAAATCAAGTTCTGATGCTGAATAGATGTGATCTTGCTTATATCAATTAGAGTATCTGCAAGTCAGATCATAATAATTTTAGGCAGCAGATAGTTCATACATGAAACTTATAAATACTATATCTTTTCACTTTGTTATCATTAAAACTTAAATATAGGGTAGTAGATTCAAACTCTGTTCTAACATTAAACAGAAGAACATGATCGCCTACATTGAATTCTTTCTTAGTAATTTTCTTATCGTGCCATATCTTTGTTCTTTCTTTATAGATGATGGCATTCTCATAAGCATTTAGGCGTAGTTCTTCTAACTTATGAATGTCCAGAATGTGTTTCTCTCCAGCTTTTAGGTAGTCTAAATTCAAGGATTTTATAGCCCAATAGGATTTGTGTTCTAACTCGAAAGGTAAGTGGCAGGATTTTCCATAGACCAATTGATATGGGGTAGTTCTAATAGGGGTTTTGTAAGCTATTCTATAGGCCCAAAGTGCATCTTTCAGCTTTCCGGACCAATCCTTTCTGGATATTAACACGGTTTTTTCTAGGATTTGCTTGATTTCCCTATTTGATACCTCCACTTGGCCACTGGTTTGAGGGTGATATGGTGTTGCTACTCTATGTTTGACTCTGTATTTGTTTAATAGTTTGTTGAATATCTTGGATATAAAGTGCGATCCTCCATCACTTATGACTAGACGGGGTGTTCCGAATATAGGGAATATGATGTTCTTGAACAATTTGATCACTACTCTCGTGTCGTTTGTGGGTGCCGCTATTGCTTCTATCCACTTGGACACATAGTCAACTGCCACAAGAATATATTTATTTCCCATTGATGATGGAAAAGGCCCCATGAAATCTATACCCCATACGTCAAAGAGTTCTACCTCATGAATATTTCTTAGTTGCATTTCGTCACGCCTTGAAATGTTCCCAGTGTGTTGACACCGGTCACACTTGGTGATGTAAGTGTGGACATCTCGCCATAAAGTTGGCCAGTAAAGGCCTGCTTGAAAGATTTTGGCACATGTCTTTGATGTGCTTGCGTGTCCACCATAAGGCGCGGCATGACAATGTTTGATGACGCTTTCCACTTCCTCCTCTGGAACATATCATCTGAAGATGTTGTCTATTCCTCTTTTGAACAAGAATGGTTCGTCCCAATAAAATATTTTGATGTCATTGAAGAAATTTTTCTTTTGTTGAAAACTTAAGTCTGGGGGTATGATGTCAGCAGCTAGATAGTTCACAATGTCTGCGTACCATGGCACGTTTCTTATCATTGAGACTTTTTCCGGTTTAAATTCTTTATAGGTTTCAGAGTCATCCTCGCTCATTATGTTTATCCTAGCTATCAATTCGTCGTAAGTGAAGTGATCGTCTATTGGTATTAGATTTGGTTTCAAATGTTCTAGCCTAGATAGATGATCGGCAACTAAATTCTCAGTGCCTCTCTTATCCTTAATGTCTAAGTCAAATTCTTGGAGTAAGAGAATCAACCTGAGCAATCTCGGCTTAGCGTCTTTTTTGTTTAACAGATATCAGATTGCTGCGTGATCAGTATAAACTACAATCTTATCTCATACTAAATAAGATCAAAACTTATCGATTGCGAATACTACAACTAGCAATTCCTTCTCTGTAGTTGTGTAGTTAAGTTGGGCGGTATCTAGGGTTCTACTGGCATAGTAGATGACATGTAATTTCTTGTCTTTTCTTTGCCGTAAGACAGCCCCAACTGCATAGTCACTAGCATCGCACATGATTTTAAATGGTTGCTCCCAGTCAGGGGGTTGAATAACAGGAGCTGAAATCAGTGCTTGTTTTAGAATGTTGAAGGCTTTAAGACACTTCTCATTAAAGTCAAATTTAGCATCTTTCATAAGTAGGTTAGTTAAGGGTTTTGTTATTTTGGAGAAGTCTTTTATAGAGCGTTGGTAGAATCCAGCATGCCCTAGAAAACTTCGTACTTCCCTAACGGTTTTAGGTTGGTTGAGGTTCTCTATAACTTCTATTTTGGCTTTGTCAACTTCTATCCCTCTCTCGGAGATGACGTTCCCTAAAACTATTCCTTCGTTGACCATAAAGTGACACTTCTCCCAATTCAACACAAGGTTCACTTCCACACATCTTTCTAAGATTTTCTCAAGGTTTGACAAACAATTTTTGAAATTGAATCCACATACAGAAAAATAATCCATGAATACTTCCATAATTCCGTCGAGATAGTCCGCGAAAATAGACATCATACAACGTTGGAAGGTGGAAGGTGCATTACAGAGTCCAAAGGGCATCCGCCTATAGGCAAACGTTCCATAAGGACAGGTGAATGTAGTTTTTTCTTGGTCCTATGGATGAATAGGTATTTGGAAAAACCCAGAATATCCATCTAGATAACAGAAATACGAATGCCTAGATAGACGTTCGAGCATCTGATCTATAAATGGAAGAGGGAAATGATCTTTCCTAGTCGCCTTATTCAGCTTTCTGTAATCGATGCACATACGCCATCCTCCTTCTGTTCGTTTTGCTACTTTGTCTCCGTTATCATTTTCAACAACCGTGATGCCTCCTTTCTTCGGCACCACATGTACAGGACTTACCCACTCACTATCCGATATCTGATATATTATACCAGCTTCCAGTAACTTAAGAACTTCTTTCTTAACTACATCACTCATAATAGGATTTATTCTTCTCTGATGTTCTCTAGAGGGTTTCGAATTTTCTTCTAGCATGATCCGATGCATGCATACGGACGGGCTCATCCCTTTCAAGTCAGAGATTTTATATCCTAATGTTGAAGGGTATCTTCGCAAGGTATCTAAGAGTTGATTTGTTTCGTTTTGGCCTAGAGTGGCGTTAATTATAACTGGGCGATTCATCTCTTCGTCCAAAAACTCATATCTTTGATTCTTGGGTAGTTCTTTGAGTTCGAGAGATGGCCTTTTAAGACACGGCATAGGATCAGGTGTAAGAGCTAAACATTCAAAGAGGTTGTCATCAATGTAAGGTTCTTTATATCCATCATCCTCTAGAATGGGTGTTGGTGGTAGTTTGATTAAGGATTCATCTTGCTCAAGTTCGTTTACGCATTCATCAATGATATCAATTGAATAACATGCATCTCCTATCACGGGTGCCATAAGGAATTTAGAGAGGATAAATTCTATCTTTTCATCTCCTACTTCGAAGGTGAGTTTTCCTTTCTTAACGTTGATTGTAGCTCCGGAGGTTGACAAGAATGGTCTTCCTAAGAGAATCGGGATTTCGTCGTCTTCTTTAATATCCATTACCACAAAATCGGTTGGGATATACAACTGACCTATTCTAACCGGTATATCCTCTAATATATCTGTGGGGTATTTGACAGATCTATCAGCTAGTTGTAAAGACATTTTGGTTGGTTGTAGTTCTCCTAAGTTTAACCTCTTGCAGACTGCCAAAGGCATTAAGCTTACGCTTGCTCCTAGGTCTAAGAAAGCTTTGTCGATCATATGATTTCCTAGGATGCAAGGAATAAAAAAACTTCCAGGATCTTTGTCCTTTTTTGCAAGTTTATTTTCAGAGATGGAATGACATTCTAGGGGTTTAGGATCGTCCAGTCTGTGTTTGTTTGATAGGATGTTGTTGTACCCCAAAATTTTCCCTCCCATATTCTTCAAGATTTGCAAAGAGCATGCTTCAAAATCTCCCCAAGGGTTGCACAGTTCAAGGGCCTCCTAACAGTCAAAAATTAGGGTTTTGGTTCTGGCAAAGAAATTGAAGTTTCCAAGGGTCCAATCAAGTCCCACATGCCTACAAACATGGTCAAGCATCCTCATGCTAAGTTTCAAGAATTACAGCACAAAATTGCACAGTCAAAAACCCTAATTGCTCAACAGTCAACTATAGGGGCAAAATGGTCATTTGACAGTCAAAAATTCAAATTTTTGGTCAACATCTTATTTTGAAGCCACACACATCATTTGATCAATTCTTGATCATGATTTTCAAGGCATGGCTCAAAAAGTCTCAAGATGCAAAAGTTTCCATATTTGGACAGTTGAAAAAGTCAACTGTAACTTGACCAAGGCATAACTTCCACATGGTTTATCATAAAAATTCCATCCAAAGCTCATTTTGAAGAGAAAGACATTTCCTACAACTCCTCTTCACACTTCAAGTCCAAGAAATGCTCTCACAAAAAGTTATCAATTTCAACATTATAGGTCATTTTCAAAAGTCAACAAAAAGGGACTTTAAGTCAAAGACCATAACTTGAGATTGGTAAATCAAAATGACATGGGACCAATGGAATTGGTTAGAGGACTTCAAGACCTTTCCAAAATGTCCAAGAACATGATCAAAGCTTAAAAATTGAGCAAGATATGCCTTGTGGAAGTTGGGAAATTTTTGGGAATTTTGAAAAGTCAACTTTACTTCAAATGCCTCAAAATTGCTAATGGGCCACATTTTCTTCCAAGATTCATCATCCAAAGGCTATGCATGACCATTTGGCACAAAGGGGATTTATTTCATCATTTTTTATTATTTATTTGAATTTTTAATCACCATTAATTCATTTAATTAAATAAAATATGAAAAAAATACTAAACAAATGTATTTGAATCTTTTTATGCAGCATTTGCTCTCATTGGTTACTGAAGATTCGTGCACATCAAAAAAGGAAGGATTTGGCCATGATTGGTATCAAAACACATGGAAAAGATTTGAAAATATTTCATTAAAAATCAAATATTTGATTCATCAAAACATGGATCTTTTGGCTTAAATTCTTACCCTAATCCATTGGCATACATAAGCTGATCATAAACCTAAAGCTCACAACCAGAAAGCTACGCCTCATATCAAAAACCAAGTTTGCATATTTGTCCAAAATTTCAAAAACTGAAAACTGCATTCTAGCGCCATTTAAAGAAAAGTATTGATTCCAATAGCTTGCCAAGGCCTCAAGGAACATTTCTGGATCAAAACCACTGCTTCTAACGCAAGGAATTGGTAACACGATGCCATCCTGTTCTTGAATTTTCCCGTATTCGTGTTTCAATTTATACGCATCCTCATTGCATTTTTCCTTTTGATTTATACTAATTGATTCATTCTGAAGCTAACCATGCCATTCAATTGAATTTTCGTGCCTTATATGGGAATCCACCATTGGAGCCTTCTAGGTTTTCAGAGGTCACAAATTAGGGGTTTCCTCTTCAGGAAAAATTGAGACACAAGACCCACACCATTGAAACCAGAAGCTCATGACTAATCGATTCCATACCTCGCGATCAATTTATGATCAACAGGGTTCTATTCGCTATTTTTGTATGCATCATTTAGTGGGGGTTTAAAACCCCCGCTATCCAGTTTGTTTTTTCAGGCAAAATAAAGAACAGAGGAAAAAGACGCTTATGTGTCATGACGTGAAAGGGCAGTTCAAAGTTGGCGCGCGTTTTATTAATTCAGACCACTAACTCTTGTTTTTTCTTATAATAATTGCATTCCATTAATGTTACAAATAAACGCGCTTGGCTGGTTGGTAAGTGAGGTGTCATGGAATTAATGGGACTTGGGTTCGATTCCCAAGTCCCCTCCCTTTCTTAATATATTTTGTTTTAACCAGATTCCATGCAGCTTCTCACCAAAAGACTACCATGCACTCTACGCTCCAGCATGCCACATGTCCCACAACATCCATCCAGTGGCCAGGATCCAAGGTCCAGGGAACACCCTAGTCAACACATACGCACATGGTCAGAAAAGTCAAACGAGGCCTCAATGTAATGGGCCAAATTGCTGCAATCAAAACCTCCAAAATTGGGGTCAACACCCCCCATCTGTTTGTATTTTCTCTCTCACTTTTATTTTCTTTTATCTATTCCTCTTAATTAATTGTTTTATTTAATTCATAAACTAATAATTTTACAACATAAAAAAATAATAAAAAAAATCAGAATGACAAAAAAATATAAATATATTTTATTTAAATATTTTTGTAAATAAATTCATTAACTAATTTAGTTTTTAATTCTAGGTTTTAATTTTAATATTTTTTTAATAAACTAAAAAATGTAGAATTAGGGTTTTAAATACTTTTATCCTTTTTCTTTTCTTTTTACCGTATTTAATAATTAAAATTTTATTTTGTAAATAAAATTGTCATGTAAATAATTAGGTTAAAATTAGGGTACAAACTTAAATATTTTTTTAATAAATTAAAAATAGTTTAGAATTAGGTTTTAATTCCATTAATTCTCATTAAACTCCATAAATGCAAAAAACTCCAAAAAAAATTCTTTCTTTTAATTAATTTCATAATTTTAATTCAATTTCTTTAAAAGGGTCCAACGCCCTCGCATTCGAGCATAATTCTAATTTCGCACGCTTATTTTATTTCCTTTTTATAAATTTCATGTAATTATCCCAAAGCCATGTAATAGATTAATTAGGATATTTATTTTTCGCATTTTGTTTTATTTCAAATCGGGTCTTGGATTAATTTGGGGATGTAGACCCGCGCCTTTGTAATAGCGTAGGACTTTTAGTTCCGCATCTTTTAAACTGTTAATAATTTGCATGAAAGAATGAATGCCAAAATAAAAGCAACGCGTAGATCACCAATCCATGAACAAGATAAACATAAATGAAAACGACACACAAATCACACACCACCCCTAGGGTACGCCTCATTGTTGCCTTGCCTCTCGAAAGGTGATCGTCGAGTAGAGGATGTTTTAGTAAGTCCTCATGTCCATGAACATGGCATGGGGGTAGCTTCTAAGGTGTCTTCCTATTGCTCCGGTGATCACCATGTCCCGAACCCTCGAATTGACCCGAACACCTCCAACGGCGGTGCTACCTACCTCTCAATGGTGGGATGGCACTACCTTAAGGACATTTACACAGACTAATTCCTTAGGGTAGGTAGATGACTCATAGATACTTGATCTAATTCAAAACAAATCAAAAACTTCTTTTCACACCGACACTTTCAAAAAACTTTCGAAAGTAACTTTTCAAACACTCTTGAGGACTGATACAAGAGTCGAACTGAAATTTTCAAAGAAACTTTTTTTAAACCCACAGTTGAAAAGCAAACAAACAATTTTGAAAACACAATGAGCAAGTATCTAAGAGACCATGGATAACCATGGATAGAAAGGGTGCTAACACCTTCCCTTTCTATAATCTACCTCCCGAACCGAGAGCAATCTCTATAAGGAATTTTTCTGTGCTTTTGTTCTTTCCGTTTGGAGAAAATAAAAGACGGTGGCGACTCTTGCTTCCGCGACATTTCGCGAAACCAGCGTTAAACAGTCAGTTCCAGATCCACCGATCACAGAACTGGCGACTCTGCTGGGGATACTTAAAGTGAGGTGTACCTTAGGACTAAGATCATTTGTGTTTTCAATTGTCTGAATTGTTTGCTTTGTTATTGTGGGTACTGTCTTGGGAGTTCTATAGATCCTAACCCAGATCTGGGGGATACCTTCTTAGAAAGTAGCAACAAGACTGTGAGGGAACTGTGCGGGGTATACCGACATGGTTGAAGCAGTCTGCTACGTTGATGTGGCACTTTGGTGTGTACCGGTAACCCTTGAGTTCAGTCAAGGAGAGTACGGGGCCTCCGCGTGGTGTCGTGAAGCATCAACTGACCTTAGGAACCTTAATTGAACTATCTTGGCCTCTTTAGGGTAGTGAGATAACTGACTTTGGTGCAGTCCGAGGTTGGTTGATACTCGATACTACACTCAATTGAGGGTTGCTTTCCTGGAATATTTCGGTCGCCAGTTCAGTGGCTAAATCGAAACGATGAACAATGAAAGCAATCCAATGATATTGGGACCCTTAGAACCCGGTTACTTCTAATAGGACAGGTTGAGCCCACCAACTTCAAGAGGGTAATACCCAGACCCCATGCTGGCCTAAACTCTAAGGGCTTGTCTTGTGTGCCTTACATGTTTTCCTTTGTAAATATCTGTGGTGTGTTTAATCATAGCATCATGACATCATCCAGCATCATATGCATTGACTAACCATTTCAGGGGTTCGAATCTTCACCTTTGTTCTTGTTTTGTAGGACATGGAAACTGTTCGCAGAAAGACAATTCAAATCAGCCTTGTAAGGATCCCTCCTCAGCTTAAAGAGCTTATATCCAGGATTCCCGAGAGCTCTTCATTCAGTGAAAGACATGGAAGACTCATCAGCTTGGTCAATACCAACATTGAGGAAGATATGATAAAGGTCCTGTTCCAGTTCTTTGACCCTCTGCATCACTGTTTCACTTTCCTAGATTATCAGCTGGTACCTACATTGGAAGAGTTCTCCCGGCTTCTGAAGATCCCTATCCTTGATCAACTACCCTACAACGGTATGGAAAAGGAACCCAAGCTTGAAGAGATTGCTAAAGCCTTACACCTACAATCATCTGACCTCAAGGGACATTGGGAAGTTAGAAGTGGTATCAAAGGGTTCTTAGCCAGGTTTCTGTTTGAAAAGGCCCATGAACGTTGGAACTCCCTTGACTTACAAGCTTTTGAAGAAGTTGTGGCCCTCCTTGTCTATGGTTTGGTGTTGTTCCCTAACCCAGATCAGCTTATAGATATCAGTGCTGTCCAGATCTTCATGTCCAGGAATCCTATACCTACGTTGCTGAGGGACATCCTTCACTCATGTTACACTCGAACCATGAGAAAAAGAGGTGTCCTTATGTGTTGCACTCCTCTTCTGGGAAGGTGGTTTATTTCGCACCTTCCACAATCAGCTTTGAAGAACGAGCGGGGTTTGAGATGGTCACAACGGTTGATGACTCTTACACGCGCAGATATACATTGGTGCCCTCGGTCCAGAGAGGATGTCACTATCATTGATCGTTGTGGGGAGTACCCTAATGTTCCTTTACTTGGAATCAGAGAAGGTATTACTTACAGCCCATGCCTGGCTTGGAGACAATTTGGTTATGCTCGGAGGGACGACCCTCATGACATGTTAATTCCTGACATAGTTTTTGACTTCGACAACGATGCACAAGGACTTCGCTAGAGATTTATCAGAGCTTGGAGGATGCCAAGTAGGATAGACAGCAAGACACTGGGGCACAGGAACTCCATCCCGTTGGAACCTTATCTAAAGTGGGTACGTGCCCGCTCCCAGAAGTTAGTAATGCCTTATCCTCATGTGCTCCCTGTGATCAAAGAGCCAGTCTTGGAAGGAGAGGTGTCCTACACCATTCAACATCCTGACATGCCCACGTCCTGGGAAGAGATGCAGAAGAGCTGGATCCAGCTTAAGGAAGAACGAAATTCTCTTGAGACCAGTCTACATGCTAGTGAAAAGAAGGTCTTGGAGCTCACCCGCCTATTGCACGAGGAGAGGAATCTCAACACCTACATAGCTCCAAAGAGAATGCGTAGTGTCTTTTGGGATTGATTTGCTTTGTAATATGTTCCCATGAGGCTTTGATGTACTGAACAATTATTTCCTTAATGATAACGTGTGTTCCTTTTTGTCTATAACAAATTTGAACTTTCGAACCCTTGAATGCATTGCATAAACACATATCATTCATCATGTGCATAGCAGGCTTTCTTCTTTTCAGGTTGCTTACTGTTCTTCGCTGTTTATTTCAGCATCATGAACCCTGACTCATCATCAACCGAGATGTCTATCAAGGCTCTTCAGGCGCAGAACGCGCAATTTCAGGAACTGATCATGGGTTTGGCTCAAGGCCAAGAAGAGCTGAAGGCTTTACTCCTGAAGAAGGAGAAGAAGAAGAAGAAGAGAATTGTTCTTTTCAACTCGGGCCGAAGGTTTGGCAACACTCTGCAGAATGACGAGGCTGGTTCTTCTATAGGCAAGAGCAGTCCCCAAGGGGGAAAAGGTCCTAGTCCAGTAGTCTCTGACAATGAGACTGACTTCAATGAGGAACAGTATCCTCCGGCTGAAGACCGGTATAAGCAGTTGGAAGACAGACTGAATGCTATGGAGATCCAACAAGTGCCTGGGCTGGATTTCGGAGACTTGGGCTTATCTACTGGCGTGATTATTCCTCACAAGTTTAAGGCACCATCTTTCACCAAGTATGACGGGGCGTCTTGTCCCAAGTTGCACCTCAGATCCTATGTGCGGAAGATTCAACCGTACTCAGTGGACAAGAACTTGTGGATCCACTTCTTCCAGGAGAGTCTTTCAGGGACTCATCTCGAATGGTTCTATCAGCTGGATGGGACCAAAGTTCGTAACTGGGAGGAGTTGGCTACTTCTTTTTATAAGCAGTATCAATATAATGCCGACCTTGCTCCTACACGTACCCAACTCCAGGGTATGTCGCTAGGGTCAAGCGAAGGTTTTAAGGAGTATGCACAGAAGTGGAGGGATCTGGCTGGCAGGGTGCAGCCTCCGTTAACAGATCGTGAGTTGGTAGACATGTTCTTGGGGACCCTATCTGGGCCATTTTTCAATCATCTTATCGGTAACTCATCTGCAGGGTTTACTGATCTTATTCTGACTGGAGAGAGAATAGAGGCTGGAATGAAGTCCGACAAAATTCAAAAGGGTGCATCGTCAAATTCAGAGAAGAAGCCCTTTAAGAAGGAGGCCAATGCTGTATATGGGTCTAGAAGACAAGAGAAACCTGAGCGCCGCCAATCTGTCAACGCGGTGATGATTGCCAAGCCTGCTGCCGCTCCTCGGCAAACCAATCCTCAAAAGGCTGAAAGACCCAGAAGGGAGTTCACCCGGCTAAGTATGACTCTATCACAAATCTTGCCGCAGTTGCTGTCCACCAACCTAGTGACTGTTAGAGAGGCCCCGAAGGTTGTAAACACTACTTCTCCCAAGTACAATCCAAATGCCCGCTGTGCTTATCACTCCGATAGCCCGGGGCATTCCATTGATGATTGCTGGGCCTTAAGGAATAAGGTGCAAGACCTTATTGATGCAAAAGAGATACAATTTGAAGCGCCTGAGAGGCCAAATGTGGTGACTGCTCTTATGCCCCAGCATGGAGTGAATGCCGTTGATGAAGATGTATACGCCGTTTCTGTGAATGATGTAGCTACTCCCTTGATGACTGTTAAGAGGAACCTACTGCTGGCCGGTTTATTTCCGGGTTGTAGTGAAGGTTGCCTTTTCTGTGCTGTTTCCCTTTCTGGTTGTCCTTTGCTGAAGTTGGGCATCCAAAGCCTAATGGACAGCAAAGAGATTCTGTTCAAGAAGACTGTTGTTCAGGTTGTTCCGGTGGAAGAAGTTTCTGTTGTTACAATCTTTAATAATCCGATCAAGGCTCTCCTGAGGAAGCCAGTTAAAATCATGACTGTCGCACCCATTGTGATTACTGTTCCGGGGCCTCTCCCCTATGAATCTGAGAAGGCTGTCCCATGGCACTATGGGGCAGATGTGTATGTACATGGAATAAAGCAAGAGTTCAACACTGGTACCATCATCAGCAATATCACTGGTCCAGCCAAAGTAACCCGCAGTGGCAGGCTCTTCTCGCCTGACATTGCACCACCAGCTATTCGAAGACCCCTCACTATAACACCTGCAAATGTACCTGTTCCCGTTTCTGATCCAGTTGCTTCCCCTGCTGCCGAGTCATCTAATGCTCGGGGCAAAGGGATTGAAGATGAGCCTGCCCGGATGGAGGCACCAAAATCTGTGAATGCTGAGGCCTCCCAACAAGAGATGGAGGAAATACTTAAAATAATCAAGAAGAGTGACTTTAATGTTGTTGAGCAGCTGGGGCATACACCCTCCAAGATCTCTATGCTCTCCTTGCTACTGTGCTCAGAGGCCCATGCTAAGGCCCTGATTTCATTTCTCAAAACGGCTCATGTGCCACAGGAGACATCTGCAGTCCAGTTTACTGATTGTGTAGCCAATCTGACAGCGGACAATGGGTTGGGTTTCTCGGATGCCGACCTTACTGCTAAGGGAAAGGATCACAATGATGCCTTGCATGTCTCTATTGAATGCAGGGGCACTACTCTTGCGCACGTGCTGGTGGACACTGGTTCTTCCCTGAATGTGCTACCCAAGAAGGCCTTAGACCGTTTGGATTGTGAGGGCCTGTAGCTGAAACCTAGCAACATCATCGTCAGAGCCTTTGACGGTTCTAAAAGGATGGTTCATGGAGAGGTAGACATTCCTATTTGTGTGGGTTCTCAAGTATTCGACTCTACTTTCTATGTGATGGATATCCGTCCATCGTATTCTTGTCTACTGGGTCGACCTTGGATCCACAAAGCTGGGGCAGTAACCTCTACCCTGCACCAGAAACTCAAGTACCCCGTCCGAGGGAAGATTGTCACTGTGCAGGGAGAGGAGGAGTATATGGTGATCCATTTGAATTCCTTCAGGTATATTGAGACGGACGGGGAGTTTATTGAAACCCCCTTTCAGCATTTCGAAGAGGTACCTCCAACATTGGCAGCAGCGGAAACAGTGGTCGAAGAAGATGTTCCGTTGAAGATGGCTTCCTTGAAGGATGCCCGGGCGGTAGTCAAGAAAGGTGAATGTGCTAACTGGGGCAGGCTCCCTGATTTTACACCTAAAACTGACAAGTTTGGACTGGGTTTTACTGCAGAGGGTCAGAAGGCTGTGCGCAAGGCAAAGACCAGAAGATCTCCTGTGCTCATTACCAATTCAGGAGTGAATGCCATTGGGGACGAAGAAGAGGTGGAAGAATCAGAGTTCGATAGCTGGATCTACCCGACGACTGATGGTGGATTGACCAATTGGATTGCTAAAGATCATACTCCTGTTACTTTTATTACGCAGTAATAAACTCCTTTGTTTTGTTATTTGTAATAAACAATGATTTGAAACTCTATGGCCCGGTGTCTTACCCGGGGCACCGTGGCTCCATTTGTGAGGGTATATTAAATTGTCATTTCATATATCATGAATAAAGATCTTGGACGTTTTCTCGCATTTCAAATCTTATGCTCCTTTTCTTTCTTTCCTTTCTTTATATATTGCAAAAACAACTGTATTTACACACACTCACTCATACAGGTTTCAATCCACTCTGGATCTCACTGGTAACAACTCTGCTACTGCCAGTTATGACTTTGAAAATTCGATCAACTTAGCCGAAGACGAAGGTGAAGATGATTGTGAAGTGCCTGGCGAGCTTGCAAGACTGTTACTTTAGGAAGAGAGGGCAATTCAACCACACGAAGAGCCAGTGGAAACAATAAATCTAGGTACTGATACGGACAGAAAGGAAGTTAAGATTGGTGCCAACCTAGAGCTCAGCGTGAAGCAACGGTTGACTCAGATGCTACATGATTATGTGGAGATATTCGCCTGGTCCTACGAAGACATGCCCGGGTTGGATACCGACATTGTGGTCCATCATTTGCCTACCAAGGAAGACTGCCCTCCGGTTAAGCAAAAGGTCCGCCGTATGCGTCCAGAGATGTCTGAGAAGATCAAGGCCGAGGTTATGAAACAGTTTGATGCTGGGTTCCTTGTAGTGACTTCTTACCCTCAGTGGGTTGCTAATGTGGTGCCGGTACCAAAGAAAGATGGAAAGGTCAGAATGTGTGTAGATTACAGGGATCTGAACAGGGCCATCCCCAAGGATGACTTCCCCCTACCTCACATTGATGTCCTTGTTGACAATACGGCTCAGCATAAGGTGTTCTCTTTCATGGATGGTTTCTCAGGTTACAATCAGATCAAGATGGCACCTGAAGACATGGAAAAGACTACCTTTGTTACTCAGTGGGGCACCTTCTGCTACAAGGTCATGCCTTTTGGACTGAAGAACGCTGGGGAAACCTACCAACGTGCCATGGTTGCTTTATTTCATGACATGATCCATAACGAGATAGAAGTGTATGTTGACGACATGATCGCAAGGTCCCAGACTGAGGAGGAACACCTTGATCATCTGCAGAAACTGTTTGACCGGTTGAAATTGTACAAGCTGAGATTGAACCCGAACAAGTGCACCTTCGGGGTAAGATCTGGAAAGTTGCTAGGCTTCGTTGTAAGTGATAAGGGTATTCAAGTGGACCCTGCCAAGGTTAAAGCTATTCAAGAGATGCCAGTTCCTAAGACAGAGAAGGAGGTCAGAGGCTTCCTAGGACGCCTGAATTACATTGCTCGATTCATCTCGCACCTAACTGCTACCTGTGAGCCAATCTTCAAGCTGCTGAAGAAAGATCAGGTAGTACGTTGGAATGATGAATGTCAGGCCGCTTTTGACAGAATCAAGGAATATCTCCAAGAACCACCCATCTTTATGCCACCAGTTGAAGGGAGACCTCTGATACTATACCTGACAGTACTTGACAACTCAATGGGGTGTGTGCTGGGGCAGCATGACGAGTCTGGCCGAAAAGAGCATGCCATTTCTTACCTTAGCAAAAAGTTTACCGACTGTGAGACCTGATACTCACTGCTTGAGAAAACTTACTGCGCTTTGGTATGGGCTGCTCGCCGGCTGAGACAGTATATGCTGACTCACACTACTTTGTTGATCTCAAAGATGGATCCTATAAAGTACATATTTGAAAAGCCTGCTCTGTCTGGGAGAATAGCAAGATGGCAAATGATCTTGACAGAATACGATATCCAGTACACAACTCAGAAAGCCATCAAGGGAAGTGTATTGGCAGACCACTTGGCACATCAGGCAGTAGACGACTATCAGTCAATGAACTTCGAGTTTCCAGACGAGAGCATCATGATAGTGACTGATTGTGAAGTACCTGGACCGGATGAAGGACCTGAGGAAGGATCCCGATGGTCTATGCACTTTGACGGAGCCTCCAATGCTTTGGGTAACGGTATCGGCGCTGTGATAATATCCCCTCAAGGCACTCATACTCCACTCACTGCCCGGCTATGTTTCAACTGCACCAACAACATGGCGGAGTATGAGGCATGCATCATGGGTCTTCAGGCTGCGATCGATCTAAGGATCAAGTTTCTGAGTGTCTTCGGAGATTCCGCTCTCGTGATCAATCAGATCAAAGGAGAGTGGGATACGAAACATCCGAATCTTATTCCTTACAGAGAATGTGTGTTGACCTTGATCCCCCACTTCATAGAGATAACCTTTGAACACTTTCCGAGAGAGGAGAATCAATTGGCGGACGCGTTAGCTACGATGTCTTCTATGTTCAAGGTCAAATGGGACAATGAGGCTCCCCAGGTCACTATTTGGAAATTGGACGAACTGGCATACTGTTGTGATCTTGAGACTGAATTGGTGACCGAGAAGCCTTGGTACCATGAGGTGAAGAGATACTTGGAAGCTCAGGAATACCCTGAAGGTGCATCTGTCAACGATAAGAAATTTCTGAGGAGGTTCGCAGCGAAATTCTTCCTTAGCAACGGTATCCTGTATAAGCGAAACCATGATTCGACCTTACTGCGTTGTGTGGATAAGACTGGAGCAGAAAGGATCATGGAGGAGCTACATGAGGGTACTTTCGGGACACATTCCAGTGGACACACTATGGCGAAGAAAATCCTTCGGGCAGGGTATTTCTGGTCCACAATGGAAGCCGACTGCTACCAACATTCTCGGACATGCCATAAGTGCCAGATATATGCAGACAAGGTGCATGTTCCTCCAGTCCCTCTGAACGTCCTGACTGCACCTTGGCCTTTTGCAATGTGGGGCATAGATATGATCGGTGAGATTAAACCTACGGCATCCAACGGGCATCGCTTTATCCTAGTGGCGATTGATTACTTTACAAAGTGGGTTGAAGCAGCTTCCTACGCCACGGTAACCAAGAACGTTGTGGCACAGTTCATTCGGCACAACCTGATCTGTCGATACGGCGTCCCAGAAAGGATCATTACAGACAACGGTACCAATCTAAATAACAAGATGATCACTGAGCTTTGCGAGCAGTTTAAGATACAGCACCACAACTCTTCTCCTTATCGACCGAAGATGAATGGGGCTGTAGAAGCAGCGAATAAGAACATTAAGAAAATCGTGCAGAAGATGACAGTGACTTATAAAGATTGGCACGAGTTGTTACTGTTTGCTCTACATGGGTACCGTACCTCAGCCAGGACGTCAACCGGGGCAACTCCTTTCTCCTTGGTCTACGGTATGGAGGCAGTCTTACCGATCGAAGTGCAAATACCCTCTCTCCGGATAATGAAGGATGCAGACCTGAGTGAAGATGATTGGATCCAGACACGACTTGATCAGCTAAACTTAATTGACAAAAAGAGACTTGCTGCTATTTGTCATGGTCAGACGTATCAAAAGCGGATGATCAGGGCATTTAACAAAAAGGTCAGACCGCAAGAATATCAAGTTGGGGATCTGGTAATCAAGCGTATCAGCCTACCTCAGAGTGATCCAAGGGGCAAATGGACCCCTACGTACGAAGGGCCATTTGTGGTTAAGCATGTGTTCTCAGGAGGAGCCATGATTTTAACCAACATGGATGGTGACGACCTTCCTCACCCCGCCAACACAGACATAGTAAAAAGATACTACGCATAAAAAAGACCCGCTAGGTTGACATAACTAGGCAAAAATTAGGGTTTCCCGGCGAACCAAAAGGGTTCGGGCAAAATGAAGGGATGAAATGAAAAAAATTTGTACACCCGGCAAGTCGAAAACCTGAAAAGGCGGCTTGGGCAAAAATGGGTATCCTGGTGGACTGAAAACCCGAAAGGGCGGTCCAGGCAAAAGTTAGGGATAAAGCGTAATACTATGTCTCATTGGATCACCTTGCATCCAGAATCCGGTATCTACAGCAAGTTCAGACGGCATCGGTCAATCAGCTTCATCGTCAACTAGGTCATCAAGTGATGAGACGCTCGAAGATATAAGGGCGATAACAGAGTTGAAACCCAGTGGATCATTCTTTTCACACAGCTGTTTTATTTTCTCTTGTACAAATTTGTATAAACTCTTTCGTTCAGCGGCGTTCTCTTACTAGGACGTCAGCCTCTTGTACATAAACGCCTATTTTACAGGCAAATTCAAAAATCAATACAAAAATCACTTTTCAGTTAAAATTGCCAATTGTTTTTCCTTTTCTGTTTTGTTTTGCGGAGAACGTCCAAGGTTCAATTTGTGATATATGAATTGACAATAATTTGCTAACCCATATATATTTGCATACGAAACAAAGGATTAATTACAGGTAACATTAGAAACAAGGGCAATAAAGAGTTGTTTAAGCGATCTAATTGTTTCGTCCACCAAGGTACCAAGGTAGGTTCAGCTGAAGAACACAACCAGTATATCTTAATTCCCCAAAGAGTGAGTCAGCAAGTCAGTGCACTCACCCCAAGCAAAGCTATTATCAGCCTTAAGGAAGTTAGGTATCCTCCAGCAGATCTCAACATTCCCCAGTACGATATACAGACATTCCTAACAAGCATCCCCGACAGTCTTGATCTAAGATTGTTCCCCGGAGGTATACCAAACATTCAGTGGAGTTACTTCCAATACATCTCAAAATTTCCCCAGGAGAGTCCAACCCGGTTTCCCCAGGAAAGTTGGAATCCATCTCCCCAAGCAGTAAGCTTATCCCCAGTAGATTCTGGAAGCTTATCCCCGTAGAGCACGAACGTGTCCCCCGGCTTTATTCAAAGGTTATTTCCCTACCAGGATATAACTGGGTTATCCTCAGCCAAAAGCCACGGAAAGATCGTCCTCGGCGAAGTCTTCTTATCCCCAGCGAAGTCCATTAACACTTCCAACACGACAATGGTATCCCCAACGAAGTTACCATCAACATTTCAGCAAAGTACCTCTCTCCCCACAGTGTGTTGCTCCCCAGCAAGATCGTTAGAGTACTTTTCTCCCCGCAGAGTAATCCATTCGCCAAGTTTATCCCCCAACGGAGTTATCTTCTCCTACCGGTATTCTTGCAACTATCATCCCCAGCGGAAGCAAAGATCTATTCTTCAACATCAGCCCAGGAGTTAACTTCCCGGAACCCGTCAAGGATTTATTTTCCTAGACAAAAAAAACACATTCATAAACATCGCATTTCCATACATTATAGCATGCATATACGCATCATATCTTACAAATCTCATTTATGTTGAGAACATCATTGCTTGATCCATATCACGCATTGCATATGACTGACCTTTACCTTTCAGGAAAGATTCAGTCGAGTTCTCAGCTACATTTTAAGACCTTGTCTGGTTCAGTTAAATCGACCCTAAGATTTTCCTGTTTCTTATCCAGTCAAAAGCCTTCTCTGGTTCAGTCAGATCGACCCTAAGATCTCCCTGATTCTTATCCAGTTGAAGATTTCAAGACCTTGTCCGGTTCAGTTAAATCGACCCAAAGATTTTCCTGATTCTTATCCAGTCAAAGGCCTTCTCTGGTTAAGTCAGATCGACCCTAAGATCTCTCTGTTTCTTATCCAGTTGAAGATTTCAAGACCTTGTCCGGTTCAGTTAAATCGACCCTAAGATTTTCCTGTTTCTTATCCAGTCAAAGGCCATCACTGGTTCAGTCAGATCGACCCTAAGATCTCCCTGTTTCTTATCCAGTTGAAGATTTCAAGATTCTCTCAGCATTCCTGTTGAGGTAGTAATCGCCCAAGGTTCTCTCAGCATTCCTGTTGAGGTAGTAATCGCTCCAAGATTCTCTCAGCGTTCCTGTTGAGGTAGTAATCGTCCAAGGTTCTCTCAGTATTCCTGTTGAGGTAGTAATCGCCCAAGGTTCTCTCAGTGTTCCTGTTGAGGTAGTAATCGCTCCAAGACTCTCTCAGCGTTCCTGTTGAGGTAGTAATCGTCCAAGGTTCTCTCAGCATTCCTGTTGAGGTAGTAATCGTCCAAGGTTCTCTCACTGTCCCATTGAGATTGTAACCATCCTTGGTTCATTCATCACTTTTGAAGCTCCAGATTCAATTCCTGTAACCAGTCAGGGTACATCTACACAAAGAGTTTGAAGACCCGCTCCTATAACAGGCCAGGTACTCATTTTTCTTTTTCAGGTACGCAACTTCTCGCTAAGGAATATCTTACGCGATCGACATCCAGATGGCATCTATAAGCCCATCATCCTATCCATCAATCTCCAAATGGCATCTGTAAGCCCATTCCCCACATCACACTACTATGTGAGCGCAAATTTCTAGGCACTCTAGTGTTCAATCATCTTCCACCTTCGGATTACGAAAGGCACGTCAGCCAATCTGCACCCTCAGGTCTAAGAAGATTGAACAGGGGCAACTGTTGTACCCCAAAATTTGCCCTCCCATATTCTTCAAGATTTGCAAAGAGCATGCTTCAAAATCTCCCCAAGGGTTGCACAGTTCAAGGGCCTCATAACAGTAAAAAATTAGGGTTTTGGTTCTGGCAAATAAATTGAAGTTTCCAAGGGTCCAATCAAGTCCCACATGCCTACAAACATGGTCAAGCATCCTCATGCTAAGTTTCAAGAATTACAGCACAAAATTGCACAGTTAAAAACCCTAATTGCTCAACAGTCAACTGTAGGGGCAAAATGGTCATTTGACAGTCAAAAATTCAAATTTTTGGTCAACATCTTATTTTGAAGCCACAAACATCATTTGATCAATTCTTGATCATGATTTTCAAGGCATGGCTCAAAAAGTCTCAAGATGCAAAAGTTTCCATATTTGGACAGTTGAAAAAGTCAACTGTAACTTGACCAAGGCATAACTTCCACATGGTTTATCAGAAAAATTCCATCCAAAGCTCATTTTGAAGAGAAAGACATTTCCTACAACTCCTCTTCACACTTCAAGTCCAAGAAATGCTCTCACAAAAAGTTATCAATTTCAACATTATAGGTCATTTTCAAAAGTCAACAAAAAGGGACTTTAAGTCAAAGACCATAACTTGAGATTGGTAAATCAAAATGACATGGGACCAATGGAATTGGTTAGAGGACTTCAAGACCTTTCCAAAATGTCCAAGAACATGATCAAAGCTTAAAAATTGAGCAAGATATGCCTTGTGGAAGTTGGGAAATTTTTGGGAATTTTGAAAAGTCAACTTTACTTCAAATGCCTCAAAAATGCTAATGGGCCACATTTTCTTCCAAGATTCATCATCCAAAGGCTATGCACGACCATTTGGCCCAAAGGGGATTTATTTCATCATTTTTTATTATTTATTTGAATTTTTAATCACCATTAATTCATTTAATTAAATAAAATATGAAAAAAATACTAAACAAATGTATTTGAATCTTTTTATGCAGCATTTGCTCTCATTGGTTACTGAAGATTCGTGCACATCAAAAAAGGAAGGATTTGGCCATGATTGGTATCAAAACACATGGAAAAGATTTGAAAATATTTCATTAAAAATCAAATATTGGATTCATCAAAACATGGATCTTTTGGCTTGAATTCTTACTCTAATCCATTGGCATACATAAGCTGATCATAAACCTAAAGCTCACAACCAGAAAGCTACGCCTCATATCAAAAACCAAGTTTGCATTTTTGTCCAAAATTTCAAAAACTGAAAACTGCATTCTAGCGTCATTCAAAGAAAAGTATTGATTCCAATAGCTTGCCAAGGCCTCAAGCAACATTTCTGGATCAAAACCACTGCTTCTAACGCAAGGAATTAGTAACACGATGCCATCCTGTTCTTGAATTTTCCCATATTCGTGTTTCAATTTATACGCATCCTCATTGCATTTTTCCTGTTGATTTATACTAATTGATTCATTCTGAAGCTAACCATGCCATTCAATTGAATTTTCGTGCCTTATATGGGAATCCACCATTGGAGCCTTCTAGGTTTTCAGAAGTCACAAATTAGGGGTTTCCTCTTCAGGAAAAATTGAGACACAAGACCCACGCCATTGAAACCAGAAGCTCATGACTAATCGATTCCATACCTCGCGATCAATTTATGATCAACAGGGTTTTATTCGCTATTTTTGTATGCATCATTTAGTGGGGGTTTAAAACCCCCACTATCCAGTTTGTTTTTTCAGGCAAAATAAAGAACAGAGGAAGAAGACGCTTATGTGTCATGACGTGAAAGGGCAGTTCAAAGTTGGCGCGCGTTTTATTAATTCAGACCACTAACTCTTGTTTTTTCTTATAATAATTGCATTCCATTAATGTTACAAATAAACGCGCTTGGCTGGTTGGTAAGTGAGGTGTCATGGAATTAATGGGACTTGGGTTCGATTCCCAGGTCCCCTCCCTTTCTTAATATATTTTGTTTTAACCAGATTCCATGCAGCTTCTCACCAAAAGACTACCATGCACTCTACGCTCCAGCATGCCACATGTCCCACAACATCCATCCAGTGGCCAGGATCCAAGGTCCAGGGAACACCCTAGTCAACACATACGCACATGGTCAGAAAAGTCAAACGAGGCCTCAATGTAATGGGCCAAATTGCTGCAATCAAAACCTCCAAAATTGGGGTCAACACCCCCCATCTGTTTGTATTTTCTCTCTCACTTTTATTTTCTTTTATCTATTCCTCTTAATTAATTGTTATATTTAATTCATAAACTAATAATTTTACAACATAAAAAAATAATAAAAAAAATCAGAAAGACAAAAAAATATAAATATATTTTATTTAAATATTTTTGTAAATAAATTCATTAACTAATTTAGTTTTTAATTCTAGGTTTTAATTTTAATATTTTTTTAATAAACTAAAAAATGTAGAATTAGGGTTTTAAATACTTTTATCCTTTTTCTTTTCTTTTTACCATATTTAATAATTAAAATTTTATTTTGTAAATAAAATTGTCATGTAAATAATTAGGTTAAAATTAGGGTACAAACTTAAATATTTTTTTAATAAATTAAAAATAGTTTAGAATTAGGTTTTAATTCCATAATTCTCATTAAACTCCATAAATGCAAAAAACTCCAAAAAAAATTCTTTCTTTTAATTAATTTCATAATTTTAATTCAATTTCTTTAAAAGGGTCCAACGCCCTCGCATTCGAGCATAATTCTAATTTCGCGCGCTTATTTTATTTCCTTTTTATAAATTTCATGTAATTATCCCAAAGCCATGTAATAGATTAATTAGGATATTTATTTTTCGCATTTTGTTTTATTTCAAATCGGGTCTTGGATTAATTTGGGGATGTAGACCCGCGCCTTTGTAATAGCGTAGGACTTTTAGTTCCGCATCTTTTTAACTGTTAATAATTTGCATGAAAGAATGAATGCCAAAATAAAAGCAACGCGTAGATCACCAATCCATGAACAAGATAAACATAAATGAAAACGACACACAAATCAGACACCACCCCTAGGGTACGCCTCATTGTTGCCTTGCCTCTCGAAAGGTGATCGTCGAGTAGAGGATGTTTTAGTAAGTTCTCATGTCCATGAACATGGCATGGGGGTAGCTTCTAAGGTGTCTTCCTATTGCTCCGGTGATCACCATGTCCCGAACCCTCGAATTGACCCGAACACCTCCAACGGCGGTGCTACCTACCTCTCAATGGTGGGATGGCACTACCTTAAGGACATTTACACAGACTAATTCCTTAGGGTAGGTAGATGACTCATAGATACTTGCTCTAATTCAAAACAAATCAAAAACTTCTTTTCACACCGACACTTTCAAAAAACTTTCGAAAGTAACTTTTCAAACACTCTTGAGGACTGATACAAGAGTCGAACTGAAATTTTCAAAGAAACTTTTTTTAAACCCACAGTTGAAAAGCAAACAAACAATTTTGAAAACACAATGAGAAAGTATCTAAGAGCCCATGGATAACCATGGATAGAAAGGGTGCTAACACCTTCCCTTTCTATAATCTACCTCCCGAACCGAGAGCAATCTGTATAAGGAATTTTTCTGTGCTTTTGTCCTTTCCATTTGGAGAAAATAAAAGACGGTGGCGACTCTTACTTCCGTGACATTTCGCGAAACCAGCGTTAAACAGTCAGTTCCAGATCCACCGATCACAGATTTCTTTTAAGAATTTAGCATATGATGATATTTGGGTAATCTCTTCGGTAAAGGGAATCTCTACATGGAGTTTCTCTATTACTTTGATGAATTTTTGGTATTGGATTTCTATCTTGGTTTGTTTAAGTCTTTGTGGGTATGGTATTGGAGGTTTATAGGGTGGAGGTTGTGTATAAGTTTTATCGTTCGATTCTTCCACCTGGTTCTGTTGGGTTCTTGGTTCCTCTGGTTTCTCTACTTGATTCTCAGGTATGCTATCTTTTATTGGTTTTTCGGGTACACTCATCGTTGGAAGTTTCGGTCCATCGTAAGCGGTTCCACTTATTAGAGTGATAGCATTTGCTTGTCCTTTAGGATTAGGTTGAGTTTGTCCAGGGAATTGTCCTCCAGGTGTGGTTTGTGTGGCTTGCGATTGAGCCACTTGCAATATCTGGGTCTCGAGCATCTTATGATGGGTCATCATTTGGTCAAACTTAGTTGCTAGTTGTGTTACTAGTTCGTTTGTATGGGCGCTCTGGTTCATAAATTCTTTGTTTTGCTGAGTCTGAGTTGTGATAAAAGTATCTAGGGTTTCCCTAAGATTTGGTCTTTGTGGCACAACTTGCATAGGTTGGTTTGATTTTTAAGGTTGAAAACCGTGTGGTCTGGGTGTTCCAGGATGTTGGATTGGATTGTTGTTCTTATAGGAAAAATTCGGGTGATTCCTCCATCCAGGGTTATAGGTGTTCGAGAACGGGTTTCCTTGGGTGTAATTGGCTTGTTCTGAGCTAGACTCATTTAACAGGTAACAATCGGAAGTTGGATGCCCTTGGGTTCCACAGAGTTCGCATTCCGAATGGAGTGCAGCTTCTATGGCAGGGTTTTGGGATATGTTATCTACTTTTAAGGCTAGGGCGTCCGTTTTAGCTTGCATCATGTCCATGCTACTTATCTCATGTACCCCTCCTTGGGTCTCCTTCTTCTCCACTATCGCTCGTTCTGCCCCCCATTGGTAATGGTTTTGGGCCATATCTTCGATCAGGGCACAAGCTTCAGGGTAAGGTTTGTTCATCAGCGTACCACCTGCGGCGGTGTCGATAGAAATTTTGGTATTATAATGGAGTCCATTATATAAGGTGTGAATGATCAACCATTTCTCTAGGCCATGGTGTGGACAAGCTCTCAAAAGGTCTTTATTTCTTTCCCAAGCTTCAAATAGAGATTCTCCCTGGTTTTGGGTGAATCTAGTGATCAGGTTTCTAAGAATAGCGGTTTTGCTAGGGGGAAAATACCTGGCAAGGAACACTCTTCTAAGGTCCTCCCAAGTTGTTATCGAATTGGCAGGGAGGGAATCTAACCAATCGTGAGCTTTCCCTCTTAGAGAGAATGGAAACAATCTTAGGCATATCGCTTCAGATGTGGCACCATTTGCTTTGAGGGTGTCGGCTAATTGGATAAATGCCTTCAAGTGTTGATTTGGGTTCTCGGTAGCGAGACCAGTGAATTAGTTTTGTTGAACTAATTGTAATAGTGAGGGTTTTAGTTTGAAGTTGTTAGTTGTTATAGCTGGATTTACTATACTAGAACTAGGTTCCTCGTTAGATGGTTGGGCAAATTCCTTAAGCGGTCTTTGATTACGGTCCCCGGCCATAGCTTTCTTTAACTTTCATATAAAGATACGGGCACGAGTGAAACGTTCAGGTTCTACTAAAGGATCAATTAGGTTACCGGTGCTACGATTTCTACGCATCAACCGGCTAAATAAGTGGCCTTAGTCTAAACGGGATAACGAAAAGGGTACGAAATTTGGCAAAGTTGGTCCCCGGCAACGGCGCCAAAAACTTGATGGGCTTTTACTGTATAGTCTAAATTATAACTGCAAGTGCACAACCTATCGAAGTAATATATAAGATTATCGAACCACAGAGACCAATTGTCAATCTATCGACTCTACTGTTAAGGTGTTTATCTAAGGCAGATCAGTAAGGGATTGAGTTCAGTACAGGGAAATAAAAGTGAATAAAATTAAAGAGATAAAACAAACGGGATCGAATGTAAATCACGAGATCAGACAGTGTCCTAGCATGCATGTATAGTATTTACTTTTGGGCAATATTTTCCATTTATAGTAAAGAACTGTTTAACAGGAACTTGTAGCTTTCGCATACTAAGAACCGAGTTTACTCTTTAAATTAAATTCCTTTATTGTCACTTATAAAGGGTGCGTAACGCGTTAAAGAAGTAAACCTATTTTTAAGAAACAAGTTATTTTGACTTAGTGAAAAAGTGTTTTAATTTGGAAAACTTAACTTGAAGAGATCCTTGGCTTTTGACCAAGAATCAGATTTTAATCCCACAAACGCGTCCGCAAATAGTTTCAAAATCGTTTTCTAAAATTATATCAAGTAATCCTACTTAACCAAACGAACTGCTTTTGCTCTTTTAGTTTGGTCAAGAACTAATCTGGCTTAATCTCAAGTATGAACGGCTTTCGATCTTACCCATAAACTTTTAAAAACATTTAAACCAGTATTAAAAACTAAAATATCCCAAAGGTATTTCTAATAGCATGGCATGCAGAACATAATTATGATTCGATCCTTACATTCTAACCCTAATAAATTTAGCTAGACATGGTAAGCATTTAAAGTCTATAAAACGTGTAGACTATGGTAAGAGCGTTTAGAGTCTATAAAACGTGTAGACTATGGTAAGAGCATTTAGAGTCTATAAAACATGTAGACTATGGTAAGAGCATTTAGAGTCTATAAAACGTGTAGACTATGGTAAGAGCATTTTGAGTCTATAAAACGTGTAGACTATGGTAAGAGCATTTAGAGTCTATAAAACGTGTAGACTATGGTAAGAGCATTTAGAGTCTATAAAACGTGTAGACTATGGTAAGAGCATAAAATAAATGAAAGCAATTAAATTAGAACCTTGCTCCAATCAGAGGCTTGAATCTGATACAAGTCGTGGAAATGTAAAAGATAGTATGATAAACTTCAACCAAAGTGCTCCAATCTTGAATACAAACTCGCACACTCAAGTGTGATAACTTCCCGATGTGAGAAGATTATCACTTTACAAAGTAGTAATATATGCCTAAGCAGTAACTTGTATGGATCTAAGTTTGCACCTAAGTTTGGATGAAAACAAAAATGAAATGAACTTGCTATTTATAGAAGATTCTGAAATTATGCAAAGACGAGCATGCCCCTCAACTCCTTTTGAGCGGGAAATGGTTTGTGAAGGCCGCGGGCGCGACCATCCTCCCCGCAGGCGCGACCATCCTCCCCGCGGGCGCGGTGAGTGAAAGTGGAGAGATCACGGGAATGTGGCAGTTGGCCCCCGGGCGAAAGTGTGCCATGTTAGTGTGTTCCCTGTAGTCGCCGCGGAGCTGGACGCCATGTGTGTATTTTCTTGGAAAAACCCTATTTTTCCAGCGTTTTCGCTCGTTTCTTCTCTGAACGCTCTGAAAGGACATGTGACCTGAAAACAAAGAAAACAAGGGCGTATACTAGAAAAAACAATAATAAAACTAAGGAAAACATGTGATATTCGAGTCAGAGACATTAAATCGAGCGCAAGTACAATATTGGATAAAATAAATAAATCGCGTGCGAGAAATTAAATCGAGCGCAATGTTCTAGGGTTTTGACCCTTTTGATTAAAGAGAAGTATGTTTTTTTTGTTGTTTTTGAATTAAGAAATAAATTACCTAAGTTAATTACTAAATTAAATTAAAATAAATTAATTAAAAAAAATAAATTATTTTTGGTTTTTTGTGTTATTTTAAGAAAGAAAAATAAAATAATTAATGTTAGTAAAAACCTAATTAAGTCTAGTTAAATTTTAATTATTTACAAAAATATGTTAAAATTATTCTAATTAAAACCTAAGTTAATTTAATTAGTATTTATTAAAAAAATAAAATTTAAAAGTTTGATTTGATAAAGAAAATATTTTTTGTGGTTTTAATTTATAAAGAAAATAAATTTTTTAATTGGTTAGTAATTTAATAAAAATAATTAAGCAATTAATAAAATAAAATAAATAAACAAAATAATATGAGAGAAATGGGGTATGGGCCTGATTTAGGAGTTTGAACAGCAATCCTGTGGCCCAAATGAGCTGGCCTTGTTGACTTTTTGAGATCCAGTAGGCGTGCATGGACTTTGCTTATGGTAGACCCTCACTCCTAGATCACCAGATCTGGCCTTTGGCCATCTGGCCATTGGATATGCGAAGGTGTATGGTGAACTGGACACTTGAGATATGCATATGATCATCTGAAACAAAAAATATCAAAGAAGTGGAGGACCTGGGATTTGAACCCAGGTCCTGATGGATCTTACCAACGCGCGCTTGCCACTAGGCCACTTATCCCTGTTTGTTAATATAATACAAAGAAAATATAATGAAACAAAATAATGATTATTGGTCAGAACAAAAAAATATGCGCACATGATTTGAATGGACGTATGGGAGAACGACAACTCATCGTCTCCTACCTCCAGAATCTGCAAATATTACCTGCGGATTTGGATCCGCAGCTAAATGCGCAAGCTCGTTCTAAAATATTCCATGGGCCACATAAATCAATTCCAAAAACATGGCTGAGTTCGTCTTGGCTTCCTGATTAACACCATGCCCTTCTTTAGTCCCAATTTTTCCTGAAAAAGAAAACCCTAAAAACAAAAATGCAACCCTAGCTATGGTGTTTTGGGGTTACATCGCCTATGAACCAAATTGAATATTTCCAATGGCTTGCAAATAACATGAGGGTTATGATTATGCAATTATTT
The DNA here is from genome assembly GCA_948472305.1 of Vicia faba. Classification (NCBI taxonomy): domain Eukaryota; kingdom Viridiplantae; phylum Streptophyta; class Magnoliopsida; order Fabales; family Fabaceae; genus Vicia; species Vicia faba. The sequence continues at coordinate 1,310,254,856 of OX451740.1, read as the reverse complement.
CATTCAAATGATGCCAGAATGGACCAAATCAAATCCAAGAACAGAACTTGGTAACGAGGGACTTACAACGTGTTATGGTGTGTGAGGAAGCTTGCTTTTGATCCAGATAGACTGAGTGAACACCCAGGAAGAGATTGGGACCAGTCTCAGCTTCTGAACATGCCTCTAGCTATGGATTCGATTCCAAGCTTTTTACCACTTTTTTCAAACTTTGTTCTGCCTCTTCTTGCAGCCTCCAACCCTTGTTTTGATTCTATTGGCTTGCTTATGTACTATGGAGTGCATTAGGGTAAGAATTTTGGATTGAATCTTCTCCCATCAATGCTTGCCAATTTGATTTGATCCCCTCTTTACAAACTTGCCAATTTTGCCAAATCTCAATATTTTTGCACATGATATGGTGAGATTCGAGTTTTATGATGATATTGATGATAGTTACAACCTGAAATAGCCAAAAGATCTCATGTAATCAAAGCTTTGGATTTTATATGATTTAATTTGATTTAAACTGAATAAATTCAATAAAAAATCAAATAAAATAATAAAAATAAAATATGGGCTCATGGATGAAGCTAGGACACGTGTGAAATGGTGCAAGCTCAAATTAAGTATAAAATAATGGGCACATTTGAAAAAATTTGAAGTTTTGGGGATAGTTAACTTTTGGCAATTTTGCAAAAATGTCCAACTTCAACAATGCACAACTTCTTCAATTTTGATCTTTTGGAAGTGTTCTTGGACTTTTTAGAAATCTTGAGATGTCCTCTAACCAACCCTTTTGGTCTCATTGCATTTTTATATTCCATGCTCAAGTTATAAGCTTTGGAAAAAAAGGTGTTTTTGTTGACTTTCAAAAATGACCTATAATGTCCAAATTTATAACTTCTTGTGAGTGCATTTTTTGATCTTGGGGTATGAAGATGGATTGTAGGAAATTTCATCCTCTTAAAAATGAGCTTTGGATGGGTCATTTCTCATAAATTATGAGAAAGTAATGCTTGGTCAAATTTGTGTTGACTTTTTCTAGAAAACCCTAATTTAGCAACTTTTGAGTCTTGATGAATTTTGAGCAATCCTTGATGAATCATGATCAACCCTTGATCAAATGATGAAATATCCTTAAAAATGAGAATTTTGACAAAAATATTGAAGTTTGACTGTATTTAGGTCACAATTGACTTTTGCCCTAGCACAGTCGATTTTTGGACCTTTGAGCAATTGACTGAGCAAACTTCCTCTGCAAGGCTTGAAACTTGACATGGATGACCTTAAGAACATATTAGGACATTGGGGAGCACTTGATGTCATTTGGACTCAAGGATCTTGATGCAACACAAAACCCTAATTTGGGGTTGGCTGCCTTAGGGGAGGGCAAATTTTGGGGTACAACACACAAGCTCTTTGTAATGGATAAGGTTTAGATGTTTTGTACCTCACTCTCCTTTATACACTTAAGAATTTGATTCTTAGGTCAATAGTAGCTTTAAGACCCAAGATGCACGCTTTGTATTTAGCCATGTTGTTGGTATAGTCAAAGCAGAGTTTGGAAGTGAAATGAGTATGGCAACCTTCGAGAGAAATTATCACAACCCCAATTTCTGTACCCAATGCGTTGGAAGCTCAATAAAAAACCATAGTCCATCGGGATCCTTGTTCAGGTCCTTCATATGGTCCAAGCTTTTCACAATCTGTAATCAGCATTATATTCTCATCCAGGAATTCAAAGTTCATAGATTGGTAGTCATCCATAACTTGATGTGCCAAATGATATGCCAACACACTTCCTTTTATTTATTTTTGAGTAGTGTACTAGAATCATACTCAGTTAAGATCATTTACCATCGGGCTATCCTTTCTGAGAGAGCTGGATTCTCAAAGATGTACTTGATGGGATCCATTTTAGAGATTAATAGAGTGGTATGAGTCAATATATACTGTCTTAGTCGACGAGAAGCCTATGCCTAAGCGCAATAAGTTTTCTCGAGCAGTGAATATCTTGTTTCATAGTAGGTAAACTTTTTGCTAAGGTAGTATATTGCATGCTCTTTTCGACCAGACTCGTCATGCTACCCTAGCACACACCCCATTGAATTCTCTAACACAATTAAGTACATGATCAGAGGTCTTCCTTCGACTGGTGGCATCAGGATTGGAGGTTCTTGCAAGTACTCCTTGATTTTGTCAAAAGCTATTTGACAGTCTTCATTCCATCTTACCACTTTATCTTTCTTCAGCAGCTTGAAGAGTGGCTCACAAATAGTAGTCAGGTGAGAGATGAATTGGGCAATGTAGTTTAGTCATCCTAGAAAACCTATGACCTCCTTCTGAGTGCGAGGAGCTGCAATTTCTTGGATAACTTTGACTTTACCGCGATCAACCTCAATACCTTTGCCACTAAAAATTAAACCTAGGAGCTTTCCAGACCTTACCCCAAAGATGCATTTGTTGGGATTCAACCTCAGCTTATATTTCTTCAGCCTCTCAAATAGCTTACGCAGATGATCAAGGTGCTCTTCCTCAATTTGGGACCTTGCTATCATGTCATCAACATAGACTTCTATCTTATGATGAATCATATCATGAAATAAAGCCACCATAGCTCGCTGATAAGTTACACCCGCATTCTTTAGCCCAAAAGGCATGACTTTATAACAAAAATTGCCTCACTGTGTGACAAAAGTAGTCTTCTCCATGTCTTCGGGCGCCATTTTGATTTTTTAGTAACCCGAGAAGCCATCCATGAAGGAAAGCACCTTGTATTGAGCAGTGTTGTCAACTAAGACATCAATATGCAGTAGTGGGAAGTCGTCTTTAGGGCTTTCCCTATTTAAATCCCTATAGTCTACGCACATACGGACCTTACCGTCTTTCTTCAACACTGGAACAACATTTGTAACCCATTGGGGATATGACGTCACTGCTAAGAAGCCTGCATTGAACTGATTCATTACCTCAACCTTGATCTTCTTAGACATATCAGGGCACAAACATCAAACTTTTTATTTGATCGAAGAATAACCCTCTTTCATTGGTAGACGATGAACTACAATATTAGTATCCGACCTCGCCATGTCTTCGTATGACCAAGCGAATACCTCAACATAGTCATGCAACATCTGAACCAATCTGCTCTTGACACTGTCTTCCAAGTTGGTGCCGATCTTGACTTATTTCTTATCTGCCTTGGTACCCAAGTTTATCACTTCGACCGGTTCTTCGTGCGGTTGGATAGCCTTTTCCTCTTGTATCAGGAGTCTGGCAACTTCTCCAGGTATCTCACAATCTTCACCACCTTCGTCTTTGGCTTGATATATTGGATTCTCGAAGTCATATATGGAAATAGCAGAATTATTGTCAATGAGACCCAGAGTTGATGTGGATATGCAAATGTGTGTGTGTGCATGTAAGATCACATGCCTATTTGAAAATGTAGTAAAGTAAAAGAAAGACAAAGAGCACAAAATTTGAATGCAAAATCGTCCAATGTTTCATTAAATGAGCATATGGTATATGAAATGACAAACCCTTTAACAAATGGACCATTGTGCCCCAACAAGGCACATGGTTTAAAGTCATTGTTTTGAAGGAAATTATACAGACAAAGTTCTTAAAGCAATAAAAACAGGAAATAACAATTACTCCTGGTTGAAGGAGATTAAGATGAAGTCTTTGGCCTTCCAATTATTGAGTCTGCCGTCAGTAGTTGGGAATATCCAGTCGTCCAAGTCACCATCACAATCAGTGTCCTCTAAAGCATTAATTTCATTGTTGCTAATAGGGAGAGGTGGTCCACCAGCACGAGCACGTCGAACCTCTTTCTGAGCCTTTGAAGTAAAACCCAACCCAAATTTGTCAAATTTGTAGGGGATATCAGGAAGTTGTTCCCAGATAGTGCAACCTCCATCTTCTACAACAACCCTATCATCCTTCAGAGAGGCCATTCTTGGTGTGCTTTTAGATATTTCAGGAGTAGCAACAATAACCATTGGAGGGATTACCTTAAATGTTTGGCAGGGGGTTTCAATGAATTCTCCATCCATTTCAACATATTTGAAAGAATTCAAATAACTGACCATATATTCTTCCTGCCCCATGAATCCATGGGCGTCCGATCAAGCATGAATAGGCTGGGAGAATATCCATTACATAAAAAGTTGAATTGAAAATTTAAGACCCCACTTATATCGGTAGACCAACCTCTTCGTGGACCATTCTTTTCGAACCACCGAAGGATCTCACCATAATATCGCTGGGTTTAAACACCATCCCTTCACAGTCCAATCTGTCCAAAGCACATTTGGGTAAGACATTGAGGGAGGACCCAATATCTACTAACACATGCGTAAGAGTGGTGCCTTTACATTTAATAGATATGTGGAGAGCCTTGTTGTGATTCCTCTCTGTCGGAGTTAAATCTACATCAGAAAATCCCAAGCCATTATTAGCAGTTAAGCTTGCAACACAGTTCTCAAGTTGATCAGCAGTGGTCTCTTATGGTACATGGGAATTTTTCAGGAACTTCAATAAGGCTTGGGCATGTGCATTGGAGCATAAAAACAAGGATAACATGGATATCTATGAGGGTGTCATCCCTAGTTGTTCCACTATTTTGTAATCACTTTTTTGGATGATCTTAAGAATTTCTTCCATCTCTTGTTTAGATGGGTCTTCAATTGTCACTTCTTTTAGGGGTGCCCCCGTCAGGGAAGGCTCAGTAACTTTCCCTTTACCTCGGGCGTTGGCAGTTGGCCCAGGAGTAGGAATGTGAACAGGTGTTGTAGTAGTTACTGGAGGAGAGATCTACGGAGAGAAGACCCTTCCTGTCCTAGTGACCTTACCAGTTCCGACAATGTTTATAATTTCAGGCTCTTCATTTTCATTAATCCATGGCTCTTTCTTGATATCATGATAATAAACTTCTGGCCCATAGTTCCAAGGTAAAACTTTGTCGGAGGAATAGGGGACTGGCCCTGGTGTAGTGATAATCAGGGGAACCACTCTTCGCTCAGCAGGAATCCTGGGCCTTTAGAGGTGATCCTAATAGGAGTATTAGAAATTGTGATTAAGGAAACATCTTGAGGTAAACTTTTCACGGACGGAGTTTTCTCGAACATAATTTCATGGCTATCAATCAGGAAGTTAATACCTTTCTTCAACCACACACAACAATTGGTTTGGGAAGCACAATGGTAACAAGTTTCAAGGCAACTAGGAAATAAACTGGCTCTCAGCAAATTCTTCTTAACGGTTAACAATGGAGTAGTCAAATCATCGATGGTGGAGACAAAGGAGACATTGTAAATGGCATTGACACCTTTACCATGACTGGGCATGGGAGCAATAATGACATTATAGGTTTATGGTGGGTCAAACTCGATCACCTTGTTATAAATCAAATCTTGTATCTTGTTCTTCAACGCCCAACAATTGTTGGTATCATGTCCGAGACTATTTGAATGATGGAAGTTGTTGTACCCCAAAATTTTCCCTCTCATTTATCAAATATTTTCTCACAAGATCTCCTTTGGTTCGAGATTGCACAAGGGTTGATCAGCTCAAGACACCTCCTTAAGCATTGATGACTGAAATTAGGGTTTGAGATTGCACAAGGATAATTGAACCTTTAATGCCTCATATGAATTTCATGGATAATTATGGACCCTCAATATTACTCGTGTCAAGTTTCAAGTCATGGATCACATTTTTGCCCAGTCAATTGAGCGGTTGACCTAAAAATCAACTATATTGGGGAAAAGTCAACTATGGCCAATTTACAGTCAAACTTCATAATTTTTGATCCATATCAACATTATAGACTCATATGTATCATTTGATCAAGTTTGGACCATAATTCCTCAAGAAATTTGATTAGATCATCAAAAGGGCAAAATGGTCAAAATTAGGGTTTTGATGAGAAAGGGCAATTTCTGAATTTTGACCTAGCAAATGGTTAATTGGTTTGAGGCATGATCTCAAGAATTAAATTGCATCATTTTGACCTAATAACATGACTCAAAACATTGCTCAAGATCAATTGGATTGATAGTTGATTTTTAGTCAACTGATCAAAAGTCAACTATATACTGAAAAGTCAAACATTGACTTTTTGGTCAAAATCAAGTGTCAAAGATCACAATTCATAAAAATATGTCAAAATATGAAACTTGTTCTTCAATAAATCAAAAAGTCAAGATTTCATTTTGAAAAGTCAAAGTTTTCAAACTTGGAAATTTTTCTAAGTGTTGAAAACTTCATACTTTTTCATAAATTTGAGCCAATTTTTCACCATGATGCAAGATGATTCAGAAGAAACTTTCAACATAAAAGTTGTAGATCTCCATGATATGTAAAACATTTATTTACACAACTTCTCCTAGAAATGCTTGGATCACAAGTTATTAATCCATGAAGTCATGGTCATGAAACTAAACACTTAGTGAAAATTTTGCCCTAGTTTAGGCAGGATTTTGACTTAACTTCATGACAATTTTTCATATAGTTCCAAGGGGAATTTTTAAAAGTGATTCAAAGAGGGGTTGTAGAGCATATTATAAGCTTTCCAAAATGTCAAATAAATCCTTGATATCATTCTTGAGCAATGATAATCGAAGAGAGGAAGTTAGGGTTTCAAACTGAAATTATAGGTCATTTTTGATGAACAAGAATTCAAATCTCAAGCCTATGCTGTACAATATTTCTTTGCAGGCCTCTAAACCTCAAGATCTCTCCCTAATCAGAAGATTACACTTGATTTTGACCTATTATCCACTTAATTCAAGCTTTATCCAAGATGATTTTCCATTTATGGAACAAAGTTACCATTGCTATTTTGGAAAAGCATTGCTTTTGCAAATGTCAACTCTCCTTGAGCTCCTAACTTGTTGCCTCTGTCCATACTCAAGATAAATGGTCAAAAGCAAACATGTTTAAATTTCCTAACCACCCTACATGCTTGTACTTTCTACCTTGAAACTACATTTCTCACTTTTCTTCAAAATCAAGCAACTTAACCATAACCCTATAACTCAAAAATCCTTTGTGCAAAACCTCTCCAAACTTTTGCTTATAGATACACAAGTCATTTGCAAGAAACACACACATGCTCAAGCCCTGGAACCCCATAAAGCACCGAACCACCAAAAACATCTCAAAACTTGCCATTTTTGAGTTTTGAATCCAATCTATAAATTTGCTCATGCGTTTCTTGGCCTTTTACTTTCAAAAGCTTCTAAATAACATATACAAACAATTCCAACACCTGCAACACGACTGTAACACCTCCATCACCATCCACCATTTCCAAAAACAGCACCTTGCACATTGACTTCTCCAAGCCATTTCAGCCACTCTCAACTCAAGCTAACCATTGCATTAGCTTCCCGGGAACTTGAGGAAGCTAACCTGATCATTGCAGCACCTTCAATCAAGCTCATTTACATTTCACGATTTCCAATTTTGAGGTATTCTTCTTGAACTTCTATCTCATTACTTAGGCATTGTTAGACTTACATTTGTGAAGATAAAATATAAATATCATTGCCCTGAAGCTGTACATCTCCATAGATTTTATTTATATTGATTGAGCTAGGAGAATTTTAGGATTGAATCTTTGAAAATAATTAGGTCAGAATTTGGTACTTTCAAAAATTCTCACTCATCTTTGATTTATAGTTTATGATATCTATATGGTTGGATTCGTATGGAAAAATGGAGCAACTTTCATGTTTGCATTTTCCATTTTTGTTGAGAAATGAATGAGATACAGGTGGTCTGACTGGAGGTTGAAGATGAAGTGTATTCATGACTCATTTTGTATTATATATTTATCATTTCATTTAAATTAACAGATGTATAGCCACCCCAGTGATAAGGCAGCGCGCTGGTAACCAAGAGGTCGTGGGTTCAACACCCAGCGAGCTGCCTTTTGCATTTTTTTCATGTTTTTTTTGTCATTTTTTATTCCAGTTTGCTTGGGCTCTATCCCTTGGGGCTGTTTCTTTTTTCTCACTAATACCCCCATGTTTGCTCATACCACTCATCCCATCTCTTTTTTTTATTTTTTTTATTTTCTGTTTACAAAAAAACAATAATGGGCCAACTCCAAGACTTTTTTTCTTCTAAAAAAACCCATATCTTTTTTTAACCCCCTGACTTTAATTTTATATTTTTATTTTATTTCATCTTTTATTATTATTATTATTTTTATTAATAAAAATCCAAAAATATTTATATTTATTTAGTTTTTTCTTCTTCATAAAAAGACTAAAAGAACAAAAAAAAAAGCATTTTCTTTAATAATTTAATTTCCTTTTTTTTCAAATACTTAAGTAATTAGTCTTAATTATTATTATACTATTTTCTTGTAAATTTAAATCAATTTAGAACTTAGGACTTTTATTTAATTAATGTTATTTAATCAAACTCACAAAAAAACCTAAAAACTTGTTTTCTTTAAATTAATTTATTTTACTAACCTAATCTTAATTTTCTTATCTTTTATTAATTATTGTATTTTAGTTAACTAGGTCAAAAAACCTTTTCATAAAAACCAAACAAAAATCACATTTCCTTTTGCATTTACATTCTTGCATTTATATTTATTCATTTTTGTACATGTATCCAAATTCAATATGGTTGTAATAGATAATTAGGGTTTTAATTTCTTGCAATTCCCCATTTTTAATTTATACACCCCTCCCCTAAATGATGTAATAGCTTAGTATTTTTATTTTCCGCAATTTAAATGCTTTATATACAAATGCTAGTAATTAGGGTTTGTATGGCAAGAGTAAAATCAACAAATAGAAAACCCTAATTCAAAGACAAATCAAGCATGGAAACCAATACACTTGCACACATACACCCTTAGGATAAATCCACTTGGTTGCCTTACAAAAATGGACATATTATGCATGTGAGGTATCTTAGCAAAAACAAACAAAATACAAGATTATAGTCCCTCGATGACGCTATCAAAGTTGTCTTTCAAAAATGATCTTAGTCCCTAAAGAAAATATTAAGATATCTTACAACATTGCTAATCATGGCTATACGATGACCCACGCTCGTCCCTTTTACATCCAAAGATAGGGTTACTTATCAAATCAATGGTAAGATAACAATGTCAAAAGAAAGAGGAAATAAACATGAAAGACTTTTGAGTAGGTAAAATGTTCCAAGTTGCTTGCTCAATTTCAAAACAAAAACATCCTTGCTATTTTCAAAACAAACACCAACACTTTCAAAAACATCTTTCAAACTTGAAAACATTTTCAAAAGATCAACACTTTGTATACATTCTTACGAACGAGAATCATTACAAAGTTTGCCTAAACGATGGCGCCTTTTCAAAATACTTTCAAAAACCACACATAGCACATTTTCAACCAAAAGCAAGTGATCTAGAAAGTAACTAAGAGCCTATGGAAAACCATGGATGAAAAGGGTGCTAATACCTTCCATTTTCATAATCTACCCCTCGAACTCAAGAAAACATCTCAAAGGTCTTTCCTGTTCTTTTCAGCCTTTCCTTTTGGATAAAAGAAAAGTCAGTGGCGACTCTTGCTAACTGCAACATTTGCAATCAAACACAAAACAACCAAGTTAGTTCTCCCACCATGTTACAGGCGCATTTCACAATAGGGTTATATTTGGGAGAGACAGTATTGGGGTTTGGAGGAGGATCTCGCAGCGTTAACAAATATTCTTTCAATAGATGTTGTAGAGCTTGATACAACAACATGTTGATTCTAGTGAATTGCCTACTTGGGGCATCTGGCCTTTGTTGATTGTTTGATTGTTTTGGTCGTGTAACTGGGGTCGGGTTTGAAATTAATACAACTCCTAGTGACTGATGACGATCATTCTTGATATGGCTCCTTTGCCCATAAATAACATTATTCTATTTTTTACCAATAAATGGTTTCTTTACGGCATTAGAGGTTGAGGCCTTAGGGATCTTTCCGCTTTTGATTCCACTTTCAACTCGCTCGCCAGTCAAGATCAACTCAGTAAACCTTGAAGAAGAACTCCCAATCATCAAAATAAAGAATGGGCCAGTCAAGGTGCCCATAAACATGTCCACTGATTCTCTGTCAATCAACAGGGGTTGCACTCTTCCAGCCAGGTCCCTCCATTTTTGAGGATACTCTTTAAAACATTCGCTCGAGCCCATAGTCATATTTTGTAATTGCATGCGAGTTGGTGCAAGATCATCATAGTATTGGTATTGTTTGTAAAAGGTAGAAGCCAGATCCTCCCATGTGTGGATATTAGTCCCTTCTAGTTGATACAACCATTCCAATTGTGTCCCAGATAAGCTCTCTTGGTAGAAATGAACCCACAACTTTCTATCGGCGGCGTGTGGTTGAATCTTGCAGACATAAGACCTCATATGCATCTTTCGACAGGAGACCCCATTGGATTTGGCGAAGACAAGGATTTTGAACTTGTGGGGAATGACCACCCCATGGACCAGACCTAAATCTTCAAAGTCTAAACTAGTCACTATTTGGATCTCTACAGCCTTAAGTCGGTCTTCTAACTATTTGTATTTGTCATCCGCCTGTGGATACTGCTCTTTTGAATAGTCTTCTTCCTTAGTAATCTGGTTATTTCCACCCCCATCTCTGGTGCTTCTTGTAACACCCTAATTCTACCCCAAGCAATTATGCAAAATAAATCAGATTTATAAAATTTCAATCATACAAATTAATCAGGACATCACAAATTCTTCTAACAAATTCATTGCATTCATCTTGCTTATATAACACTTTTTACAACATCGGATGAACCATCAACATAACATCTTTAATCAAATAAATTATCATCTACGCAGCAGAATTCTTAATAACATTCTCTAACAAAACAACAACTTCGAAACATCTCGTATTTAATAATAATCAATCTAAAATTCAACAACTGAAATTAAACGATCAAAAATCAGCAAAAGTTCATCCCCCGAGTGTTACATATCAGAGCAATGACACCGACTCGAACTATTGAAGGAATACAACCTTCACTCTCGATTACCTGCACGTTACCAACATAGGGGAAACATTCAAATAGAAGGGGTGATATATCTAACAATATAATAAAGCACATGATAATTAATATATTAAATTAAATCAACATCGTCACCACTTCTCATCTCTTATTCAACAACAATCTCAGCAATAACATACATTCATACATATCAAAATACACTCCTTTATGAAATCATATAATGCGACTCAATACTATGCAAATGCATGTGGTACCATTGGAGCAGAACTCCCATCTCAAAAATTTGCCAATTAATAGAGGCATTAACAAGGCATAACCTTCATCTCAAAATTTGCCAATCCAGACCATCTCAACGAGCATAAGCTCCATCTCAAAAATGCAATGTATGCGACACAAACATGAATGTAATGATAACATCCAAGTTAACAACATCTCAAATCATCTCAAAACATCTCAATTTAACATCTCAAAACATCTCAATTTATCATCTCAAAACATCTCAAAAACATCTCAATTTATCATCTCAAAACATCTTAGATCATCAAAATAATTTATCAAACATCATGTATGTATTATAAATCATCAACACAATATTTTTAATAACTTATCACTAACAACTCAGCTGTATTTAATTTCCACAGTAAATCAACACTGTCATCCTGTAACTCTAACGTCAAGACCGACATTATCCTACTGTTATAGTTCAAACAACAACTTCTAAGCATCTAACATTCATCACTCTGCATAAAACAACGCAAAGGCCATCCAGCTTCTGACCACGCAACCTATAACCAACGCTATTTATAATTACACAACTTCTAATGACGCAACCTCTGGGCGACACAATCTTCTGACTACTATAACTTCTGACTAATGCAACCTCTGATCAGATGCAACTTCTGATCATCACAGCTTCTGGCTAACCCCATCTTCTGACTAATACAACTTCTGACTAGCCACATCTTCTGATTAATACAACTTCTGACTAGCCACATCTTCTGACTAATACAACTTCTGACTGACCACATCTTCTGACTAATACAACTTCTGACTAATACAACTTCTAACCGACCATATGTTCTGACTAATACAACCTCTGACTAACCACATATTCTGATTAATACAACTTCTACTATCAAAACCTCTATTCTTTAATAGTGCAACACAACTTCTACTAACATATGCATAACATCAAAACTTCTACCTTGCACTAATCTGACACAACTTTTATCAACATACTTCTAATGTCAGCACTGTTACTTTTTATTTTATCCTACTATTTTGATTCTTTTCCTGTTATCAACCTAGTTAGGAATAATACGCCTAATTCCATCCCTAATTGATTCATTGTTCTAGACAGAAACTTCTGGTACCTCCACGTACGGTTCTTTGTTTATCACCACTGTAATGTTCTACATTTTCATCACTACAGTATTCTATGTTTTCCATCACCGCATCTCACTATGGTTCCATAACTAAAGCTCTAAAACTTATTATAATCACGTCAATTCATCACTTATAATTACCCTATAATCTTACAACATTTTAACAGCATCAAGACATCAATGTTCATCAAAATTCATCAATCCTCATCATACATCAATCATATATTCTCAATTCACAAAAAAGACAACAATCACCTCTAACCCCACATATCAATTATCATAAACCCAATTATAGATTCATAACCCCACCCTTACCTTGGATTGAAGGTCGCTCTACAATTTCTGGTTGGATTCACGTTCTTGCCGTTTTCCACTTTCTCTAGCAGCTTGCACGTTCTCTTCCAAATCCTTATTCTTTCTACTACCTCTTTCTTTCTATTCTATTCCAACAACAATAAAATAACCCTATTATTCTATTATTCCTTATTGGGCTTAAAACCAACACACCCCCTTATTACTTCTATTCCTTCAAAATAAGCCCATATTAAATAATATTATACTTCTAATATTATTTCACCACATAATATTATATCTCTAATATTATTTCTCCACTCTAATAAAATAAATCCAATTAATTAAAACACATCTTCATAAATATTCCAAAAATAATTTAATTAAATAATTAATTAAATTACGGGCGTTACACTTCTAACTTCCTCTTCTTAATTGTCTTCTTCTTCAGAAGAATCCTATTCTATTTGAGCCAGTCGGGCAGGCCCCTTGAACCTTCTTCCCATGTTGAGAATAAAAACCCTCTTCTTGGTCTTCTTCTTGGTGGCAATGAGTGCCATCATTTCTTGCTGACCTTTGGCTAGGTTGTGGAGAGTCTCTTGGAAATGTGCGTGTTGAGTTTGCAGATCTTTGATGGCTTGCTCTAGAGCCATCTTATACTGAAATAAACAGTAAGAAGACGAGGAAACCTGTATCAGAAAACTTGCTTATGATATGATGCATGCTTTGTGGATGCAATGTTTTAAAGGACCTCAAAAGATTTAAATTTGCTAGCCAAAAAGGAAACAAACACAACAATTATATTAATAAGTTCAAAGATTACAACTGCCCCTTTGGGCTTATAATGAAAAAAAGCAAAAAGTCTCAAAGAGACAACAAAAAAGACTCCTAAAACAAAAGACTTAAGTCTCCCACGGGCGTTTCCTCTTTGGTGCAATATAGGAATTCAGGATTTGCTCCTCGTGAAGTTGCCTTGTGAGCTCCAACACTTTCTTCTCGCTTGCATAGAATCGAGCTTCAAAGGTATCTCGTTCCCTCTTAAGTTGAATCCACAATCTCTATAATTCTTCGAGGTCCGTAGGCATGTCATGATGGAGAATGGTATAAGGAACATCCCCTTTGGCAACAGGCTCCACAACTATTGGTAGAATAGTAGGATATGGCATCATGAGATTCTGAGTGTGAGCTCACACCCATTTGAGATAAGGCTCCAAAGGAATTGAGTTCTTATGCCCCAATGTCTTGCTATCAACCTTATTTACCATGCCCCAAGCTCATACAAACCTTTAACGAAAACCTTAGACATCGTTCTCGTAGTCGAATTCAATACCTTGGATAAGTGCATCATAAGGATAATATCTTCGAGTGTAGACAAGTTGTCGTAGAGCCAAATGAGGGTTATAAGTAACACCTCCCCTAATGGCCAAGAGTGGAACATTAGGTAACTCCCCAAAATGGTCAATGAGAGTAATGTCCTCTTGAGATCGAGAGCACCGACATATATCTGTATGAGAAAGCGACATTATTCTTTGCAACCAATTCAGACCTTGTTCATTATTTAATACTGACCGAGGAAGGTAAAAAATAAACCACATATACAATAATAGAATGCAACACATAAGAACCCCTCTCTTCCTCATGGTGCGAGTGCAAAAAGTATGCAAAATGTCTCCAGGTAAAGTAGGCATAGGGTTACGAGAAAGGAAGATCTTGATAGCATTCACATCTATGAGTTAGTCTTGATTAGGGAACAGTAATAACCCATAGATTAGAAGATCCAAGACTTATTAAATGGATTTCAAATCCATATCCTCCCAAAATAGTCGAGCCTTCTCTAACAGGAACTTGGCTAGAAAACCCTCGACTCCGCTCCTTGTTTCCCAATTGGCTACAATATCAGACCTTTTCAGCTGTAGGGCTGATGCAATCTCCTCAGGTTATGGATCCTTTTATAAATCGGTGAAGGGAACTTGATCAAGAATAGGTACTCCTAATAGTTGAGAGAACTCTTTTATTGTGGGCACCAATTGATAATCGGGAAAGGTGAAACAATGATGTTTATGATCAAAGAATTGAAAGAACACACACATAATTTCTTCTTTAAATCTTGAGGTAACCAGATTGAGAAGTCGACCATATCTTTTGGTGAACGGAGAATTCTCAGGAACCCTTGATTCTAACTCTTGGAGTTAAAGAGGAACTTTTACAAAGCTTATTCAGATGGTATTTCTGCGAGTGGAAGCCATACCCTACAAAACAAGATAAAGATAAATCCCAAGGTCCTTGAAATGGTTAGTAAAAATGCTATGTCATGATATTATGATGTTTATGATGTTATGCACAAATAATCTTATACACACAAAGCACACAAGTCCTTAGGTTTAGGCTTGCATGAGGTTTATAGGTAAGTACCCTCTTGAAGCTTTAGTTGGTTCAAAATGTCCTAAAATAAGTAATCCGGTTCTAAAGAATCTCAATATCATTAATCTTTCTTCACCGGGCATTGTTTCTGCACAAAAAATCTGTTCGTGCGGGAAAAATATCCCGAAAGTCCGATCTCAATAAGTGTAGTATCAAGTATCAACCAACTTCAGTCTTTCACCAAAGCCATCTATCTGACTACTTTCTAATGGCCAAGTTGTTCAACTAAGGTTCCATGGTCAGTTAGTGCTTCATGACACCACACAATGGCCCCGTATTCTCCTTGATTTAACTCAAGGGATACAGGTACTAACAAATGTGTCACACTAACATAGCCATCACTTCAACCATATCGGTCTACTCCATACAAATGTGCCCCAGATCTAGTATACGATCTTTACAAGTAATAAACCCAAGCATTACCCATAAATGTAAAGCAAACAAGGCAAACAAATAAAGCAAATAAAGGTGATCTGACTCTTAAGGTAACCCCACTTTTAGTTAATCAATATTACCCAGTAGAGTCGCCAGTTCTGTGGTACAATGGGAGAACTGACTTGGGTGTTTTTCGTTTTATCGCAAATGTTGCGGATAGCAAGAGTCGCCACCGACTTTTCTTTTATCTAATAAAGGAAAGGGAGAAAAGAACAGGGAAGACCTTTCGAGAATTTTCTTGAGTTCGGGGGGTAGGTTATGAAAAGGGAAGGTGTTAGCACCCTTTTCATCCGTAGTTATCTATGGGATCTTTATTGCTTGATCACTTAAAAATGCTTTGTATTTGTGTGTGTTTGAAAATATTTTGAAAACGCCTTTGTTTGGAAAACTTTGCAATGATTCTCGTATCGTTGAGAATGTGTACAAAGTGTTGGTTTTGAAAATATTTGTTGAAAGAAAATGTTTAGAAATGTTTTGAAGGTGCCAATGTAAGGAAATTTTGTAATGATTCTCGTTTCATTGAGAATGTATACAAAATGTTTGTTTGAAAAGTGTTTTTGAAAGTGTGAGGTGTAAATGGTTTTGTTTGTGAGCAAGAAATTATGAACAATCTACCTATGCAAAAAGTCTTTGTTCTTTTCCTCCTCCTTTAGATAATGCTTATCTACCACTGATTAATAGAGAGCCTTATCATTGGATGTGAGGGACATGCGTGGGTCGTCATACAGTCATAAAAGGTAACTTGTAAGATGTTTTAGAAATTATCGTAAGGGACTAAGATCATTTCCCGAAGGCAACACTTGAAGGGTCATTGAGGGACTATGATCTTTTAATCGAGGGTCTTTGCTAAAACATCCCACATTCGAGGGACATGACTATTTATATCCGAGGCAACAAGAGAGGTTAACCCTAGAGATGCAAGTGTGCAAAGTGTTTTATTTTCAAGTATTTTTATATTTGAATTTAGGGTTTTGCTAAGGTTTATTTTAGTCTTGTCATGCAAACCCTAATTACTAGCAATAATAAGGAAAGCGATAAATTATGAAATTTAAATGTCCTACGTTATTATAACACTTTGGGAATAGGGGGAGGTAAGCAATAAAGCCCTAATTACTATTACAAACTATTGAATATGAATTACAATTAGAGTACAAAAAATATAAAGATGAAGAAGAAAAAAGAAAATATTTTTTTAAGTTTTTTTGATAGAAAGGTTTTAATTAACCTAATTAAACTAATTAATTTTAATCACAAAGGAAATTAATTGATTATCTTAAATAAAACCTAAAATCTAAGTTAATTAAATTAAGAAGAGAAAATGAAACCTAAGTCTAAAATAATTATTTAGAAAATAATTTTAAAGTTAATTTAAAAATATTTGAAGCATGGACAATAAATAAAACCTAGTTCTAAATATTAACAAAAATAAAGGAAGTGTTTTAATTAAAATATTTAATTATTTAAGAAAATATATTTTTGGTATTTTTTGGTTAAATAAAATAAATAAATAAATAAAATATAGAAAAATATAAAGAATATAAAAAGTTTTTGGCTGGGTGTTAAAAAAGTGAAATGGAGGTTAAGGGTAGTAAACAGGTTAGGCCCAGGATGTGTTTTTTTTTGTTTAAATAAAAAATGAAATAAAATGTGTATGAGCCTGCGTATGGGAAATAAAATGGGGGGGGGTGGGGGGGGGGGGGGTGGAGAAGCTCAAAAATGGTTCAGACTCAAAAGGTAGAGTCCAAAGCTTATTTTGATCAAGTGTGGCTGGTTTATGAAGGTCCATGATGATCATGTGAGCTTGGTGCGTGGGATTGAATCTTGTGATGATCAGATGGCATTAATGTGAGGCTTCATGGTGAGCATGCATGGCCTGAATGCACCAAATCTACAAATAAATAATAAGAAAAACCAAAAGGGTACCACTAGGTCTCGAACCCAGGTCTCTACGCACTAATGCCTTATGCGCGCTTCTCCTACCACTGGGGTGGCTGTTTCATCCGTGAGTAATACAACTTGTAATAAATATAAAATAAACTCAATCCTAATGGTACTTCATCCCTAACCCCGCGCCAGTATTTCCAACGCCATTTTTGAATTTTGGAACTTCCACATTTCTCAACCAAATCAGAAAATGTAAACATGAAACTCGCTCCATTTTTTAATACGAATTCAGCCATATAAATTTCATGAGCTATAAGTCAAAGATGAATTGGAACTTCAGTTGGTACCAAATAAAACCTAATTTTTTCAGAAAGTTTAAACTCAAAATTCGCATCACTCAGGCAACATAAATGAAATCTAAGGGCATGGTTAGCTTCAAGGCTATGATGTCTACATTTTATCTTTACAAAATAACTATTAATGATGCTTCTATGAGAAGTTCAAAGTTGAGAAAACTTACCTAAAAGCTGGAAATCATGTTTTGAGTTTGAGAACTCCTGGATGTGTTGTGATGATATGAATAGCTTTAGTGAACTCCTAGGAAGCTAATGAAAATCTTACTTTATGCCGAGAGTGCTTGAATCTTTATGGAGAAGTCAATGTGAAGAACTCTATTTTTGGAAATGGAGGATGGTGATCGAAGTGTTACAGTTGTGTAACAGGATCCTGGATCACTTCTATATAGTGTATGGATGATGTTTGAAGGATTAAAAGTGAAAACGCACGAGTGAAATGTGGGTTTGGAATTCAAAGTCAAAAATGGCAACTAATAGAACTCTTGGTGAAATTTCTAGTTTGAGGGAGTTTCAAGGCTTGTGAATTAGTGTGTTAGCTTGCAAATACATCCTCTATTTATAGGCAAGAGGTTTGAGGGCTTGAAGTTATTTGATTCACAAGATCACATGTTATGGTTTTTTGATTTGTTTTTGAAGCAACCTTGACAAACATTGTTCCAATGCATAGTACAAGGCAATATAGAGTATTTAGAGGCTTTAAACATGCTTATTTGATCTTGTATTTTGATTGTGTTCAGAATAAACAAGTTAGAGGCTCAAGACAAGTTGACTTTGTGATTAAAGCAACTTTACAAGAATGACAATGTTACTTTGTGCCAAAAAACGGATGAATCTCTTGGACAATTGCTCAAATGCTTGGATCATAGCTCTAAAAGTTGTGTAAACAATTAATTATGGAGTGACTTTCAAGTTAGAAGCCTGCAAAGCAATATTTATGCAGCATGGCTTGAGACTTGATCAAGTGTTCATAATCAAAATGACCTAAAATTCAAGAATAGATGTCCAACTTCTTCTCTTCGATTCTCCTAGCTCAAGCATGATATCTTAAAGTTATTGGAGATTTTGGAAAGCTTGAAACATTGTCTACAACCTTCATGTTGACTACTTTGGCTAAATCAAATTGGAGCTAGGTGAAAAATTGCAAAGAAGTTGGGACAAAAAACTGCCTAACTTGCCAAAATTTTCACTAAGTATTTTATGAAAAATGTCACGACTTCATGGGCTTATATCTTCAAATCTAAGCATTTTTTGGACATCAACCCTCTAATACAAAGTTGTATAATTCATAAAGATATACAACTTTCATGTTGAAAGTTTTCCTTGAATCATCTTGCATTTTGGTGAAAAATTGTCATGAAGTATTGAAATTATCAAGGTTAAATATACTTAGAAATTTTCTAAGTATGGAAAATTTTGACTTTCTCTATTCTTGATGATCAAGTTTGATATTTTTGAGTATCTTGATGAATCTTGATATTTGAAACTCAATGTTGATCAAAAAGTCAAAGTTTGACTTTTTGTGTATTAATTGACTTTTCATCAGTTGATCCAAAATTCAACTATCAATCCATTGATCTTGAGAAATTATTTGAGCCATGAAGTTAGGTCAACATGTTTTGTTTGAATCCTTGAAATCATGCTTCAAGCCATTGGGTCATGTACTAGGTAAAAAGTCAATGATCAGTCCATCTCAGTCAAAAGCCTAATTTTAACAAATTTTCCCCTTTGGATGATTTGAGTACTTTTCTTGAGGCATTCTGATAAACCATTTGTAAATTGATAAATATCACTTCAAAATGTTGATGTTGGCAAAAAATCATGAAGTTTGAAAGTATATTGACCACAATTGACTTTTTACCCAATACAATTGATTTTCAGTCATCTGAGCAATTGACTGAGCAAAATTGTGATGCAAGGCTTGAAACTTTGTATGAGAAATCTTGAAGAACTATAATGAACCATAAAAGTCATTTGAGGTATCAAAAGTCCAATTGTCCTTGAGAAAACCAAAACCCTAATTTGTGGGCTAAGTGCTTAGGAGGTGAACTTATCAGATCAAACTCTTGAAACTTCTTGAGAATTTGAGGTATTTTGTGAGAAATGTCTTGAGAATAGAGAGGGAAAATTTTGGGGTACAACATCAAGTTTCAAGTCTTGCATCACAAGTTTTCTCAATCAATAGCTCAGATGATTGATAATCAATTGTATTGGGTAAAAAGTCAACTATGGTAAATATACACTCAAACTTCAAAAATTTTGGTCAATATCAACATTTTGAAGTGATATTCATCATTTGATCAAGGATTGATCATGATTCCTCAAGAAAAGCCCTCAAATCATCAAAGGTCAAAATTCGCCAAATTAGGGTTTATTTAGAAGAAGTCAACTGAACTTTGACCAATCATAACTTTCACATGCTTCATCAACTTTTACCCAACCAAAGCCAATTTTGAAGGAAATTCAATTCTCTACATATTTGTATCTCTATGCTCAAGTCCAAAAAATGCTTCATTTCAGAGATATGAGCTAATACATTATAGGTCCATTAAAAAGTCAACAAAAAGACACTTTTTGTCAAGGAAACTTACATCAAGATAAATCTCCAAATGCAAAAATGATCAAAAGATAAATTGAATAAGACATCTTGAGCTTTTCAAAAAGCCCAAGATCATCTTAAAAAGATGAAAATTGAGAGAGTTATGACCATTGCAAGTTGGTAATTTTTTAGAAAATGCATGAAGTTCATTTTGAGCAAACTTAAAATTTTTGGACAAATGCACCTAAGTTTTAAGGTCTAAACATGTTCATGATTCCTTAGAGGACTCCTAAACTCATTCTTACCTTAGCTTAATTTTTATTTATGTTTATTTGGATTTTTACTCAATTAAATTCAAAATAAATATAATAAAATACAAGTAAAAGGTAATAGGCACATGGATATTCATGTTGGATCAAATCAAAAGCCCAAATCCTTTCCAACTAACATTAGAAACCATGTGGATTTGTTTTAGAAGTGAATCTTCAAATTTTGGAAAGCATTTGAAATCATTTTTGGAAACAAAACATGCTTTGATCACACAAGATTGTTTACCAAGTTTGTTGACCTAATTCCACAAGTATATAAATAGACAACACCATCAGATGCAAAGGAGAGCGCAACTACCACAAGAATAAGGGTTTCAAAAACTCAAATTTTTCAAAGAAAACTTGCAATTTTCTGTAGCAATTTCCAGCCATATTCAAACAGAACCAAGCACTCTTGTCACTTACTGAAGATCTACAGAGTAAGTACAATTGATTTTCAATGGTTTCCCATGCCTGAAACGATCATTTTCATCATCTCCAATTGCAATTTTTTTCCATTAGTCGTATTTTTAATTCTATGCATTGTTGAATATTTATAACCATCTAGATTAGTTTATATGAATGTTTAGAGCATGTCGCAGTCATTACATGGAGTTTGTAACGTCCAAATCTTGGTTTACCGTTGTTGAACCGTGCTAGGGTTTCTTATTTGAAACTCGTGATACAGGTACTTTTAGCCAAAACGGACCCCATATTCGAACTCAGGAGGAAATTTTAAGGGGAATAACATGTTTTGTCTACTTTAATTTTACGTATTTCGCATGTTTCAAAATTCTTCTCATCGGAGAAGAAGGTGGAAACCACCATGGGTGGTGGTTTGAAAATTCTGACCGTCTGCGTGGCATGATGGAGCATCATGATTGGCTCTCTCTAAATACCAAGGCTCCACTTACGTTGAATTAATTTTGAATTCATATTTTTAATCTGTTTTTATCATATATTGATTGATATTAATATCTAGACAAGTAACAATACATGACATGCTTGGTATAGTTAGTATCTGGTATTGGCAAGGGCATGTGTTCGATCCCAGCCTTTTGCATTCTTTTTTATTGTTTCCAGAATCGAACACAAGTTTATATTATATGGATTTATTCTTGTTCCAATAGCACAAAGACAATGATGGCCCAGTGGAAAGATATCGTGCTTGTGAGACAAAGGGGGTGGGTTCAAGTCCCAGTCTCTTTTCTCAAGACATTTTATACTAGTTTTGATTCATACTAGTTTCAATTGGGCATCTAGGCTTCCTTCGAGCAAGTTTGATTCATCCTTAGATTGGGATTTAGGTCTCCTTCTATGTAAGCTTTGATTTACATCCTTCATTTGAGCATTTGCCTTCTTCGAGCGAGCTTTGGTCCTCACGCTTCGATTGAACATTTGGGCCTCCTTCGATGCGAGCTTTGGTTTACATCCTTCGATTGAGCATCTGGCTTCTTTGATCAAGCTTTTGTCCATAAGTTTCATTTGGGCCTTTGACCCCCTGCAAGTTTGCTTTGAAGCACTAAAATAGCTCCTGCATGCAAGCTTGATTTGGACAATGGCTCCTGCCTGCAAGCTTCGATTACACCATTGGCCCCTCACCTGTTTGCCTTGGATTCACAAGTTTTCGATTGGATGAATGGCTATCTTCTTATCAATTTAGATTTCATTTTCATTTTTGCTTTTGAATGCGCCTTTATGTCACCTTCAAATCCATCTGCAAACCCTTCAATATGCCATAGTGCTGCATTATGACACACAACTTGGTGGCCCATTCGAAGGACTTGCCATAGTTGGGGAATAATTATTCTTGCTTACTTTGGAGTCTAGTCGAAGGTTTGGGCCTAAGTGATCAAAATCAAGAGGACTCAAAATGGCATATTTAGTTTAAGAGGGACATTCGAATAACACACAATTGGTCCATTCGAAGGACACATAACTGGTGGGAACGAATGCTGTTCTAGTCTGGTAGAAAGGTGTAGAAAGATGGAGGATTCGACTCAAAAGATCAAGTTGAACATTAGACCCATTGGCTACGATATGTGTTTCCCCTTTTCAGGCCTTAAACCTATGACCCACTTATATTTAATTGTTTATGCAAGTTGAAATAGGCTTTTACCCATTTGCTGTCCAAGACCACTTGCCCTTAATAGTATAATACTACTTTTTATAAAAGGTTTTTCTTGAGCCTTGCGCCTGCTTTCCTTCTAAGGAAGAAATCCATATGAACCATCCATCTTGCTATCATGACACAAGTGGATGCTTACTTTCCAGCTGAACCTTTATTTTATTATTTTACTCCCAAACATTTCAAAATTTTCCTCTATAAATAGAGAGTTCATGTGCACATCAAAAAAAAAAAAGAAGGAAGAAGAGGGGAACGTATCTTCACAATTCTTACACACCATAAAATTCTCAAATACTTAAACACTTTTGCAAATCCAAACCCAGAATCCAAGTACTTGTCCCCCTCAAATCTGAAAAAAAATCCTTACCTCTTACTATCCTCTGATTCCAGCAAAGAAGGACAATTCACTTGTTTTCTCTTTCAAATCCAGTGTTAAAGGCCCACCCTTGGTCTTTTCCTTCGAATCCAGAGGCATTCAAGGCAACCACTTCAAGTTCCAGCACACGCTCCAGCCTCCAGCAAGGTAAGTCATTCTTAACCTTTGACCCTTTCGTTTCCAGCATAGCATGTAAATAAGTTTTCTTTTCGTTTCAAACATGTTCATAATTTTTCTTCTTCTTTTCGTTTCCACTCTTTTAATGTGTGTCATGGTTAACAATCTTCTTGGCTTTTGCTCTTTGTACATTTAAACATGCTTTAAGAACTAATCTAGCCTTAAGGTGATGTTGGCGTGGCCTTGGGCCATGTTTCTATTCAAACTCAAACGAAAGAAACAGGAGACAGAAAGTTAGAAACGGAGCCTTTGTCTTCCATACTAACCTTCAGGCCAAACGAAAGAGGCAGCCAAAAGGCACAACATGCTGGCCTCCAGGCCCCAAACGAAAGGCACAACATGCTGGCCTCCAGGCCCCAATAGAAAGACATCATATGCTGGCCTTCAGGCCCCAATTAAAAGTCATGCCTTCACCCCTTTTCAGGCCAGATCGAAGAGAGCCAGAAAGTGCAGAATCAAAGGGTTTGCTTCCCTAAATCAAAAGATCCATTTTTCTTTCTTTTACCTTATTTTTGCCTTTATATTTTCATGCAATTCAATATGGTTGTAATAATGTAGGATTTTATCTTTTTGCACTTTTGAGTTTATACAAAATGTTAGTAATTAGGGTGTCGGGCAAGATAAAATCAACAAGTAGACCACCCTGATCAAAAGACAAAAATGCATGCAATCAAACACACTTTGCACACATGCACCTCTAGGGTTAACTCCACTTTTTGCCTTATGAAAAATAGTCATGTTATGCATGTGAGACGTCTTAGCAAAAAAAAAAATACAAGATCATAGTCCCTCGATGACGCTTCGAATGTTGCCTTAAAAATGATCTTAGTCCCTCAAAAGAAATGCTAAGATATCTCACAACATTGCTATCATGACTATACGATGACCCACGCCCATCCATTTTACATCCAAACATAAGGCTTCTTACCAATCAATGGTAAGATAGCAATATCAAAGGAAGAGAGGAATGAACAAAAGACTTTTGAGTAAGGTAGAATGTTCCTAGTTTCTTGCTCATCTTTAAAACATAAAAACCTTTTCAAATGCACCAACACTTTCCATTGAAATATTTTCAAAAGTTCAACACTTTGTATACATTCTTATAGAGACGAGAATCATTACAAAGTTTTCCTAAACGAAGGCGCTTTTCAAAGATACTTTCAAAAACCACCATAAAGCACACTTTCAAACAAAAGCAATGATCTAGCAAGAAACTAAGAGGCCATAGATAACTATGGATGAAAATCTACCCCCCGAACTCAAGAAAATAATCTCAAAGGTCTTTCCTGTTCTTTTCACCCTTTCCTTTATTGGATAAAATAAAAGTCGGTGGCGACTCTTGCTATTCGCAACAATTGCGATCAAACGCAAAACACCCAAGTCAGTTCTCCCACCGTATTACAGAACTGGCGACTCTGCTGGGGAAGTGACTTAAAAGTGGGGTTACCTTAGGGCTAGATCACATTTACTTGATTTTTTTTGTTTGACTTGTTTGCTATACATTATGGTTCTTTGTTTGGGCTTATTTTGATCCTCTACTCAGATCTGGGACACCTTTTAGGTAAGTAGCAATAAGTTGTGGAAATTGTGTGGGGTATACCGACATGGTCTAAGAAATATCTATGTTAGTGTGACACATTTGTTGGTACCGGTAGCCCTTGAGTAGTCAAGGAGAATATGAGACTGCTGTGTAGTGTCATGAATCACTGACTGACTTTAGAACCTTTACTTGAACAACTTGGCCTTTAGTAAGTAGTGAGGTAGCCGACTTTGGTGCAGTCCGAAGTTGGTTGATACTCGATACTACGCTCATTGAGATCGGACTTCTCGGGATATTTCAGTCGCCATTAAAGAGGCTTGCGCTGAAATAATGCCCGATGAGGAAAGATCAATGATATTGAGATCCCCTAGAACCCGGTTTCTATTACTAGGACAGGTTGAGCCAACTATGCTTCAAGAGGGTGCTTACCTACAAACTCCATGCAAGCCTAAACCTAAGGACTTGTTTGTTTTTGTGTGTATATGCTTACTTGTACATAAAATCATAGCATCATACCATTGCATTTGCACTAACCGTTTCAAGGATTATTGGGATTTATCTTTGTTCTGTTTTATAGGACATGGCTTCCACCCGTGGGAATACTATTAAAGTCAATCTCGTAAGAATTCCTTCTCAACTCAAAGAGTTAACATCAAGGGTTCTTGAGATTTATTCATTCACCGAAAGACATGGTAGACTCTTAAACTTGGTTACCTCGAGCATTGATGAAGACATGATGAAGGTGCTTTTCCAGTTCTTCGAACCTTTACACCGTTGCTTTACCTTCCCAGATTACCAGCTTGTACCTACTATGGAAGAATTTTATCAACTCTTGGGTATTTCTATTCTCAATCAACTACCTTTCAACGGTATCGAAAGAGACCCGAGCCCTGAAGAGATTGCCCGAGCTTTACACTTGCAAAGATCCGACGTCACGGCTAATTGGGGAACAAGAAGTGGTGTCAAAGGGTTCTTAGCCAAGTTCTTATTTGATAAAGCTCAAGATTGTTGGAACACTCTGGATTTACAAGCTTTTGAAGAAATCTTGGCCCTTCTCATCTATGGGATGGTACTATTTTCAAACCCTGACCAACTTATAGATGTAAATGCTGTCAAAATCTTCATGTCTCGTAATCCGGTGCCTACTTTGTTGGGAGATATCCTACATTCTCTCCACTCTCGCACCATGAGGAAAAGAGGAACCCTCATGTGTTGTACTCATCTATTGGCTAAGTGGTTTGTTTCGCATCTCCCCTGATCCTTTTTGAAGAACGAGCAAGGTTTGAGGTGGTCCAATAGGTTGATGTCACTTAGACATTCAAATATTCACTGGTGTTCTCGATCCTTGGAGAGCATTACTATCATCGACCATTATGGGGAATTCCCTAATGTCTCTTTTCTTGGCATTAGGGGAGGTATTACTTACAACCCTTGCTTAGCTTTGCGACAATTTAAGTATTCCTAAAGAGTTGGGCCTCATGATATGCTCATCCAAGGAGTGGTGTTCAACTACGACAACGATAATCAAGGCTACCGTAAGAGGTTTGTACGAGCTTTGAGGATTGTAAACAGAGTGGATAGTAAGACATTGGGACACAAGAATTCTATTCCCCTTGAGCCTTACCTTAGGTGGGTATGAGCTCGTGCTCAGAAGCTCGTAATGCCTTAGCCCTCCATCCCACCTGTTATCGTGGAGCCTGTTGCTGAAGGAGATGTCCCGTATACTGTTCTCTATCCCAACATGCCTACTTCTCTTGAAGACTTGCCAAAGGTTTGGATTCAGCTAAAGTAAGAGAGAGACACCTTCAAAGCTCAGTTCTACGCGAGCGAGAAAAGGGTTTTGGAGCTTACAAAGAAACTTCATGAAGAACAGAGCTTGAACGCCTACTTAGCACCAAAGAGGATGCGTTCAACCTTTTTGTCTTAGGAATGTATTTTGTAAGCCCAAGAGGCACGTTGTAACCATTTTGAAATGATTAATGCAATTTGACGTGTGTTCATTCTTTGTCTAGACAAATTTAAATTTCATAAATCCTTGAAATCATTTGCATGCGCATTTTTCATGCATCATAACATAACAGGTTTTCCACAACATGTGTCCTTATCTTTCTGCTGTTTATTTTAGTAAGATGGATATCGAGAAAACAGTGAAAGACCTGCAAGCACAAAACTACCAGTTTCAAGAGACCCTGCTGACCCTGGCCAAGGGGAAACAAGAGTTGATGACATTGCTGGCATCCAAAAAGAAACCAAAAAGGAAATCCCTAGTCAACATGGGTAAAAGATTCAGAGAGCCGATCCGCCAGATACCAATAGTTGAAGATTTATATGAGGAAGACGAAAATCAAGCTGGAGAAGCAAGGATTACCCAGGCTGGGTGTGTCAATGATCGGGTGTCTGATGATAAAGACTATTTTGAAAAGCAATATCCCCATGCCGATGACAAGTACAAACAACTAGAAGATAGATTGAAGGCTGTTGAGATTCAAGCCATTCCTGGTTTGGATTTTGATGATTTAGGTTTAATATCTGGGGTTGTCATTCCCCATAAATTCAAGATACCAGTCTTAGTTAAATATGATGGGTGTTGTACCCCAAAATTTGCCCTCACATATTTCTCAACACATGGCAAGTGAGGTCCCCAAATTGCTCAAGGAAGTCCAAGAGTTGACCAGACAAACTCTCTCCTAAGGGAGTCTACCTCAAAATTAGGGTTTCATTTTTCATCAAGATGCTTGAGTCCAAAGGATCCCAAATTCCTTCCATGGTCCTAATATGTTCCCAAGATCATCCATGTCAAATTTCAAGCCTTGCAGAAAAAGTTTGCTCAATCAATTGCTCAAATGCCTGAAAATTAATTGTGCTAGGTCAAAAGTCAACTGTGACCCACATACAGTCAAACTTCAATATTTTTGGTCAACATCCTCATTTTTAAGTATTATCCATCATTTTATCAAGGGTTGATCATGATTCCTCAAGGATTGCTCACAACTCATCAACTCAACTTTGGCCAAGCATAACTTTCTCATACTTTATCAGAAATGACTCATCCAAAGATCATTTTTAAGAGGCTGAAATTACCTACAATTCATCTTCATCTGCCAAGTTTAAAATATGCACTCACATAAAGATAGGAATTTTTACATTATAGGTCATTTTGAAAAGTCAACAAAAACACCTTTTGGGTCAAAGCTTCATACATGAACATGAAAGACTCAATTGAGATGAGACCAAAAGGGTTGCTTAGGGGACATCCTAAGCTTTATAAAAAGTCCAAGAACACCTCTCTAGGGTAAAAATTGAGAGAGTTATGGATTGGCCAAGTTGACCTTTTTTGCAAAATTTCCAAAAGACCAATGTGCTCAAATTTGCATTTTTTTGTCAAATGGGCCTGGTTTTTCATGATTGAATCTTGCTTATGACATGGTCCACGACCCAAATACTCACTAACATGTTATTTGCTTCATTATTTATTTTATTTTGATTTATTAAAAATTGAATTAAAACAAATAATTGGCAAATAATAGCAAATATTTGTTTTGATTGGATTTTTTAACAGAATCACAAGCTCATTATGTTGGAAGATCAGAATCAAATCATATCAATGGCAATTGGAACAAAAAGAGCATGATTAGGCCAAAATTTGAAAGATATCATATACCATGAAAACCAAATCAAATATTCAAGATTTATAGTGAGACTAGTGGTTTTTACAACCCTAATTCACTCTAGTACATATAGAGAATGCAGCCAAGGCAAGAAAAGAGGTTGGAGATCGTGCATAGTCAAGAACAAAACTGAAAAAAGTTCAAGAAAAGTGGTGATTCAATTTCTATCCTAGAGGCCAAGCCAAGCCACTCTAACGTTACCAATAGACTCCTGGACATCCCAATATCGTATCCCAATAAATTGCAAGCATTTTCACGTCCGAAATTGTAAGTTACAGGTACCACGATTTGCCTCCAAACTCAATTTCGATTTCATTAATTTACTCATCATACACATGTTTTGATTATATATTCTTGTTCATCATCGAGTTTGCAAACTATTAGTACCACTCAATTACATTTTTGACGCTTGTACATGATATTGCCATAACTAGGGTTTTGTGTTCTTGTTTAGGGTTTTTCAATGCAGGCAAAATTGGGCGTTAATTCTGGTACCATGATGCTCGTGAGGATGAGACGAGTTGATTGGTACCAGCCATGGTCATTTATCTTGAGCATATGAGATTTTTGAGAAGCACAGGTCTGTACCTACAACAAGGTGATGTAGGTAAAAGTATCTTAGGCTAAAACGACGGTTTGGGGAAGAAGACGATGCGTGGCACTCCCTGGTTGGGTGGTTTGAATGTTAGCGCGTTTTTCTGAATGCACCACATGATTTGATTATAGTTGTTTATTCCTATTATATTTACAAACAAGCAAAGCAGCTCAGTTGGCAAGCAGGTATTGGAAACGTGCATAAGGACCTGGGTTCATTCACCAGGTCCCATATTTGTTTCATATTATTTTTCAACAGGTGATCAAGCGCATTGATTAGTGTACGTCCACCACGTGCCATCAAGATCCAACCATCAAACGCCTTTCAAGCCAGATTCAATGCCCTTCCATTGAAGGCCCACCATGTACCCCAAGTCAACGTGCACATCATATATGGCAAAGTCAAGCAGGCCTTATCTTTGTTGGGCCCAAAAATTCAAGTTCCACCCCCATAATTGCTAATGATGCCACACCCATCTCATCTTTCTTTATTTATTTTTTTAATTCTTTTAATACTTTCTTTAATTATTTTTAATTCACTAATTAATCTTTTTTTTCATAAAATCATAAAATCAAGAAATCAAAATTAGAATTAGACTTTTTTTTATCAAAATTAATTTGTTAATTTAATTTAATTTAGTTTAACTTAGGGAAATTTCAACTTTTTTATATATAATTAAAACAAATTAGCAAATTAGGTTAAACTCTTGATCTAATGCTTTTATTTTTTCTCAAATAAATAAAACACAAGAATATGCTTTTAGATTGAATTAATTTATTTTTCTTAATTTAAAATTAATTAGAATTAGGATTTTACTTTAATTTAACTATTTTATTGTTTTTAAAACATGACAAAAAAGAATTCTTTAATCAATCGTCAATAGGTTTAGTCGAGGGTCAAAACCCTAATAGCTTCGTATTTGATTCATCGCGCGCTTATTATTTATTTCGACCATATTTTTGTAACTGGTCACTGGTTTGTAATAGTTTAATTTAGGGCTTTTACTTATCACTTTTTCCCCGGGTTTTTGGCTATGTAATTAATACCCCTCCCCGAAGCCTTGTATTAGCGTAGATTTAATTTCTCGCATTTTTAATTCCCGCAAATATTTAACTGTCTAGATGTATGCTAATAGGATTGTTTGACAAGAATGCATGACAAATTAACACAGTTAGAAAATCCTAATGTGCAAAGATAAATAATTGAAACAAACCACTCGCACATATCACTCTTAGGGTATACTCTCACTTCGGTTGCCTTCGGTAAACAATCATTAAGTATAGGGTGTCTTAGTGGTTGCCCTCCTGTCTAAAAAGATCAAATGTCCCGTTCGAATGTTGCCTTGGAAATGTTGCCTCAGAAATGTTGCCTCAGAAATGTTGCCTCGAATATAATCTTAAGACTCTAGGGTTATTATTAAGATGTCCTAACATTTCTTTAGTGATCGTACGTCCCTTTCGAATTGACCCTTACAACTCCAACGACGGTGCTGCCTATTTCTCAATAGTGGGATAGCGTTGTCCAAAGGAAACAAGAATAGAAACAATATTTTTTCGAGTAGGTAGATGCTAGTAGGTACTTTCTCAAATCAAAGTTTTTCACACTTACACACCTCAAAACAATTTTCAAAAACAACTTCGTCACACCTTTGAGGACTGATACAAAGGTTATCACGAAGTAAAACATTTTCAAAACAAAGCACATACACAAGAAACTTTAAAAGATGAGCAAGTACCTAAGATTCCATGGAAAACCATGGATAGAAAGGGTGCTAATACCTTCCCTTTCTATAATCTAACCCCCGTACTTAGAATATCTCGAAAAAAAAGATTTTTTCTGTACTTTTTCCTTTCGGATTGGATGAAATAAAAGTCGGTGGCGACTCTTTCTTACCGTGACATTTTGTGAACAAAAAACGCAAAACGCAAAACAACATCAAACAGTCGGTTCTGCCACCGTATCACAATGGGGTTTCCTGCCCAAAGCATCATCTGAAGTCTTATGTGCGCAAAATACATCCGCACACCACCGTTAAGAAACTCTGGGTCCACTTCTTTCAAGAAAGCTTGGCTGAGACTCAACTAGAGTGGTTTTACCAATTGGAGGGTTCCCGTATCTATACCTGGGAAGACTTGGCCACTGCTTTCTATCACCAATACCAATATAATGTCGACCTGGCTCCGAGTAGAGTTCAACTGCAAGACATGACAATGGGTAAAGACGAGGGGTTCAAAGAGTATGCCCAAAAGTGGAGGGATCTTGCGAGTAGGGTCCAACCACCATTAACTGATAGGGAATATATTTATATGTTTATGGGCATGTTATCTGGTCCATTTTCAACTTATTAGTTAGGTGTTCTTCGTCCGGTTTCACCGAGATGATCCTGACCGGTGAAAGAGTCGAAAGTGGTATCAAGAGCGGGAAAATCCCTATGGCATCTACTTACAACTCCAACCCCGTAAAGAAACCCTTCACTGGGAAGAAAGAAACTAATGTCGTGTATGGGGCAAAGGCCCATACCAAGAAGGATAAACGTCCGTCCGTTAATGCTGTTCTGATTTCCAACCCTACTCCCGTTCAAAGACAATCTTCTAATCATCAACGATTTGAGGCTCCACCAAGACAATTCATAAGGATAGGCATGTCGCTATCACAAGCCTTACAACACGTACTAAAGGCTAACTTGGTGACGCTGCTCGATCGTCCTTCCAATCCAAACACTTCCTCACCTAAATACAATCCAAATACCAAGTGTGCATATCATTCAAATAGTCCTGGGCATGAGACCGATCAATGCTGGGCGCTGAAGAACAAAATTCAAGATCTAATCGACAACAAGACAAATTAAAATTTGATCCGCCTACAGTTACCAATATGATAATGGCACCAATGCCAAACCATGGCAAAGGTGTCAACGCAATTGAAGACACTATTTTGGTTCCTTCCGTCGAAGATCTAACTACTCCATTAAATGTTGTCAAAGAGAATTTGCTGAGAGCAGGGATTTTCCCTGGTAGTTTGAAAAATTATGATTGATGCGCCAAACAAGTTAATGGATGCAAATAGCTGAAAGAAGGCATTCAACGCCTGATGAATAGTCATGAAATCCTATTTGAGAGAATTCCGTCCGTCAAAAATTTGACCGATAAGATTGAAGACCTCTCCATCATAACAATTTCAAACAAGCCTCTTAGGATCTCCTCAAAGGGTCCTATCAGGATTTCGAATGAACCAACTGTTTCTCCTCTGATAATCACTTCCCCTGGGCCAATTCCGTATTCTTCCAACAAAGTAGTATCATGGAACTACGGTGCTGAAGTGTATTACCATCGAATAAAGCAAAATGCTTGGATTGAAGAAAACAAAGCGGATGACATTAGGAATATTACTGGTTCTAGTAAAGTGACCAGAACTGGGAGAATCTTTTAGCCCAACATTTCACCCCAAACTACTACAATGGGACCTGTCCACATCACCACTGCTAAGCCTAGTGCTGACATTAGGGGTAAGAAGAAAGTGGTCAAGCCTGTTGAGATAGAGATGCCCGTAAAGGACGTTACTACTGAGGAGCCTTCCACTCAAGAAATGGATGAAATCCTAAAGATTATAAAGAGAAGTGATTTCAAGATAGTGGAACAATTGGGGCAAACCCCTTCCAAGATCTCCATGTTATCTTTGCTACTTTGTTTTGATGCTCATGCCCGAGTGTGATCGGTGGAAATAGAACTGACTGTTTTTAGCTGGTTCACGAAATGTCGCGGTAAGCAAGAGTCACCACCGTCTTTTATTTTCTCCAACATAGAAAGGACAAAAGCACAGCAAAATTCCTTATGAGAATGTTTCTCGATTCGGGAGGTAGATTTATAGAAAGGGAAGGTGTTAGCACCCTTTCTATCAGTGGTTATCCACGGGCTCTTAGGTACTTGCTCTTATGTTTTCGAAAGTTGTTTGCTTTTCAAATGTGAGTGGGTTTGAAAAAAGTTTCATCGAAAAATTCCTAAGTAACTCTTGTATCTGTCCTCAAGAGTGTTTGAAAAATTTGTTTTGAAAACCTTTGAAAGTGTCGGTGTGAAAAGATTGTTTTGTTTGTTTTTGAAGAGAGCAAGTACCCATGAGTCATCCACCTACCCTAAGGAATTAGGATGTGTAAGAGTCCTTTAGATGGTGCCATCCCACCATTGAGAGGTAGGTAGCACCACCGTTGGAGGTGTTTGGGTCAATTCGATTGAGGGACAGTGTGGTCACCGAAGCAATAGTAGGACACCTTAGAAGTAACCCTAATGTCCTAGATCCTTTTTAATCCGAGGCAACCGTTTCGAGGCAACTGGATCTTAGACATAAGGGAAACCGCTAAAACACCTTATACTTGACGACCACCTTCGAAGGAAACGAGTGAGGCGTACCCTAGGAGTGGCATGTGCATTGTGTGTTGTTTTCGGGTTAACATTTATCTTTGATCATGCATTTGTGAGCTACGAGTTGTTTTTAATTATCATACATTCTTTCATGCAATTTAACAATTAGGAGTGCGGAAAATTAAATACAGAAAGGTAAAAGCTACGCTATTACAAGGCGCGGGTCTATACATCGCCAAAAAACAAAGACCCGTTTTTGATAAAGTGCGGAAAGTAAAGAAAGCGATAAACCTAATTACTATTACATTCCGGAAACAGTTACATAATAATCAAAATAAATAATAACGCACGGAAGAATTAAATTGGACGTCCTTGGGGTTTTTGACCCTTTGAGCAATTATGAGTTTTTTGTCCTTTGCTTGAAATTTAAACCTAAATCTAATTAATTATTAAATTAAAGAAAGGAAAGTGTTTTTGTGTTTTTTAATATTTAAATGAAAAATAAAAAGAAAGAGGAAATTAAAAGTCATGAGAAAACCCTAATTCTAAGTTTATTTTAATTATTAATAAAAATGTAAAAGTTAACCTAATTTAAACTAAATTACTTAATTTACATGTTATTTACAAAAATAATAGTAATTAATAAGTAATAATAATAGTCAATTAAAAAAATATGAAGGAAAATGCTAGACCTAATTCTACATAATTTTACTTATTAAGAAAAAGATTAAAATTTAACCTAAATTAACTAAGTTAATATTTTAGAATTTATTTAAAAAAATAAGTTAATGATGAAATTAATAAATAATTAAAATATATTTACAATTTTTATTTCTGATTTTATTAGGAAAATTAATTTATTGTGAATTAGTAATAATAATTAAAAAAATGGAAAGAATTAAAAGAAAAGAAAATAAAAATACAAATGCAAACCAAGGGGGGTATGTTGGCCCATATGGAGGTTTTTTGTTGAAATTCAGGCCCAATAAAGTTCCAAGCCACGTTGACTTTCTGGGATCATGTGCATGCTTGTTGACTGGAACACACCATGGTCTTCATCTCCTGGCCACTGGATGGAAGCTGGGGACACATGGCAAGCTGTTGCTGGGCGTGTATGGTGGAATTTTGGTACAAGCGCTGCATGAGATTGCTTTAGAAAAAAATATTAAGAATTATATGGGGGACCTGGGAATCGAACCCAGGTCCCAGCGCTTGCAAGACACGTCTACAACCAACTAAACCATGATGCGCGTTTGTAATATGAATGGATAATAAATATTATATAAAAAAAACAAACATTATGATGTAAAACGCGCGCAAAGTTCAAACCCTCCAACCATGCACTGACACCTATTATCTTCTTCGTTTCACCTATAAATATAAAACAAGATAGCGGGGGTTTTAAACCCCCACAAACCAAAACTGTAAATATTAGCGATTAAGCACACAGGTTATATAAAAAGAGCGCGAGGGTTTGGTTGAATTCGTATGGCCTTGACGAATTCAACCATGCTTGTCTCAAGGTCCAATTTTTCCTTATGTGCAAAGCCCCAATTGAGAGTTTCAAAAACCCTAGATTTCGTCCATGGTAGATTTCGATTCAGAGTGCTATAATCAAATTGGATTATGCCAATAGCTTCAGAATGTCCCTATTAACATAAATCAACCAAGAAAATGGATTAAAAACGCATGAATTATGATATGCAAATCTGGAAATATATGCAAACCGTGGGACTTGTATCCTTTGATTCTTTGCGTGCTAGGGCTTGTTCTTGAGTGCAATAGGTTCCTGGAGACTCAGGCAAGGTGTGTGAATCAAAAAGAGGCTTTGAATTGCGCTGCAAATAAGAATTCAGTTTCACACTTTTCTTGAATTTTTTAGAGTTTGGTTATGGTGTTCTTACAGCAATTTCACGTGTAGGGATTCAGGGTTTGCTTCAGCACATATAGCATAATAGAATTAGGGTAAATCTTGGCCCAACAATCCATGGCATTATGGTTTGAATATGTGATTGGCAATCAAATCTTTTTCAATCTTTTCTTTATCCAAACCTTGCCAATCATGGAGATTTTGAGGTCTTTTGAGGTGCACACGAATTGCCAGCTTGCCCTAACCTTATTTGCTTCACAAATGATTTAAAAATCATATCTTTTGAATTTTCCTACAATTAAAATCAATTAAATGAATTAACATTAATAAAAATTCAATTAATTAATTAAAAATAAGAAAATAAATCATCTTAAGCTCAATGGGTCGTGTATAAGCCTTGGGAAAAGATTCAAGAAGGAATTTGAGGCCCATTAGCAAAAATGAAGTGTTTTTAGGCAAAGTTGACTTTTGAAAGTTCCCAAAAATTTCCCAACTTCTCCAATTCATATTTTGCTCAATTTTGAAGCTATGAACATGTTATTGGAAATTTTGGAAAGGTCTTGAAGTCCTCTAACCAATGTCTTTGGTCCCATGTCATTTTGATTTACCAATCTCAAGTTATGATCTTTGACTTAAAGTGCCTTTTTATTGACTTTTGAAAATGACCTATAATGTTGAAATTGATAACTTTTTGTGAGAGCATTTATTGGACTTGGAGTGTGAAGATGAGTTGTAGGAAATGTCATCCCCTTCAAAATGAGCATTGTATGGGATTTTTATGATGAACCATGAAAAAGTTATGCCTTGGTCAATTTGCAGTTGACTTTTCAACTGTCCAAAAATAGAAACTTTTCCATCTTGAGACTTTTGGAGCCATGCTTGTGGAATCATGATCAAGACTTGATAAAATGATGATTGTGGCTTCAAAATAATATGTTGACCAAAATTTTTGACTTTTGACTGTCAAATGACCATTTTACCCCTGCAGTTGACTGTGAAGCAATTAGGGCTTTTGACTGTGCAACTGGATGCTGTGAGTCTTGAAACTTGACATATGGATGTTTGACAATGTATATAGGCATATGGGACTTGATTGGACCTTTGGAAAACTCAACTTCCTTGTAAGAACCAAAACCCTAATTTTGACTGTGTTATGAGGGTGTTTACACTGTGCAATTCTTAATCATTTTGAAGCTTGATCTTGCCAAATCTTGAAAAATATGGGAGGGAAAATTTTGGGGTACAACAGTTTCCCCTGTTCAATCTTCTTAGACCTGAGGATATAGATTGGCTTGCGTGCCTTTCGTGATCCGAAGGTGGAAGATGATTGAACACTAAAGTGCCCAGAAATTTGCACTCGCATAGTAGAGTATCAGCAGTGTGATGACGGGAATGGGATTACAGATGCCATTTGGAGAGATGATGGATAAGAGGATGGGCTTATAGATGCCATCTGGATACTGTTGGTATGTGGATGGGCTTATAGATTCCATCTAGGTGTCGATCGCGTAAGAGATTCCTTAGCGAGAACTTGCGTACCTGAGAAAGAAAGATAATTACCTGGCCTGTTACAGGAGTTGATCTTCAAACTCTTTATGTAGATATGCCTTGGCTAGATACAGGTATCGAATCTCTAAACTCTTCATGTAGATATGCCCTGGCTGGATACAGGTATCGAGTCTACAATCAGTTACTCACAGATGTGCCCTGGCAAGATACAGGAATCGAATCTGGAGTTAGTCATCAACAGATATGCCCTGGCTGGATACAGGAATCGAATCTTCAAACTCTTCAGACATGCCCTGGCTGGATACGGGAATCGAGTCCGGAATTAGTCGTCAACAGATATGCCCTGGCTGGATACAGGAATCGAATCTTCAAACTCTTCAGACGTCCCCTGGCTGGATACAGGAATCGAGTCCGGAACTAGTCGTCAACAGATATGCCCTGGCTGGATACAGGAATCGAATCTTCAAACTCTTCAGACGTGCCTTGGCTGGATACAGGAATCGAGTCCAGAATTAGTCGTCAACAGATATGCCCTGGCTGGATACAGGAATCGAATCTTCAAACTCTTCAGACGTGCCCTGGATGGATACAGGAATCGAGTCCGGAATTAGTCGTCAACAAATATGCCCTGGCTGGATACAGGAATCAAATCTTCAAACTCTTCAGACGTGCCCTGGATGGATACAGGAATGGAGTCCGGAATTAGTCGTCAACAGATATGCCCTGGCTGGATACAGGAATCGAATCTTCAAACTCTTCAGACGTGCCTTGGCTGGATACAGGAATCGAGTCCGAAATTAGTCGTCAACAGATATGCCCTGGCTGGATACAGGAATCGAATCTTCAAACTCTTCAGACGTGCCCTAGTTGGATACAGGAATCGAGTCCGGAATTAGTCGTCAACAGATATGCCCTGGCTGGATACAGGAATCAAATCTTCAAACTCTTCAGACGTGCCCTGGATGGATACAGGAATCGAGTCCGGAATTAGTCGTCAACAGATATGCCCTGGCTGGATACAGGAATCGAATCTTCAAACTCTTCAGACGTGCCCTGGCTGGATACAGGAATCGAGTCCGGAACTAGTCGTCAAAAGATATGCTCTGGCTGGATACAGGAATCGAATCTTCAAACTCTTCAGACGTGCCCTGGCTGGATACAGGAATCGAGTCCGGAATTAGTCTTCAACAGATATGCCCTGGCTGGATACAGGAATCGAATCTTCAAACTCTTCAGACGTGCCCTGGCTGGATACAGGAATCGAGTCCGGAACTAGTCGTCAACAGATATGCCCTGGCTGGATACAGGAATCGAATCTTCAAACTCTTCAGACGTGCCCTGGCTGGATACAGGAATCGAGTCAGGAATTAGTCGTCAACAGATATGCCCTGGCTGGATACAGGAATCGAATCTTCAAACTCTTCAGACGTGCCCTGGCTGGATACAAGAATCGAGTCCGAAATTTCTTTATGCAGATATGCCCTGGCTAGATACATGTGTTGAATCCACAAGTAATCGCTCACAGATATGCCCTGGCTAGATACAGGTATCGAATCCGGAATTACGACAGTTGATAGTAATCATCTTTGTATTGACCTTTTTCCTGAAAAGGCAAAACATCAGTTGTATGCAATGTCATGATGTATGAAATGCATGATGTCATGAGATCGTGTCGTATGCACTTTATCATGTATGTAAGCAAGATGTATAAAATGTGAAATGTTTATGAATGTATTTTCGTCTAGGAAAATAAATCCTTGACGAATGCCGGGAACTTGTTGAATCTTGGGCTGATGTTTGAAGAGTAGAGTTCTTCGTTTTCACTGGGGATGATGGTTACAAGAATAATCCGGTAGGAGAAGATGACTCCGTTGGGGAATAAACTGGGTGAAGAGATTACTCTGCGGGGAATTACTCTGTGGGAAGAGATACTTCGCTGAGGTTTTGATGATATCTCCGCTGGGGATTCCGTTGATAAGCTCTGTTGGAATTGACGAACTCTGCTGGGGATAGGAAGAACTTCGCCGAGGACGATCTTTCCGTTGTAAATAGCTGAGGATAACCCAGTTATAAGCTCTGGTGAGGAATAACCTTCTGAATAAAGCCGGGGAGAGGCGCTCGTATCCTACAGGTGATAAGCTTCCAGAATCTACTGGGGATAAGCGTCCTACTGGGGGGATTGATTCAACTTTCCTGGGGAGACTTTGGACTGCATTGGGGAATGGCTCCACTGGATGTCCGGTATACCGCCGGGGAACAATCTTAGATCAAGATTGCCGGGGATGCTTGTTAGGAATGTCTGTATACTCCGTTGGGGAATATTGAGATCTTCTGGGGATAATCCAACTTCCTTAAGGCTGACAGTAGGCTAACTCTGCTCGGGAAGAGTGTTGCTGACTTGCTAGGGATATTGTGCCTTGTTAGTGTTGATTGGAGACCAACTGCTTGGGAGAGTATTGCTGATTCTTGTCTTACTCTGCGGGGAGTGAAGATATCCTGGTCATGTTCTTCAGCTGAACCTACCTTGGTATCTTGGTGGACGGAACAATTAGATTGCTTAGACCACTCATTATTGCCCCTGTTTCTGATGTCACCTGTAATTAGTCCTTTGTTTTGCATGCAAATATTTATGAGTTAGCAATTAATGTCAAATGCATATATCAAAAATGAACATTGGACGTTCTTCGCAAGACAAAACAGAAAAAAGGAAAAATAATTGGCAATTTATCTGAAAACTGAATTTGTATTGATTTTTGAATTTGCCTGTAAATAGGCGTTTATGTACAAGAGGCTGACGTCCTAGTAAGAGAACGCCGCCGAACAACATAGAGTTTACAACTTTGTGAAAAGGAAAACAAAACAGCTATGTGAAAGGGATAATCCCACTGGGTTCCAACTCTGCTATCGCCTTTATATCTTCGAGCGTCTCATCACTTGGCTGCTTAGTTGAAGATGAAGCTGACTGATCGATGCCGTCTGAACCTGATATTTGATACCGGATTCTGGATGCAAGGTGATTCAATGAGACATAGTATTACGCTTTAATCCCTAACTTTTGCCTGGACCGCCCTTTCGGGTTTTCAGTCCACCGGGATACCCATTTTTGCCCAAGCCGCCTTTTCAGGTTTTCGACTTGCCGGGTGTACAGATTTTTTCATTTTTCATCCCTTATTTTTGCCCAAACCCTTTTGGTTCGCCGGGAAGCCCTTACTTTTGCCTAGGTGTGTCAACCTAGCGGGTCTTTTATTCATGCGTAGTATCTTTTTACTATGTCTGCATTGGCAGGGTGAGGAAGGTCGTCACCATCCATGGTGGTTAGAATCATAGATCCTCCTGAGAAGATATGTTTAACCACAAATGGCTCTTCGTATGTGGGGGTCCATTTTCCCCTGGGATCACTTTGAGGAAGAATGATGCGCTTGATTACCAGGTCCCCAACTTGATACTCTTGTGGTCTGACTTTCTTGTTAAATGCCCTGATCATCCGTTTTTGATACGTTTGACCATGACAAATAGCAGTGAGTCTCTTTTCGTCAATTAGATTTAATTGATCAAGTCGAGTCTGGATCCAATCATCTTCGCTCAGACCTGCATCCTTCATTATCCGGAGAGAGGGTATCTTGACTTCAATAGGCAAGACTGCCTCCATGCCGTAGACCAAGGAAAAGGGTGTTGCCCCTGTTGACGTTCTTGCTGAGGTACGGTACCCATGAAGAGCAAACGGTAACATCTCGTGCCAATCCTTATAGGTCACTGTCATCTTCTGCACAATCTTTTTGATATCCTTATTAGCTGCCTCTACAGCCCCATTCATCTTCGGCCGATACGGAGAAGAGTTGTGGTGCTGTATCTTGAATTGCTCGCAGAGCTCAGTGATCATCTTGTTATTAAGATTGGTTCCATTGTCCGTAATGATCCTTTCCAGGACGCCGTATCGACAGATCAGGTTGTGTCGAATGAACCGTGCCACGAAGTTCTTGGTTACGGTAGCGTAGGAAGCTGCTTCAACCCACTTTGTAAAGTAATCGATCGCCACCAGGATGAAGCGATGCCCGTTGGATGCCGTAGGTTTGATCTCGCCGATCATATCAATTCCCCACATTGCAAAAGGTCAAGGTGCAGTCAAGACATTCAGAGGGACTGGGGGAACGTGCACCTTATCAGCATAGATCTGGCACTTATGACATGTCCGAGAATGTTGGTAACAGTCGGCTTCCATTGTGGACCAGAAATATCCTGCCCGAAGGATTTTCTTTGCCATGGTGTGTCCACTGGAATGTGTTCCGAAGGTACCTTCATGTAGTTCTGCCATGATCTTTTCTGCTTCCGTCTTATCCACACAACACAGTAAGGTTGAATCATGGTTTCGCTTGTATAAAATGCCGTTGCTGAGGAAGAACTTTTCCGCGAACCTTCTCAGAAACTTCTTGTCATTGACAGATGCACCCTCGGGATATTCTTGAGCTTCCAAGTACCTATTCACTTCATGATACCAAGGTTTTTTAGTTACCACCTCAGCCTCAAGATCACAGCAATATGCAGGTTCATCCAGTTTCCAGATAATGATCTGGGGAGCTTCGTTATCCCATTTGACTTTGAACATGGAAGACATCATAGCCAGCGCGTCCGCCAACTGATTCTCCTCTCTTGGTAAGTGTTCAAAAGTTATCTCCATGAAATGAGGGATCAATGTCAACACATATTCTTTGTAAGGAATAAGGTTTGGGTGTTTCGTATCCCACTCGCCTTTGATCTGATTGATCACGAGAGCGGAATCTCCGAAGACACTCAGAAACTTGATCCTTAAGTTAATTGCAGCTTGAAGACCCATGATACACGCCTCATACTCCGCCATGTTGTTAGTGCAGTTGAAGCATAGCCGGGCAGTGAGTGGAGTATGAGTGCCTTTTGGGGATATGATCACAGCGCCGATACCGTTACCCAAAGCGTTGGAGGCTCCGTCAAAGTGCATAGACCATCGGGATCCTTCCTCAGGTCTTTCATTCGGTCCAGGTACTTCATAATCAGTCACTACCATGATGTTCTCGTCAGGAAACTCAAAGTTCATTGACTGGTAATCGTCCACTGCCTGGTGTGCCAAATGGTCTGCCAACACACTTCCCTTGATTGCTTTCTGAGTCGTATACTGGATGTCGTATTCCGTCAAGATCATCTGCCATCTTGCTATTCTTCCGAACAAGGCAGGCTTTTCGAAGATATACTTGATCGGATCCATTTTTGAAATTAACAGAGTAGTGTGAGTCAACATATACTGTCTCAGCCGGCGAGCAGCCCATACCAAAGCGCAGCAAGTTTTCTCGAGCAGTGAGTATCGGGTCTCACAGTCGGTAAACTTTTTGCTAAGATAATAAATGGCATGCTCTTTTCGGCCAGACTCGTCATGCTGCCCCAGCACACACCCCATCTAGCTGTCAAGTACCGTCAAGTATAGTATTAGAGGTCTCCCTTCAACCGGTGGCATAAGAATGGGTGGTTCTTGGAGATACTCTTTGATTCTGTCGAAAGCGGCCTGACATTCATCGTTCCAACGTACTACTTGATCTTTCTTCAGTAGCTTGAAGATTGGTTCACAGGTAGCAGTTAGGTGCGAGATGAATCGGGCAATGTAGTTCAGTCGTCCAAGAAAGCCTCTGACTTCTTTCTCTGTCTTGGGAACTGGCATCTCTTGTATGGCTTTCACCTTGGCAGGATCCACTTGAATACCTTTGTCACTCACGACGAAGCCTAGCAACTTCCCAGATCTTACCCCGAAGGTGCACTTGTTCGGGTTCAACCTCAGCTTGTACAACTTCAACCGGTCAAACACCTTCTGTAAATGGTCAAGGTGTTCCTCCTCAGTTTGGGACCTTGCAATCATATCGTCAACATATACTTATATCTCATGGTGGATCATGTTATGAAATAAAGCAATCATGGCACGTTGGTAGGTTGCCCCAGCATTTTTCAACCCAAAAGGCATGACCTTGTAGCAGAAGGTGCCCCACTGAGTAACAAAGGTAGTCTTTTCCATATCTTCAGGAGCCATTTTGATCTGATTATAACCTGAAAAACCATCCATGAAGGAGAACACCTTGTGCTGAGCAGTATTGTCAACCAAAACGTCGATGTGAGGCAGGGGGAAGTCATCCTTGGGGCTCCCCCTGTTCAAATCCCTGTAGTCAACACACATTCTGACCTTACCATCTTTCTTCGGCACCAGAACCACATTGGCAACCCACTGAGGGTAAGAAGTCACTGCTAGAAACCCGACATCAAATTGTTTCATAACCTCAGCTTTGATTTTCTCGGACATCTCTGGACGCATACGGCGGACCTTTTGTTTAACCGGAGGGCAGTCTTCTTTGGTAGGCAGGTGATGAACCACAATGTCGGTATCCAACCCAGGCATGTCTTCGTAGGACCAGGCGAAGATTTCCACATAATCACGCAACATCTGAATTAACCGTTGTTTCACACTGAGCTCTAGGTTGGCACCAATCTTGACTTCCTTTCTGTCTGTCTCAGTACCCAGATTTACTGTTTCCACCGGCTCTTCATGTGGCTGAATGGCCCTCTCTTCCTGGAGTAACAGTCTTGCAAGCTCACCAGGCACTTCGTAATCATCTTCACCTTCGTCTTCCGCTAAGTTGATCAGATTTTCGAAGTCATAACTGGCAGTAGCAGAGTCGTTACCAGTGAGATCCAGAGTGGATTGAAACCTGTATAAGTGTGTGTGTAAATATAGTTATTTTGCAATATATAAAGAAAGAAAGGGAGCACAAGATTTGAAATGCGAAAAATGTCCAATGTTTTTTATTCATGATATATGGAAATGACAAGTAATAAGCCCTCACAAATGAAGCCACGGTGCCCCGGGTAAGACACCGGGCCATAAAGTTTCAAATTATTGTTCGTTACAAATTTAAAAACAAAGGAGTTCATTACTGAGTAACAAAAGTAACAGGTATGAAATCTTTGGCAGTCCAATTGTTCAGTCCACCGTCGGTCGTTGGGTAGATCCAACTGTCGAATTCAGATTCCTCCGCATCGCCTTCAATAGCATTCACTCACGGGTTGGTGATGAATACAGGAGGTCTTCCAATCCTTGCTTTACGTACAACCCTCTTAGCCTCTGCAGTGAAATCAGGAAGTCTTCCCCAGTTTGCGCATTCACCCTTTTCAACCACAGCCCGGGCATCCTTCAAGGAAGCCATCTTCAAAGGAGAACTATCTTCAGTCACAGTCTCTGCCGCCGCCAATGTTGGAGGCACCTCTTCAAGTCTTGAAAGGGGGTATCAATGAACTCCCCATCCATCTCTATATACCGGAATGAGTTAATATAGCTCACCATGTATTGTTCTTCCCCCTGAATTGTAACAATCTTCCCTCTGACCGGGTACTTGAGTTTCTGATGTAGAGTGGAGGTCACAGCTCCAGCCTTGTGGATCCAAGGACGACCCAGTAAACAAGAATAGGATGGTCGGATGTCC
This sequence comes from Vicia faba, assembly GCA_948472305.1. Lineage (NCBI taxonomy): Eukaryota > Viridiplantae > Streptophyta > Magnoliopsida > Fabales > Fabaceae > Vicia > Vicia faba. The sequence continues at coordinate 1,310,210,528 of OX451740.1, read as the reverse complement.
ATCGCATAGAATGTTGAATCAAAGACTTGAGAACCAACCCGGATTGGAATGTCCACTTCACCATGTACCATCCTCTTCGACCCGTCAAAGGCCCGGACAATAATGTTACTAGGCTTCAACTCCAAACCCTCACAATCCAACCTGTCTAAGGCCTTCTTGGGCAATACGTTCAGTGAAGAACCGGTGTCTACCAACACGTGGGCAAGAGTAGTGCCCCTGCATTCAATGGAGACATGCAGGGCATCGTTGTGGTTCTTTCCCTTGGCGGTCAGATCAGCGTCAGAGAAACCCAGACCATTATCAGCGGTTAAATTGGCGACACAATCAGTAAATTTATCAGCAGAAGTTTCTTGTGGCACATGGGCCGTCTTCAGGAAGGAAATCAGGGCCTTGGCATGGGCCTCTGAACACAACAACAATGATAGCACAGAGATCTTAGAGGGGTGTGCCCCAGCTTCTCGACGACGTTGAAATCACTCTTCTTGATAATCTTAAGGATTTCTTCCATCTCTTGCTGGGAAGCTTCAACATTAACAGTCTTCGGTGCCTCCATCTGGGCAGGCACATCAGCAATCTCTTTGCCCCGGGTGTCAGATGACTCGGCCGCAGGGGTGGAAACTTGATCAGGAGGGGAAACAGGCACACTGGCAGGTGTGATAACAAGAGGCCTCTGAATAGCTGGAGGTGCAATATCAGGCGAGAAGATCCTGCCACTGCGAGTAACTTTAGCAGGACCGGTGATGTTGCTGATGCCGGTACTGGTATTGAACTCTTGCTTTACTCCAAGAACATACACATCTGCCCCATAGTGCCACGGGAAAGCCTTGTCAGATTTATAGGGGAGGGGCCCCGGAACAGTAATGATGATAGGTGCAACAGACATGATTTTGACGGGCTTCCTCGGGGGAGCCTTGGTAGGATTGTTGAAAATGGTGACAACGGACACTTCTTCAGTAGGAACAACGGGAACAACAATCTTCTTGAACAAGATCTCTTTGCTATCCATCAGGTTTTGGACGCCTGACTTCAGTAACGGACAACCAGCAGGTGAAACAGCACATAGCAGGCAACCCTTGCTACAACCCGGAAATAAACCGGCTAGCAACAGGTTCCTCTTGACGGTCAACAATGGAGTAACAATCTCATCCACCGAGACTACATACCGATCTTCCTCAATAGCATTTACTCCATGCTGGGGCATAGGAGCAGTCACAACGTTGGGCCTTTCGGGCGCCTCAAACTGTATTTCCTTAGCATCGATAAGGTCCTGAACCTTATTCCTTAGGGCCCAACAATCATCAGTAGAATTCCCCGGGCTATCAGAGTGATAAGCACAGTGGGTGTTGGGATTGTACTTCGGAGAGGTTGTGTTTACCACCTTCGGAGCTTCTCTGACAGTTACCAAGTTGGTTGATAGCAGTTGCGGCAAGATTTGAGACAAGGTCATACTAAGCCGAGTGTATTCTCTTTTGGGTCTCTCACCCCTTGGTTGGTTAGGTTGCCGAGGAGCGGCAGCAGGCTTTGAAATCACCACCGCGTTGACAGATTGGCGGCGTTCTGGTTTATTTTGCCTTCTGGGACCATACACAGCACTAGCTTCCTTCTTGAAAGGCTTCTTTTCAGAACTTGAGGATGCACCTTTCTGTATCTTCCCCGATTTCATACCAGCTTCTATCCTCTCTCCCGTCAGAATGAGATCTGTAAACCCTGCAGAAGAATTACCAATTAGGTGGTTGAAGAACGGCCCAGACAGGGTCCCCAAGAACATGTCCACGAGTTCACGGTCGGTCAATGGCGGCTGCACCTTGCCAGCTAGGTCTCTCCACTTTTGCGCGTATTATTTAAAACCTTCTCCCGATCCTAGCGACATACCCTGGAGTTGGGTACGTATAGGAGCGAGGTCGACATTGTACTGATACTGCTTATAAAAAGTAGTAGCCAAGTCCTCCCAGTTTCGAATACTGGATCCATCCAGCTGATAGAACCACTCGAGTTGAGCCCCTGAAAGGCTATCCTGGAAGAAATGGATCCATAAGTTTTTGTCTGCAGTATACGGTTGGATCTTCCGCACATAAGATCTGAGATGTAGCTTAGGACAGGAAGCCCCGTCATACTTCGCAAAAGAGGGTGCCTTGAACTTGTGTGGGATCACCACCCCAGAAGATAAACCCAGATCTCCAAAATCCAACCCAGGCACCTGTTGAATTTCCATGGCACTCAGATGATCCTCTAAATGCTTGTACCTGTCTTCAGCGGGAGGGTACTGCTCATCATTGAAATCTGTCTCGTTGTCAGAGACCACGGGACTAGGAACCCTTCCCCCTTGGGGACTGGCTTTTCCTACAGAAGAAGCAGCTTGGTCAGCCTCATTTTGCAGTGTATTGCCAAACCTTCGTCCAGTGTTGAATAGTACAGTTCTCTTCTTCTTCTTCTTTACCAGCAGAGCCTTCAATTCCTCTTGACCTAGTGCTAAACTCATGATCAACTCTTTGAACTGGGCGTTCTGGGCCTGGAGGGCCTTGATGGATTGCTCAGTAGATGATTCAGGATTCATGATGACTGCTGAAATAAACAGCGAAGAAAATTAAGCAACCTGAAAAGAAGAGTACCTGTGATGCATATGATGAATGGAATGCGTATGATTTATGTTTTCAAAGATAATCGGGATTCAACTTTGTAAACAAAAAGGAAGCGCACTTTATTAGATTCAACTTTGAAATTTAAATTGTTCAACAGATTGCCCTTAGGCGTTACATAAAATGGAAATACTGAAAAGGGAAATAAAAACTGTAAAAGAACATCCAAAGCTCATCAGTGATCCCAGGGTCTCTTTTTCTCAGTACGGATGTAGTCATTCAAGGTCCGCTCGTTCTCCAACTGCTTTGTCAGCTTCTGGATTTTCTGTTCTTGTTCATTGAAATTTTCTCGATAAGAATCCCGTTCTTCCTGTAGTTGCGCCCAAGACCTCTTTAGTGTATCAACATCAGTAGGTATCTGAGGAGGGAGAACAGTTGGAGGAACCCCGTCTCTATCAGGAAACTCAAGGATGATGGGTCTGACAGCTTCGTATGGCATACCTAACTTCTGAGCACGGATGCAGACCCATCTGTAGTAGGATTCCATAGGTAGAGAAGTCTTCGGTCCCAACTCATGTGGGTCAGCTTTGTGAATTCTGTCCCAAGCCTTGATGAATCTACGACGCAGCTCGTCACTATCTACCTGAAACTCAAAACTGATGTGAGGCACCAACATCTCATGAGGCCCTGCTCTTCTGGCTCTTCCAAACTGACGCAGAGCTAGACATGGGTTATAAGAGATTCCTCGTTGGGTACCAATCAAAGGAACATTAGGATATTCTCCGCAACGATCAATAACAGCTACCTCATCCAAACCTCTGAGAGTCCAAATGATGTCATTATCAGTGAGAGACATTAACCTATGAGCCCAGCCTCATCCTTCTTTGTTCTTCAGCACGAACTTAGGGAGGTGAGAAATAAACCACCTCACTAACAAAGGAGTACAACACCACATAGTTCCTCGTCTTCGGGCAGTACGAGCATAGAGTTGTTGCAGGATATCACCCAAGAGAGTGGGCACAGGGTTCCGAGACATGAAGATCCTTATGGCAATAACGTTAATGAAGTTACCATGATTAGGAAACAAAACTAGACCATAGATTAAGAGAGCCAGAATGTCTTCATACGCCCTGAAGTCTAAGTCATTCCAGAAACTGTTAGCTTTACCAATCAGAAACTTGGCCAAGAAGCCCTTAACTCTGTATCTAGTCACCCAGTTGTCCATTACCTCCTTTTTGGTCAAGGGAAGGGCTGCAGCAATCTCCTCAAGCCTAAGAGTCTTTTCCCAACCGGTGAAGGGAGTCTGATCCAAGATAGGGATACCAAGCAAATCAGAGAATTCTTCCAGGGTAGGGACCAGCTGGAAGTCTTGAAAGGTGAAGCAATTGTACAAGGGATCATAAAACTGGGTCAGGACACTCATCAGTTGTTGGTCCCACTTTGCAGTGACTAAACCGAGAAGAGAACCATGCCTCTGGATGAAGGAAGTAGTGTTTGGAATTCTGCTAACCAACTCTTCAAGCAACTCGGGTGGGTGAACAAAATTAAGCCGGATAGTGTTCCTTCGCACAAGCATCATGATGTCCTACAAAACAGAGCAAAGATGAAACCCTCTTGTCTTTGAAATGGGTCAGTCCTTATGCAGGATGCATGCAATGTCTATGATGGTATGATGTCATGATAAAGCACACCACAAGTATTCACAAAGGCAAACATGATAAGGCACACAAGTCACACAAGATAGCCCTTAGAGTTTAGGCCAGCATGAAGTTTGGGTACTACCCTCTTTCAGTTTGTTGGTTAAGACCTGTCCTATCAAAAGTAACCGGGTTCTATAGGATCCCAATATCACTGACTACCCTCAATCGGTCATAACTCTAGCATCGCAATCTTTTCTTGCGGCCAGAACCATCGCGAGAGTTTAGCCTCAATGGGTGTAGCATACTGCTACTGTTCTATGGCCAAGTTGGGTCAATTTAGGGTTCTAAGGTCGGTTGGTGCTTAATGACTCCTCAGAAGACCCATATTCTCCTCGTTGCAACACAAGGGATATCGGTACAGACCAAGGTGCCACACCAACGTAGCCACTGCTTCACCAGTGTCGGTCTACGTCAGACAGGTCCCTCACAGCTTATGCTACCTAAAAGGGTATCCCTAGATCCGGGTTAGGATCTATGAAACTCCAAGACAATTCCCATAATAATAAAGCAAACAAAACATTTAATTGAAAACATAAGTATGATCTATCCTAAGGTACACCTCACTTTAAGTGTCCCCAGCAGAGTTGCCGGTTCTGTGATCGGTGGAAATAAAACTAACTGTTTTTAGCTGGTTCGCGAAATGTCGCGGTAAGCAAGAGTCGCCACCGTATTTTATTTTCTCCAACATGGAAAGGACAAAAGCACAACAAAATTCCTTATGAGAATGTTTCTCGATTCCGGAGGTAAATTTATAGAAAGGGAAGGTGTTAGCACCCTTTCTATCCGTGGTTATCCACGGGCTCTTAGGTACTTGCTCTTATGTTTTCGAAAGTTGTTTGCTTTTCAAATTTGAGTGGGTTTGAAAAAGGTTTCAATGAAAAATTCCTAAGTAACTCTTGTATCTGTCCTCAAGAGTGTTTGAAAAATTTGTTTTGAAAACCTTTGAAAGTGTCGGTGTGAAAAGATTGTTTTGTTTGTTTTTGAAGAGAGCAAGTACCCATGAGTCATCCACCTACCCTAAGGAATTAGGCTGTGTAAGAGTCCTTTAGATGGTGCCATCCCACCATTGAGAGGTAGGTAGCACCACCGTTGGAGGTGTTCGGGTCAATTCGATTGAGGGAGAGTGTGGTCACCGAAGCAATAGTAGGACACCTTAGAAGTAACCCTAATGTCCTAGATCCTTTTTAATCCGAGGCAACCGTTTCGAGGCAACTGGATCTTAGACATAAGGGCAACCGCTAAAACACCCTATACTTGACGACCACCTTCGAAGGCAACGAGTGAGGCGTACCCTAGGAGTGGCATGTGCATTGTGTGTTGTTTTCGGGTTAACATTTATCTTTGATCATGCAATTGTGAGCTACGAGTTGTTTTTAATTATCATACATTCTTTCATGCAATTTAACAATTAGGAGTGCGGAAAATTAAATACAGAAAGGTAAAAGCAACGCTATTACAAGGAGCGGTTCTATACATCGCCAAAAAACAAAGACCCGTTTTTGATAAAGTGCGGAAAGTAAAGAAAACGATAAACCTAATTACTATTACATTCCGGAAACAGTTACATAATAATCAAAATAAATAATAACGCGCGAAAGAATTAAATTGGACGTCCTTGGGGTTTTTGACCCTTTGAGCAATTATGAGTTTTTTGTCCTTTGCTTGAAATTTAAACCTAAATCTAATTAATTATTAAATTAAAGAAAGGAAAGTGTTTTTCTGTTTTTTAATATTTAATTGAAAAATAAAAAGAAAGAGGAAATTAAAAGTCATGAGAAAACCCTAATTCTAAGTTTATTTTAATTATTAATAAAAATGTTAAAGTTAACCTAATTTAAACTAAATTACTTAATTTACATGTTATTTACAAAAATAATAGTAATTAATAAGTAATAATAATAGTCAATTAAAAAAATATGAAGGAAAATGCTAGACCTAATTCTACATAATTTTACTTATTGAGAAAAAGATTAAAATTTAACCTAAATTAACTAAGTTAATTATTTAGAATTTATTTACAAAAATAAGTTAATGATGAAATTAATAAATAATTAAAATATATTTACAATTTTTATTTATGATTTTATTAGGAAAATTAATTTATTGTGAATTAGTAATAATAATTAAAACAATGGAAAGAATTAAAAGAAAAGAAAATAAAAATACAAATGCAAACCAAGGGGGGTATGTTGGCCCATATGGAGGTTTTTTGTTGAAATTCAGGCCCAATAAAGTTCCAAGCCACGTTGACTTTCTGGGATCATGTGCATACTTGTTGACTGGAACACACCATGGTCTTCATCTCCTGGCCACTGGATGGAAGCTGGGGACACATGGCAAGCTGTTGCTGGGCGTGCATGGTGGAATTTTGGTACAAGCGCTGCATGAGATTGCTTTAGAAAAAATATTAAGAATTATATGGGGGACCTGGGAATCGAACCCAGGTTCCAGCGCTTGCAAGACACGTCTCCAACCAACTGAACCATGATGCGCGTTTGTAATATGAATGGATAATAAATATTATATAAAAAAAACAAACATTATGATGTAAAACGCGCGCAAAGTTCAAACCCTCCAACCATGCACTGACACCTATTATCTTCTTCGTTTCACCTATAAATATAAAACAAGATAGCGGGGGTTTTAAACCCCCACAAACCAAAACTGTAAATATTAGCGATTAAGCACACAGGTTATATAAAAAGAGCGCGAGGGTTTGGTTGAATTCGTATGGCCTTGACGAATTCAACCATGCTTGTCTCAAGGTCCAATTTTTCCTTATGTGCAAAGCCCCAATTGAGAGTTTCAAAAACCCTAGATTTCGTCCATGGTAGATTTCGATTCAGAGTGCTATAATCAAATTGGATTATGCCAATAGCTTCAGAATGTCCCTATTAACATAAATCAACCAAGAAAATGGATTAAAAACGCATGAATTATGATATGCAAATCTGGAAATATATGCAAACCGTGGGACTTGTATCCTTTGATTCTTTGCGTGCTAGGGCTTGTTCTTGAGTGCAATAGGTTCCTGGAGACTCAGGCAAGGTGTGTGAATCAAAAAGAGGCTTTGAATTGCGCTGCAAATAAGAATTCAGTTTCACACTTTTCTTGAATTTTTTAGAGTTTGGTTATGGTGTTCTTGCAGCAATTTCACGTGTAGGGATTCAGGGTTTGCTTCAGTACATATAGCATAATAGAATTAGGGTAAATCTTAGCCCAACAATCCATGGCATTATGGTTTGAATATGTGATTGGCAATTAAATCTTTTTCAATATTTTCTTTATCAAAACCTTGCCAATCATGGAGATTTTGAGGTCTTTTGAGGTGCACACGAATTTCCAGCTTGCCCTAGCCTTATTTGCTTCACAAATGATTTAAAAATCATATCTTTTGAATTTTCCTACAATTAAAATCAATTAAATGAATTAATATTAATAAAAATTCAATTAATTAATTAAAAATAAGAAAATAAATCATCTTAAGCTCAATGGGTCGTGCATAAGCCTTGGGCAAAGATTCAAGAAGGAATTTGAGGCCCATTAGCAAAAATGAAGTGTTTTTAGGCAAAGTTGACTTTTGAAAGTTCCCAAAAATTTCCCAACTTCTCCAATGCATATCTTGCTCAATTTTGAAGCTATGAACATGTTATTGGACATTTTGGAAATGTCTTGAAGTCCTCTAACCAATGTCTTTGGTCCCATGTCATTTTGATTTACCAATCTCAAGTTATGGTCTTTGACTTAAAGTGCCTTTTTGTTGACTTTTGAAAATGACCTATAATGTTGAAATTGATAACATTTTGTGAGAGCATTTATTGGACTTGGAGTGTGAAGATGAGTTGTAGGAAATGTCATCCCCTTCAAAATGAGTATTGGATGGGATTTTTCTGATGAACCATGAAAAAGTTATGCCTTGGTCAATTTGCAGTTGACTTTTCAGTTGTCCAAAAATAGAAACTTTTGCATCTTGAAACTTTTGGAGCCATGCTTGTGGAATCATGATCAATACTTGATAAAATGATGATTGTGGCTTCAAAATAAGATGTTGACCAAAAATTTTGACTTTTGACTGTCAAATGACCATTTTACCCCTGCAGTTGACTGTGAAGCAATTAGGGCTTTTGACTGTGCAACTGGATGCTGTGAGTCTTGAAACTTGACATATGGATGTTTGACAATGTAGATAGGCATATGGGACTTGATTTGACCTTTGGAAACCTCAACTTCCTTGTAAGAACCAAAACCCTAATTTTGACTGTGTTAGGAGGGTGTTTGCACTGTGCAATTCTTAATCCATTTGAAGCTTGATCTTGCCAAATCTTGAAAAATATGGGAGGGTAAATTTTGGGGTACAACACCGAGCATTGATCAAATTCTTAAAGAAAGCTCATGTCCCTCATGAGACCACAACTGACCAATTCGAAAATTTCGTGGCAAGCTTGACGGCCGACAACGGATTGGGTTTATTGGATGATGATCTGACATCACTTGGAAGAAACCATAACAAAGCTCTACATGTTTCTGTTGAATGTAAGGGGACTACCCTAGCACATGTTCTGGTTGACACTGGCTCTTCTTTAAACATGCTACCCAAGGGCGCTTTGGACCGGTTAGACTATGAAGGACTGGTGTTGAAGCCGAGTGATATTATTGTGAGGGCTTTCGATGGGTCCAAAAGGACGATTCATGGAGAGGTGGATCTTATGATCAAAGTGGGCTCACAAATTTTCAACTCTACTTTCTACGTCATGGACATTTGTCCTGCTTACTCCTGTTTGCTGGGTCGCCCTTGGATCCATGGAGCAGGGGCAGTAACATCTATGCTTCGCCAAAAACTAAAATACCCAGTCAAGGGGAGGATCGTCACTGTTTGTGGTGAGGAGGAATTCATGGTAATCCATCTCAATTCTTTCAAATATGTGGAGATGGATGGCGAATTTATAGAAACACCGTGCCAGGATTTTGAGGTTGTTCCACCTTTGTTTGCTACTGCCAAAATTACTTTCGACACGCCCAAAGCTACTAAAGTCGTGCCAAGGATGGTTTCATTTATGAATGCTCGTGCCGCAGTCGAAAATGGAAGTTGTGCTACCTGGGGGAAACTCCCCGAGATCCCGTTCAAAGTAGATAAATGTGGGTTAGGTTTCACTATCAAGACTCAGAAAGAGGTTAGGCGCACTCGTGCGGGAAAGCCCCCTATCCGTATTGGAAATCATGAAGTAAACGTTGTGGAGGATTACGATGACGAATGTGCTTTCGAAGAGTGGATATACCCTAGTACAACAAAGCTCAACAATTGGCACGCAAAGGACTTCGTCCCCGTCTCCTTAATTGAGGAGTAATTACTTGTTTATTGCTTTCCAAGAACCTTTTATCTGTAATATTAAACAATGACTTTCAAGCCGTATGCCTGGCCCAGGGCACTATGGTCCATTTTGTTAAGAGTTTTATTTGTGTTCATTTTATCATATGATCATTCAATATAAACCATTGGACCTTTTTGCATTCAAATTTTAGTGCTCATTATCTTTCTTTTTCTTTAATGCGTTCTTCAAAATAGCCATGTATCTTACATATACACACACTTTAGCAGATCCTCGTCCAATATGGATCTCGTTGCCAATGACTCTACTATTGCCAGCTATGATTTCGAACATCCAATTAACCAAGCCAAAGACGAAGGCGAGGAAGATTATGAAATACCGGGAGAACTATCCAGGCTTCTAATGCAAGAGGAAAAAGCTATTCAGACGCATGAAGAATTAGTTGAAGTCATCAACCTAGGTACCGAGATAGACAAGAAAGAGGTCAAGATCAGCGCCAACCTAGGAAGCAATGTCAAAAATAGAATGGTTCAGATGTTACATGACTACATGGAAGTGTTTGCTTGGTTGTATGAAGATATGCCAGAGTTGGATACCGATATTATAGTTCATCGTCTGCCAACAAAGGAAGATTGTCCTCCTGTCAAGAAAAAAGTCCGTCGTATGCGGCCTGACATGTCTGAGAAAATAAAGGCTGAAATGATGAAATAATTTGATGCAGGATTCCTAGCTGTGACATCTTATCCTTAATGAGTTGCAAATGTGGTTCCAGTGCCAAAGAAAGATGGACAAGTTCTTATGTTCTTAGATTATAGGGATCTGAATATGGCAAGCCCCAAGGACGACTTCCCTCTACCTCATATCAATGTCTTGGTCGATAACACCACTCAACATAAAGTCTTCTCTTTCATGGGTGGTTTCTCCGGCTATATTAAAATTAAGATGGCTCCCGAAGACATGGAGAAGACCACCTTTGTTACGTAATGGGGAACCTTTTGTTACAAGGTCATGCCGTTCAGATTGAAAAATGCAGGGGCTACATATCAAAGGGCTATGGTAACTTTGTTTCATGATATGATCCATCATGAAATAGAGGTATATGTGGATGGTATGATTGCAAGGTCACAAACTGAGGAAGAACATCTCAACCACTTATACAAGCTATTCGAGAGGCTGAAAAAGTACAAGTTAAGGTGGAAGCCTAATAAGTGCACATTCGGAGTACAATCTGGAAAACTTCTTAGTTTTGTTGTCAGTGGTAAAAGCATCAAAGTCGGTCCTGCAAAGGTAAAATCCATTCAAGAAATGCCAGTCCCCCATTCTGAAAAGGAGGTTAGAGGATTCTTGGGTCGTCTTAACTACATCGCCCGCTTCATATCCCACTTGACTGCTACTTGTGATCAAATCTTCAAACTCTTGAAGAAAGATCAAGTGGTCAGATGGAATGGCAAATGCCAAGATGCCTTCGACAAAATCAAATAATATTTGCAAGAAACTCCTATCCTCATACCTTCAGTCGAAGAGAGACCCTTGATCATGTACTTGACTATGCTAGAGAATTCTATGGGGTGTGTGTTGGGCCAACATGACGAGTATGACGAAAAGAGCATGCAATTTACTACCCGAGCAAAAAATTTACCGACTGTGAAACCAGATATTCACTGCTCGAGAAAACTTGCTGCGCTCTGGCATGGGCTTCTCGCCGTCTAAGACAGTACATGTTGACTCATACCACTCTATTGATTTCTAAGATGGACCCTATCAAGTACATCTTCGAGAAACCCGCTCTGTCCGGACGAATAACTAGATGGCAAATGATCTTGAATGAGTATGATATCCAATATACAACACAAAAGGACATCAAAGGAAGTGTATTGGCAAGTCATTTAGCCCATAAAGTTGTTGACAATTATCAGTCTATGAACTTTGATTTCCCGGATGAGAATATCATGTTAGTAACTGACTTCGCAAAACCTGGACAATATGACGGACCTGAACAAGGATCCCGATGGACTATGGTCTTCGATGGGGCTTCTAACGCTTTGGGCAACGAAATTGGTGTTGTGATAGTTTCTCCTGAGGTTTTCCACACCCCTTTCACTGCTAGAATGTGCTTCGATTGTACAAATAAAATGGCTGAATATGAGGCATGCATTTTGGGTATGAAGGCTGCCATTGATCTAAGGATCAAGCATTTGAATGTATTTAGAGACTCCTCTTTGGTGATTAGCCAAGTAAAGGGAGATTGGGACACTAAACACCCTAATCTTATCCCTTACAAAGAGCTTGTGCTATCTCTGATTGCTTACTTCGAAGAAATCACCTTTGAACACTTCTCTAGAGAATAAAATCATTTAGCCGACGCTTTAGCCACAATGTCTTCTATGTTCAAGGTCAAATGGGACAACGAAGCTCCGATGATTACAATTGAGAGATTCGACGAACCTGCGCACTTCTATGAGCTCGACACTGACGCTGAGAAGCCATGGTACCATGAGGTGAAGAGATACCTTGAATCACAAGAGTATCTCGAAAGAGCATCCATCAATGATAAAAAGTTCTTACGAAGATTCTCAGCCAAATTCTTTCTAAGAAATGGAACCCTGTACAAATGAAACCATGATTCTACTCTACTCCGATGTGTGGACAAGAAGGAGGGAGAGGAAATTATGGAAGACATGCATGATGGTCTCTTTGGGACTCACTCTAGCGGACATACTATGGCTAAGAATATCCTGAGAGCTGGTTACTATTGGTCAACAATGGAGACTGATTGCCATCACAACTCAAGGACTTTCCACTAGTGCCAAATCTATGCTGACAAAGTGCACATGCCTCATATTCCTCTAAATGTCATGACTGCTCCGTGGCCGTTTGCAATGTGGGTCATTGACATGATTGGAGAGATTAAACCTAATGCTTCCAATGGACATCACTTCATTCTTGTCGCTATCGATTATTTCACTAAATGGGTCGAAGCTGCCTCATTTTCCTCAGTCATAAAGAACGTTGTAGCCAAATTCATAAAGCATAACCTTATTTTCCGCTATGGTATCCCCCGACAGGATCATCACTGATAATGGGACCAATATCAACAATGCTATGATTACAGAACTTTGCACCCAATTAAACATCATGCATCACAATTCTTATCCTTATAGACCTAAAATGAATGGTGCAGTGGAAGCAGCCAATAAAAACATTAATAAGATTGTCCAGAAGATGGTAGTAACCTACAAAGTCTAGCATGAGATGTTACCATTTGCTCTTTATGGCTATCGTACTTCAGCTCAGACATCGACTAGGGCAACTCCTTTTTCTTTGGTCTATGGCATGGAAGTTGTACTGCCAATGGAAGTTCAGATTCCCTCACTAAGGATTATGAATGAAGCAGGCCTAGGCAAAGACGAATGGATTCGGACAAGATTGGATCAATTGAACTTGATCGATGAAAAGCAACTGGCCGTTGTTTGTCATGGTCAGATGTACCAAAAACGTATGATCAAAGCTTTCAACAAAATGATCAGGCCTCGAGTATATCAAGCTGGTGACTTGGTAATAAAGCGCATCATTCTTCCACAAGGAGACCCCAGGGGCAAATGGACTCCCACTTACGAAGGACCGTTTGTTGTCAAGAAAGTTTTCTCTGGTTGTGCCATGATGCTGACTACTATGGACGGGGAAGATTTCCTGCATCCGGTGAATGCAAACATAGTTAAAAAAATACTATGTATAGGAGACTCGCTAGGTCGACACACTTGGGAAAGATAAGGGCATCTCGACAAACCAAAGGTTTGGGAAAAAATTAGAGATATGTGCAAAAGATTGTACACCCGGCAAGTCGAAAACCCGAAAGGGCGACTTGGGAAAAAATGGGTATCCTGGTGGGCTAAAAACCCGAAAGGACGGTCCAGGCAAAAGTTAAGGATTAAAATCGTATGACTATGTCCCGCAGAATCACCACAATCGACTTTATTACCGAGGTCCGGGTTCAAACGGTCCAAGATCAATCCAATCAACTTCTGTCAATGGCAAGGGACGTTCGAAGAAATTGGGGAAATAGTAGAGTTGGAACATAATGAGATCATTTCCACATGGTTTTTGTTTTTGTTTTCAATTTTGTTATCCTTTCGATGATTTCCTCTTACTAGGATCTCCGACTCTTTGTACAAAAAAGCCTATTCATGGGCAGAACATCAATACAAATATACTTTGAAGTACAAAATTTTTGTTTTTGTCTTGAGTGCAAAGACGTCCAATGACTAAAATTTAATGAACATATGCATATGAACATAATTAAACTATTTAGCAAAAATGTGCCGCCAAGCAGCAACGAGCATCTCTTTAATGCAGTGGAAATATCCCCACAGAGTTATCTCATTAGCATTATCCCCACAGAGCCTGCTACAATAAACCTTTTCCCCAATAGAGTTTCCCACAAAGTTGGATCTATGCAAACCTCGGTCAAAGTTTCAATCTCTCGATAGCCCTCTCCCCAGCTGAGTTGATCTTAAAAGAAGAAGCCTTGTGGATTTCTTTAGATAAGAATTCACCTCGCCAGCATGTCATCAAATAATCTCTTCAACATGGTTTATTCCCCAACAAAACATTTCACTCCTCAATGAAATCACTTCTTATTCAAACAACTTTCAGTTACTATAAAGCCTAGACCTGATCGAATAATAGTTTAACTTCTCAAGATATTATGAAGCCTGGACCCGACCAGATAATAGTTTAATTTCTCGAGATATTGTGAAAACTAAAGTTCGACCAGGAAAATGTTTAACTTATTTTCCCCAGTAGAGTTTGCCTCTAACCCCAGCAAGTTACTGTGAAACCTGGACCCGACCAGATATCAGTTCAACTTCATTAAATTCAGTAAGTTACTGCGAAGCCTGGAAACTTACCAGATAACAGTTAACTTCAGTAAGTTGTTGTGAAGCCTGGAATTAGACCAGATAACAATTAACTTCATTTTCTCAGAAATTTGTTATAAAGCCTGGAATTCGACCAGATAACAATTAACTTGATTTCCTCAGAAATTTACTTCCAAACCTGGAATCCGACCAGATAGCAGTTTAATGTTGGTAAGTTAATGTGAAGTATGGACCCGACCAGATATCAGTTTAACTTCATCCTTTTAAGCAAGTTATCGTGAATCCTGGACCCGACCAAATATCAGTTCAACTTCATCCTTTCAAGTAAGTTACTGTGAAACCTGGACCCGACCAGATATCAGTCCAACTTCATTAAATTCAAAAATTTAATGTGAAGCCTGGAATCCGACCATATAACAATCAAATTCAGAATTTATCATGAAGCCTGGACCTGACCAGATAATAGTTTAATTTCTCGAGATATTGTGAAAACTAAAGTTCGACCTGGCAAATGTTTAACTTCTTTTCCCCAATAGAGTTTGCCTCTACCCCCAACAAGTTACTGTAAATCCTGGACCCGACCAGATATCAGTTAAACTTCATTAAATTCAATAAGTTACTGCGAAGCCTGGAAACCGACCAGATAACAGTTAACTTCAGTAAGTTGTTGTGAAGCCTGGAATTTGACCAGATAACAATTAACTTCATTTCCACAGAAATTTACTTCGAAACCTGGAATCCGACTAGATAGCAGTTTAATGTTGGTAAGTTACTGTGAAGCCTGGACCCGACCAAATATCAGTTCAACTTCATCCTTTTAAGCAAGTTATTGTGAATCCTGGACCTGACCAGATATTAGTTCAACTTCATTATTTCAAGAAAATTACTGTGAAGCCTGGACCCAACCAGATATCAGTTCAACTTTATTAAATTCAAAGTTTGATGTGAAGCCTGGAATCCGACCAGATAACAATCAAATTAAGAATTTGTTATGAAGCCTAGAATTCGACCAAATAACAGTAAACTTCAGTGAGTTGTTGTGAAGCCTGGACCCGACCAGATATCAGTTCCACTTCATTAAATTTAGAATTTGTTATGAAGCCTGGAATACGACCAGATAACAATCAAATTCAGTAAGTTACTGCGAAGCCTAGAATACGACCAGATAACAGTCAACTTCAGTAAGTTACTACGAAGCCTGGAATCCGACCAGATAACAGTTAACTTTAGTGAGTTGTTGTGAAGCCTGGACCCGAACAGATATCAATTCAACTTCATTAAATTCAGAATTTTTTTATGAAGCCTAGAATCCGACCAGATAACAACCAAATTCAGTAAGTTACTGCGAATCCTGGAAACCGACCAGATAACAGTTAACTTTAGTAAGTTGTTGTGAAGCCTGAAATTCGACCAGTTAACAATTAACTTCATTTCCTCAAAAATTTGCTTTGAAACCTGGAATCCGACTAGATAGCAATTTAATGTTAGTAAGTTACTGTGAAGCCTGGACCCGACCAAATATCAGCTCAACTTTATCCTTTCAAGCAAGTTACTATGAAGCCTAGATCCGACCAGATATCAGTTCAACTTCATCCTTTCAAGAAAGTTACTGTGAATCCTGGACCCGACCAAATACCAATTCAACTTCATCCTTTCGAGAAATTTACTGTGAAGCCTGGACCCGACCAGATAACAACCTAACTTCACTCTCCCAAGTAATTTCTTGCGAAGCCTGGAATCCGACCAGATAACAGTTAATTTAATTTTCCCTAGTAATTCGCTGCGAAGCCTGGAATACGACCAGATAACAGTCAACTTCATTATCCTCAACAAATTGCTTCCAAGCCTGGATTCCGACCAGATAACAGTTAACTTTCGAATCTCTCCAATCAGGAATAATTCCCCAGTAGAGTAATGGATAACCAAAATTCTTGAATTTTATTTCCCCAAGCAGAGATCAACACTCTCCATAGAGTCTTCTTAAAGGAAGCCAATATTCCCTAGTGGAGTTTCTCCTTAAACAACAGAACAAGAATTCCCAACAGAAATATTCTAAAAAGAGTTAAAGATACATCTATTCTCCAACAATAGTCAGGGATTCAACCTCTCAAGATTCCCCAACATGCTCTCAAGGATTTATTTTCCTAGAGAAAGACGCACTGTAATAAACGCATCACATTCATACATACATGATATGTGCATACAACACAACCTAATTTTTGAGAACATCGTTACATAATGCATTTCATACATCATACAACTAACCTTTTACCTTGTCAGGAAAGATCAATCAACAGATATCTATCATCAATTTTCAACAGGTCCAAGACTAGTTCCTGAAACAAGACAGAGCAACTATCTACACGACTAGATGAAGCAACCCTACCCAGGTTCCTTCTCTTAAATTTCCAGATGTAGTTTTACACGGACTCATCATAAAGAAGCCCTACACAGGCCCATCATAAGTTGAAGAATATCCAAGACCTCTGCTGGTTCAGTTTAAATTGATCAATGGTTTATCATGATTCCTTTCCGTTAGACACTTTCTGTGGTTCAGATAAATCGCTCCAAAGATTTATTCTGATTCTTTTCCAGTTGAAGTAAAATTTAGAGTTAGTCTAATTTATGCCAACAATCACTCTAGATGGCATCCTTAAGGCCGTCTTCGATGACTCTCCATCATCTCTCCAAATGGAATATGTAAGCCCATTCCCTACATCATCAATTATAAGTGTTATTTCTTGCGAGTGCAAATTTCTTGGCACTCTAGTGTTTAATCATCTTCTACCTTCAAGCTACGAACGACAACGTGCCATACTTTCTCTTCAGGTTTAAGAAGATTGAACAGGGGCAGCTATTGTACCCTAAAATTTTTCCTCTCTTTTCTCAAGACACTTTATCACAAGGATTTTCAAAAATCTCAAATTTGCACAACTACAAAACAGACAAAAAAGGGGCAAAGAAGAAAAGTTGTTTTTTCTTAACAAAATTGAAGAAAAACAAGCTTGCTTCGATTCATACTAGTTTCAATTGGGCATCTAGGCTTCCTTCGAGCAAGTTTGATTCATCCATCGATTAGGCATTTGGGCCTCCTTCGATGTAAGCTTTGATTTACATCCTTCGGTTAAGCATTTGCCTTCTTCGAGCGAGGTTTGGTCATCACGCTTCGATTGAACATTTGGGCCTCCTTCGATGCAAGAATTAGTTTACATCCTTCGATTGAGCATCTGACTTCTTTGATAAAGCTTTGGTCCATAAGTTTCATTTGGGCCTTTGACCCCCTATAGGTTTTCTTTGATGCACTAAAATAGCTCCTGCATGCAAGCTTCATTTGGACAATGGCTCCTGTCTGCAAGCTTCGATTGCACCATTGGCCCCTCACCTGTTTGCCTTGGATTCACAAGTTTTCGATTGGATGAATGGATATCTTCCTGTGACTTTCGATTTCATCTTCATGTTTTCTTTTGAATTCACCTTCATATCACCTTAGAATCCATCTGCAAACCTTTCAATATGCCATAGTGCTGAATTATGACACACAACTCGGTGACCCATTCGAAGGACTTGCCATAGTTGGGCGATAATTGTTCTTGCTTACTTTGGAGTCTGGTCGAAGGTTTGGACCTAAGTGATCAAAAGCAAGAGGACTCAAAATGGCATATTCAGTTGAAGAGGGGCATTCAAAGAACACACAATTGGTCCATTCGAAGGACACATAACTGGTGGGAACGAATGTTGTTCTAGTCTGGTCGAAAGGTGTAGAAAGATGGAGGATTCGACTCAAAAGATCAAGTTGAACATTAGACCCATAGGCTAGACTACGTGTTTCCCCTTTTCAGGCATCAAACCTATGACTCACTCTATATTTAATTGTTTATGCAAGTTGAAATAGGCTTTTACCCATTTGCTGTCCAAGACCACTTGCCCTTAATAGTATAATACTACTTTTTAGAAAACGCTTTTCTTGAGCCTTGCACCTACTTTCCTTCTAAGGAAGCAATCCATCTGAACCATCTATCTTGCTATCATGACACAAGTGGATGCTTACTTTCCAGCTGAGCCTTTATTTTATTATTTTTACTCCCAAACATTTCAAAATTTTCCTCTATAAATAGAGAGTTCATGTGCACATCAAAAAAAAAAAAAGAAGGAAGAAGAGGGGATTGTATCTTCAAAATTCTTACACACCATAAAATTCTCAAACACTTAAACACTTTTGCAAATCCAAACCCAGAATCCAAGTACTTGTCCCTCTCAAATATGAAAAATATCCTTACCTCTCACTATCCTTCGAATCCAGCAAAGAAGGACATTTCACTTGTTTTGCTCTTTTGAATCCAGCATCAAAGGCCCACCCTTGGTATTTTCCTTCGAATCCAGAGGCATTTAAGGCAACCACTTCAAGGTCCAGCACACGCTCCAGCCTCCAGCAAGGTAAGTCATTCTTAACCTTTGACCCTTTCGTTTCCAGCATAACATGTAAATAATTTTTCTTTTCGTTTCAAACATGTACATACTTTTTTTTCTTTTTGTTTCCACTCTTTTAATGTGTGTCATGGTTACCAATCTTCTTGGATTTTTCTCTTTGTACATTTAAAAATTCTTTAAGAACTAATCTAGCCTTAAGGTGATGTTGGCATGGCCTTGGGCCATGTTGCTATTCAAACTCAAACGAAAGAAACAAGAGACAAAAAGTTAGAAACGAAGCCTCTGGCTTCCATACTAACCTTCAGGCCAAACGAAAGAGGCAGCCATAAGGCATAATATGCTGGCCTCCAGGCCCCAAATGAAAGACACAACATGCTGGCCTACAGGCCCCAATCGAAAGACATCACATGCTGGCCTACAGGCCCCAATCAAAAGTCATGCCTTCACCCCTTTTCAGGCCAGACCGAAGAGAGCCAGAAAGTGCAGAATCGATGGGTTTGCTGCCCTAAATCGAAAGATCCATTTTTATTTCTTTTACCTTATTTTTGCCTTTATATTTTCATGCAATTCAATATGGTTGTAATAGTGTAGGATTTTATCTTTTGGCACTTTTGACTTTATATAAAATGTTAGTAATTAGGGTGTGTGACAAGATAAAATCAACAAGTAGACCACCCTGATCAAAAGACAAAAATGCATGCAATTAAAAACACTTTGCACACATGCACCTCTAAGGTTAACTCCACCTGTTGCCTTATGAAAAATAGTCATGTTATGCATGTGAGACGTCTTAGCAAAAAACAATAAAAAATACAAGATTATAGTCTCTCGATGATGCTTCGTATGTTGCCTTACAAATGATCTTAGTCCCTCAAAAGAAATGCTAAGATATCTCACAACCTTGCTATCATGACTATACGATGACCCACACCCGTCCCTTTTACATCCAAAGATAAGGCTTCTTACCAATCTATGGTAAAATAGCAATATCAAAGGAAGAGAGGAATGAACAAAATACTTTTGAGTAAGGTAGAATGTTCCTAGTTGCTTGCTCATCTTCACAACACAAACACCTTTTCAAATGCACCAACACTTTCCGTTGAAATATTTTCAAAATTAAAAACTTTGTATACATTTTTATAGAGACGAGAATCACTACAAAGTTTGCCTAAACGAAGACACTATTCAAAAATACTTTCAAAAACCACCATAAAGCACACTTTCAAACAAAAGCAATGATCTAGCAAGAAACTAAGAGGCCATAGATAACTATGGATGAAAAGGGTGCTAACACCATCCCTTTTCAAAATCTACCCCCCGAACTCAAGAAAATAATCTCAAAGGTCTTTCCTGTTCTTTTCACCCTTTCCTTTATTGGATAAAAGAAAAGTCGGTGGCGACTCTTGCTATCCGCAACAATTGCGATCAAACGCAAAACACCAAAGTCAGTTCTCCCACCGTATTACATACCCCATACATTTCTTTCTACTAACCTTTTTTCTTATTTATTTCCATTAATTCATTTTCTTTTAATAAATACCAATAACTAGTAATTAGGTTTCCTTTGGCATATTTTTATTGTTACTCTAAATAATTAATTTAGAATTAGGTTTTAATTATCATTGTTAACACTTAAACTATTTTCTAAAAAAACACCAAAAAATATCTTTTCTAACACATAGAATTTTTAGGGCATTTAATATTTTTCTAACATTCTTTTTCTTACCTTTTGCTATTTATTTTCTTAGATCAATTGTATAGTTTAATTAGGGTTTACTTTTCACCCTTGATTTATGGTTTGTACCCCCTCTCTAAAAGCATTGTAATAGCGTAGGATTTTTAGTTTATATTTTTACTACTTTTACTTATTACTGTATAGTAATTAGGTGTGTATGGAAAGATCTAAAATGAAACGCTAGATAACCTTAAATACAGATAAATAATATAAATGGAATACACTATTTACACATGCGCCTATAGGGTAACCTAACTTATTGCCTTCGGATAAAAATGGTCATGTCCCTCGAACATAGGGATACCATTAGCAAAGACCCTCGGTTAAAAATCATCATAAAGATCATATTCCCTCGATGACCCTTCGATGTTGCCTTCGGTAAATGATCATGTCCCTCTATGTTGCCTAGGAATATATGATGATAGTCCCTTCGAATTTCCAAAGGTATCCCTATATGTTTCCTTCTGTGAGCATAACAATGACCCACGCCTATCCCTCGCACATCCAATTATAGGGTTTCCGACTAACTAATGGTAGGATAACACTATCTAAAGGATGAGGAAAATAACGCGAAAAACTTTTGAGTAAGGGTAGATAGCTATTAATTGCTTGCTCACACAAGAAACAAAACATTTTTCACACAATCTCACTTTTCTCTGAAATATTTTCAAAATAAACATTTTGTACGCATTCTCAACGATACGAGAATCATTACAAAATTGCCACACTTAGGCATTTCTTTCAAAAATATTTTCAAGCACACAAAGCATTTTCAAAGTGAGCTAGCGATTAAGAGCCCGTAGATAACTACCGATGAAAAGGGTGCTAGCACCTTCCCTTTTCATAACCTACCCCCTTACTCAGAAAAATTCTCAAAGGTCTTTCCTGTTCTTTTCAGCCTTTCCTTTATTGGATAAAAGAAAAGTCGGTGGTGACTCTTGCTATCCGTAAAATTTGCGATAAAACACAAAAAACCAAAAGTTGATTCTCCCACCGTATTACAGAACTGACGAATCTGCTGGGGATAACTAAAAGTTGGGTTACCTTAGAGTTAGATCACATTTAAAATTCTTTACTTGCTTGATTTTCATGCTTTACATTTCGTGTTTTTTTGCTAGGGTTTATTTTTGTAAAGATCTTATACCCGGATCTGGGGGCATTTTAGGTAAGTAGCAATAGATCGTGGAAACTGTACGACATAGACTGATATGGTTGAAGTAATCGTTATGTTAGTGTGATACATTGATTGGTTCCAATGTCCCTTGAGTCAGTCTAGGAGAATGTTAGGCTGCCGCATAGTGTCATAAGCACTAACTGACCTTAGAACCTTAGTTGACACAACTTAGCCATTAGAAAGTTGTGAGATGGCCGAATTTAGTGCAGATGAAGTTGGTTGATACTCGATACTACACTCATTGAGATCAGACTCTAGGGATATTTCAGTCGCAAATCAGATGCTATGTTGAAACAATGCCTAAGAGAAAGATCAGTGATATTGAGACTCCTAGAACCTGGTTACTTCTTTTAGGGCAAGTTGAGCCAACTAAAACTCCAGAGGGTACTTACCTACAAACTCCATGAAAGCTCAAACCTAAGGCCTTGTGTGTTTTGTTTGTGTCTTATTAATTGTTCGAACATGACATCATAACATCATGACATCATAACATATCACTTTCACTAACCATTTCAAGGACCAAGGGATTTATCTTTGTTCTTTATTGTAGGTTATAGCCTCCGCTCGTAGAAACACTATCCCGATCAACTTTGTAAGGATACCTTCTCAGCTGAAGGAGTTAGTCTCAAGGGTTCCCGAAAGTTCCCAATTCATCAAAAGGCATGGTCGACCACTCAGTCTGGTTACCTCAGGTTTTGAAGAAGACATGATGAATGTTCTATTTCATTTCTTTGACCCTGCACATCACTATTCCACCTTTCCAGATTATCAGTTGGTACCCACAATGGAAGAGTTCTCTAAACTACTGGGAGTACCTGTTCTTGATCAGACACCTTTCACCAGTTTAGAGAAAGCTCCAAAACCAGAAGATATTGCAGCGGCCTTACATCGGAAGTGGTCCGACATTGTCTCTAATTGGGAAATAAGAAGTGGATTCAAGGGCTTTGTTGCTAAATTTCTGATAGAGAAGGCTCAACTATTTTTGTGTGCTATGAGTATTCAATATTTCTAGGAGATCTTGGCTCTATTAATCTATGGATTGGTACTATTTGAAGAATTGAAAAACACAAGAAGGGGGGTTGAATTGAAATCTTAAAAATCAATGGAAAGAACACATTGATTTTTTATCATGGTTCGTTTAAGCTCAAACTACTCCAGTCCACCCGTAAAGGTGATTTCGCCTCTCTCCAACGAGGTCTTAATCCACTAATCAATCTTGATTACAAATCTACTTTGACTACTGCCAAAGTCTTCTTGAGTATAACCATAACCCGATTTTCCCAAGGAAATGCACTAAATAATATAATAATAAGACATTGTACAATATTATTTTCTTACAAAACAGTATCACAATATTGTGATGTTTTATATAGTTGAAAGTATTGTATGTACGAGGATTAGAAAAGATTGCAGTGTTGTTGAGTGTTGTGAAAATCGTGAATGATTTATCCTCAAGTCTTGTTTAAATAGGCGCATCATGGATGATCATTTGGAAACTTGATTAATGATAGTTAAGGTGCTTTCCAAAAATAAAGATCCTTGGTCCCTTCCAGCCATTACTCTTGAAATGGAAATGTTTGATTTGTAACGCTTCATAACATTGAGGTATACGTTGCTACTTGCTTCAGAACTTTTGAAGGTTAGAGCCATAAGATCCTGTTTGCAGCGTTAGACTTACTTTCTCAGAGTTGTGTAATGAGAGTTAAAACATATTTCTTTTAGCGCAACTTCTAATCTTATTTCATCAGAGCTTTTTGAGAATTGTCTACATTCACAGCAGGAACAACCTTGTAGCTTATCTTCTGATCTTCTTCCATCAGAACTTCTCTACAAAACAGAATATAATTTTAGAGTGCATAATTGTTCTTTGTGTTTGTTATCATCAAAACTCTTACAAGGGTTGTAGAATCAAACTATGTTCTAACAATCTCCCCCTTTTGGATGATGACAAAAACTAGGATACTTCAATCAAAATAAACAGAACATAAAGCACTATAGGGTCTCCCCCTAAGCTGAGTACTTAGATAGAGATGAATTACTTCCCATAAGTACATTCTGATCAGAGCTTTGATGCATCTACTTCTGTCTTCATCAGAGTTTTGTTCATGTTTTTCTCTTAGAAAAAGAAACGAGAAGTTATGATATTCAAAATGTTTGAGATTGTGTCACGATATACTGTTATTAGAAATATCTTTACGTTCTCCCCCTTTTTGTCAAGAATCAAAAAGTAATATAAACATTAATATTCAAAGTCAAAAGATGAGTTATATTAAATTTCATTGCAATAACATGTTCAGAGGCAAACAAAACAAGAAAAATGAATACAGTAAAGAAAACATGTTTTAAAAACTAAGATTGAGGCGGGGGAAGTCGTGTGAACAATGCTTCCAACAAGCTCTTAATATGAGTGTTCGATTCCTCTTGTTTTCCCATCATTCCTTTGATTTCTTTGCATGTGTCATCTCACTTGTCTAATCTCTCCTTGATCACTGCATTTTCTTTCTTCAACTCTTCCAGAGTTTGCATAACCAGAGATGAAGAAGGTATATCCATAGAAGGTTCAAGCTTCTCAGAACAATCTATAGCGGTTTTTGACGTAGTGGCTTCTTCAGTTTCTTTGCCTTTGTATTGAACTATAACCAGAGGAAGCTTATCAGAGCATGGTTCATCAACTTATGAAGGTTGGTGCTCTTTCCAGGGAGCATTAACCAGCAGAAGAATAAGTTTCTTTTCCCAGTGACTCAGAACTTGATCCTTGAAAATATTCAGCTGATCACAAAAGTTCTGTTCGGCCATTTCATAGTTTAACTCCTTGAGTTTCTGAGATTCAGAATTGAACCATTTTCTGAACTAGTTCCAGTGAGAATCAGAAGCAGCAGGATTCAAATTTTATAAGCACGCTCGCTTAAAATATTTAACCCATTCAATTATCTTTGTTTCAAAAATTAGTAAATTTCTACCAACATCTGCCTTGGTGATAGTTGGTTTTGGTTTGGGAATATCAATTTTGTGAGAATTAAGGCAAGGTGATCCAGTGCTTCTAAGTCTATTACAATTCTTAGGTGATCTTCTGGAGGATTAATAGGAGAGGGAGAATGAGAATCAGAAATAATAATTGGTGATGGAGGTGTGTTTGGTGGAGTGGAATGGTAAGGAGATGGAATTTCTGGAATGTCGTAGATTGAGAGAGGTTGTCGAACCATGAGAGGTTCTGTTATTCCAGGAATTGGTGTGGTGGTATAAGAGTCAGTATTTGGATTTTCTGGTTGGGGAGCGTTAGAATTTGGATTTTCAGAGTGGGTAGCTTGGATGTTTGGATTTTCTATGTGGGGAGCTTGAAATTCTGGATCAAATTGATCAATATCAAAAAGAACTTGAGCAAGTTCTGGATGATTTTATTCAAGATGTGGGTTAGGAGAGTGTGGGTCGTTCAGAATGTTTTCTAGTGTGACTGAAGGGTCGAATTATATATAAAAATTATCAAATGTTTGTGGTGAGGGGTTTTCTATTGGTTTTGGAGAGAGGGTGTTTCAGATGTTGGAAAAATCACTGATTCTACAACAGAAATAAAAGAAGAATTACCTTTCTTCTTAGCAGCTTTTAGTGTCTTCTGAGAAGATCCTTCTCTTGTAGCTTTCCTTTTTCTGGACTTCTTGAGGATAAATTCTGTAGCCTGTTGATGCAAATCACAAATGTTTAACTCTGGATTAGTCCCATCCATCTTGCATGCTTCTAGATATCTGACAACGATTTCTGGTGAAGCATCTATTTGAGAGAACATAGGGAAATATTTTAGAGGGACTCTTCTTGATGTGATGACGTATTTGGTTGCAACAGTTGGATCCTTCTTAATGCTGTCAATGATCTTCATCTTTTTTAGATTCTTAGCATTGAGAGGTTTTCCATCACATTCCTCCAGAGTGCTAATCTGCTGAGCTTCAGTCAGATATTCTACTAATTTGTTTTCATTTAGAATATCTGAAATTATCCTACCCAGAGGTATCCAATCCCTCTTTATTCTTTCATCTTCTCTGGTTTCCTTCACACTTGTTCTCAGATGGTTGAATAGTAGGCGAGGAAGGTTTATTTTCTCCTTTGTTGTAATGAAGTATAACAAAAATTGTTGATCAATGTTTATGTAATCAGGAGAGCTTGTGTGCTTCCTGTGGTTGATACAACCCAGAATAATTTTTGCCCAAATTCTGAAGTAGTCCTTTAGATCTTTGATTTTGTTAAATGGCTGCCCAGAGGTGAAAATTTCTCTCGAGATTGTTGTTAGGTCAGAACATTTCTCAGCCATATCGCTGTAACTAATTCCTCCACCGTTATGACCATTGAACTTTGTAATCAGATCTTCAATGATTTCAATCTTCTTCCCCATTACATATGAAGTTACTTGATGATTTGAAGAGGGTGCGTGAATCCAGAATTCCTTGACCAATTTTGGGAAAACTGGACCTAAAAGACGCTCAAAGTATCTGTTCCATCCTTGAAATTCCACATCTCCTGTAAGATCAAAGTCGTTTTCCTTCATGCTTTCAAAATCAATGATGAGTTCGCAGAGAACCTCTAGTGAATCAATGGGGGTCAATGAGGTTCTTGACGTTTCTTTGTATCTCTCCGCAGTTGATGAAGATGAACCAGGAGCACTTTTACGATTCTGAGCGCTTGAGGATGAAGCCATTGTTCACACTGACTGTTGAGGATTTTTTTTGAAAGATTGTTTTGCAAATGAAAATCTTAGAGAGAAAATAGTAGCGAGAAGAAGTGAGAGTGAAAGTGAATTGTGTATTTATAAGAAAGTAGAAAACTTAATCATTAAGAAAGAGAAAAAAATAATGATTACACATCATTTATGAATCCTGAAAATAGGAAGATGGCGTGGAGATATGAAACAATTACCAATAACACGTGTCTTAATGCATCCAATCAAAGCTTTAATCCCTTCAAAATTTGAACGCATGTTCAACCTTAGAAGGATGCTTGTGAGAGGATGACATATGTTGATGATGTGAACTGCATGCTTCTATCTTTGAAATGAACCGTTCAGTTCTTCTTAGATATATCCTGATGCAAATGCCCTTCTAACTTCTAAAGAATTGTTGATCAGATGTTCACAAAAAACATAAAATTCTGAGGGTTAAAGAATATATAAATAAAACTCTTATTCTGGATATAATTTCATACTGAGATGTTTCAGAATGAAATTAAACTTATCTTCAGAAAGTGGTTTAGTGAAGACATCAACCCATTGATGGCCTGTGTCAATAAATTTTAAGGAAATAATTGCTTTCTGAATATAGTCCCTAATAAAGTGATGTTTTATTTCTATATGCTTAGTCCTAGAATGTAAAATAGGATTCCTAGATAAACAAATTGCAGAAGTGTTATCACAGAATATAGGAATGTTACTCTCAAATATATTGAAGTATTCAAGCTGACTCTTCATCCAGAGCATCTGTGTGCTGCATCTAGCAGCTGCTACGTATTCAGCTTCAGCTGTTGACAATGCAATTGTGGATTGCCTCTTGCTGGTCAATGAGATCAAATTTTCTCCCAGAAACTGGCAACTTCCAGAAGTGCTTTTCTTTCTACTCTATCTCCAGCGAAGTCAATATCACAATACCTTACTAATTTGTATCCACTGGTTTTTCTATAAAACAAACCAAGATTAGTAGTACCTTTCAGATACTTGAAAATTCGCTTAACAACTGTTAAGTGAGATTCTCTAGGATCTGATTGGAATCTGGCACATAAACATACACTGTATAAAATATCAGGTCTTCAAGCTATAAGATAGAAGAGAGAACCAATCATACCCATATAGATCTTCTGTTCTACCTTTTTACTTACCTCTTCCTTTTCCAGAATGCATGTAGGATGCATTGGATTCTTGGCTGGATTACATTCTGATAAGTCGAATTTCTTCAGAAGTTCTTTGACGTATTTGCTCTGGTGTATGTAGGTTCCTTCTGGAGTTTGATTGATGTGAATACCCATAAAGAATTTGAGTTCTCCCATCAAGCTTATTTCAAACTCTTCTTTAATAGACTTAGCAAATTATCTTCCCAAAGAGGCTTTAGTAGATCCAAAAATAATATCATCTACATAAAATTTACAAACTAGAATGTCATTCTTAACTGGCTTACAGAATAAGGATGTGTCCACTTTCCCTCTGGTGAAATCATTTTCTAACAGAAAGCTACTTAGTCTTTCATACCAAGATCTGGGAGCTTGTTTCAGATCATATAATGATTTCTTTAGTTTGAAAACATATCTTGGATGTTTGGAATTTTCAAAACCAGGGGGTTGGTGCACATAAACTTCTTCATCAATGTATCCATTTAAGAATGCACTTTTGACATCCATCTGATAGAGAGTGATGCCATTATTCACAGCGAAGAAAATTAAAAGTCTGATAGATTCTAACCTGGCGACTGGAGCAAATGGTTCTGTATAATATATCCCCTCTTGCTGACTATAACCTTGTGCAACTAACCGTGCTTTATTTCTGATGACTTCTCCTTGTTCATTCAACTTGTTTCTGAATACCCATTTTGTTCCAATGACGTTGAACCCTTTTGGTTTGCGAACCAGATCCCACACATCATTTCTGGTGAATTGATTTAATTCCTCCTGCATAGTCAGTATCTAATTGTGATACGGTGGCAGAACCGACTGTTTAATACTGGTTTGCGTTTTGCGTTTTTTGTTTGCAAAATGTCACAGTAAGCAAGAGTCAGCACCGACTTTTATTTCATCCAACCGGAAAGGAAAAAAGTATAGAAAAAAAAATCCTTTTTCAAGATATTTTGAGTACGGGGGGTAGATTATAGAAAGGGAAGGTGTTAGCACCCTTTCTATCCATGGTTTTCCATGGGCTCTTAGGTACTTGCTCATCTTTTTTAAAATTGCTTGTGTATGTGCTTTGTTTTTGAAAAGTTTGACTTCGTGATAACCCTTGTATCAGTCCTTAAAGGTGTGACAACGTTGTTTTGATAATTTGTTTGAAAAGTGTAAGTGTGAAAAAATCTTTGATTTGAGCAAGTACCTACTAGCATCTACCTACTCGAAAAAAAAGATCATTTTTATTCTTGTTTCCTTTAGACAACGCTATCCTACTATTGAGAAATAGGTAGCACCGTCGTTGGAGTTGTAAGGGTCAATTCGAAAGGGAGGTATGATCACTAAAGCAATGTTAGGACACCTTAGTAATAACCCTAGAGTCTCAAGATCATATTCGAGGCAACATTTCCAAGGCAACATTTCCGAGGCAACATTTCCGAGGCAACATCCGAACGGGACACTTGATCTTTTTAGACAGGAGGACAACCACTAAGACACCCTATACTTAATGATCATTTACCGAAGGCAACCGAAGTGTGAATATACCCTAAGAGTGATATGTGCGAGTGATCTATTTTCAGTTATTTGTATTTGCACATTAGGGTTTTCTAACTGTATTAAATTTGTCATGCATTCTTGTCATACAATCCTATTAGCATTCATCTAAACAGTTAAATATTTGCGGGAACTAAAATGCAAGAAAGTAAATCTACGTTATTACAAGGCTTCGGGGAAGGGGATTAATTACATAGCCAAAAACCCGGGAAAAAGCGATAAGTAAAAAAGTCCTAGATTAAACTACTACAAACCATGAGCAGTTACAGAAATATTGGAAAAAATAATTAACACGCGTGCGCGATGAATCGAATACGGAACAACTAGGGTTTTGACCCTTGCCTAAACCTAATTGCGATTGATTAAAAAAATGTTTTTGTCATGTTTTGTTGATTAAAAAAATTAAGAAATCATTAAATTAAAAAATCCTAATTCTAATTAATTTTAAATTAATAAAAATAAATTAATTTATTCTAAAACCTATTTTTTGTATTTTTATTTATTTGAGAAAAAGAGAAAATAAAATTAAAAGTTAACCTAATTTTCTAATTTAATTTTAATTGTGAAAATAAATTAAAGTTTCCCTAGGTTAAACTAAATTAAATTAAATTTGATAATAGTAAAAAACTAATCCTAATTTTTTATGGAGTCTTGATTTTATGATTTTTATGGAAAATAAATTAATTTGTGAATTAAAATAAATAAAGGAATTTAAAATAATAAATAATAAAATAAAGATAAGAAAAAATGGGCCTGGTGGTATTTGCTGAAAGGGGGGGTTGGAATATGAATTTCAAGGTTGATGGCCCGTTTTGACCTTGTTGGATCTGGTGTGTGGGTTGACTGGAGGCGCATGGTAGTCCTCCAAGGGGGAAGCCTTGGATCTGAGCTAGAGACATGATGGATGGTTGGATCTTGATGCACACGGTGAACCTCCTGATGTGTAGCGCGCTGGATTACCTATTGAAGAAAAATATGAACAAAGGTTGGGACTTGGGGATCGAACCCAGGTCCTTAGGCATATTTCCAATGCACGCTTGCCAACTGAACTATTTGACTTGTTTGTATATATTATGAAAACAAAATATAATATATGAAAAATAATGGTTAATGGAAAAAACACGCTAAAGTTCAAACTGCCCAACCAGGGAGCGCCACTCCTCATCTTCTTCCTCCCAACCGTCGTTTTAGCCCAAGATATCTTTACCTACAGACATTGCGTTGTAGCTACAAACCTGTGTATTTCAAAAATTGTCCACAGGCAATATAAATGACCATGGCTGGTACCAATCAACTCGTCTCATCCTCACGAGTATCATGGTACCAGAGTTAGCGCCCAATTTTGCCAGCATGAAAAAGCCCTAAACAAGAATATAAAACCCTAGCCATGGCAGATTCACATACAATCATCAAAAACGCAATTGAATAGGATGAGTAGCTTACAAACTCAATAAGGAACAAGAATATGTAATCAAAATGTGAAAATGATGTATAAATAAATGAAGACGAAAACAATTTTTCTTGGCTAACCGTGTGACTACTGCAACGTGTTTCAGGACGTGGGGAGGCTTGCTAGTGATTGGAACACGTTCCCGAGACACCCAACAATCGATTGGTATGGTTGAGATAGCTTGATATGGCCTGCAACTTGGAATTCGATCTGCACTTTTCCTTTGAAATTTTGAAGTTTTTTCTTCCTCTTTCACGACTGCTCAACCCCTTTCTTGCCTTGGATCTCTTCTGTATATGTAATGCAACATATTAGGTTAACAAAAACGAATTCAATCTTGCCCATTATGAAGATTTGATTTGGTCTTTCATGGTATATGATATCTTTCCAAACTTCCTTCAATTTAATCTTTTTCCACCCAAATTAGTCTTGCACGAGTTGGTTCTCATTTGACAGCACATAAGATCTCCCTTCAATGCAAAAATCATCCCTAAAACACATTATATGATTTATTTAGATTTATATGATTTTATTTGAATTTTAAGTGAATAAAAATCAAAATTAAATAAAATAAATAAATAAATAAATAAATCATGGAGGGTCCCATAGGTCGTGGACTATGCTAGGAATGAGATTCAATCTTGAAAAGATGGGCCCATGTGGAAAAAATGCAAATTTAAGCACTTTTAACTTTTGGCAATTTTGCAAAAAAGGTCAACTTGGCCAATGCATAACTCTCTCAATTTTGACCCTAGAGAGGTGTTCTTGGACTTTTTAGAAAGCTTAGGATGTCCTCTAATCAACCCTTTTGGTCTAATCTCAATTGAGTCTTCCATGTTCATGTATGAAGCTTTGACCCAAAAGGTGTTTTTGTTGACTTTTCAAAATGACCTATAATGTCAAAATTCATATCTTTTTGTGAATGCATATTCTGAACTTGGGAGCTGAGGATGAATTGTAGGTAATTGCATCCTCTTCAAAATGAGCTTTGGATGGGTCATTTCTGATAAAGTATGAGAAAGTTATGCTTGGTCAAAGTTGAGTTGACTTTTACTACAAAACCCTAATTTAGCAACTTTTGGGTTTTGATGAATTGTGAGCAATCCTTGATAAATCATGATCAACCCTTGATCAAATGATGAATGATACTTCAAAATGAGGATGTTGACCAAAAATCTTAAGGTTTGACTATATGTGGGCCACAGTTGACTTTTTGACCTAGTATAGTTGATTTTCAGGCCTTTGAGCAATTGACTGAGCAAACTTCTTCTGCAAGGCTTGAAACTTGACATGGATGATCTTTAGAATATATTAGGACAATGGTGAGCATTTTGGATCCTTTGGATTCAAGCATCTTGATGAAAAATGAAACCCTAATTTTGAGGTAGACTGCCTTAGGAGAGAGTTTGTCTGGTCAACTCTTGGACTTCCATGAGCAATTTGAGGACCTCACTTGACATGTATTGAGAAATATGGGAGGGAAAATTTTGGGGTACAACACCAATCATTGTCCAAAAGAGCTTCATCAATGGAAGTTGGCTCAATCAGAGATATTAATCCCATGAGAGATTCTTCAGAGTTTCTGAATGTGGATCTTGTTCTGATTGGATCTTCCTTCTTTCCCAAAATTTTGTCTCCAGGATGAGCTAGGCTGCTTCTGGATAGTCTTTTCTGGAGAGGTTCTTTAGATGTTACTGTAATGTTTGTGACAACTCCTTCTGATGTTGTTTGTGATTCTTTGTTGGGAACTTCTAATGCAGTGTCTTCAGTACCTGTAAATTGGACTTCTATATCTATAAGAGATTCATTTTTCTTTAACTTTTAAGAGCCAAGATTTTCATCAAATCTAAAACTGATTGACTCTTCTACAATGTGTGTTTATGTGTTGTATACTCTGTAGCCTCCTGAGCATTCAAAGTATCCTAACATAATATACTTCTATGCTTTAGAGCCAAGCGTGTTCAGATGTTCATCGGTGTTAATAATAAAACAAATACATCCAAATGGATGGAAATACGAGATGTTGGGCTTTCTGTTCTTCTATAATTTATATGGAGTCTTATCCAGAATAGGTCTTATGGAGATTCTATTTTGAATGTAACACGCTGTGTTAATTTCTTCTGCCCAGAAGTTCTTAGAAGTGTTAGTCTCTTTGATCATGGTTCTGGCCATTTCTTGTAAAGTTCTGTTCTTTCATTCTACAACTCCATTTTATTGCGGAGTTCTAGGACAAGAGAAATAATGAGATATGCCATTCTCATTAGAAAATATTTCAAATTTTTTGTTTTCAAATTCTCCACCATGATCACTTCTGACATTAACAATTCTAAGATCTTTCTCATTTTGGACTTGGTTACAGAAAGAGAAGAACACAGAGTGTGACTCATCCTTGTGTCTTAAGAACTTTACCCATGTCCATCTGCTATAGTCATCTACAATCACTAATCCATACTTCTTGCCACTAATGGATGCAATTTTCAGTTGTCCAAATAGATCTATGTGCAGAAGTTCTAATGGTCTAGAGGTAGAAACAACATTTTTTGCTTTAAAAGGGGGTTTTGCAAACTTGCCTTTTTGACATGCTTCACACAGAGCATCTGAGTTAAACTTCAGGTTAGGAAGTCCTCTGACCAGATTGAGTTTGTTAATCTGAGATATTCTTATCATACTAACATGCCCCAATCTTCTGTGCCAGACCCATTGCTCATCGTTAACAGACAATATGCATTTTACATACTAACTTTTTAGTTCAGAAAGTTTCATTTTGTAAATGTTGTTCTTTCTCTTCCCATTAAAGAGGATAGATCCATCTTTCTGACTAACTTCTTTACTGGACTTTTGATTAAAGATTATATCATAATCGTTATCACTTAATTGACTTATGGATAACAAGTTATGCATTAATCCATCTACTAACAAAACATTAGCAATAGAAGGAAGATTACTGTTACCAACAGTTCTAGAGCCAATGATCTTCCCTTTCTGATTGCCTTCAAAACCTACGTAGCCTTCATATTTAAGCTTCAGGCTTTGGAACATATGCTTTCTTCCCGTCATGTGTCGAGAGCATCCAGAGTCCAGGTTCCAGGATTGGTGTTTTAGTCTTGCTGTCAAAGATATCTTCTACATATACAATTTTATCCTTAGGTACCCATATCTTTTTGGGTCCTTGTTTGTTAGAGTTACCAAAATTCTGTTTGAATTTTGGTTTAGCAGAGAAATCACTACTGATATATTTTAAATCATGTGTGTGCCCATAGGTAAAGTGAGATTTCAGAGGAGTGCGTTTAATAAACGAATCCTTGACTTTCTTAGGTTGGGATAATTTACCTTTGTATCCTATCCCTTTCCTGCCATTTCTGCTAACTCCATAGATCATTGAATCCATCTTGCTTCTATCTATGTTTTTATCGAGGAACTTCTGAAAGCTGTGATCATATTCCTTTATGATTGTATTAGTGTTACTAGGAACTTATGAGACAGTTTCCTTCTGAGTATTTTGTAAATCATTTTCAAGTTTTAAAATTTTTTCTTTCAACTCAGAGTTTTCCAATCTCAGATTCTTAGTTTCTTCAGAGTCAGAAACTAGATTCTTTTTCAGGTTCTTGAATTTGACTCAAAGTTGCTGATATCTTTCAAGAATTTCACTTAGAATTTCTCCTAATTCAGCTTTAGTAAAATTTATAGTAAAGTCAGGAAATACCTCTTCAGTGTCTAAATCTGATTCTGATCCAGATGATTCAGTATCTTCTGACACGTTGGCCATAAGAGCAATGTTGGCTTTTTTATCTTCTGATTTTGTGTCTGCTTTAGAAGAATCCGAGTCATCCCATGTTTCCATGATACTTTTCTTCTTCTCCTTAAAGAACTTCTTTTTGGGTTTTTCCTTCTGAAGCCTTAGTCACTTTTGTAGTGCCCCTGTTCATTGCACTCGTAGCAGACAATGTCCATGTTGGTTGACTTTCTGTGTCCAGAAGGTGATTGAGACTTTCTATATCCAGATGATGATTCGGACTGATTCCATGTTCTTTTGGAATTTCTGAACTTCCTTTTCCTTTGCTTCCACAACTGATTGACTCTTCTGGAGAGAAGAGACAATTCATCTTCTTCTGATGAGGATCCACCAGAGATTTCTTCCATTGCATTCAAAACTTTAGAATCATATTTTTTGTTAGATTTAAGGGCTAAAGGCTTACCTTGCTTCTGGGGCTCATCATCTTCTAACTCTATCTCATGACTTTTGAGAGAGCTGACAAGTTCTTCTAGAGATATTTTGTTCAAATCTTTTGCCAGTTTGAGAGAAGTGACCATGGGTCTCCAATGCTTTGGTAAAATTCTGATGATCTTCTTTACATGATCATCAGTTAAGTAACCTTTGTCCAGAACTTTCAGCCCAGCAACCAGAATTTGAAATCTTGAGAACATTGCTTCAATGGTTTCACCTTCTTCCATTTTGAAGGCTTCATACATCTGAGTGAGCGCAATGGCTTTGGTTTATTTTACTTGCATGTTGCCTTCATGCGTCATTCTCAGAGAATCAAACATGTGCTTTGTTGTCTCCCTGTTTGTGATCTTCTCATATTCTGAATATGAGATGGCACTCAAGAGAATAGTTATGGCCTTGTGATGATTTCTGAAGTCTCGCTTTTGATGATCTGACATTCTTTTTCTGTCAATCCTCTGACCAATTTCATCAACAAGATGTATGTACCCATCAATCACCATATATCAGAGATCAGCATCATGAGCCAGAAAGAAGCTTTCAATTCTGTCTTTCCAGTAATCAAAGTTCTCTCCATCAAAGATTAGAGGTTTGCCGCTAATTCTGTCTTTCTCATCATGGTAGTCATTGCTGATGTTATGACTTGGTCCCACCATGGTGTTTTTCTTAGCTTGGATCTTTTACTTACACGGTTAAGTGCTTGAACTCAGAGCCAGGCACTCTGATACAAATTGAAGAATTGAAAAACACAAGAAGGGGGGGTTGAATTGGAATCTTAAAAATAAATGGGAAGAACACGTTGATTTTTATCCTGGTTCGTTTGAACTCAAACTACTCCAGTCCATACGTCAAGGTGATTTTGCCTCTCTCTAACGAGGTCTTAATCCACTAATAAATCTTGATTACAAATCTACTTTGACTGCTGCCAAAGTCTTCTTGAGTATAACCACAACCCAGTTTTTCTCAAGGAAATGC
The DNA here is from genome assembly GCA_948472305.1 of Vicia faba. Classification (NCBI taxonomy): domain Eukaryota; kingdom Viridiplantae; phylum Streptophyta; class Magnoliopsida; order Fabales; family Fabaceae; genus Vicia; species Vicia faba. The sequence goes on along the minus strand of OX451740.1, from coordinate 1,310,174,663 downwards.
ACTAAATAATGTAATAATAAGACATTGTACAATTTTATTTTCTTATAAAACAATATCACATTATTGTGATGTTTTACACAGTTGAAAGTTTTGTATGTATGAGGATTAGAAAAGATTGCAGCGTTGTTGAGTGTTGTGAAAATCATGAACAATTTATCCTCAAGTCTTGTTTAAATAAGCGCAGCATGGAGGATCATTTGGAAACTTGATTAATGACAGTTAAGGTGATTTCCAAAAATAAAGATCCTTGTTCCCTTCCAGCCGTTACTCTTGAAATGGAAATATTTGATTTGTAACTCTTCAGAACATTGAGGTATAAGTTGTTGCTTGCTTATGAACTTTTGAAGGTCAGAGCCATAAGATCATGTTTGCAGCGTTGGACTTACTTTCTCAGAGTTGTGTAATCAGAGTTAAAACATCTTTCTTTTAGTGCAACTTCTGATCTTCTTTCATCAGAGCTTTTTGAGAATTGTCTACAATCACAGCAGGAACTACCTTGTAGCTTATCTTCTGATCTTCTTCCATCAGAACTTCTCTACAAAACAAAATATAATTTTAGAGTGCATAATTGTTCTTTGTGTTTGTTATCATCAAAACTCTTACAAGGGTTGTAGAATCAAACTATGTTCTAACACTATTCCCTAATCCAGACTAACTCATAGATGTGAGTACCATCAAAATATTTCTTGCTCGTAATCCTGTGCCTACCTTGCTTGCAGATATTTTGCATTCTCTTCACACTCGCACTACGAAGAAGCGAGGAGCTCTCATGTGTTGTATGCCTCTTCTATCCAGGTGGTTTATTTCACACCTTCCCCACTCAATAATGAATAATGAATAATGAACAAGGTTTGAGGTGGTCTCAAAAAATAATGTCACTCTCTCATACAAACATCTATTGGTATTCCCGATCTCACGAGGACATTATTATTGACCGCTATGGGGAGTTCCCTAATGTGCCACTCCTAGGAATTAGGGGAGGTATTACTTACAACCCTTATCTAGCTCTAAGTCAATTTGGTCATACTCGAAGAGACGGTCCTCATGACATGCTTATCCAGGGTATTGTATTCGATTATGAGAATGATCCTCAAGGTCATTGTCAAAAGTTTATACATGCTTGGGGCATGGTGAACAAGACTGATTGCAATACTTTAGGACATAAGAATTCCATCCCTCTAGAGCCCTATCTCAAATGGGTACGAGCTCGTGCTTAAAACCTTATGATGCCATATCCGATTTTCCTACCAGTAATCATGGAGCCTGTTGTCAAAGGAGACGTTTCTCGCACCATCCTTCATCCAGACATGCCTATTGACCTTGAAGAATTGCAGAAGTCCTGGATTTAACTCAAGGAAGAACGAGATACCTTTGAGACTCAATTCTATGCAAGTGAGAAGAAAGTGTTGGAGCTCACGAAGAAACTTCACGAGGAGCAGAGTGTTAACGCATATGTCAACACGAAGAAGAGGTGTCCATGCGAAACTTAAAAATTTAGGAGTTTTTAATTTATTCCTTTGTAATATTGTATTTTCACATTAATTTACTTATAAAAAAACTTTGCTTATGTTTACTTTTGGTTAACAAATTTAAATCTCATAAGGTCCTTGAAAACATTGCATAATATATCATGCATATCACTACATGACATGTGTTTCAAGAACAAGTTTCTTATCTTCTTCCTATTTATTTCAGCAGAAAGAATGGCTCTTGAACAAACAATTAAGGATCTCCAGGCTCAAAATGCCCAGTTCCAGCAAATGTTCCTGAATCTAGCCAAGGGGCAGGAATAGCTGAAGGCCCTCATCACTAAAGAGAGGAAGGAGAAAATCAAGAAACCAATTGGCATCCTCAACATGGGTAGGAGGATCAATGGTCCGGTCAAGCGAGCTTTGGAGTTTGAAGAAGAAAATGATGACCAAGAGGAAGATGGTAGAAATATGAAGGTTGACAACTAGGGTTCTGATAAAGAAGAAGCAAACTATTCAAATGAACAATATCCTCCAGCTGATGACAAATAAAAGCAGCTGGAAGATCGTCTTAATGCTATGGAGATCCAGAGAGTTCCCGGGTTGGATTTTAAAGAGTTGGGTCTTATCTCGGGGGTTGTTATCCCTAACAAGTTCAAGGCCCCCATCTTTGCTAAATACGACAATGTGTCTTGTCCTAAGATTCATTTGCAGTCTTATGTTCTAAAAATCCAACCCCATACTGGTGATAGAAAATTATGGGTGCATTTCTTCCAAGAAAGCTTATCGGGGACGCAATTAGAATGGTTATATCATCTAGAAGGAACCAACATTCACACTTGGGAAGAGTTGGCTGCTTCTTTTTACAAGCAGTATCAATATCATGCTGACCTTGCACCGATACGAGTGCAATTACAAAACATGTCGATGGGCTCGAACGAGGGTTTCAAAGAATCTGCCCAGAAGTGGAGAGACTTAGCTGGAAGGATGCAACCTCCTATGTCTGACCAGGAGTTAGTTGATATGTTCATGGGAACTCTTACAGGTCCATTCTTTAATCTGCTAATTAGGAGTTCTTCACCTGGTTTTACTGAGCTAATCATGACCAGGGAACAAGTTGAAAGCGGTATCAAGAGTGGGAAGATTCCAATGGCTACATCTTCTAATGCCGTAAAGAAGGCGTTCAATAATAAAAAGGAAACCAATGCTGTTTATGGCCGGAAGGGCCGTAGTAAGAATGATCACCATCAGTCTGTGGGAGCGGTGTTAATTTCTAATTATGCACTTGTTCAACAACAACAACAACAGGGGAATCAACGTAGGTCAGACGCTCTGAGGAGGAAGTTCACCAAGATTAGTATGTCTTTGTCTCAGGAATTACAACATCTATTAAAAGAAGAATTGATAACACTACGGGATCCTCCTCAGAATCCCAACACCTCCTCTCCTAAGTATAATCCAAATGCGAAGTGTGCCTATCATTCTAACAGTCCTGGGAACGAGACCAACAACTCTAGTCCCTGAAGAACAAAATCCAGGATATGATTGACGCAAAATATATTGAATTTGATCCTCCCGAAACCCCTAATGTGATTACTGCACCTATGCTGAGTCATGGTAAAGGTGTTAATGCTATCGACGATGTTTCTTATGTCTCCACCATAAGTGACTTGACCACTCCCTTGATAATCATTAAGAAGAATCTGTTACAAGCCAGTTTATTTTTGGGTTACCTTGAAAGTTGTTACCATTGTGCGTCCCAATCTGATGGCTGTATGTGGCTGAAGAAGGGTATTCAACATTTGATTGATAGCCGTGAAATTCTGTTTGAGAAGACTCCGTCCGTGAAGTGTTTGCATGAAAACATGTCTCAAGAGCTGAGACTTGAAGATGTTTCTATAATGACAATTTCCAATACTCCTATAAGGATCACCTCTAAAGATCCTATAAGGATTCCTGCCGAGCCTAGGGTGGCTCCTCTGATCATTACTGCACCGGGGCCAGTCCCCTATTCCTATGACAAGGTTATTCCCGGGAATTATGGAGCTGAAGTTTATTACCATGTTATTAAGCAAGAACCATGGATTGCCAAAGATAAAGATACTGAAGTTACCAACCTCAATGTCGAAAATATTATCGGGACTAGTAAAGTTACCAGAACAAGAAGGGTCTTATCTCTAGAGATTTCCCCTCCAAAGACTATCACTACACCAGTACGTGTCCCTGTTACTGGATCAATTGTTGACACTCGGGGCATAGAGAAAATGACTGAGCCTGCCTAGATGGAGGCACCGTCAAAATATGTTACTATTAAAGATTCCTCTAAACAAGAGATGGAGGAAATACTGAAAATCATATGAAAAAGTGACTACAATATCGTTGAACAGTTGGGGCAGACGCCCTCAAAATATCCATGTTATCCTTGTTATTATGATCCAAAGCCCATGCTCATGCTTTGGTAAAATTTTTGAAGACTGCTCATGTACCTCAAGAGACCTCTGTTGATAAGTTTGAGAATTATATAGCAAGCCTAACAGCTGATAATGGGTTAGGCTTTTCTGATGTTGACTTAACTTTAGTAGGAAAGAATCATAACGAGGCCCTGCACGTCTCTATTGAGTGTAGGGGCACTACCTTGGCGCATGTGTTAATGGATACAGGTTCCTCACTAAATGTATTACCAAAAGGTGCTCTAGATATACTGGAATGTGAAGGGGTTGTGATAAAACCCAGTGATATCGTGGTAAGAGCCTTTGATGGGTCAAAGAGAATGGTACACGGGGAGGTTGATCTTCCGATCATAGTGGCATATCAGGTCTTTGACTCCACCTTCTATGTAATGGATATTCATCCGGCCTATTCTTGTTTGCTTGGACGCCCCTGGATTCATGGGGCAGGTGATGTTACCTCTACCTTGCACCAAAAATTAAAGTATTCTGTGAAAGGGAAGTTTGTTACGATTTGTGCAGAAGAAGAGTATATGGTGAGCCATTTGAATTCGTTCAAATATGTTGAGATGGATGGTGAATTCATTGAAACTCCCTGCCATACCTTTGAAGCAATTCCTTCGACAATTGTCATTGCTAAAGCTACTCCTAGGATTACCAAGGATCCACCAAGAATGGCTTCTCTGAAAGATGCTAGGGCTATGGTAGAAGAAGGTGGTTGCACTATTTTGGGTCAACTTCCTGACATTCCTTACAAGTCTAACAAATTTGGTTTGGGTTTCACCTCATAGGCTCAAAAGGAGGTTCATCATGCTCATGCTTGGAGACCACCATTCCACATCAACAATAATGAAGTCAATGCTATAGAAGACACTGATAGTGACTGTGATTTGGACAACTGGATATTCCCTACTACTAGCGGTAGACTCAACAACTAGGAGGCTAAAGACTTTATACCAATCTCCTTTAGTCAGGAGTAATTGTAATTTCCTGTTTTATCGCTTTCAAGTTTTTGGGATATGAAATTTTAAAAAATAACTTTAAGCCTTGTTCCTTACCCGGGGCACAATGGTCCACTTGTTAGGGTTGTTATCTTTCATCCACATATGCTCATCTAATAAAACATTGGATGTTTTTGCATTCAAATTTTGCGCTCTCTGTCTTTTCATTAATTTATTGTTTTCAAATATAATTATGTGTTTCTTACACACACCCACACACTACATTGTAGATCCACATCCACTTTGGATCTTGTCGATATTGATTCTGCTACTGTCACTCATGACTTTGAAAATCCGATCTACCAAGCCAAGAAAGAAGGTGAGGAAGATTGCAAAATACCTGGAGAACTTTCCAGACTCTTAATACAAGAAGAAAAGGCTATCCAACCACATGAAGAACCAATCAAAGTTATAAATTTGGGTACCGAGACAAACCAGAAAGAAGTCAAGATAGGCATCAACTTAGAGACCAACGTCAAGAATAGGTTAATTCAAATGTTACATGACTATGTTGAGACCTTTTCTTGGTCATACAAAGACATGCAAGGACTCGATACTGATTTTATGGTCCATCGTCTGCTAATGAAAGAGGGTCATTATTCGATTCAGTAGAAGGTTCGTCGCATGCGCCCCGAGATATCAGAGAAGATCAAAGCCGAGGTTATTAAGTAATTCAACGCAGGCTTCTTAGCAGTGGCATCATATCCTTAATGGGTTGCTAATATTTTTCCAGTACCAAAGAAAAACAGAAAAATGCGTATGTGTGTAGACTAGAGGGATCTGAACAGGGCAAGCCCCAAAGATGATTACCCACTTCTGCATATTGATGTTTTGGTCGAAAAAACCGCTCAACATAAGGTATTATCTTTCATGGATGGTTTCTCAGGTTATAATCAGATCAATATGGCGCCTGAAGATATGGAGAAAACTACCTTCGTCACACAGTGGGGCACTTTCTACTACAAGGTTATGCCTTTTGGGTTGAAGAACACCGACGCAACTTATCAGCGTGCCATGGTAGCTTTATTCCATGACATGATTCATCACGAGATAGAGGTTTATGTCGAGGACATGATAGCAAGATCACAGACTGAAGAAGAGCATCTTGATCATCTACATAAACTGTTTGAAAGACTGAGGAAGAATAAGCTAAGGTTAAATCTGAACAAGTGCAGCTTTGGGGTGAGATCTGGTAAATTCCTGGGTTTCTTCGTCATTGGTAAAGGTATTGAAGTTGATCCCGCCAAGGTCAAAGCCATTCATGAAATTCCGGCTCCTCGTGCTGAGAAGGAAGTCAGTGGTTTCTTAGGACGACTGAATTACATTACCAGATTCATTTCTCATCTGACTGCTACTTGTGAGCCAATCTTCAAGTTACTGAAGAAAGATCAAGTAGTAAAGTGGAACGAGGAATGCCAAATAGCCTTTGATAAAATTAAGGAGTACCTATAAGAACCTCTGATTCTGATGCCACCAGTTGAAGGAAGACCTCTAATCATGTACCTTACAGTGCTAGAGAACTAAATGGGGTGTGTACTGGGGCAGCATAACGTGTCTGGTTGAAAAGACCATGGAATATACTACCTTAGCAAAAAGTTTACCGATTGTGAAACAAGATATTCACTACTCGAGAAAACTTGCTGCCCTTTGGCATGTGCTGCTCGCTGACTAAGACAATATATGTTGACTCATACTACTTTATTGATTTCTAAAATGGAGCCCATCAAGTACATATTCGAGAAGTCAGCCCTCTCTGGAAGAATAGCTCATGGCAAATGGTCTTGACAGAATATGATATTCTGTACACCACTCAAAAGGCCATCAAAGGAAGTGTACTGGCAGATCATTTAGCACATCAAGCCGTAGATGACTATCAGTCTATGAATTTTGAATTCCCGAACGAGAACATTATGCTAGTCACAAATTGCGAATAACTTGGACCGTGTGAAGGACCCGAGCCAAGATCCCAATGGACTATGGTTTTCGATGGTGCTTTCAACGCACTTGGCAATGGAATTGATGCTGTAATTATCTCTCCTCAGGGTTGCAATAAGCCATTCATCGCCAGATTATGCTTTGATTGTACCAACAACATGACTGAATACAAAGCATGCATCATGGGTATTAAATATGATATTGACATGAGGATCAAGTTCCTGAGTGTATATGGGAACTCAACCTTGGTGATCAGTCAAATCAAGGGAGAGTGGGATACGAAGCACCCGAATCTCATTCCTTATAAGGAGAATGTGTTAACCTTGATCCTGTACTTCTAGGAAATCACTTTTGAGAACATCCCACGAGAAGAGAATCAGTTGGCAGACACATTGGCTACAATGTCATCTATGTTCAATGTCAGATGGGACGAACAAGCACACTACTATGAAGTTAACACTGACAGAGTAGAAGAAAAACCTTGGCTTCATGAATTGAGAAGATTCCTTGAGACTCAAGAATACCCTGAAGGGGCATCTATCAATGACAAGAAGATCCTACGGAGGTTCTTGGTAATATTCTTATTGAGCAACAGAATCTTTTACAAGCGCAATCATGATTCGACTCTGCTTTGTTGCATGGACAAGAAGGAAGCAGAGAAGATTATGGAATATATGCACGAAGGTATCTTTAGAACTCATTCTAGTGGACATACTATGGCCAAGAATATTTTGAGAGCGGGTTACTATTGGTCGACTATGGAAACTGACTGTCACCACTATTCAAGAACCTGTCACAAGTTCCAGACCTATGCTGATAAAGTACATGTGCCTCTAGTACCTTTGAATGTCTTGACAGCTCCGTGGCCATTTGCGATATGGGGCATTGATATTATTGGAGAGATTAAGCCTACTGCTTCTAACAGACATTGCTTCATCCTCGTCTCCATTGACTCCTTCACAAAGTGGGTTGAAGCAACCTAATTCGCCTCTGTTACCAAGAACGTCGTGGCCCGATTCATTCGGCATAACCTTATATGTTGGTATGGCATCCCCAAGAGGATTATCACAGACAATTGTACTAACCTCAACAACACTATAATCACTGAACTCTGCATGCATTTCAAGATCAAGCACCACCACTCTTCTCCGTATCGACCAAAGATGAATGGCGCAGTGGAAGCCACCAATAAGAACATAAAGAAGATTGTGCAAAAGTTGGTTGTGACCTACAAAGACTTACATGAGATGTTAGCGTTTTCTCTCCACGGCTATCACACTTCAACTCGAACATCAACTGAGGAAACTCCATTGTCTCTAGTTTACAGTATGGAAGCCATCCTACCTATCAAAGTTCAGATTCCTTCTCTGAGAATTATGAAAGATATAGACTTAGACAAAGACGAGTGGGTTCAGATTAGGTTGGATTAGTTAAATTTGATCAACGAGAAAAGGCTTGCGGATTTCTGTCACAGTCAGATGTATTAGAAGCATATGATTAAGGCATTCGACAAGAAAATTAAGCATCGGGTATATCAGGCTGGTGACTTGGTAATAAAATGCATCATTCTATTGCAGGGTGATCCTAGGGGCAAATGGACTCCCACTTATGTAGGACCATTTGTAGTCAAGAAGATATTTTCAGGCGGTACCATGATACTAACCACCATGAACGGTCAAGATTTTTCGCATCCTATGAACGCGAACATAGTTAAAAGATACTACCTATGAAAAACGACCCGCTAGGTTGACTGACCTAGGCAAAATAAGAGCATCCCGGCGAACCAAAAGGGTTTGGGAAAAAAATAGGGATATATATATATATATATATATATATATATATATATATATATATATATATATATATATATATATATATATATATATATATATATATATATATATATATATATAAAGTGTACACCCGACAAGTCGAAAACTTGAAAAGGCGACTTGGGCAAAAAAGGGTATCCCGGTGGACTAAAAACCCGAAAAGGCAGTCCAGGCAAAAGTTAGGGATTAAAGCGTACGATTATGTCCCGTTGGATCACTTACAACGAGCTTTATTACCAATTTCAAGTTCAAATAGTACAGATCAGTTCACTTAACTTCTTCCGCAAGCAAGTGATGAGATGCTTAAAGACATAGGGGGAAAAAGCAGAGTTGAAACTCGACGAGATTATTTCCACATAGCTATATGTTTTGCTTTCACTTTGTACTCTTTTCATTTCACGACAATTTTCTCTTAATAAGATTTTTGTCTCTTTGTACAAAACTGCCTGTTTATGGGCAAACTATCAATAGAATTTCAAAATTCAAACTTTTGATTTACCTTTTTTTGTTTTGTTTACAAAAATGTCCAATGAATAAATTGAATATACATATGCATATGAATACGATTATTGTTAACAAATATATGCATAAAAACAGGAATAACCATTTGCTCAAGGCTCTAGGAGTTGGAATAATGTTCAAGTCGTCCACATATCCCCATACAAAAAAATCCTCACAAGATTATCCCTGCAGAACAACTTCCATAGGATTATCCCCATACAATAGTCTTAACAAGCTCATCTTCAACGAAGATATATTTCACCAACAGATCCCTCTAGTGGATAAGGGAATATAATCTTTTCCCTGACAATGTCGCCAACCTACAGAGTCCCAATCTCCATCAAAGACTATGGCATCAGTACAGGTAATGGAAATTTTCTTCCCCAAATGATTTTATTTCTCTAACACTGTAAAATCCCCTTCAGAATTCCCTTTCTCCAGCAAGGCTCATATTCTCCAGCAGAGCTCGTGTCCCCGGCAAGGGTATTTCCTCAGAAGATTATTCCTCCGTCAAAGTTTAGGGTTTATTTCCCCAAGCAAGGTTTATTTCCCCAGTAGAGTTCAGTATCCCTAACTTTAGTCTATTTCTATGACCGCTATAGATCACTGGAAAAATTTCCCTCTCCAGTAAACGGCAGTCCAGACCACTAACCCTAGAGAGTTGCTACGGAATCTGAAGAAGGCCCGGATATCATTTAAACTTATCCTCTCCAGACGAGTCGACATCTATATCAGAAACTCAGTCAGACAACACTTCGAGAGGTTATCCGTCTATTTTATCCCCAGTCAGGATATATAAGAATTAAATTCCTCAGTAGAACAATGAATGACCAATGTGCTTGAAACCTTCTCCCCAAACAGAAATCAACATTCCCCAGCGGAGTTTCCTCAAATAGAAAGCAGGAATCCCTATCAAGATCGAAGATACACATATTCTTCTTCCCCAACAACAGTCAGGGATTTTTTCCCCAGTCAAACATGTTACGCGAAGTTACTAATAAACTTCGACGACATCTCACATTCATACATCATATAGAAACATCATAGCATATTCATTCGAAAGGCATATAGCACACTCTCATTTATTTTGAGAATATCATTACGCAATGAATTTCATACATCATGACATTGCATACAGTTAACTCTTTATCTTTTCACGTAAAAATCTACAAGCCAATTCCTTAGAGGCTACATATGACAAATAACTACTTAAGCACTTTCCCTAGAAGGTCATGCTAAAATAGCACCTTTCCTACTTGAAGTCGGCCGTAGAAATTTTCTAGTTCGGATGTAATCAAGCTCAGATTTCTTTTTGATGCTCTTTTTGGAAAAAGTTAGATGTAGACTCTTCCTGATACCTTTTCTAGTTGAAGTCGGGCGTTGACATCTTCTAGTTTGGATGAAATCAGACGTAGATTTCTTTCTGATGCTCTTTTTGGAAAAAGTATGACATAGACTCTTTTCGGTACCTTTTCTAGTTGAAGTCAGGCATAAACATCTTCTAGTTCGGATGAAATCAAGCGTAGATTTCTTTCTGATGTTCTTTTTGGAAAAAGTCAGACGTAGACTCTTTTTGGTACATCTCCTAGTTGAAGTTGGGCGTAGACATCTTCTAGTTTGGATGAAATCATACGTATATTTCTTTCTGATGCTCTTTTTGGAAAAAGTCAGACAAAGACTCTTTCCGGTACCTTTTCTAGTTGAAGTCGGGCGTAGACATCTTCTAGTTCGAATGAAATCAAGCGTAGATTTCTTTCTGATGTCCTTTTTGGAAAAATTCAGACATAGACTCTTTCTGGTACCTCTTCTAGTTGAAGTTGGGCATAGACATCTTCTAGTTCGGAAGGAATCAGGTGTAGATTTCTTTCTGATGCTCTTTTTAGAAAAAGTTAGACGTAGACTCTTTCCGATACCTTTTCTAGTTGAAGTCGGGCGTAGACATCTTCTAGTTCGGATGAAATCAGGCGTAGGTTTCTTTCTGATGCTCTTTTTTTTGGAAAAAGTCAGACGTAGACTCTTTCCGGTACCTTTTCTAGTTGATGTCGGGCGTAGACATCTTCTAGTTCAGATGAAATCAGGCGTAGATTTCTTTCTGATGCTTTTTTTTGGAAAAATTCAGACGTAGACTCTTCCCAGTACCTTTTCTAGTTGAAGTTGGGCATAGACATCTTCTGGTTCAGATAAAATCGAACGTAGATTTATTTTGATTATTCTTTTGGACAAAATCGGGCGTAGACTCATTCCAAATACATCTTAAGATAAAGTCGGGCGTAGACTTGGTCTGATTTTCTCATCAACAGTAATCCCGGATGGCATCTACAAGCCCATCTCTGAGGAATCTCTATCACCTCTCCAAATGGCTTTTTTAAGCCCATTCCCGGTATAATCAACCAACAATGTTACTTGGTGCATATGCGAGTGCAAATTTCTGGGCACTTAAGTGTTCAATCATCTTCTACCTTCAAGTCATGAATGGTGGACATGCCAATCTAACTCTTCAGGTTTAAGAAGATTGAACAGGGGCAACTGTTGTACCCTAAAAGTTTCCTTCCCATTTTCTTCAAGACATTCTTCTAGAGTTCTCAAATGCTCAAGGATGCTCAAGAATTGATCAGACAAACTCTCCTCCGAAGAAATTGGCCCATAACTAGGGTTTTGTGCTTCTCAAGGAAGATTGGGTTTCAAATATCTCAAGTGGTTTCCATGGTTCTCCATAGGTCTTCAAAAATGTTCATGTCAAGTTTCAAGTCTTGGATCACAATTTTGCTCAGTCAATAGTTCACATGATTGAAAATCAACTATATTAGGTAAAGAGTCAACTATGGTCAACATGTAGTCAAACTTCGAGATTTTTGGTCGACATCAACATTTTGAAGTGATATTCATCATTTGATCAAGGATTGATCATGATTGCTTGAGAAAATCCCTAAAATCATCAAAGGTCAAATGTTGCCAAATTAGGATTTCCTTAGGAGAAGTCAACTAAACTTTGACCAAGCATAACTTTCACATGCTTTGTCAATTTTTCCCAAACCAAAGCCCGTTTTGAAGTAAATTCAATTCTCTACAACTTTGTATATGTATGCTCAAGTCCAAAAAATTCTTCATTTGAGAGATATGAGCCAATACATGATAAGTCATTTAAAAAGTCAACAAAAAAACACTTTTTGTCAAGGAAACTTACATCAAGATATACTCTCCAAATTAAAAAATGATCAAAAGATAAATTAAAGAAGACATCTTGATATTTTCAAAAAGTTCACGATCATCTTCAAAAGATGAAAATTGAGAAAGTTATTACCATTGCATGTTGGGAATGTTTGAGAAAATGCATGAAGTTCATTTTGAGCAAACTTGAAATTTTTGGACTAATGCACCTAAGTTTTAAGGTCTAAACATGTTCATGAGGCCTTAGAGGACTCCTAAACTCATTCTTACGTTACCTTAATTTTTATTTATATTTATTTGGATTTTTACTCAATTAAATTCAAAATAAATATAATAAAATACAAGTAAAAGGTAATAGGCGCATTGATATTCATGTTGGATCAAATCAAAAGCCCAAATCCTTGCCAACTAATGCTAGAAACCATGTGGATATTTTTTGGAAATGAATCTTCAAATTTTGGAAAATATTTGAAATCATTTTTGGAAACAAATCATGCGTTGATCGCACAAGATTGTTTACCATCCATATTCAAGCAGAACCAAGCACTCTTATCACTTCCTGAACATCTACAGAGTAAGTACAATTTATTTTAAATGGTTTCCCATGCCTGAAACGATCATGTTCATCATCTTCGATTGCAATTTTTTTCCATTAGTCGTATTTTTAATTCTATGCATTGTTGAATATTTCTAACCATCTAGACCAGTTTATATGAATGTTTAGAGCAGGTTGCAGTCATTACATGGAGTTTGTAACATCCAAATCTTGGTTTTCCATTGCTGAACAGTGCTAGGGTTTCTTATTCGAAATTCGTGATGCAGAGATTTTTAGCCAAAACGGACCCTATATTCGAACTCGGGAGGAAATTTTAAGGGGGATAACATGTTTCGTCTGCTTAGATTTTACGTATTTCGCAGGTTTCAAAAATATTCTCATTAAAGAAGACGGTGGAAACCACCATGGGAGGTGGTTTGAAAATTCTGACCGTCTTCGTGGCATGATGGAGCGTCATGATTGGCTCTCTCTAAATACCAGGGCCCCACTTATGTTGAATTAATTTTGAATTCATATTTTTTAATCTGTTTTTATCATATATTGATTGATATTGATATCTGGACAAGCAACAACGCATGACACACTGGAAAGGGTAGTATCTGGTATTGGCAAGGGCATGGGTTCGATCCCAACCTTTTGCATTCTTCTTTCTTGTTTCCAGAATTGAACACATGTTTATATTATATGGATTGATTCTTGTTCCAATAGCACAAAGACAACGATGGCCCAGTGGAAAGATAGTGCACTTTTGAGACAAAGGGGGTGGGTTCAAGTCCCACCCCATACATTTTCTTTTTACTAACCCTTTTTCTTATTTATTTACATTAATTTATTTTCTTATAATTAAAACCAATAACTAGTAATTAGGTTTCCTTTGGTATATTTTTATTGTTAACTAATTAATTAATTTATAATTATGTTTTAATTATCATTATTAACACTTAAACTATTTTCTAAAAAAACACAAAAAAAAATATTTTCTAACACATAGAGTTTTTAGGGCATTTAATATTTTTCTAACATTCTTTTTCTTACCTTTTGCTATTTATTTTCGTAGATCAATTGTATAGGTCGTACTCTCAATTGTAATAACCTAGTTTAAATTCCCATACAATCTCTTTATTATGTAACTGCTCATGGGTTGTAATAGTTTAATTAGGGTTTACTTTCCCCCTGATTTTATGGTTTTTACCCCCTCCCCCGAAGCATTGTAATAGTGTAGGATTTTTAGTTTTTGTTTTTACCGCTTTTACTTATTACTGTATAGTAATTAGGCGTGTATGGCAAGATCTAAAATGAAACGCTAGATAACTTTAAATACAAGATAAATAATCTGAATGGAGTACACTATTCACACACGCGCCTCTAGGGTAACCTCACTTGTTGCCTTCGGATAAAAATGGTCATGTCCCTCGAACATAGGGATACCATTAGCAAAGACCCACAGTTAAAAATCATCATAAAAATCATAGTCCCTCGATGGCTCTTCGATGCTGCCTTCGGTAAATGATCTTGTCCCTTGATGTTACCTACAAACATATGATGATAGTCCCTTCAAATTGCTAAAGGTATCCCTATATGTTTCCTTCTATGACCATAACGATGACCCGCGCCTGTCCCTCACACATCCACCGATAGGGCTTCCTACTAACTAATGGTAGGATAACAATATCTAAAGGAGGAGGAAAATAACGCAAAAGAATTTTGAGTAAGGGTAGATAGATATTAATCGCTTTCTCCTACAAGAAACAAAACATTTTTCACACAATCACACTTTTCTTTGAAATATTTTCAAAATAAACATTTTGTACGCATTCTCAATGATACGAGAATCATTACAAAATTTCCATAATTAGGCATTTTTTTCAAAAATATTTTCAAACACACAAAGCATTTTCAAAGTGAGCTAGCGACTAAGAGCCCGTAGATAACTACAGATGAAAAGGGTGCTAACACCTTCCCTTTTCATAACCTACCCTCCGAACTCAGAAAAATTCTCAGAGGTCTTTCCTGTTCTTTTCACCCTTTCCTTTATTGGATAAAAGAAAAGTCGGTGGCGACTCTTTGCTATCCGCAATATTTGCGATAGAACATAAAAAACCAAAAGTCAGTTCACCCACCATATTACAGAAACCAATGTTGTGTATGGCTAGAAGTTTTGTGCTAGAAGTGATGGTAACCAATCTGTGGGGGCGGTGCTAATTTCAAATCCTGGGTCTTTGCAACAATCACAACATGTCAATTAGTGTAGGTCAGAAGCACCTTGAAAACAGTTTACTAAAATAACATGCCGTTGTCTCAGGCATTAAAACATCTATTGAAATTAAAGATGATAAGATTAAGGGATCCTCCTCAGAATCTCAACACTTCCTCTCCTCAATACAATCCAAATGTAAGATGTGCCTACCATTTCAATAGTCCTTGACATGACACAAATAACTGCTGGGCTTTGAAGAATAAAATTAAAGATATGATTGACTCCCCAGACATTGAGTTTGATCCTCATGAGACTCCGAATGTGATTACAGCTCCTATGCCTAAGCACGACAAGGGCGTTAATGCTATTGACGGAGTCAACGCGGTAGAAGATGTTGACAGTGACTACGACCTAGATAGATGGATTTTTCCTAGTGCTGGCAATGGGCTCAACAATTGGAAGACCGAAGATGTTATACCAATCTCATTTATTCATGAGTAATTGTTATTTTATGTTTCTTTTTACTTTCAAAGTTTTGGCTATGTAATTTTTTTAAACAATAACTTTAAACCTCGTGCCTTACCCGGGGCACAACGGTCCATTTGTTAGGGTTGTCATACTTCATTAACATGTTTTCATTCAATAAATCATTGGACGTTTTGCATTCAAATTTTGCGCTCTTTGTATTTCTTATATTTTATTGCTTTCAAAATAGCTATGTGTTCTTACACACACCCACACAACAAATTGCAGATCCATATCCACTATGGATCCTATTTAACAATTCTTCTATTGCCACTTATAACTTTGAAAATCCGATCTACCAAGCAGAGGAAAAAGGTGAGGAAGATTGTGAAATACCCGGAAAACTTACCAGATTGATAGCATAAGAGGAAAAGGATATACAACCACATGAAGAGCCAGTCGAGATTGTAAACTTAGGTACGGAAGAAGACAGGAAAGAAGTCAAGATAGGTGCCAACTTAGAGGACAGTGTCAAGAACAGATTAATTCATATGTCGCATGACTATGTTGAGATATTTTCTTAGTCATGCGAAGACACGCCAGGGCTGGATACTGATATTTTTGTTCACCATCTACCGATGAAAGAGGGTCAATCTTCAATAAAGCAAAAGGTTCATCGTATGCGTCCCGAGATGTCCGAAAAGATCAAGGCTGAGATTATGAAACAATTGAATGCAGGTTTCTTGGCTGTTATGTACTATCCTTAGTGGGTTGCGAATGTGGTGCCAATACCTAAGAAGGATGGAAAAGTGCGCATGTGTGTAGACTATAAGGATCTGAACAAGGCTAGCCCCAAAGATGACTTTTCGCTTCCACATATTGACGTTTTGGTTGACAATACCGCTCAACATAAAGTATTTTCTTTCATGGATGGTTTCTCAGTGTATAATTAGATTAAGATGGCACCTGAAGACATGGAGAAGACTACTTTTGTCACATAATGGGGCACTTTCTTTACAAGGTTATGCCTTTTGGGTTGAAGAGTGTCGATGCAACATATCAACGTGCTATGGTAGCTTTGTTCCATGACATGATTCATCACGAGATAGAGGTCTACACCGATGACATGATAGCCAGGTCTTAGACTTAAGAAGAACATCTTGACCATCTACACAAGGGGTTTGAGAGACTGAAGAAGTACAAGTTGAGGTTAAGTCCGAACAAGTGCACTTTTGGGGTAAGATCCGGTAAACTCCTAGGTTTCGTTATTAGTTGTAAAGGTATTAAAGTTGATCTTTCCAAAGCCAAAGCCATTCAAGAAATGCCTACTCCCCATACTGAGAAGGAAGTTAGTGGTTTCTTAGAACGACTAAACTATATTGCCAAATTTATTTCTCATTTAATCGATACTTGTGAGCCAATCTTCAAGTTGTTGAAGAAAGATCAGGTAATAAAATGGAACGACGATTGCTAGATAGCTTTTGACAAAATTAAGGAGTACCTCCAAGAACCTCTGATTCAAATGCCTCTAGTTGAAGGAAGACATCTTATCATGTACCTAACAGTATTAGAGAACTCAATGGGACGTGTATTGGGGAAACATGACGAGTCTGGCCGAAAAGAGGATGCAATATACTACCTTAGCAAAAAGTTTACCAATTGTGAAACCAAATACTCACTGCTCGAGAAAACTTGTTACGCTTTGGCATAAGATTCTTTCCGACTAAGACAATATATGTTGACCCATACTACCTTGTTCATCTCTAAAATGGATCCTATAAAATACATATTCGAGAAGCCCGCTCTCTCCGGGAGGATATCCAGATGGCAAATGGTCTTGACATAATACGACATTCAGTACACCACTCAAAAAGAAATAAAAGGAAGTGTACTGGAAGATCATTTGGCTCACCAAACTGTAGATGACTACCGGTTTATGAATTTCGAGTTCCTAGATGAGAGTATTATACTAGTTACAGATTATGAAGAATCGGGACCGCATGAAGGACTTGAGCCAGGATCCTGATGCACTTTGGTTTTCGGTGGAGCTTCTAATGCGCTTGGTAACGGATCAGTGATATGATTATCTCTCGTAAGGGTTTCCATACGCCCTTCACCACCAGGTTATGTTTTGACTGTACCAACAATATCGCCGAATACCAATCGTGCATCATGGGTATCAAAGCAGCTATTGATATGAGAATCAAGTTCTTGAATATGTACAGGGACTTAGACTTAGTGATCCGTCAAATTAAGGGAGAATGGGATACGAAACATCTGAATCTCATTCCTTATCGAGATCATGTATTGACACTAATTCCATACTTCGAGGAAATTACTTTTGAACACATCCCACGAGAAGAGAACCAGTTGGCATACGTATTAGCTACCATTTCATTTATGTTTAAAGTCATATGGGATAACTAAGCTCCTCAAATTATTATTGAAAGACTAGACGAATCGGCACACTGCTACAAAGTTGATACTGATGGAGTAGAAGAGAAACCTTGGTCTCATGAAGTAAAAAGATACCTCGAAGAGCAAGAGTATCTCGAGGGGGCATCTATTAATGACAAGAAATTTCTACAGAGGCTCTCTGCCCAGTTCTTTCTGAGCAACGGAATTTTGTACAAACGCAGCCACGACTCGACTTTGCTTCATTGTGTAGACAAGAAGGAAGCCGTTAAAATTATGGAGGATATGCACAAAGGAATCTTTGGTACTCATTCCCGTGGACATACGATGGCTAAAAAGATTATGGGAGTAGGTTATTAATTGTCGACCATGGAAAATGATTGCCATTATCATTCAAGAACTTGTCACAAATGCCAGATCTACGCTGACAAAGTACATGTTCCTCTGGTCCCTCTGATTGTCCTTACTGCTTCTTGGCCATTTGTGACGCGGGGCATTGATATAATTGGAGAGATTAAGCCTAATGCTTCCAATGGACACCGCTTCATCCTCGTTTCTATTGATTACTTCACAAAGTGGGTTAAAGCAACCTCATTTTCCTTCGTTACCAAGAATGTTGAAGCCTGGTTTATTAAGCATAACCTTATTTATCGATATGGCATCCCCAAAAGGATTATCACAGATAATGGTACCAATCTCAACAACACAATGATCACGGAACTATGCATGTAGTTCAAGATTAAACACCACAGTTTTTCTCCGTATCAAACAAAGATGAATGGTCCAGTGGGAGCCTCCCATAAGAACATCAAGAAGATTATACTGAAGTTGACAGTGTGTTTACAGTGATTTCTGGTAAACAACCGCTAGTCCTCCAAACTATCAAATAATCTTAATGACTGTTATTTAATCTCTCTGGTAACTTGCAGGATCGACTAGATTGATCCTATGGGGTATTGGTTGTTTGGATAACTCTAATTGTAAAACTGATATTCATAGTTAGGATTTGTATTTGGAATGTTTTATAGACGTTCCACTCACTTCGATTACCATATTAAAAGGATCTAATGACATGATCAAGTAAAAACATACGAAACTGAATTGTATGAATAAAGATTCGATTGCAAAGAAATGTTTAAATGCATAAATAAGTAAATGACTTTGAATGTAAAGATTTTAATGTAAGAAGCATGAATATAAAAGCATGAAATGTAAAAGAGTTTCTGAAATGTAAAGGATTTGAATAGAAGAAAATGTTTAAATGCAAGAAATAGGTAAATGACTTTGAATGTAAAGGCATATGAATGACATCGACATGAAAATAGAAGATGAACTGGAAAAGGTAAAGAGTTTTATTGAATCATAAATGTTTGGTGTTATCATACGTACATTGTTCGAGCATTCGTTTCCCTAGCCATGTGGTATTTTGAATGTTTACTGAATTTTGTACAATAGATATGACACACGAAATCCTAATACTAAGACTTCTATTTATACTACTTCGACCATAACGGTCTTGCCTATAAGATTCTGCCATGTTCAGAACATGCAGAGCACTGCTCCTTTCTAGCTTCCACGCGTCTTCGAACGCTCCAGCGCATATATATTTGAATTCCAACATCCCACTTGCATTTGAATTTCAAATGCTTTGGCACTCTTCGCTTCTAACTCATTTCTCAGACACAGTCTCGTTACCACTTCGAGGCTTCTTTTAAATATATCTTCACAACTGTCACTCAAAGCTCCAAGCTTTGACATGTTCGTTCGAAGAACTGCTTCTACCATTCCGAACCGTAACATCTTGCTTTATTCCAACGAAACATCCAATTTGCTTCATTTCGAACTGTATCATCAAAATCTTCAGCCAACAAAATGCCCCTTTAAAATATGTATTTCGATCCTTTGAGAAACACTTATTTTAAATATATTTGCAAGATTTTGATGTGACCTTTGAGTAATCATAACATTTATTGTGTATGACCCCAATCACGTCAATCATGACGCCTCTTGGATTTCTTAACCGTCTTGAATCAGTATTTCACAGCATGGTGCAGTTATAAAACAATGATTATTATTAACCACGCTTATTACCAATATCAGCCTTTACGCCACCTCCTCCTCAATCCAACCCACGACTCCCACGTATCCTAGTCTCACTTAGTGGATGTTTAAGCTTCCACACTATAAAAACTAATCAACTTAGTCTTTTATTCTTTTTCCACATTCTGAAACATTTTCTTCCTCTCCTCTTACTAAAACCCTAAAACTTCCAATAATCTTCAACAATGTCTTCAACAACATCATCCCAACTGAAGAAAACTTCCAAGAAGAAAAGCAAGAACACAGGAACCATTATGGAAAGCAAGGTTGGTACTTATCAAGGTCAATTTGTGCTTATCCCTCAAATAATCTCCAAGGAAAAGGAAATGCTCTACGCCTCTCAGGTATTGATTCCAACTAACGCTGCTGGAAAGAGGTTTGCTCTAATGGGTCCTCTTACAGTTTTTGAAATCTTGAAAGATACTAGAAAAATCTTCCCTGTTTGTTACAACTTTAAGCCCTTGTTTAATAAGATGGATATCCCTAAGATAGGCGAGTCTTCTGATTCGACAACCATAGACACTCCAACCGTTCCCCAAAAAGATCCCTTTGTGTTAGACTACGTGAAGAGCAACTTTAAACCATTCCGATCCTGCCCTACCTCTGACATAGCTTACCAAAACTGGCTTACCAAAGTAGAAGCCAAGAAATCCCAGCAATGGGAGGAATTAGGAATCTATAATCTGATTAAGTTATCGAAACCAGGCTTCACCTATAGTCATCCATTATTATTTGCATCCTTATATTTCTGGGACAACACCTACAACACCTTTCATCTCCCTGGGGGAATGATAACACCCACATTTTTCGATATAGCAGCCATCACTGGTTTGTCACCAGTAGGAGAAACCTACATCCCTGATAATGAAGAACACTCCAGCATTATTGACTTCGAAGTCAAATTAGCCAGTTTTTCCAAATTCATTAGCCATTACCACACTGAAGGAGATAATGTGACAGATGTGGAACATATTGCTTTCCTCACTTTATGGTTATCAAGATACGTATTCTGCAGCAGGTCCTTATAGGTAGCAAGCAGGTTCATCCCTCTAGCTAGACACTTACATGAGAATAGGAGGGTATGTTTGAGTGAACTGTTACTTGTTGATCTTTACGAAAGCTTAAGATCAGCCGTTTCGAGTTTGAAATCCCATACTCCCAAAAACATCCTTCTAGCTGGCCCCTTCTGGTTACTCCAATTATGGCTTAATGCCATGTTTGAACCCTCATTATCAACTACTGACACCGTTGTTGAACAAGATCCGGAGATAGCGGATAGAATTATTGAAGGTACAAGGCTGCGAAAACTCACCCCAAATGATGATAAAGATGACTTCAAAGTCCTTTTCTCAAACTACATCATGATTTTTTCCAAAAGACACAAATTTGAAGAGACCATGGCACCCTTTGCTTCAAGAACTCATGGACCATCATGGTTCACCATGTCTCTTTCAGAAGCAGTTAAAAGCAAAGAAATCCAAGATATTTGGAAAGCCTTTTTGCTTCCTAGATTAATTTCCTCACGAATCACTCCTTCCAAGAATCAAATCTTCCTCTTTGCCTATCAACCTAACTTTGTTTCCAGACAATTTGGCCTGTGCCAACTAATCCATGAACCTCTGTTCCAAACAGAGAGTGCCATCACTTCTGGTCGAACCTTTAAAGCAAGAGAAGCCAAACTGCAACAGGAACAATATCAAGACTTCGCTCAATTTGAACTACTACCCTTTGAGCCCACACATTTCACAACGAAGGGTTTTCTGGAATGGTGGACTAAGTTCTACCAATCTTATATGTTCGATACCCTCTCCATTCAACAGAAACTAACTGATGCGTTCGATGTGCAGGTACACTCCAAGAAAGGTATGTTCACTCACGCCAAAGAGATTAGGGCTTTTCAAAATTATTTCGAAACCACTTATGATCCCACACACTTGGAAACCACTGTGCATCAAGCGGCTGAGACCTTGAAGGAAAAATTTAAAGAAAAAATTTCTAAGCTCAAACTTCCTTCAGGGTTGTCACCTGAGGATAGGTATAGGTTGGCACTCGAAATGCATCCACCTAAATTCCCTAGATTGCCTACCTCAGAACTGGCTCTGGCTTGGTTTCCTCCATACCCTTGGTGGTTCACTTGCAAAGAAATGTTAAAATACCTTCAAAAGAAACCAAAGCCATCTGAGACTATGACATGGGCTCGTCACTAGCTCCATGATTTCCCAGGACACCTTCGTTATGACCTTTCTGCCATGTCGATTATATCTAATCAAGGCGCAGGTGCGAATGCTTGGGGAAATCCCAAATGTTTCTTACTTTCTTCATTTTTAACTTTTACCTTAATTGTTTCGATTTTCAGCCATCAGGATAAAGTCCGTTGCTTCGAAGTCTAAAGAAGGAAGTACCTCCCAATAATTTGTCGAAACCACTGATGATGTGACCTTAGCCATACCAACAACAACTACTACAACAACAACACCAGCAATAACAACTGTTCCAACTCCACAGGTAATTAATTAGCCCTGATGTTTTGAATAAACTGAAATTCATGATTTAGATCTAACTCATGTTTAAATCTTTTCAGACTAACAAACTCCCACCAACCACTCCGAAGAAAAGGAAAACAAGCACTACTGGGAAGAATCCCAATGCTGGAGGGAATTCACCAACCGCTTCGAAGAAGAAGCAGAAGAAAGAAGCTTCCAAAGGCGCTGAACCAACTGGCATTTCTGGACTCGATTCCAGAGATGTTGTTCCCTCAACTAAATCCAAAAATCCACCTTCGACCTCCAACGTAATTTTGGAACATATAGATAGTAACCTTTTCTCTGAGAATCCACAGGTAAATTAAACTCGAATCTTTAACAAAAACAGTTATTCATTACCTTGGTGCATGCTCTTAATATTCTTTGTCTCTGTAGGACATTTCGAACCCAACTCCTATTACTTCGACTTCTCCATCAAAGACTGCTGCTCCCATCAACTCTTCTCCTCATGGGGACTCCAGTAACCTGGTGCAAAACAAAGGATTCTCCAACATGGCGGTTCCGACTGGGGCTTCAGAGCAACAAGATGACCAAAGCACTTCTCCTCCTTTGAAAGAAACGAATGAAGCAATGCTTCATGAATCTGCAGAGATTTTACCAGAAACTTCTCTTCAAAAGTCTCCTCTCGAAACCCTTCAAGAGAACCCAAAGGACATTCATGCTGGAGAGGAGAAGGCTGATTTTGATCAAGAGAACGAAGAATCTGCAGAGGAAGGATCCGAGGAAGAAGATGCCTAGAATGGTTCGACTGTTGGAACAGAGTCAGATGCGAATAGCAGTGAGAACAATGATATCGAAGTGGTGGATCTGGTTGATAATGAAGAAGGCAATGAGCAGGAAACAAGTTAAGGTGATGGTGACCAGACCAATGATCCTATGGAAGTCGAAATGGATGTGACTCCCTTGCATATGGAACTTCCTCAATCGTCTCAATCTCAAATGACTGAAGAGGAGCTAGCTCTCCTAAGACGAAATGGCCCAATTGGGTATATGAAGGCTAAACTAGCTCAAAGGGACATTCCTCTTGCTAGGGCTGGCACTAGTTCGACTATCAATCCATTGCCCTCAGATGATAGAGTTGTACTCCTTAACAGAATTAGGAGAACAATCCTTGATGTGGACTTGTTCGAAGTGCTCAAGAAGGATAGTACAGCTTTCTATACCATGAAGGAGCTACTTACGCAAGTTAACCTCGCCACCTGCTCTTTGCCAATCAGTACCATATTATTCGATCTTCAATCTTTGTTAGATAACGTAACTGGGTGTCTTCTTCAAGATGAATTTGCTACTAAAAAGGTCCAGGAAAAACGAACTGCCATGGACGCTGCTTATGAGCATGCTTCGAAGCTCTCTAAAGAAGCTGAAGACCAAGCCATGCATATAAAGCAAGCCAAAACTGACTATGAAGCTCGAGCTCAGTCTATTCTTCTCTGGGAAAAGCAAATTCAAGAGCTTCAACAAAAGGTTAAGGAGGCTCAACAACAACAATTGGCCTATGAAACCAATACTGCTGGTCATCAGTTCGAAGAGCTCCTCAACAAAGGACTTGCAGAAATGGAAGCAGCAGAGCAACTTAAGGGAGAAGTAGCTACCCTATAAGGAGCAAGGCGTTTTACTCAACAAAGGCTTGAGTCCTTTCGGAGTACTTTTAATAGATTGAGGAACAATGCCTATTTTTAAATCTCTGTTTATTTAATTAGTTTTGAAACTTGGTTGAATTTTGGTGTGTAATATCCAAACAACGCCATTTTGGCAATCTATATTACCATTTTGGCATTCCTTTATGATGTTTCGATTATGTTGTTATTATTCGAATCTCCTGCAGGCGTGGCTTATATTTCTTTAAATATTTCCCATTAACCTTTAGGATTCGCTTATCATCATCCAACTCTTCGATTTCATATGCATTGTTTGAAAATATCTTTACTATTCGAAAAGGTCCTTCCCAATGAGGTGACCATTTACCTAATGTTTTATTTTCCTTGTCCATGGGCAATATGACTTTCCAGACTAAGTCATTAATAGTGAATGCTTTTCCTTTCACCCTTTTGTTATATGCCCTGGCTACCCTTTCCTTTTGTCTCATTAGGATTTCCAATGCATGCAATCTAACTTCATCTAACTCAACTAACTCATTCATCATCATCTCCCAATATAATGCAGATGGGATTTCGTTTTGTCTTTGAATTCGAACTGATTGTAGATGAATTTCTACTGGTAGAACTGCATCATGACCAAATGTTAGTTGGAAAGGCGTAGTGTTAGTAGCTTCTTTAGGAGATGTTCTACAGGCCCATAGTATTTGGTCCAAAGTCTTGTGTCAGTTCCTTGGCTTTTTACCAACATGTTTCTTAATTAACCCTATTATCACTTTATTGGCTGCTTCGACCTGACCATTTGCTTGAGCACAATATGGTGTTAATGTGAGTAATCTAAACCCTATCTCTTGAGCAAATTCTTGCATCTTCCTACCAGTAAACACAGAACCTTGGTCTGTGGTTATGCTCTCTAGAAATCTGAACCTATAGATAATTTGTTTCTGTATGAACTCAATAATAGCCTCTTGATCAGCAGCTATTAATGGTACTGCTTCGATCCACTTGGTAAAATAATCTATTCCTACCAAGATATATTTTTGTCCTTTAGACGAAGCAAGATTAATTTCTCCTATTAAATCTAATGCCCATCCTCTAAAGGGCCATGGTTTAATGATCTAATGTAACTCACTTGCAGGAGAATGTTGAATCCCTGCATGTTTCTGGAATTCTTCACACCCTTTAGCAAAGTCTATACAATCTTTGAGCATGCTGGGCCAATACATGCCATATCGAAATAACAACCATTTCATTTTATGGCCTGCTTGACGTGCCCCACATGCCCCATTGTGGACTTCTGACAATGCTAAGTATGTCTCACTTTCTCCTAGGCATTTCAGTAATACGCCTTCCTGGGTCTTTTTGAACAATTTGTTTCCCATGAGGACATATGATAATGCTCTATATTTTATCTTCCTATCAACATTCAATGTTGGATTTGTCAAATAACTCACAAGTGGACTTCGCCAATCTGCATCTGATAAGGTGTCTATGGCTAGTACTTCGAATCCCTGTTTATCAGCACAACCTAATTTTATACTCTCTAGATCTGATGGTATGAATCTAGTAGCCATAACCCTACCTCTTAATTCGACCAAATCCTCAAAGTTTTTGGTAGAAACTTTATAACCTGAAGCCAACTGTGCTAAGTCATTTGCTTCTTGGTTTTCTATTCTTGGTATATGTTGAATATCCATGTATTCGAATTTTCTAAGTAGCCTGTTAACTATGACAAAGTATGTCATCAGATTTTCCTTTATGCATTTGTACTCCTTTGTTATTTGCTTGACCACTAACTCTTAGTCTCCTTTAATTTCGACTCTTGTTGCCCCCAATTCCAAAAAAGCTTCAAGTCCAACAATAAGCGCTTCGTACTCAGCTTCGTTGTTCGAGCAATGAGGACCATCTAACTTATACTTGAATTTTGTTGGAATTCCTTCAGGAGAAATTATAAGAACTCCAACACCACTACCATCCCTATGGGTCGAACCATCAAAGTATAATTTCCAAGGTTGCATTTCAACGTAACCCATGACAGTATTTTCGACCAGTGAATGGTCCACAATGAAATCATAAATTACTTGACCTTTCACAGCTCTTAAAGGCATGAAAGTCAAAGAATATTATGTTAAGGCTAAAACCCATTTACCAACTCTGCTATGCATTATTGGTTTCGAAAGCATGTGTTTGATAACATCGAAATGAGATGAAACATAAACATCAACATGCTTTATATAATACTTAAGTTTCATACAAGAAAAGTACAAACAGAGACATAGCTTTTCTATATTGCTATATCTAGTCTCTGCATCATTCAATACCCTACTTAAATAGTATATGGCTCTTTCGATGCCATTGCTATCCTCTTGTGCTAACATACTACCTATACTAACTTCAGAGGCAGATATGTACAATCTCATGGGCTTTCCCCATGAAGGTGGAGACAAGATGGGAGGCTGAGAGAGATATCTTTTTATCTTGTCAAATTCCTCCTGATGAGCTTCGTTCCACTCGAAGGCTTGGCCTTGCTTCAAACGAAGCAATGGAGAGAAAGCTTGGGTTCTTCCACTTAGATTCGAAATGAACCTTCTGAGAAAGTTAATCTTCCCTAGCAAAGATTGCAGCTCCCTTTTTGATGTAGGTGCTTTCGTCTCCATTATGGCTTTGGTCTTATTTTGGTTGATCTCGATTCCTTTTTTATGAACCACAAAGCCAAGGAAATCTCCAGCATGCACAAAAAATGCACACTTAAGGGGGTTCATTTTTAAGCCATGTTTTCTCATTCGTTCGAATGATTGGCTCAAATGATGCAAATGGGTTTCTGCAGATATAGACTTGATGACTATATCATCAATATACACCTGCATAAAGGTTTCAATGAAATCATGGAAGATCGGATTCATTTCCCTTTGATAAGTTGCCCCAGCATTCTTTAAACCAAAAGGCATCACTACCCATTCGTAGGTGCCTAAGGCTCCTGGGAAACGAAATGTTGCCTTGGCAACATCTTCTTCAGCAATAAAAATCTGATTGTACCCAGAGTATCCATCTAACATACTTAAATATTCGAATCCTACAGCAGAGTCTACTAACATTTCTGCCACAGGAATGGAGTACTCATCTTTAGGGGTTGCAGTATTTAAATCCCTAAAATCTATTCAAATTCTCAGAGAGCCATTTTTCTTAATAACAGGCACTATATTTGCTAACCATTCGACATACCTTGTGGTTCTGATGAATCTGCAGCGCAGCAACCTTTTGATCTCAGCTTTGATCTTTGTGAGAACCGCTGGTGCGAATATTTTAGGAGTTTGCTTGATGGGCTTCTTGCCATCCTTGATTGGAAGTTTGTGTTCCACTAACTCCCTCTTTAAACCAGGAATTTCATCATAGTCCCACGCGAAGCAATCTTTGTTTCTTTTGAGGACTTCAATCACTTCCTGCCTGAGGCCTGGATTAAGTTTTGCGCTTATGTAGGTTATTCTTTTCGTGTTCTCATCCCCCAGATTCACTTCTTCGAGCGGATCCTGCACCAACATTTTGGCACCTGAGTCTATGGGGTCCTTCTCGAAGCCTAAGGGTTCTTTATCATAGATGACATCTAGCCTTTGATCTATTTCGTGTTCTTCAAAGGGTGAGCCTTTCGAACCATCCCCATTTATTTCGTTCACTTCTACAGCCAATTTATCTATTTCAGCCTCTAAGGCCGCTTTCGATTCGTTCTCAGCCATATAGGCCGAAATCCTTTCGAAGAAGGGGGACTCAATCATGAGCAAGGTTGTCGAACTCCCAGCCTGCTGGTCGTCTTTGTGTAGTACCTTCAACTCCTTCATCTTCACTGACTATTCTTCTATCCCAATACATGCCATCATGGCGAAGGGTCATATAATAGTGTGCGTTCCTGGTTTCGTTGATTTCGTCGTTAGGAACACAAGGAGCAATCTTGGCCAAGTGTTTGTCATAATGCCTCTTGTCAACTAAGTTGGCTGCTGTCATGAAGTAACTCTGGTCCGCTTCGATGTTCTCCATAATCCCATCTTCTCTCCATAAAACCAACCTCTGATGCATTGACGAAGGAACTGCTCCTACGTCATGGATCCACTCTCTTCCCAACAACAAGTTGTAGTTGGCTTTGGCTTCGATCACCATGAACATGGTGGGCCTGCAGCTCGATCCTACCGTCAAGTCCAGTTGAACTACCCCCAATGTTTGACCTACTTTCCCTTCATAGTTGGATAGGACCATGTTGTGTGGTTTGATGTCACCCTCGCGTATTTCTAACTTTTTCAGCATGAAATGGGGTATTAAGTTAACTGCAGCGCCCCCATCCACTAAGACCTTATTTACGCCATGGGCACCAACCTTTGCCCGAATGAATAATGGCTTCAGATGATTTTTCATAGCTGGCTCTGGGCGCTCGAAGAAAGCATTCTGCTCCTCGACAGCTCCGTTATCCATTACGTAGTAACACACTGGCCTATGCTTCATCAGATCTATTGTATCATCCTCCTCATACTCTTCGATTTCAGTTTCCTGTCCAAACTCACAAGGTAGTACAGATACCACGTTGCAATTGTTATTGAGTGAAGACTCCCCCTCTGATTCGAAGTTGTCCGTTAGCATATCCTCGTCTTCTTCTGGACCTGGTGTGTACTCCTTCGATTCGTTTGGTTGTGCTTCAGAGAAGAGTCTCCTACTAACTGGGGGTTTGTCCTCAGGTTGATTATTTGGTGTAGGTTTGTTGGTGCTTGATTCTCCTTGGTTTTTGATCGAAGTTTCTCCTTTATTTGCCATTGCTTCCCTTTCAGCCTTTCGAATTCTCTGTTGCCTTCGCCATTGTGATCTTGACATAGGGTTTCTTCCTTTGTAGTTTTCTAACCTCACTTATTCCCTCTTCGCCATGTTGAACTGCCGTCTATATGTCATGGCGTGGCGTGCGTTTCGTTCATTGTTTCTCCATTTGTCTTTTCCCTTGTCAGTTCTGACTTGCAGCCATTTGTCTATTGGTATTTCAGCAGGAATTTTGAACGTTACCCTTCGTGCGCCTTTGGGATGAGCACTATCAGGCCTTCGTTGAGTGTATTTGCTATCGAAACGTTGGCCCATCTGACCAGTCTCTTGGTGGTTCCAGCATGGGGCGAAAGGGATTGTTTCGAAGGCTCTGGCCATACTTTGATCGTAAACTGCAGAACACCTTGGGCATACTAGGCATTTGGTTGCCCCTTTGTAACAGCGAACCAAAAACTCCAACAAACTTTCTCCAGCTTTAGGGTAACACCTGAATAACTGGTTATCCTGGCGCCAGTTGATGCCAGTTCGTGCCCTTTGTTTCCTCTCGAAGTTTGCAGCAATTCTCTGGTTGCAGATGATGCTGCATCTAGGGCATAGTATCATTTCGGCATCTCCTTTGTGGCACAACATGAGGTAGTCTTTAAGACTGGCATCCCTAGCATAATTATTGTCCATTTTGTATTTCTCTTTTTCTAAGTATCTCTCCATCTCCTCCATTTCAGAACGAGGTCTCTCCATATCCACCATGTTGACATCTACATCCTCCCCCTTTATGTCATCATCTCCCCATCCTGTAGGTTTTATATCTTCGATTTGGATTTTTGAACTTTCTAGGGCAGAATACTTCACCAAGTAGTCAAACTTTCCACTGGGCTCTCCTAAAGTATCCCATATTTCTTTCTGAGGGGAGGCTGGCTTTGTGATTTGGACTTTCTCCAGTTTTAGCCTCAGGCCTTCAGTAACCTGTGTCAATCCTTGCTTTTGGTTCTCCTGGCCTTCAGTATCCTGGATCTCTTTCGAAACAGCCAAAGGTGCTGCTTCGATCGAAGCCTCTAGTTGCTTGTGGACGTCCTCAGTGACCCCCTTGTTGACTTCGACTAACACCCAGTTTTCATTCTCAGTGCCTTTTTCTCCTAATGGAGTGTCCTCTTGATCTGCTTCCACCATATTGATTTCTCCAATGCATGCAGGCTCAGAGTAATTGGTGTCTGCGACATCTAAAGGATCTTCATCTACTTTCATTTTTTGTTTGTCAGTGAATTTCAATCTACCATCCTTAATTGCATTTTGAATTAGATCCCTGAAAAGAAAACACTGTGAGGTTTTGTGGCCTAGGAAACTATGATACTTACAAAATCCTCTTTTCTTCCTTTGATCTAAATGAGGTATTTTGACATTCGATGGCATAATGAGTTGGCCATCTTTGACAAGCAAATCAAAAATCTCGTCACACTTTGTTACATATAAACCTTCTTTGGGAATTTGTCACTTTTCTCATTTTCAACAATTTCTTTCCCTTTTGTGGGAACTAATAATTTACAAGAGTAAGGTGGAGCCTGTTTGAATTCAGCGAGATCAATTTCAACCTCTTCGAATTCAGGGTAATCTTCTTCTTCCTCAGCTCCAACATAGGAGACCCTTTCTTTCTTGTTATTTTTAAAAACTTGGGCCTTTTCGGCCTTTAGCCTTTCGACTTGTCGAACCCTATCGGCTAATTGAGCCATGTCCCTCAAGTATTGTGTGTCTAATTTCTTTCGAATAAAGTAATCCAGGCCGCCAGCAGCCATTTCGACTAACTCATATTCAGGAACTACTGTGAAGCATCTAGATTTCAAGAGTCTAAACCTATTCAGATAATCATCTATGGGATTAGTAAACTTCCTCTTGACACTGGCTAGTTCCTTCATACTTATTTTAGATTGTCCCATGTAGAACTGTTCATGGAATAATCTCTCCAACAGAGCCCAAGTATCTATGGAGCCAGGAGGCAAAGTGGTGAACCATGTGAAAGCGTTCTTAGTTAGGGAACTTGGGAAATATTTGATCCTAAGGTCTTCATTATTTGCTATATCTCCTGCTTCAGTTAGATACCTGGCTATGTGTTCGACTGTTGATTCGTTGGTATCTCCAGCAAACTTTGTAAACTTAGGGACCTTATATCCCCTTGGTAAATCAGTATGCATTATGTAATCTGATATAGGAGAGGCATAATTTGGCCTTCTAATTCCTGTATTAAGGCCATTTTGGGCCATGATCCTCTCTATCATGGTGGTTAAATTATTTTCTGCCAAGATGCTATCGTTTCGAATTCTGTGAACGACTGCATCAGCATCTTGATTTCGA
Organism: Vicia faba; assembly: GCA_948472305.1. Lineage (NCBI taxonomy): Eukaryota > Viridiplantae > Streptophyta > Magnoliopsida > Fabales > Fabaceae > Vicia > Vicia faba. The sequence goes on along the minus strand of OX451740.1, from coordinate 1,310,143,305 downwards.
CCCACCATGACAACTCCTCTAGGTTGTTCTTCTCGAAACTCTGGGACTTCTAACCTTTCGATCCTTGCCCCTGGTTCTATAATTTCCCTTTGTGGGCCTTGAATCATTGGGGCTTCTAACCTTTGTGCCCTTGCCCCCAAATTAACCCCTTCTCTGGCTGGTCTATAGGGTGGGTCATCAACAATTTGTTCTATGATAGGTACGTTTGCTCGAACCCCCACCTGATTCTGCCTACGCCTTTCTGGCGGAGCGAAAAAATATGCTATTCGACTCATGTTATCCGCGTTTTCTCTGTTTGTCACAGTTACATTTTGTACTATTGGGGCAAAGATCTCTTGCATAGTTTGTGCTAACACTCCTATCATATTATGGTTACTATCATCCATTACTTGCCTAAAAGCCATCTGATTTTCTGTGGTTAAGATAGGCAATGCACTATAACCTAATGACCCTTGGTTATTTGTCATAAATTGATTAGCCCCAGATCCAGACCCTACTTGTGGTGACGTATTCGATGTCGAAGTGTGCAGACCCGCCATAAAAGACGTTGGCATCCCATAAGAGAAATTTCTGTGTCTGTTACCATCGAAACCGGGTGGTCTAGTTAGTGGGGTGGAGAAATGGGTTTATGTCCCTGATGGTGGGACGAATCCCCCAGGATAACCAATGGTTCCTGTATTTCCTAGGATCGAACTGTTACTCAATATGCAACTTGTTCCATTTGTGGCTACACTACTGGTAGAAGATGCAACAGACTGTGCGTTCGAAGGGATCACATTAGACGTTCCCATCGAAGCAGACATATTAATTCCTGTTCCATGTGGGGCATTTTGTTCCCCTTGTTGATTGTTTGGATTCGACATCTTGTTATTACGTTTTCTTCTGGGTAAGGGTTGGTTGCTATTGATTATTCTACCACTTCTAAGGTTCAAATAACAATGAACTTATCACTCAGAAAGAACTTTTACAATGATTATATCCTAACAATCTTTACTTTGTTTTAAATTTCGTAACGACCAATGATTGGTCCCACCGGGCGTGCCAATTTGTTTACAGTGATTTCTGGTAAACAACCGCTAGTCCTCCAAACTATCAAATAATCTTAATGACTGTTATTTAATCTCTCTGGTAACTTGCAGGATCGACTAGATTGATCATATGGGGTATTGGTCGTTTGGATAACTCTAATTGTAAAACTGATATTCATAGTTAGAATTTGTATTTGGAATGTTTTATAGACGTTCCGCTCACTTCGATTACCATATTAAAAGGATCTAATGACATGATCAAGTAAAAACATACGAAACTGAATTGTATAAATAAAGATTCGATTGCAAAGAAATGTTTAAATGCAGAAATAAGTAAATGACTTTGAATGTAAAGATTTTAATGTAAGAAGCATGAATATAAAAGCATGAAATGTAAAAGAGTTTCTGAAATGTAAAGGATTCGAATAGAAGAAAATGTTTAAATGCAAGAAATAGGTAAATGACTTTGAATGTAAAGGCATATGAATGACATCGACATGAAAATAGAAGATGAACTGGAAAAGGTAAAGAGTTTTACTGAATCATAAATGTTTGGTGTTATCATACGTACATTGTTCGAGCATTCGTTTCCCTAGCCATGTGGTATTTTGAATGTTTACTAAATTTTGTACAATAGATATGACACACGAAATCCTAATACTAAGACTTCTATTTATACTACTTCGACCATAACGGTCTTGCCTATAAGATTCTACCACGTTCAGAACATGCAGAGCACTGCTCCTTTCTAGCTTCCACGCGTCTTCGAACGCTCCAGCGCATATATATATGAATTCCAACATCCCGCTTGCGTTTGAATTTCAAATGCTTTGGCACTCTTCGCTTCGAACTCATTTCTCAGACACAGTCTCGTTACCACTTCGAGGCTTTTTTTAAATATATCTTCACAACTGTCACTCGAAGCTCCGAGCTTTGACATGTTCGTTCGAAGAACTGCTTCTACCATTCTGAACCGTAACATCTTGCTTTATTCCAACGAAACATCCAATTTGCTTCATTTCGAACTGTATCATCAAAATCTTCAGCCAACACAGTGACATACAAATAGTGTAATGTGATGTTACCATTTTCTCTTCATGGCTATCGCAATTCAATATGAACATCAACTAGGGCAACCCTATTCTCTCTAGTATATGGTATAGAAGTTGTCCTACCTGTCAAAGTCCAGATTCCTTCACTAAGGATTATGAAAGACACATATTTAGATGAAGATGAGTGAATTCATACTAGGCTAGACCAGATAAACTTGATCGACGAGAAAAGGCTTACAGATGTCTGTCATGGTCAGATGTATCAGAAGCGTATGATGAAAACCTTCAACAAGAAAGTCAAGCATCGAGTATATCTGGCAAGTGACTTGGTAATATAGTGCATCATCCTACCACAAGATGATCCCAGGGGTAAATGGACTCCCACCCATGAAAGGCCATTTGTAGTCAAGAATAAATTTTCTGGCGGTGCTATGATACTTACCACCATGGATGGTGAAGATTTTCCGCACCCTGTAAACGCAGACATAGTTAAAAGATACTACGCATGAAAGAGATCCGCTAGGTTGACTGTCTTAGGCAAAAATGAGGGCATCCCGACGAACCAAAAGGGTTCAGGCAAAAACTAGGGATATATATAAAAATTGTACGCCCGACAAGTCGAAAACCTGAAAAAGACGGCTTGGGCAAAAAAGGGTATCCCAGTGGAATGAAAACCCGAAAGGGCGGTCCAGAAAAAAGTTAGGGACTAAAGCGCACGACTATGTCCCGTTGGATCACCTACTCATAACAAGCTTTATTACTAATGTCAAGTTCAAATGGTACAGATCGACTCGGTCAACTTCTTTCAACACTGAGGGATGAGATGCTTGAAGACATATGGGCAATAACAGAGTTTAAACTTGATTGGATCATTTATGCATAACTTTTTTTTATTTGTCTTCCTTGTACCTATTTTAATTTTTTATAGCAATTTCCTCTTACTAGGATCTCCGTCTCTTTGTACAAAACTGTCTGTTTATAGGAAAATTACCAATAAAAATATAATTCAAAATTCAAAATTGTTTTACTTTCTCTGCTTTGTTTACAAAAACGTCCAATGACTAAATTGAATGAAATTATGCCTATGAATATGATTACTATTAACAAATATGTGCATAAAAACAGGAATAAGCATTTGCTAAAGACTCTAAGAGTTGGGATAATGCTCAGGTCGTCCATAAATCTCCACAGGGAAATCTCTGCAGAGCTACCTTCACAAGCTCATCCCCGACAGAGATACATTCCCCAACAAGTCTAACATGCCTTCAAACAGGAATTGGGGCATCTTCCAGCAGTTCACATGATCATCTTTCTAATAGGTCCCCTAGCCTACAAGGAAGTTTGATCATTTCCCCAACATATAGTGGAAACTTCCTCTACACAGCCTATGAAATCAGAAATGATTTCCTCAATACAGTTTACAGGAGTTTAATTCTCCAACCGAATTTATTTCTCTAACACGTAAAATCCCCTGCAGAATTTATTTTCCCAGCAGGGTTTATTTCCCCAGTAGGGTTTATTTCCCCAACAGGCTTTATTTCCCCATCAAAGTTCATTTCTCCTATTACTGCAAATACTCGACAAAAGTTCTCTTCTCCAGCAAAGTGTAGTCAAGGTTGCTAACCCCAAAGAGTTGCTATGGTATCTGTAACCTGGTTAGGTATCACGTCAGAGGAATATCCATTTCTTCTATCCCAAAGCAGAAGTCGAATAGCCCCAATGGAGTATCCTCAAACAGAAAGCATGAATACCGAGCATAGATATTCTAAACAAGATTGAATATTCATATTATTCATCCCCAACAATAGTCATGGATTTATTTTCCCTAACCAAAGATGTCATACGAAGCTACCATTGTCACTGACATCATCTTACATCCATACATCATTTACAAAATATTACAACATATGCAAACGAAACACATATAATACTCTCATTTACTTTGAGAACATCATTACGCAATGCATTACATACATTACAACATTGCATACAACTAACTTTGTTTTCTTTCAGGTTAGTTCACAACAGATAAACATTGTCAACAATTTCTCATCCTTCAGATACAATCAATCGAAGATTCATTCTGTTAATCATTTGGATACAGTCTGGCGTAGAATCATTCCAACACAGATTCTAGATACAATCCAGATATGGTCGAGACATAGATCCATTCTGATACATATTTTAGCACATCTTCCAGATATACTCCAGATACGATCCAAATGTAGATCCATTCTGATACTCATTCCAATAAATCTTCTAGATACCGTCCAGATACGATCCATACGTAGGTCTATTCTGATATTCATTTCGGTATATACTTAGATACAGCCAGGCATAGGCTCATTCTAATATAGACCTCAGATACAACCAAACGTAGGCTCATTCTAACACAGATCTCAGATACAGTCAAGCGAAGACTCATTCTGGTCCACTTATAGATACATTCAAGACATAGAATCATTCTAGGACATCATTCAGATACAATCGAGACACAAGATTCATTCTGACACTCCCCAGTATGTCTACTAGATACAGTTGGATGCAGACTCATTCTAGCATACTTCTCAGATACAATCATGGGTAGACTAATTCTGATACTCCTATCAATAGTTACTTCAGATGGAATTTACAAGCCCAACTCCAATGACACTCTATCATCTCTTCGAATGGCATATTCAAGCCCATTCAAGCAGTACTATCTACCAAGCATTACTCCATGCACATGTGAGTGCAAATTTCTGGGCACTTAGGTGTTCAATCCTCTTCCACCTTCAGATCACGAATGGAGGATGTTATACCCCAAAATTTTCCCTCTCACTTATGAAGAATTTGCTCACAAGATCTCCTTTGGCTCAAGACTGCACTAGGGTTGATCAGCTTAGGAAACCTCCTTAAGCACTAATGACCAAAATTAGGGTTTGAGTTTGCACAAGGATATTTGGACTTCCAATGCTCAATATTAATTTCATGGATCATTATGGACCCTCAAGATTACTCATGTCAAGTTTAAAGCTTTGGATCACACTTTTGCTCAGTCAATTGAGCAGTTGACCTAAAAATCAACTGTATTGGGAAAAAATTCAAATATGGCCAATTTACAGTCAAACTTCATAATTTTTTATCCACATCAAGATTTTAAAATCATATGTATCATTTTATCAAGTTTGGACCATAATTCCTCAAGAAATTTGATCAAATCTTCAAAAGGGCAAAATGGTTAAAATTAGGGTTTTGACTGGAAAAGGGCAATTTCTGATTTTTGACCTAGAAAATAATCAATTGGTTTAAGGCATGATCTCAAGATTCCAATTGCATCATTTTTACCTAATGACATAGCTCAAAACATTTCTCAAGTCCAATGGATTGACAGATCAATTTTCAGTCAATTGATCAAAAGTCAACTGTATACTGAAAAGTCAAACTTTGACTTTTTGGCCAAAATCAAATGCCAAAGATCATAATTCATCAAAGTATGTAAAAATATGAAACTTGTTCATCAAGAAATCCAAAATTCAAAATTCCATTTTGAAAATTTAAATTTCTAAACTTAGAAATATTTCTAAGTGTTGGAAATTTCTTACTTTTTCATAACTTTGAGCAAAATTTTCACCATGATGCAAGCTGATTCAAAAGAAACTTCCAACATGAAAGTTGTAGATCTCCATGAAATATACAACTTTTATTCACACAACTTCTTCCAAAAGTGCTTGGATCTCAAGTTATAATTTTAAGAACATGTGGTCATGAAACAAAACACTTAGTGAAATTTTGCCCTAATTTGGTCAGGATTTTGACCCAACTTCATGGCACTCTTTCATATAGTTCCAAGGGTAATATTAAAAAGCAATTCAAAGATGGGTTATAGAGCACATTTCAATATTTCCAAAATGTTCAAGAACTCCTTGAGATCATTCATGAGTAGGGAGAATCGAAGAGATGAAGTTAGGGTTTTATCACTTGAATTACAAGTCATTTTGTGATGAACAAATTCAAAATTTAAAGTTGTGCTGCATAACCTCTACTTTTCAGGTCTCAAACTTGTAAGGCACTCCATAATTAATGGCTTGCACAGCTGTTAGAGGTCTCATTTCAAGCATTCAATGCAAGGCCATGCTTTATATCCATTTTGGGAAGAAAGTGCACATTCCCATTTTGATAAAGTGACTTTTTACACAAAACTTGTTCTTGAGCCTTGCACTTGTTCTCTTATGATCATACAAGTCCCATAACCCATATGAAACTTGTTAGACACTTACAATCACTCAGCCCATGCCTGTACCTCACATTGAAACTTGGTTTCCCACTTTTCTTCAAAATCAAGTAACCTAGCAATTAACTGAAAACTTGTACTTCTGATTGCCCAAACCACTCCAACCCTTTTGCTTATAGATACACAAACCATTTTCAACAAAACACACGAATTCTCAAGCCATGAAAACACCTAGAACTCATAATCACCAAAAACACTTCAAAACTTGTCATTTCTGAGTTTTGAAGCCAATCTTCAAATCTACTCGTGCGTTTTTTGTCCTTTTGCTTTCAAAAGCGTCTAAACAACATACACAAACAATCCCAACACGTACAACACCACTGTAACACCTCCATTATCATCCACCATTTTCAAAAACAGAGCTTTGCACTTGGACTTCTCAAGAACTCCTCGGGAACTTTCAGCTCAAGCTAAGCATCCCTTTAGCTTCCTGGGAACTTGAGGAAGCTAACGCAATCATTGGAACTCACTGAAAGCTTCTCAAACTCCAAACTCGATACCCTCTTGCAAGGTAAGTTTTCTAACTTTGGAACTTTTCATATAGGCATCATCAATGATTTATTTGTGAATGAAACATGTAGGTATCATTGCCCTAAAGCTAATCATGTCCATACTTTTGATTAATTTTGCTTGAGCTTAGAGAATTTTAAGATTGAAGTTTCTGAGATTTTTAGGGTTCAGAATAGGGCCATTAAAATTCATATTTATCTTTGAGCTATAGTTTTAATGCTTTACATTTCTGAAACCGTGAGGCAACTTGCCCAAAGTTTCATGTTTACAGTTTTCATTTTTGTTGAGATTTGAACAAGTTACAGAGGTTCTGGCTGGGCGTGAGGTTGAAGATGAAGTTGGCCTCAGGAACGTGTTTGCCTTATGTATTTGTTGTTTGATTTATATAAACAGATGTATAGCCACCCCAGTGGTAGAAGCGCGCGCATGTAACCAGAGGGACCTGGGTTTGATTCCCAGTGGTACCCTTTTGGTTTTTTTTCTTCACATTTTTCACATTTTCTGATTTTTTTTCTTTTTGGTAGACGTTGGGCCTCCCTTTGGGCCTTTTTTTTCTTGTTGTTAACCCCCTTGCAGACTGCTCACACCCCTGGCCTAATTTTTATTTTATTTTCTTATTTTCATTTTATTTATTTTCTTAATTATTTTTCTAATACTAAAAAATAAAATAAAAAATCAAAAATAATAGATTTACATTTTGACATTATTTATTTATTTTTCTCACACAAAAAGTTATTTTATTAGTCATACTTTATTTATTTTTCTCACACAAAAAGTTATTTTATTAGTCATACTTTATTTATTTTACTAATTATCTTTGTAAATTTAATTAAAAATAGGGTTTTAGTTCTTTCCTTTTATACCACTTTAAGTATCTTATTTTAATATATAAACAGACCAAAAATATTTTATAATACCATAAATTATTTTAAAAGATAAAAATACCAAAAATACTTTTCTTACAAACTTATTTTCTTTTAATCAATTAATAGATTAGGGTTTTACTTAATTTCTTTTCCTAGTAAAATTAGGTTTACTGGTTATTATTTTAATTAACTATTTTCTTTTAATTATTTAGGTTAAAACAAACTCCCTTTTCCTAAAAAATCCAAACAAAAATATCTATTTTCTTCATATTTATATTCTTGAACATTTGTTCATTTTGTACTTTATATTCATTTAATTTCTTGTACATTGATACCAATTCAATATGGTTGTAATAGATTAATTGGGTTTATTTTCTTTCCATCCCCATTTATAATTTGTACTCCCCCATCCCACAAGTATTATAATAGCGTAGTAACTTTAAATTCCGCAATTTATCGCTTTTATATACAAATGATAGTAATTAGGGTTTGTATGGAAAGACTAAAACCAATGCTTAGAAAAGCCTAATCCAAGACAAAATCAAGCATGAAAACAATACATTTTCACACAAGCACCCCCTAGGGTAAATCCACTTGGTTGCCTTACAAAATGGCCATATTACGCATGTGAGGTATCTTAACAAAAACAAGCAAAATATAAGATCATAGTCCCTCGATGACGCTATCTATGTTGCCTTTCAAATGATCTTAGTCCCTAAAAGAGTATTCTAAGATACCTTGCAACATTGCTAATCATGGTTATACGATGACCCACGCCTGTCTCGTTAACATCCAAAGATAGGGTTGCTTACCAAATCAATGGTAAGATAACAATGTCAAAGGAAAGAGGAAATAAACATGAAAGACTTCTGAGTAGGTAGAGTGCTCCTAATGACTTGCTCAATTTCAAAACAAACATCCTTGCTATTTTATAAAAAAAAACACCTACACTTTCAAAACCTCTTACAAAACTTGAAAATATTTTCAAAAGATCAACATCTTTGTATACATTCTTACAAACGAGAATCATTACAAAGATTACCTAAATAATGACCTCTTTACAAAATACTTTAAAAAACCACGCAAATCACAATTTCAAACCAAAGCAAGTGATCTAGAAAGTAACTAAGAGCCCATGGAAAACCATGGATGAAAAGAGTTCTAATACCTTCCCTTTTCATAATCTACCCCCCGAACTCAAGAAATCATTTCAAAGGTCTTTCCTGTGCTTTTTCACCTTTCCTTTTGGATAAAATAAAAGTCGGTGGCGACTCTTGCTAACCGCAACATTTGCGATCAAACGCAAAACCTTCAAGTCAGTTCTCCCACCATATCACAAAACTGGTGACTCTGTTGGGGAGAATTCTAAAAGTGGGGTTACCTTAGGGTTAGATCACATTTACTTGCTTTCATTGTTTGACTTGTATGCTTTACATTATTGTTCTTTGTTTGGGTTTAAATCCTTTACCCGGATTTGGGATACCTTATAGGTAAGTAGCAATACATTGTGGAAACTGTACAAGGTATACCGACATGGTCTAAGAAATAGCTATGTTAGTGTGACATATTTGTGGGTACCGGTAGCCCTTGAGTTAATCAATGAGAATATGGGGCCGCTGAGTGATGTCATGAAGCACTAATGAACTTTTAGAACCTTTACTTGACCAACTTGGCCTTTAGGACGTAGTGAGATGACCGGCTTTGGTGCAGTCCGAAGTTGGTAGATACTCGATACTACACTCATTGAGGTTTGGTTTTTGGGGATATTTCGGTCACCATTAAAGAATCTTATGCTGAAACAATGACCAAGGAAAGAAACCAGTGATATTGAGCTCCTTAGAACCCGATTACTATTACTAGGACAGGTTTGAGGCAACTAAACTTCAAGAGGGTACTTACCTGTGAGACTCCATGAAAGCCTAAACCTAAGGACTTGTTTGATTTATTTTTATATACATACTTGTACATAACATCATGAACATCATAACATCATACTCATTCACTAACCATTTCAAGGATCTTTGGATTTACCTTTGTTCTGTTTTGTAGGATATGGATTCTCTTCGCAGGAAAACTATTCAAGTCAATCTTGTAAGGATCCCTCCACAACTTAAGGAGCGAGCTTCAACGATCCCTGAAAATTCTCCATTCACCGAGAGACATGGTCGTCTACTCAACTTGGTCACCTCCAACACTGATGAAGACATGGTGAAGATGCTCTTTCAGTTCTTTGATCCTTTACACCATTTCTTCACATTTCCTGATTATCAACTTGTGCCTACTTTGGAAGATTTCTCCCGACTCTTGAGGATTCCTATTCTCAATCAACTACCTTTCAACGGTATGGAAAAAGACCCAAAGCCGGAATAGATTGCTCAAGCTCTACACTTGCAATCATCTGATGTCACAACTCATTGCGAAACAAGGAGTGGTGTCAAGGGTTTCCTAGCAAAGTTCTTGTTTGAGAAAGCCCAAAACTGTTGGAACTCTTTGGATCTGCAAGATTTTGAGGAAATTGTGGCTCTCCTCATCTATGGGATGGTTTTGTTTCCAAATCCTGACTAACTCATAGATGTGAACGCCGTCAAAATCTTCATATCCCGCAACCTGGTGCCTATATTGCTAGGGGACATCCTACATTCTTTTCACACTCATACTATGAGGAAAAAAGGTGTCCTTATATGTTGTACTCCTCTCTTGGCAAGATGGTTTATTTTGCATCTTCCCCAATCTATATTAAAGAACGAGCAAGGTTCAAGGTGGTCACAAAGGTTGATGACGCTCAAACATTCAGACATTCATTGGTGTTCCCGATACATAGAGAATGTTACTATTGTTGACCGTTATGGAGAATTACCTAATGTACCCTTACTTGGCATTAGTGGAGGTATCACCGACAACCCCTGCTCATCCTTAAGAAAGTTTGGTTACGCCCGAAGGGATGTCCTGCATGAGATGCTCATTCAAGGTTTGGTATTTGACTACGAGAACGACGATCAAGGTCTTCGCCATAAATTTATCCGAGCTTGGAGGATGTTGAACAAGGTATATAGAAAGACATTGGGGCACAAGAATTCCATCCCTCTTGAGCCATACCTCAAATGGGTGCGAACTCGTGCTCAAATTCTTATGATGCCTTATCCCTCTATTCTCCCGGTAATCATTGAGCCTGTTATGGAAGGAGATGTTCCACACACTATCCTACATCCCGACATGCCCACCTCTCTTGAAGACTTACAAAGATATTGGATACAACTCAAGGGGGAGCGAGATACTTTCGAAGCCCAATTCTACGCTAGCGAGAAGAAGGTTTTGGAACTCACTAAGCAACTCCATGAGGAGAAGACTCTGAATGCATACATCGCACCAAAGAGGATGCGTACTACCTTTTTATCTTAGAGTTTTTGTATTATTTTGCCCAAAGAGGCATTGATGTACTCAAGCTTTAATTTATTAATATAACATGTGTTTCCTTTTTGTCTAAAACAAATTTGAATCTTTAAAATCCTTGAAATCATTGCATAAACATCTACCATTCATCATAACATAAGCATGTTTCTTGCAACAAGTCTCCTCATCTTTCTACTATTTATTTCAGTAAGATGGATCTCGAGCAAACGGTGAAAGACCTTCAAGCACAAAATGCTCAGTTTTAACAGATGTTCTTAACTCTAGCCAAAGGACAAGAAGAGTTGAAGACCTTGCTGGTTGAAGAGAAAAAGAAGAAAACGAAGAAAATAACTAGAGTTCTAAACATGGGAAGAAGATTCCAAGGGCAAGCAAGAAGGACCCTAGACTTTGCAACTTCATATGGTGAGAAAGACAATCAAGATGGGAAAGGAAAGGAAACAGTAGTCCAACCAGATTCAGAAGAGGAAGAGGAAGAAGAAGACTATTCTGAAGAACAATATCCTCCAGCCGACGATAAGTATAAGCATCTAGAAGAACAATTGAGTACAATGGAAATCCAAGAGTGCCTGGATTGGACATCGAAGAGTTAGGGTTAGTATATGGGATTGTCATTCCTCCAAAATTCAAAGCACCGGTGTTCACCAAATATGACAGAGTTTCATGTCTTAAAATGCATCTCCGGTCCTATGTGAGGAAAATACAACCTCACACTTCCAAAAAGGATTTATAGGTACACTTCTTCTAAGACAGCTTGTCTGGAACTCAACTTGATTGGTTTTATCAGTTAGAAAGAGCCAATGTTCATAACTGGGAAGATTGGCCGCCGCCTATTACAAACAATACCAATACAACGCTGATCTTGCGGCCTCCCGTACTTAACTCCAAAGTATGGCCATGGTTTCAAGTGAAGGCTTCAAGGACTATGCACAAAAGTGGAGGGACTTAGCAGGAAGAGTCCAGCCTCCCCTATCTGAAAGAGAGTTAGTAGACATGTTCTTGGGTACCCTGTCTGGTCCCTTCTTTAATCACTTGATTGGAAGTTCATCGACAGGTTTTACCGAATTGATATTGACCAGAAAAAGGGTAGAAGCCGGGATAAAGAATGGCAAGATTCGAAAATATACATCCTCTGTTGTTGTAAGAAAACCATTCATCCGAAAGAAAGAAGTTGATGCTGTATATCCTCAGAGAAATCAAGATAGGGCTGAACGCCGTCCAAAGGTGGGGGCTGTCATGATTCCTAAACCAGCGCCTGCTCAACAATGAAGCAACCAGCCAAGAACGGAAAGACCAGTCAGACAGTTCACCTGAATTAATATGAAACTATCTCAAGTATTTCCACATTTGTTAAGATCCAACCTAGTGACTTTGAAAGAAGCTCCAAAGAACCATAACACAACCTCTCCTCACTATCATCCTAATGCCCGCTGTGCATACCATTCTGAGAGTCCTGGCCATGACACTAATAACTGTTGGGCTCTAAAGAAAAAAGTACAAGACCTCCTTGAATCCAAAGAGATTGAACTCGACGCGCTAGAAATTCCCAATGTTATTACTTCCCCTATGCCCAAACACGGCCATAATACCAACACCATTGAGGAAGATATGTTTGTTACTTTAGTTGATGAACTTGTGACCCCACTCCTAACTATCAAAAAGAACTTATTGAATGTCGATGTATTCTCAGGTTGTGATGAAAGTTGTCATTTCTGTTTGTCCTCACCAACCAGCTATCATTTGTTAAAAGCAGCCATTCAATGCCTAATAGATGACAAGGAAATTTTGTTCGAGAATATTTCTATTCCAACTGTTTCTTATAATGATGTTTCCATCGTTACCATTTCCACCAATTCTTCTAGGGTCTCCACCAAAAGACCCGTTAGAATTACATCAGTTCTTAAAGTAGCTCCGTTGATAATTACAATGCCTGGACCAATCCCGTATTCGTCAGACAAAATTGTCCCTTGGAATTATAGAGGTGATGTCTACTACCACGGTATCAAGCAAGATTGGCCAGCTGCTGAAGATTTAAGTTTTGAGAAAGTTGACTCTGATATCAGTAACATCGCAGGGACTAGTAAGATAACCCGAAGCGGAAGAGTTTTCTCTCCAGAAATTACTCCTCCAAAAGCTATTTATGGACCCATAATCATTCTTGTTGTTGTTTCTCCTCTAAAGGTTATTCCCAGTCCTACAATCATCTCTGTTAATGCTCCTATTGACAAAGCTATTACAATCCCTGTTATCACCCCTACTGACATTCCTGCTGCCGAGTCAACCAAGACTCGAGGTAAAGGTATTCTGGTTGAGCCTGTTCGGACAAAGGCACAATCAATAGCTATCCCTGAGACCTCCCGAAAAGAGATGAAGGAGATTCTAATGATCATAAAATGAAGCGACTATAATGTAGTCGAGCAATTGGGGCATACTCCATCAAAAATTTCCACGATGGCTTTATTACTATGCTCTGAGGCTCAATCAAAGGCCTTGGTAAAATTCCTCAAAACTGCCCATGTACCCCAAGAAACATATGCTGATCAGTTCCAAGACTGTGTAGCCAGCTTGACTGCAGATAATGGCTTAGGTTTTTCAGATGCTGATTTAACGCCAAGAGGGAGGAAGCATAATGAGGCATTACATGTCTCAGTAAAATGCATGGGCATGACTTTGGCTCATGTCTTGGTGGACACCGGTTCGTCTCTGAATGTGTTGCCTAAAAAGGCTCTTCATAGGCTTGACTGTGAGGGGTTGACATTGAAACCAAGCAACATAGTAGTGAGAGCCTTCGACGGTTGAAAAAGGATGGTGCATGGGGAAGTGGACATCCCCATAAAATTTGGAACCCAAACATTTGATTCAACTTTTTATGTAATGGATATTCACCCGTCATATTACTGCTTACTAGGCCGACCGTGGATTCACAATGCTGGTGCTGTTACCTCTATGTTGCATCAAATGCTAAAGTATCCAATTCAGGGGAAAATCATCACCGTTCACGGAGAAGAAGAGTATATGGTCAGCCATCTAAATTCCTTCAGGTATGTAGAACTAGATGGTGAATTTATTGAAACTCCATTTCAGCACTTTGAAGAAGTCCCGCAGACTGTGGCAGTAACCAATGGAGTGTCTTAAGTCCCCAAGATTACAAGGCCTCCGCTCAAGATGTCATCTTTAAAAGATGCCAAGGCAGTGATAGAAGAAGGTGGGTGCATTATTTGGGGCCAACTCCCAGATATCCCATACAAATCTGACAAATTTGGTCTGGGTTTCACTTCAAGTACCCAGAAGGCTATATGTCGCGCTCGTGCCGGAGGACCACCCTTGAAGATCAACAATCACAAAGTCAGCACCGTGGAGGATGATGAAGACAGCTATAACCTATAGGATTGGATTTTCCTAACTGTCAGTGGAGGGGTCAGCAACTGGGAGGCTAGAGATTTTGTTTCGATCATTTTTATCCCACAGTAATTTGTCTTTAAATTTTGTCGGATCTGTAATATTAAACAATTCAGACTCTTAAAACCTTGTGTCTTACCCGAGGCGCAATGGTCCATTTGTAAGGGTTATCATCTTATTTCCATATGACATCAATGAATCATGGACGTTTTTGCATACAAACTTTATGCTCATTGTTTTTATTTTTACATTTTCATTTCTTTCAAAGATATCTATACTCTTACACACACTCACACTCACAATGCAGGTCTACATCCATTTGGAATCCCATGGGTAACGGTTCTGCTATGGCCTTTTGTGACTTTGAAAATTTAATACACCAAGACAAAGACGAAGGTGAGGAAGATTGTGAAGTCCCAGGGGAACTCGCTAGGTTACTACAACAAGAAGAGAGGACCATTCAGCCCCGCGAGGAACCCGTGGACACAATCAACCTAGGTACCGAAGAAGACAAAAGAGAAGTCAAGGTGGGTGCCAAACTGGAACCCAGTGTGAAAGAGCATCAGATTCAGTTGCTGCACGATTATGTTGAGATCTTTTCTTGGTCATACGAAGACATGCCGGGACTTGATGCAGATATTGTGGTACATCGTCTACCTACAAAAGAGGACTGCCCACCGGTAAAACAAAAGGTTCGTTGCATGCGACCAGATATGTCATAGAAGATCAAAGCAGAAGTCATGAAGCAATTCAACGCCAGATTCTTGGCCGTCACTTCCTACCCGCAATGGGTTGCCAATGTTGTTCTCGTGCCCAAAAAGGACGGCAAGGTACGAATGTGCGTGGACTACAAATATTTGAATAGGGCAAGCCCTAAGGATGATTTCCCACTTCCCCACATTGATATTCTAGTTGACAATCAGGCACAACACAAAGTGTTTTCCTTCATGGACGATTTCTCAGGCTACAACCAAATCAAAATGGCGCCTAAGGATATGGAGAAAACAACCTTTGTCACACAATGGGGCACATTCTTCTACAAGGTTATGCCATTCGGATTGAAGAACGCTGGGGCAACCTATCATCGTGCCATGGTATCTCTATTTCACGACATGATACATCACGAAATAGAGGTCTATGTTGACGACATGATAGCTATATCTCAAACAGAAGAAGAGCATCTTGATCATTTACAGAAACTGTTTGAGAGGCTAAAGAAATACAAGCTGAGGTTGAACCCAAATAAATGCATGTTTGGAGTAAGGTCTGGTAAACTCTTAGGCTTTTGTAATACCCCAAATTTGTCCTACCCCTTTGCCTTTATCTAGCTTACGCATCTTACACTCTTAATTTCATGTGCATACACAACATTAGGTCATTTGACACGTCATGCATCATTAATCAATAAGCTTAGCATTGGATCCATGGTTTTTAAAATCGAGGTTCCATCTTATGAAGGTTGCTTTTAGATGAGGTTCTCATTAATCATGGATTAAGGGTTTGCTTCCTTATGCTTGGAATTATCAGATAAATCTTGGGGTTTGGTCTTATAATTATCTTGGGTTTGTTCTCAGTGCTTGGGCTTGTTCATCATGTGAGGGGTAACTTCATTGTTACTTATGATGCAGGACTTTCAACTGGACTTCTTTCAAAAGGCTTTAAACTTAGACAAGAAAATTCTTTGGGTTCATGAAGTGAGATGTTTCTTTAGTGTGTTAGCACTTATCTTTGGAAGTTAGGGTTTATTTCCCTGTTCATGGGGTGATCAAGAGGCTCATTGGGTAAAGTCTTATTCTATGAGCATGAATAAGTGCAATTGGGTTTCTTTGGGGCTATCATATGGCATATTTCAACGTTAGGGCTTCATTGGATTTTGTCATTTGTCAAAGTATGGTCGGCTTGGTTATTTGGGTTACAAGTCAGTATTTTGAACCTTATACAAGAGTTTGGGGAGAAATGGTGGAATTAGAATATCACATCAAAGGTTTAAATCTTTTAACCAAAGTCCTTAAAAAAAATTGGGCTTTTTCCTTACCACCACATGGTTCTTACTCGAGCTTGCAAGTTTGAAGTGGAAAATAGAATTTCAAATACAATCCGGAGGAAAAAGAGTTTCGAATTTTATTCAAGGGAATATTATTTCATTACAAGATATTCATTACAAGATTGTATTCAAAATAATGTCCATTTACACCATTACCACAAACAGAATTACATAAAAATATTACAAGTTTTGACCAAACTCAGCTCACTACTTGTTAACCCTTCTTAAACCTATGCAAAACTTATCCATCTTCACTCTCATTCTTCTAAATTCCACGACCAATCTTCATGCTTATTACTTCATGGCTTAACTGTGCCTTTGCAACTTCTCCACTTCCAAACCTATTCAAGCATAAAGGAAAAAGAGGTGATTAATATCAAGACTGCCTTAACTAGAGGAAAATTAGGTAACCTGCTTTCACTTTAAAATTCATAAAAATCCAATTCCAAAATAGCCCTGCACATAAAAAAGAGTTTATAACAGTTTTTCTAACTTAACCAACCCAAAAAACAGTTACAACCAAAACTTCTTAACCACCCTATAACTACCATAACCGATGCCATCTCATCAACTTCATACCATAACAGAAAGCTAACTGTTAACCAAACTCTAACTAACTTCATAACAACCTCTAACTGAACTGTTAACTAACGGTTAACGGACTCAAGAAAAAAAACTCTAACAAAAATTCTCTAATTCAGTTGGAAACTTACGCAACAAAAGAGGAGTTATGGATCTCTCACTGGAACTGGCGTTTTAATCTCTCTCTCACCTTCATCCACCAGCAACCTTTCTTCATCCTCACTCCCGATTTCTCTCCCTCAAATTCTTTGCAAACTCTACCATTATTTCTTATTTTTTTTTATCTTCCACCTTCAGAAGCCTTCAACAATCTGCAGTATTCGTCGTCAGCACCTTCATTATCTGCAAGTTTCTTCCGCATCACCAGCGTGTCAATCTTCATTGCACCCCTGCATCATCATCTCTAAATGCGTCAAAAATGATTTCTTGTGCATCTTCCATTCATCTCCATCCTCGCTTTGATACTCTTCACACAGCAAGATCGGTGCGATAATTTCCTGCGTAACAACATCAACACAGGTTATTGATAAAACAGAAAGGAGCGGAAAGTTGGAAGAAACAGAAGCAATCTGTACTCGTAATCAGCGTAGGAGTCTCATCTCTAGTTTTCACGATTCCGCATCTCCGAAGGCGTCAAAGGTAAACACCAAAATTCTCTCTTCTCCTCTCATCTTCATTCTTCACCTTGGAGAATCACCAAAAACCAGAAAACTCTCCAACCTTTCTCTCTGAAAAAATCATGAAATCATCATCACCACCTTCATCTTCAACCTTCAACAAGGTCTTCACTTCATCTCGATTTTCTCATCAATCTTCAAGTATAGAGCATCATTTTCCACAACCGCAACAGCTTGATTGTTCATCATCACCACCGACATCTTCATCGACTTGTTAATCAACCTTCAACAACAACAAATCTTGAAGGCATTAACATCTATTCTTCAGGCATCTTCTACAATGAAATCTGCAGCAAGAAACCTCCACACCTACAATACCACGACTTCACATTATCTGAATCAGAATCAACAACAACACTGGTACACAAGAACATAGAGAGGAAAGAAAATACAAATCTCAAAGGAAGAAGAAGAGAAATATACGAAACAAAGCGATTCAGAAACGAAACGCGCACCTGAATTCACATCTCTGGATTTCTGGCTTCACTCTTGCATTCAAATCGTCGTCGGAGCGACTCCGACTGAGAAGAGAGGAATGAAGATGGTAGGTGTAGTGATCGTTCAAATCCACGACGAAGAGAAGCGAATCAAGCGGAGCTTCGAAGCAGAGAGGTGAGATGACGGAGTCGAAGAAGGCCGGATTATGAAGCCAAAGCGTAGAAGAGGAGAAACAAAAACGACGAGTCTCCGCCAAGTAACTCCGTCAACAGCACCATGCCGGATCTCAGAAGCTTCATCCATCAGCGGAGCAACGATTTATCAACGGCGATTGCGAAGCGAGTCTCATCGTTTCAAAAATCGATGGAAGAGATAGGCGGAGATAGGAAGAAATCGCCGGTAATGAGGGAATGGTGAGATCAGCGCGGCGGCTCGGAATTGAGTAAGAAGGGAATGAATTCTTGTTCACAGAAGCTTAAAAGTCACAATGCTAACCCTAAGTAGCAATGACACTGTATCCTCCCTTTTATTTTATGTTTACTTCAATTTCTATTTTATATTTTTTTAGACAATGCTGAAATAATACAAAAAAAATATGAGTTTTTTGTTGTAAGAGGGTTTAGTGATGGAATGGACCTAACCTCACTCTCTTCAGGCCCGCTACCATATTTTTTGGTATATCTCTTGGTTTCTGAACAAAATGAAATAATTTGGACCCTTGCTATTGGGTTATGCATCACATTACTTCAGCACCCATATTTCTAGACTTCATATCCCCTGACTCTTCTAACTTGTTTTTATTATTATTTCAGTTTTTATTTTAGTTTAATTTCTCTCTCAATTTGATAATGATACAAAATAATAGAATATTTTAGATTTCTTTAGAATTTCTTTTTAGAATTTCGATTAGAATTTTTTCTATTTTATTTTTCATATTTGGTAATCATTTTTATTGACTTTTTTAGTCAAGATTTTTGTGATAGCATTGATATAACTCTTGCAATATGGAATGCTCGGGGTTAATTCTTCAATCACTTGCCCAAGGGAACCTTGATAGAATTTTCTTACCGCTTGCACAATTTTGAAGAGGCAACGGACCTCCTACGTTCGGTATGGTCACAAATTTATTTTATTCTTCATTTTCGTACTTTATCGTAAACCATATGCATGCTAACATTAGGTAGATGTTTCCCTTTCACTCATCCTCAACTTTAGGTCTAGCAACGCACGATGACATCAGGTTTAGAAATAGGCTAATTCCCCTTTAACTTTTCTTCTCCTTTCGCATACGCATCTAAAACTAAAACTTTCTCTTTCTTTTCAAAATTCAGAACACTTAAAAAACTATTGATGAGAATCATGCTTTTGCTTAGTACGGGAAATGATAAGCGGGTCTCTTCTCGATCTTATTGTTCTTCATCTCAAGCATAGGTGTGGTTCAATTCTCAAAGACTCCTTTCATGACTAAGTAGAAAAATGGCTAATATCTCTCTCTTAAGGTCGACTAGTCATTATCTGCAACAAAATATAAACCAATTCAAATATATTGTGCGCTCGAGCACTTTCTTTAAAAAACCCTTTTCAGGTAAGGACACGATTAATTTACTTCTGTGCCAACGCATAAGTCTCCAAAGGTCGAGCTGCGGCAGAAGGCGAAATTAACTTCGTCCACAAAAAAACACGAACAAACAAAAACATATGAGCCGAACTACGGTAGCTTTGATTCCTCAAAACGGATACGTAGGCATTGGGGTAGGGCCCACGCGAGCATAATTTTATTTTCCCTACATTCTTTTCCCCTTTCTTTTGCATGCATTCTCCCTCCAGTAGTATAATAAACAGTAAGCATAGATTAAACACACCCATAAGATAGATAACAAGAGTGGATACCGTAGAGTACTACGGGCGTGTGGGGTGCTAATACCTTCCCCTCGCGTAACAGACTCCCTTACCCGATCTATCGGTCGCAAGACCGTGACTTCTCCCTTCTCAGGTTTTCTCGATGTTTACCTTTCCCTATTTGTGGGATAAAAGACGTTCGATGGCGACTTCATTGTTTTGATGATTTTCAGCCGGTTGTTTCAGCTATGTTGTTAGCAATAAAGGTATTGAAGTCGATCCTGCCAAGGTAAAAGCAATACAAGAGATGCCTTCTCCTCGTGCCGAGAAGGAATTCAGAGGATTCTTGGGACGTTTAAACTACATAGCCAGATTCATTACTCACTTGACAGCTACTTGTGAACTAATCTTCAAATTACTGAAGAAAGATCAAGTAGTCAAATGGAATGATGAGTGCCAAACTACTTTCGACAAAATCAATGAGTACCTACAAGAGCCTCCTGTTTTGATGCCACCAGTCGAGGGAAGACCATTGATCATTATCTTATTGTTTTGTAAAATTCAATGGGGTGTGTGGTGGGGCAGCATGACGAGTCTGGCCTAAAAGAGCATGCTATTTATTACCTGAGCAAAATATTAACCGACTGCAAAATAAGATATTCACTGCTCGAGAAAACTTACTGCGCTCTAGCATGGGGTGCTCGCCGGCTAAGACAGTATATGCTGACCCATACTACCTTGTTGATATCTAAAATGGATCCAATAAAATACATCTTCGAGAAACCTGCCCTCTCTGGGAGAATAGCGAGATGGCAGATGATCCTGATAGAATATGACATACAGTATACTACCCAAAAAGACATAAAGGGCAGTGTACTAGCTGATCACCTTTCTCACCAAGTTGTGGAAGACTACCAGTCCATCAAGTCCAAATTCCCAGATGAGGACATCATGATGGTAAACAACTGTGAAGAATTCAGACCATATGACAGAACTGAACAAGGATCCCGATGGACCCTGGTTTTTGATGGGGAATCCAACGCACTAGGCAATGGTATTGGTGTTGTACTCATATCTCCTGAAGGATGTCATACTCCCTTTACGGTAAGACTCTGCTTCAACTGTACAAACAACATGGCAGAATACGAAGCGTGCATTTTTGGTCTCAAAGCCGCCATAGATTTGGGGATCAAATCCTTAAACGTATACAGAGATTCAGCTTTGGTCATCAACCAGATCAAAGGGGAATGGGACACCAAACACCCTAACCTTATCCCTTACAAAGAACACGTGTTGACATTGCTCCCATATTTTGAGAAGATTACCTTCGAGCATTTCCCACGAGAAGAAAATCAGCTAGCAGACGCATTAGCCACAATGTCCTCCATGTTTAAACTTAAATGGGATAACGAGGCTCCCCAGAACACCATTGAACGAATGGATGAACCAGCTCACTGTCACGAGATTAATACTGAAGGAGTAGTGGACCAGCCTTGGTTTCACAAGGTCAAAAGGTATCTTGAGGCTCAAGAATATCGGGAAGGATCTTCAGTCAATGATAAGAAGTTCTTAAGGAGATTCTCTTCTAAGTTCTTCCTTAGTAATGGCATTCTCTACAAACGCAACCATGACTATGTGTTACTTCAGTGCGTAGACACGGTTGAGGCACAAAAGATCATGGCTGATC
This sequence comes from Vicia faba, assembly GCA_948472305.1. Lineage (NCBI taxonomy): Eukaryota > Viridiplantae > Streptophyta > Magnoliopsida > Fabales > Fabaceae > Vicia > Vicia faba. Next base: position 1,310,121,502 of record OX451740.1, on the reverse strand, counting down.
TACATGAGGGCACTTTTGGAACCCATTCCAGTAGGCATATGATGGAAAAGAAGATCCTACGAGAAGGCTATTATTGGTCTACCATGGAAGCATATTTCTATCAACACTCTCGAACATGCCATAAGTGTCAGATTTATGCTGACAAGGTGCACGTACCTCCAGTTCCTCTGAATGTCTTGACGGTTCCTTGGCCTTTTGCTATGTGGGGAATCGATATGATTTGGGAAATTAAGCCAACGGCCTCTAATGGACACTGCTTCATCTTAGTGGACATTGACTATTTTACAAAGGGGGTTGAGGCAGCCTCTTTTGCTTCCGTGACCAAGAATGTTATAGCCCGGTTCATTAAACAAAATATTATCTGTCGGTACAGTATCCCAGAGAGGATCATCACAGACAATGGTAAGAATCTTAACAACACTATGATCACTGCCCTGTGCAAGCAATTCAAGATCCAGCACCACAATTCTTCCTCTTACCGGCCAAAGATGAATGGTGTTGTCTAAGCCGCAAATAGGAACATCAAAAAGATCATACAGAAAATGACAGTCACGTACAAAGACTTGCATGAGATGCTATTGTTCGCTCTCCACGGTTAGCATACCACATCACGCACATCAACTGGGGAAACTCCATACTCTCTGGTATATATAATGGAGGTTGTCTTGCTTATTGAGGTCCAGATCCCCTCTCTGAGAATTATGAAGGATGAAGGGCTAAACGAAGAAGATTAGGTCCAGACTCAATTTGATCAACTGAACTTGATTGGTGAGAAAAGGCTTACTACTGTCTGTCATGATCAAATGTATCAAAAACGGATGATCAAGGCTTTCAACAAAAAGGTCAGACTTCAAGTATATCAAGTCGAGGATCTGGTGGTCAAACGTATCATACTGCCGCAAGGTGATCCCAGGGGAAAATTGACTCCTACATACGAAGGACCTTTTGTAATCAAAAGCATATTCTCTGGTGGAGCAATGATCTTGACCACCATGGATGGCGACGACCTGCCGCACCCCGTGAACACAGACATAATCAAAAGATACTACGCATAAAGAGACCCGCTAGGTTGACACACCTAGGAAAAATAAGGGCATCCCGGCAAACCAAAAAGCTTCGGGCAAAAATTAGGGATAAAACAAAAAAATATGTACACCCGGCAAGTTGAAAACCCAAAAGGGCGACTTGGGAAAAAAAGGGTATCCCGGTGGACTGAAAACCTGAAAGGGCAGTCCAGGAAAAAGTTAGGGAATTAAAGCGTATGATTATGTCCTGTTGGGTCACCTTACTGACAACCAGAAAACTCGACGGTTCTGATCAATTCAATCAGCTTCGGACAATGCAACAAATGGATAAGATGCTCAGAGACACAAAGGCTATAGCAGAATGGGAATCCCATGGGATTATTTCACATAGCTATCTTTTCTTTGTATCAAATTTTCATTTTTTACGACGGCATTCTCTTACTAGAATGTTTGTCTCATTGTACAAAAAATACTTACTCAAAATAAATACAAAGATACCCCTTTGAAAGTGTAAAATTATTTATTTTTCTTTACTCTTGTGTTTTGTTTACAAAAACGTCAAATAATTTATTTTTGAACATATGCATTTGAACATAATTACTGTTTACAAATGAACAAAATAAAAAGACAATCACTGATGGCTTTAAGGTAGGGAAATCTCTCTAAGTTGTTTCCATAAAACCCCCGCAGTGTGCAGTTTAATCCCCAGCGGAACAGGGCTTCCAGTTATCAATCCCCGGTAGAAGTCACCAAATTTCTCAAGATTCTCCAACAGGATTTCACAAGAAGTACACGTCGTTTCCCTTACAACAGAGTTTATTTCTCTAAGCAGAAGCTTATCAACACTTCAACTTCACAACATGAAGACTTACACTCCGCATCCTTAGCAGCAGTCGAGGATTTATTTTCCCCAATCCAACAGCAGTGCAGCAGATTAGCTCACATACGCACACATCACATCCAAATATCATAAACATCGATAACACGAAAGAATTATACCTTGCATTTCATACAACATGACATTGCATATTAGCTAACATTTTACCCTTTCCAGGATAAGGTTAATCAACAGATACCATTAACAACGTTCAAAGATCTTCAAATACTGTTCAGATATGCTCCAGACACGGATGCCATTCTGATACTCATTCAGATTCCTTCTCAGATATAGTTCAGATACGCTCTAGATACAGATGCCATTATGATACTCATTCAGATTCCTTCTCAGATACAGTTCAGATACGCTCTAGACACAGATGCCATTCTGATACTCATTCAGATTCCTTCTCAGATACAGTTCATATACGCTCCAGACACGAATTCCATTCTGATACTCATTCAGATTCAAGCTTTCAGATACAGTTCAAATATGCTTCTGATATGGATGCCATTCTAATACTCATTCAGATTCAATTTTCTAGATATAGTTCAGATACGCTCCAAACACGGATGCCATTCTGATACTCATTCAAATTCATTCTCAGATACAGCTCAGATACGCTTCAGACACGGGCGCCATTCTGATACTCATTCTGATTCAACTTTCAAATACAGTACATATATACCCCAGACACGGACGTCATTCTGATACCCATTCAGGTTCTCTTTCAGATACAGTTCAAATACGCTCCAGACGCGGATGCTATTCTGATACTCATTCAAATTCAACTTTCAGATACAGTTTAGATACGCTCCAGACACGGACGCCATTCTAATACTCATTCAGTTTTAACTTACAGATACGGTTCAACAACCATTTCTGGATGGCATCTACAAGCCCATATCCAACAACTTTAAATTATCTCTCAAAATGGCATATTTAAGCCCATTCCTTATACCATCAACCATCACATCGATGAGTGCAAATTTCTGGGCACTTTAATGTCCAATCATCTTCCACCTTCGAGTCACGAATGGCAAAACTCGCCAATATAACTCTTCAGGCTTAAGAAGATTGAACAGGGGCAGCTGTTATACCCCAAAATTTACCCTCTCACTTATCAATAATTTTCTCACAAGATCTCATTTGGCTCAAGACTGCACTAGGGTTGATCAGCTCAAGACACCTCCTTAAGCACTAATGACCAAAATTTGGGTTTGAGTTTGCACAAGGATATTTGGACTTCCAATGCCCCATATGACTTTCATGGATCATTATGGACCCTCAAGATTACTCATGTCAAGTTTCAAGCTTTGGATCACACTTTTGCTCAGTCAATTGAGCAGTTGACCTAAAAATCAACTATATTGGGGAAAAGTCAACTATGGCCAATTTACAGTCAAACTTCATAATTTTTTATCCACATCAAAATTTTAAACTCATATGTATCATTTGATCAAGTTTGGACCATAACTCCTCAAGAAATTTGTATAAATCTTCAAAAGGGAAAAATTGTCAAAATTAGGGTTTTGATTGGGAAAGGGCAATTTCTAATTTTTGACCTAGCAAATGATCAATTGGTTTAAGGCATGATCTCAAGAGTCCAATTGCATAATTTTTACCTAATGACATAGCTCAAAACATTTCTCAAGTCCAATGGATTGACAGATCAATTTTCAGTCAACTGATCAAAAGTCAACTGTATACTGAAAAGTCAAACTTTGACTTTTTGGCCAAAATCAAATGCCAAAGATCACAATTAATCAAAGTATGTCAAAATATGAAACTTGTTCATAAAAAATCTAAAATTCAAAATTCCATTTTGAAAAGTTAAAATTTCTAAGAAATTTTTCTAAGTGTTGGAAATTTCTTATTTTTTCATAACTTTGAGCAAACTTTTCACCATGATGCAAGCTGATTTAAAAGAAACTTCCAACATGAAAGTTGTAGATCTCCACGAAATATACAAATTTTATTCACACAACTTCTTCCAAAAGTGCTTTGATCTCAAGTTATAATTTTAAGAACATGTGGTCATGAAACAAAAAACTTAGTGAAGTTTTGCCCTAATTTGGTCAGGATTTTGACCCAACTTCATGGCACTTTTTCATATAGTTCCAAGGATAATATTTAAAAGAAATTCAAAGATCGGTTATAGAGAATATTGCAAGCTTTCCAAAATGTCAAAGAAATCCTTGAGATCATTCTTGAGTAGGGAGAATCGAAGAGATGAAGTTAGGGTTTTATCACTTGAATTGCGAGTCATTTTAAGATGAAGAAATTCAAAATTCAAAGTTGTGCTGCATAACCTTTACTTTGCAGGCCTCAAACTTGTTAGGAACTCCATAATTAATGGCTTTCACAGCTGTTAGAGGTCTCATTTCAAGCATTCAATGCAAGGCCATGCTTTATATCCATTTTAGGAAGAAAGTGCACATTGCCATTTTGATAAAGTGACTTTTTACACAAAACTTATTCTTGAGCCTTGAACTTGTTCTCTTCTGATCATACAAGTCCCATAACCCACAAGAAACTTGTTAGACACTTACAATCACTTAGCCCATGCTTGTACCTCACATTGAAACTTGGTTTCCCACTTTTCTTCAAAATCAAGTAACCTAACAATTAGCTGAAAACTTGTACTTCTGATTGCCCAAACCACTCCATTCCCTTTTCTTATAGATACACAAACCATTTGCCATAAAACACAGAATGCTCAAGCGCTGAAAATACCTAGAACTCAGAATCACCAAAAACACTTCAAAACTTGTCATTTCTGAGTTTTGAAACCAATCTTCAAATCTACTCATGCGTTTTTTTGCCTTTTGCTTTCAAAAGCTTCTAAACAACATACACAAACTATCCCAACACCTGCAGCACCACTGTAACACCTCCATCATCATACACCATTTTCAAAAATAGAGCTTTGCACTTGGACTTCTCCAGAACTCCTCAGGCACTTTCAGTTCAAGTTAAGCATCCCTTTAGCTTCCTGGGAACTTGAGGAAGCTAACCCAATCATTGGAACTCAATGAAAGCTTCTCAAACTCCAAACTTGATACCCTCTTACAAGGTAAATTTTCTAACTTTGGAACTTTTTATACATGAATCATCAATGATTTATTTGTGAATGAAACATGTAGGTATCATTGCCCTAAAGTTAACCATGTCCATAGTTTCCATTAACTTTTCTTGAGCTTAGAGAATTTTAAGATTGAAATTTCTGAGATTTTTAGGGTTCAGAATAGGGCCATTAAAATTCATGTTTATCTTTGAGCTATAGTTTTAATGCTTTACATTTCTGAAACCGTGAGGAAACTTGCCCAAAGTTTCATGTTTACAGTTTTCATTTTTGTTGAGATTTGAACAAGTTACAGAGGTTCTGGCTGGGCGTGAGGTTGAAGATGAAGTTGGCCTCAGGAACGTGTTTTCCTTATGTATTTATTGTTAATTTATATAAACGGATGTATAGCCACCCCAGTGGTAGAAGGGCGCTCCTGTAACCAGAGGGACATGGGTTCGAGCCCCAGTGGTACCCTTTTGGTTTTTTCACATTTTTTGCATTTTCTGATTTTTTTTCTTTTTGGCAGGCGTTGGGCCTCCCTTTGGGCCTTATGTTTTTTTCTTGTTGTTAACCCTCTTGCAGGCTGTTCACACCCTTGGCCCAATTTTTATTTTCTTTTCTTATTTTCTTAATTATTTTTCTAATACTAAAAAATCATAAAAAATACAAAAATAATAGATATACATTTTGACATAGTTTATTTATTTTTCTCACACAAAAAATCATTTTATTAATCATACTTTATTTATTTTTATAATTATCTTTGTAAATTTAATTAAAAATATTTTAGTTCTTTCCTTTTATACCACTTTAAATATCTTATTTTAATATATAAAAAGATCAAAAATATTTTATAATACCATAAATTATTTTAAAAGATAAAAATACCAAAAATACTTTTCTTACAAACTTATTTTTCTTTTAATCAATTAATAGATTAGGGTTTTACTTAATTTCTTTTCCTAGTAAAATTAGGTTTACTTGTTATTATTTTAATTAACTATTTTCTTTTAATTAATTAGGTTAAAACAAACTCCCTTTTCCTAAAAAATCCAAACAAAAATATCTATTTTCTTCATATTTATATTCTTGTACATTTGTTTATTTTGTACTTTATATTCATTTAATTTCTTGTACATTGATACCAATTCAATATGGTTGTAATAGATTAATTAGGTTTATTTTCTTGCCATCCTCATTTATAATTTGTACTCCCCCTCCCACAAGTATTGTAATAGCGTAGTAACTTTAAATTTCACAATTTATCGCTTTTAAATACAAATGTTAGTAATTAGGGTTTGTATGGAAAGACTAAAGCCAATGCTTAGAAAACCCTAATCCAAGACAAAATCAAGCATGAAAACAATACATTTGCATACAAGCACCCCCTAGGGTAAATCCACTTGGTTTCCTTAAAAAATGGCCATATTACGCATGTGAGGTATCTTAGCAAAAACAAGCAAAATATAAGATCATAGTCCCTCGATGACGCTATCTATATTGCCTTTCAAATGATCTTAGTCCCTAAAAGAGAATGCTAAGATACGTTGCAACATTGCTAATCATGGTTATACGATGACCCACGCCCGTCCCGTTAACATCCAAAGATAGGGTTGCTTACCAAATCAATGGTAAGATAACAATGTCAAAGGAGAGAGGAAATAAACATGAAAGACTTTTGAGTAGGTAGAGTGCTCCTAATTACTTGCTTAATTTCAAAACAAACATCCTTGCTATTTTTTCAAAACAAACACCTATAATTTCAAAACCTCTTGCAAAACTTGAAAACATTTTCAAAAGATCAACATCTTTGTATACATTGTTATGAACGAGAATCATTACAAAGATTTCCTAAACAATGGCCTCTTTACAAAATACTTTCAAAAACCACACAAAGAACAATTTCAAACAAAAGCAAGTGATCTAGCAAGTAACTAAGAGGCCATGGAAAACCATGGATAAAAAGGGTGCTAATACCTTCCCTTTTCATGATCTACCCCCCAAACTCAAGAAATAATCTCAAAGGTCTTTCCTGTGCTTTTTCACATTTCCTTTTGGATAAAAAAATAGTCGGTGGTGACTCTTGCTAACTGTAACATTTGCAATCAAACGTAAAACCTTCAAGTCAGTTCTACCACCGTATCACAGAGGACATGCCAATCTAACTCTTCGGGTTTAAGAAGATTGAACAGGGGCAGCTGTTATACCCCAAAATTTCCCCTCCCATTTCATTTAAGGTATCTCCTCATGCTCCTAGGGTTTTCATTTGCTCAAGCTTACTCCAGAATTGATCAGACAAATTCTCATCCTAAGCAATGGACCTACAACTAGGGTTTCATTTTTATCAAGGAAGGTTAGACTTATAAGGCCTTAATTGGATTTCATGGTCCCTCATATGTCTCCAATAATGCGCATGCCAAGTTTCAAGCCTTGCATCACAAGTTTGCTCAGTCAATTGCTCAGATGATTGAAAAATCAACTGTATTAGATAAAAAGTCAATTATGGTCAACATACAGTCAAACCTCAAGATTTTTGGTCAACATAAATATTTTAAAGTTATATTCATCATTTGATCAAGGTTTGATCATGATTCATCAAGGAAACTCAAGATTCATCAAAAGTCAAAAGTTGCTAAATTAGGGTTTTCTTAAGGAGAAGTCAACTGAACTTTGACCAAGCACAACTTCCACATGCTTCATTAGATTTTTCTCAACCAAAGATCATTTTGAAGTAAATTCAATTATATACAACTTTTTCTCTATAAGCTCAAGTCCAAAAGATGCTTCATTTGAGAGATATGGGCCAAAACATTATAGGTCATTTTAAAAGTCAACAAAAATACACTTTTTGTCAAGGCGACTTACATCCAGATAAAGTCTCCAAATGCAAAAATGATTAACATAGATATTGTATAGGACATCATGAGCTTTTCAAAAATTCAAAGGTCACCTTCAAAAGATAAAAAATGATAGAGTTATGATTGGTTCAAGTTATGAAATTTTGAGAAAATGCATGAAACCAAAACTGACCAAACTTGGAATTTTGGGCTAATGGGATAATATTTCAAGATCCATGTGTGTTACAGGTCTCATAATAAACCTCTAAATCATTTCATACACCCCATGGATTTTTTATTCTACTTATTTTTATTTTTATTTTTATTTATTTAAAGTCAAAATAAAATAAGACAAAGTCAAGCCTTCTTACAAAGGTCCAAGCCCAACATGTTTGACCTAATTTCTTCATTATATATCCTCATCATTTCAGACATCAAGACACGAAACTTTTGCAAAAGAAGTTATCCCAAAAACATCCAAAATTCTCAAAAATAGGGTAAACTTCCAACCCTAATTGCAACCACTTTAAAAGCAAACCAACCTTCCCAAACAACTTCTAAAGTATTGTAGGGTAATAATGGACCAACCTTCAAGATCCAAAGGGCCTGGAACCCTCATACATGCCGCGTCAATTTCTCATCTTGCATGAATTCATATTTTTGTTTTTCTTTGTGTTTTTATGCATACTAACCTTGCTAATGTTTTTATGAGGTATCAATATACAGGAAAAACCCATCATGTGAGCCCCATGATGGCTGAATCACAAACTGATATGCTTGGTCCATTTCATATTATTTTAGTCGTATCTCATAACCTAGCACGATTTGGCCAAAAACAACACTTTCATTGAATTTGCATGGCCTGATTTAAAGGGCGGGGGAGGGTCATTTTAATGAATTAATGTGTGTTATTTTGCAGGGGGCATAAACGATCTCACCGGAGAAGACGACCGGATCTAGGGCTCCGGCGCCTCTTCGGTCCACTTTTATAATATATTGATTCATTTCTATTTGGTACACGGATGAGGGCGTAGTACCGATGGTCATGGTGTTGGCCTGTAAGCGTAAGGGTGTGGGTTCGATACTTATGCTTCAAAATATTTTTGCTATTATTTTCTAATCTTTGAAGGTTATAACATACAACGCACTAATCCCATTACCCTAACGCAAGCGCGCGTTTGGCGTAGTGGCAAGCCTTGTTAGGCAGGAGGCTAAGGGCGTGGGTTTAACACCCACCCCTGGAATTTGTTTTTTCCGTTTTATTTTCTAACCCTATTTTTATTGATTTTGCGCCCCCTGTGTATTTTTGAAAAACTAACTCTTTTTCTCTTAACCCTAATTTCACTTAACCATAAAACAATAAAACCTTGTTTTCACAAACCAAAAAAATAATTGTTTTTTTGTAAACCCTAAAAAATGATTAGGTTTTAGGTTTTCATTAATTTTTTTTTATTTCAATTAATCTATTTCTTTTAATTAAAATCAACTAGTTTTTTTAGGTTTAATTAATTAATTATCATAAACCTCTTTGTTTAAAAAACCATCAAAAACATTTATTTTTCTCGTCTATTTTTCTTATTTGATTTTCATAGATTAAATTGTATAGGTTCGCGAATGTAATTATCTTTTGCTTTTCTTCCTTATTATGTATCTGCCTCCCGATATGTAATAGTTAGGTTTGCCTTTGGCCACTTTCTATTATGAATCTTCCCCGAAGCGTTGTAATAGTTTAAGTTTATCTTTTCTTCCTTTACTGTGTTTATGACCTTTAATGTCTTTAATGTATTTATCATACTATTGCTTAGTAACTAGGGTTGTATAGAAAGACAAAAAACCCAACAATAGAAAACCCTAACTTCAAAGATAAATAATCGAATAGAAATCACTTGCACACTCGCACCTCTAGGGTAAGCTCCCTTGTCGCCTCGAAAAATAACGGTCAAGTCCCTCGAACGTAGGGATGCCTTAGCAAAGACCCTCAATCAAATTATCATTGTAAAAAAGATCATATTCCCTCGATGACCCTTAGATGTTACCTTCCGAAATAGATCTAGTCCCTCGAGTTGCCTACGAATAAAATGATGACAATCCCTTACAAAAGTTGCTAAAGCATCCTTACGAGTTGCCTTCAATGACCGTACGATGACCCTCACCTGTCCCTTCACATCCAACGATAGGGTTTCCTACTAACTAATGGTACATATAGTAGTATCTAAAGGAGAAGGAAAAGTACAAGAACAACCTTGAGTGGGTAGAACCTTTAATCGCTTGGTCACAAAACTTTCAAACATAAACACTTTCAAAATACATTCAAAAATGCTCTGTATACACTCTTAAGGTAAATAAGAGTCATTATAAAGTCTGTCTTACATTGGCATTCAAAACATTTTCAAACACACACACAAAACAAATTTTCAAAAGTAAGCTAAGCGATAAAGAGCCCGTAGATAACTACGGATGGAAAGGGTGCTAACACCTTCCCTTTTCATAACCTACCCCCCGAAATCAATATCTATCAAGGTATTTCCTGTAATTTTCACCCTTTCCTTAATAGATAAAATAAAAGTCGGTGGCGACTCTTGCTATCTGCAACATTTGCGATAAAATACAAAACCAAGTCAGTTTTCCCACCGTATTACAGTACCCTATGAGGAAGATAAGAGATAAAAGAGAATATCAGAATAACCGTTTTACTTGTTTTATAGATTATATTTTAAGCTTTGGAATCATAAAAGAAAGATGTATACTGTTAAATCGATGGTTTAGGTTTTGCTTGAATTTTTCTAAAATAGGTTTTGGGCTGATGTTGAGCAAGATGTCACAACATCTTAATCAATTGTCAAGAAAGGTTTTCTGTCATGTGTATGAGAGAGATGTTAAGTCAGATGTCATGGAATCTTGGCCTGTTGTGCAGCAGGTGCTACTGTTTTGTTTCCTTGAAGATTTGATTGAAAATATGAGATTCAGGAATATTCTAGTACTCGTGCAGGTGCAGCAAATCAAGGATGTTTTAGGAACAAGTGCAGATTTGACTGTCTCATTAAAAAGGATCTTGGAGACTTTTTAGGAAACTTTAAAAGATTTAATTCTATTTTTATGTAAAGATCTTGCAGTTGATTTAAAAAGAGAAGATTTGATTTGATTTGAAGAGTCCATGCCCGTAATGCAAGAGTATATAAATAAGGACTTGCTATGACCTAAAATAGCAAGCATTCACATTGAAGAAACCATGGGTGCAACATAAGGATTAGGGTTTTAGGAGTCTTTTGAGGTTTTGACGTTTGTGTTCTTCGTATGTCACTCATGTATCTTTTGATGCATTGAGTTTGACTGATTGTTACTGATAAGTGCCAAAAAGTAGTTATTTTGTATATATGTTTTGTGGCACTTACCAGTGGAGCCCACTGAGCATAGTGATCCCTCTAAGAGCATTCTTTAGCGCACTGCATCAGTTTTGACATATTAGCAGAACCATCATTTTGGAGCCTGCTAAGCGCGAGTAGCCCGCTTAGCGAGATTTAGGCGGTTCAGTGTGTTAAATAAGTGTAGTCCGCTTAACACAATGAGCCTGCTAAGCGCGGTCTGCTGAGATTTATTTTATAACTTTCATTTTATTCATTTCTAGGTTATGGTTTTGGGGGTGTTTTTGTTCTCCCAACTCCATCAACTCATTTTTTGGTAGATTTGCTTAGAAAAATACAAATGAAGCTTGAACACGGATGATCTGGGGTGGATTTCTCATCGATTGGGCGCTGACAAATCGAGAGATTTATGGTTCATTTATCTTCTTATTTGTGTATTCTTCATTTGTTGGGTTTTGTATATGTATTTACTTTGAAGTCATGTATATTTATCGCCCATGGCATTATATAAAGCTTGCTTTACAAATCTTTGTCGTTTATTATCCTGTATTTCTGCTGTGTACTTTGGGGTTTAGGTTGTTATAGACACATATTGCTCGAATTCTTATCTAGTATGATTATATAATAGTGTCTAGATTATAGAAATATATTTATAGCTATTATTCACTTGGGTATTTGTGCTTAATTCCTCTATCTTGGTTGTGTTGTGCTGAGAGATCGTCGACCCGAGTAACACGATGGTCTTCTATGTTATTGAGGTTGGTTGAGAGATCGCCTCCGAGATGATACATTGGGTCTTATGGTTGATACGTGATGAAATTGATGAGTATTGTGGGTTGATTATAACTATTCGATAGGTTTAAGTTTGTGAGGAGTGGATTATATGCATGCTTGATAATTTTCTTCTCTCCGAAGAATGAATTCTTTTTCTGTTCATAGTTTAATTCCCACATTTACTTTAAACCCATTTTAACCCAAACTTATTAACGAGAGATTTATCAAATGATAATGCAGTTGCAGTAATCCCCGTGGAGATGATATGATAAAACTAAAAACTTACTTACTTTTGCTTGCCGCTTTACATCACCAATAAAATGGCGTCGTTGCCTGAAATTGGTGTTTTTATTGGATCACATTGCGATAGTTTCTTTGTTTTTGAGTTTTGCACATAATGTCCATATTGTGAATATTGTGTAAATATAAACTTGTGTATATGGATATTTTTATATGTTTACCAAACTTATAAATTGTTACATGTTTTTGATACTTGTATATGTTTGTTTCTCTTCAAGTTTGCTATGTGTTTGGTTAGATTTCATTGTTGTGTAAAGAGAAAACTTGGAGAAATGTGTATAAATAAAAGGCGTCGAGCTTACGACGTAAAATAAACATGTTTTATTATTTTCTTTGTGTTAGTTTAGGTAGTATGTTGATTGTTGTTTAAACAAGTTGAAATTAGACCTTTTTTATAATTTCAATCTTCACTTTTCAACTTGTTTATTCACTTTCACCTGTTTTTTTCCAAAAGATTTCTTTTATTAGCTTGAAGAAATGTGTATATATGTAAATCCTGTTTAGTAGTGTAGTTGAGATTGTGTAAGCGAAAGTGGAGGTTGCATTAAAATTGCAATTTGTTGTCCTATTTTTCTGCATCTGGTGTAGCGCGCTTAGCGCGGGTATGGCCGCTTAGTGCGCTCTGCTGTGTTGCGCCAGTAAATTCTTTTTGTTTCACTTGACATTTTGTTTTCCCACTTTCACCATGGATATTTAGAATACATAATAAATGGTATTTATTAATTCTTTTGTTAATTGTTTGGATTCCAATTTTGGTCCGGTAACTTGAAGAATTTCGAGGTGATTTTCTGATTTTGATTGATTCACGCATAGTAATGATAGTTTTTGAAGTTGGTACACGCCTGGTACTCGTTTATCGCTTTCTATAGCATAACATGTTTATGAAACTCTTGATTTGTGTAATTACCATACAATTCATTCTTTTTTCATTACTTCCTTTTAATTGAATCACTTTAGTTCCTTTTTACCCCCAAATGTGAGGAAGCTTTCCATTGTTTATATATGCTGGATGCCACAATTCTTGTTTTAACTAGATTTCATTATGTTTAATCTTTTTTTTTGTATTGATTGTATGAAATCATGAAAAATGATCAAGGTATTTTGTTTGATTTCAAGCACAACTACCTAGCCAAATAGTTAATTCACCTTGTGATGTGTGAATTTTTGTTAACCCCTTTTGAGCCCTTTTTGTCAATGTCCATGTTATTTTTGAAATTAATGCTTCTCTATGAGTGTTTGGTTTTCCTTTTTGAATGGATATTGATTCATTGTTTCTTGAACCCTCAACCATGATTTATGGTTTAAATTTTTACCTTGCCTTATAAAGTAGGGAGTTTTCACTTTAATGTTGGTTGAATTCAAGTTGGGGAGAGAAGTGTCACTTATGTTATTGGTTGATACACGGTTGTGAAAAAGAAATATAAAATAAATAAAAAAAGAGAAAGAAAATTAAAGAAAAAATTGAAAAAGCTTTGAAAAAGAAAAACAAAAGGAGTATGGAATAATGGTGTGTTAATAAGAATTGTGATTGGTTTGTGAAATTTGGGATTATGAAGAAGTTTGATTGAAATTTTGTGTTTTAACTTTTGTGAGTTGATCACTCTCTTACGTTTAGGCAAGTTTTTGTTTCGATTAACCTTGGGAATTATCCATTGTTTGTCAACCAAGCCACATTACAACCTTGAAAAGCCCTTGTGATTCTTGCCTTTGTATTCTCAATATGAGTTTTTGGATGAATACATAATTTATTGTTTTGTTTGCAAGATTGTTGGACGAGTGTCAAAGTCCTCGCCTTTGTGTGTTTTTTATCTACCGATGAATTTTTGCTAGGTGTGATTCATGATTAAGCATGTTTTGTTTTAGAATGTTTTGTATGATTTTTGTACTTAGGATTTGTTTCGTTCACATGTTATTGTTGTAGAATAGTGGTAAGTATGCTTTTCATGTACGGTTTTAATTGAACCATATATTTGTTTTTTTTTAAACCTGTTGATTCATGACTCTTTGGTTGATTACTTTTTTTCTTTGAGTTGTTTGGCCTTGTTTGAGGATACACAATTTCAATTTAGGAAGAGTTTTATAAGTGCCAAAAAATGTAGTTATTTTGTATATATGTTTTGTGGCACTTGTTAGTTATTTTATTGATACTCTTTGAATAATTCACCGCTTTATTTGTAAATACATTTAGTTTACGAATATTTGTGTTTTTATGTACATAGTGTACATTTTGATAGATTTTACTTCTTTTTTAGGTATTTGTTGCATATTTGGAGCATCTAGAAATAAGGCGTCAAAGGCACGACTCTAGATGCATGTTTTCAGAATAAAAATGTTGTTTTGGAAATTTTTGCCCATGTAGCGATAGAAATGTTGAGACTAAGCCATTGGATTGACTTAACTCGTACAAATCAAATAAAAATCTCCACATGCTTTATTGTTTCCAAAGGAAATGGGAAAAGAGAGAATAAATCCAAAAGAGAAGGGGATAATCTAGGTACGGGGGTTGATTATGTAAAGGGAAGATATTAGCACCCTAAACATCTACGGTACTCCGCAGGAACCTATTTGAAAATATGTGTATTTTGGCTATAAAAGGTGTATACAAAATAAGATGGTGGAGATGAGAAAAGAAGTATTATTTTTTTACAATTTTTGTACCCGCCGCAGTTGCGAACCTTTAGGCCTACGTACCACCTACTGTGCAATAGGGGAGCAGGGTACTCCTAGTTCACCTTAAAATATTCAAAACACATGTGTGTTGGTTAATTTTAAGAGAAGAGACGTCATCGTCATATCCGAGTGGAAAACATACTTACTGCCCACAATTATGAGAAATGAGCATTTGCGTCATCTCAAAGTGAAGGATATAACTTGGATTTAAAATCCATCACAAAACACCCAAGTGGAAAATAGCTCTCTTCACTACATATTGTAGAAGTTTAATAACTTGCATCACTACAATAATTGACAAGAATCTAATATTTTGAGAAAAGTTTTAAAGTAAAAAGCCAAATTGGCAAAATGGTTTGAATGAGGTTAATGACTTTTAGTCTTTATAAATATGTAAAAGTATGATTAAATTGATTAAAGTTTGATTAAGAAAATATTTTTGAAAATGCATGGACCGAAGTCCAAGTTTATTATGAAAGAGGCTCAAGTTAGAAAACATGAAGAGTTTTAAAAAGGAGGCATAATATTTTTGAAATTAAAGAAGATAGGAGGAGATGAAGGGACTATCCTAAAGCAAAAAGCCAAGGAAAAGAATGATCTAACCAACAAGAAGTTGACACTTGTCATAAGAAGTCAATGTAGAATTCCCATCTTTTGGATCGAAACCAAGCAAGAAAAAATACTAAACCTCTACGGAATACCAATCTTCAAATGAATTAAGAACCAAGCAAAGTTTCATTGACAAAAATTGGCCAGAGTAACAACTGTATACAGAGGAATTCTCATACACAGACAAACCATGAAAATCAGAATAACCTGCACAATGGAAAAAAATCAAATCAATGCCTTGGAGTAAACCCCAAGGATTTCAGAAGATCCTCACAAAAATATCAACCAAAGCTTACAAAGTTATATGGTCTCAAAGTATCAAGACTTCTAATCCTAAGTTCGAGAGATCCACAACTCCATAATGTCAATGATAGTAACCAAGTAGTCCAAGTAACCTTAAAGCTTGTAATGTTTTAGTTGATTATTAATTGTCTTTAAAAGAAAAGAAATCTCAAGTGAGCAAAGAAAAAATGACATTAAAAATAAATGCTCAAGTGAGAAAAAGAAAAAATGGCATGAAATGTAAATGCTAAAAAATAAATGGTACATAAAAGTAAAGGCACAAAATAAAAGCATAAAGTAAAGTTAATTGTTAGTGAATTAGAAGTTAGAGGTCAAATATAAAAAAAGGTTAGTTGAATGGACATCTTGAAGCTTTCTTTTAAAAACTCATCAGATGATTGATAAAATCAAAGCCTCTCAACAACAAGTTTCATTTGCTTGTTGTCAAGTATATCATTCATTTCAATTGCTCAAAGCAACCACATATGATCAAAGATGTTCAAATGATTCACTTAGACAAATATTCATGAAGTTCATTAAAGGATTGGTAGAATCAAAGCCTCCTAACAATGAACTACAAAGTTACTCGATCCCAGGTTTCAAATTAAACATACTTGATCTTGCAAACATAAGTTTGGGCCATAAATGATCATTTTTTGAATCGGACAAATTTAAGGCTATGGTAAGGAATCTTAAGTGGACTTATATAGAAGCCACACCTATTTTGAGGTCGATCAATATCAATCTATGTATCAAACATGTTAGAGAAATGATATGTAGACCATTCTCCAAAAACATGTAGCACAATTAAAAACAAGAGAGGGATAAGATAAAGAGGGACAGGAATGATAGTGTAACTAATGTATCAGATGAAATTAGGGTTTCAAATATCATCAACATCATTCATCCATTTTGGTTGATTTGGTTTTTCAACCTATCAACACCCAAGATCCATTGAGGTTGAGGAACTTGTCCCAAAATAACACTCAAGTGTCTCCACATCAGGACCAGTCAAAAAATAATAAAATGTATTTAATATAAAAAGCAAATTTAAACTATTTATAAAAAGGAAATAATTGGTAAAATAAACAACATGTATTAAAATACCAAATAAAAATCCTAAAAAAATCAGAGGTCAAACATGAGTAAACAACTGTTGACAAAGTTTTTTAGAATTTTTTAAAGTTAGAAACTATTTTTAAAATATAAAGAAATAAACAAAATAACCTAAAACTGAACAAAGCACAAAAGGTTTTCTCTGAAGCAACAAGTGAGGAAAAAATATTAGTAACTTGTTTGGATCAATTTGGTTAAGAAAACTACCTGAACGAAGCTAAAATGGTTTTCTATGAAACTGAATTTTTGTAGCTTGATTTATGGCTCGAATTGCTTGGTTTAGGTAATGGAGAGTTTGTATAAGAGTTGAGAAAGAAGAATCAGAAGAAAATTTGAGGTGAGAAGGCTTGAAATGATGAAATGAATATTCAAATGTCAAGCTTCGAGTGTGACTTTGGCAGGGTAATTGTGGTTTTCTAAGCTTGAGAAAATGAATGGAATATGTCCCTCTATTTATAGGAGAGTGAATGGCAATGAGAGTTGGAATAAACAGTGAGGTTTGGAGGGAAATTGTGTGCAATCCGAAAATGAGAAAAGTGTGAATTGCAAGTTGTCAAAACTCACTCAATTCCTTTGTTTTGATGCTAAGCAAGTCTGAGCAAGTGTTTTAAACATGTTTAAGTGAAAAACACGCACAAAATTGGTGTTAGAAGCCACATTATGAAAATCAAAATCTGACTTTGGAGGAAAACTTTAGTTTCAAGGTACTGGCTTTGCAGCCATGGTGCACACAACTTAGGAGGCTTAATGAGATGAATCTTGAAGCATTTGAGAGATATCACAACAAATTCACAATGTGCCAAGAAAGGTAGCATTTGATGATCTGAGCTTAAAGTTATGATCAATTGAAATCGTGAAAAACAAACTGACTTTTGTACTGAAATATTTCCAAGTATTGAACTTTAAAATGACCTATAATGTTCTTCAAAATTACATTTCATTTCACTCAAAATTTGATCTTGATCCTTGAAGATGAAATGAAGTAGACCCTCTGAATTGAATTATGGAATTGAGATCATTCAAGAATCATAAATAATGAAAGAGTTATAGTCTTTGGAAGATGATAAACAAATTTGGGGAAATTTATAAAAGACCTATAATCTTTTCAATTCTTTAACAACTTTCTAAGCATTTTCAAGTATTGCATATTGAAACAAAGTTGTAATAGACATCCCAAATATTATTGTAGAAAAAGAATGAGCTTAAGGAGATAAAAGATGATCAAGTTATGATCATTGGAAGTCAAACCCTAAGATTCAAAGGCTTTTCAAAGGGACTGGTAATCTTCTTCAAACTTAAATGGTCCTTAATGTCAAATCAGCCTTTGATCCTTGAAGAGAAGATATTAAGGACTCCCTGAAGAGTATCATGGCTTTGGGATCACTTAAAAATCAAAAAATTTGAGCAAGATAAGGTTTTTGGAAGTCAGCAAACCCTAGCTCAGAGAGTGTCAAAATAACTTGTAACCCCTTTCAACTATTGATGACTTTCCTTGCATAATTGGATCATGTCTGTTGTACCCCAAAATTTTCCCTCTCATATTTCTCAATACATGTCAAATGAGGTCCTCAAATTGCTCAAGGAGGTCCAAGAATTGACCAGACAAACTCTCTCCTAAGGCAGTCTACCTCAAATTAGGGTTTCATTTTGCATCAACATGCTTGAGTCCAAAGGATCTCAAATTCTCACCATTGTCCTAATATATTCTCAAGATCATCCATGTCAAGTTTCAAGCCTTGCAGAGGAAGTTTTCTCAGTCAATTGCTCAAATACCTAGAAATCGACTGTGTTAGGTCAAAAGTCAACTATGGCCCACATACAGTCAAACTTCAAGATTTTTGGTCAATGTCCTCATTTTGAAGTATCATTCATCATTTGATCAAGGGTTGATCATGATTCATCAAGTATTCCCATAATTCATTAAAGCCCAAAAGTTGCTAAATTAGGGTTCTGTAGGAAAAGTCAACTCAACTTTGACCAAACATAACTTTCTCATGCTTTATCAAAAATGACCCATCCAAAACTCATTTTGAAGAGGATGTAATTACCTACAATTCATATTCATCTTCCAAGTTCAAAATATACTCTCACAAGAAGATATGAATTTGGACATTATAGGTCATTCTGAAAAGTCAACAAAAACACCTTTTGGGTCAAAGCTTCAAACATGAACATGGAAGACTCAATTGAGATGAGACCAAAATGGATGCTTATAAGACATCCTAAGCTTTCTAAAAAGTATTAGAACACCTCTCTAGGGTCAAAATTGAGAGAGTTATGCATTGGCCAAGTTGACCCTTTTTTGCAAAATTGCCAAAAGTCAAACATGCTCAAATTTGCATCTTTTGCTAAATGGGCCCAACTTTTTATGCTTGCACCTCAATTATAATGTGGTCCACGACTCATATGATGACCCATCATTTGTTTGCTTCATTTCTAAATTTATTTTGATTTCTCATTAATTAAAAATTAAATTAAATCAAATAAATGATGAAAATTATCAAAGATTGGATTTGATTGGTTTTTGTGACAGGTTAGCAACCAAGATTTGATGAGCTTGCAAGATCAAATCGAATCAATGATAATTGGGACAAAAAGAGCATGATTGGGCCAAATTTGGAAGGTCTACATATGCCATGAAAACAAAATCGAATCTTGAAAAACTTCCAAAGATGTGATCAGTTTTACAACCCTAATGCATTCTCTAATATATATGGAACATTTCCAAAGCAAGCATGAGGGTTAAGCAGTCGTGCAGAGGTGAAATAAAACTCAAAAAATAGCAAGAAAAGTGGTGATCCAATTTATATATTAGAGGCCAATTTGTGCCATTCTCAGATTGCCAATAGGTTGCTGGACATCCCAGGAACATATCCCAACCAATTGCAAGCTCTATCACGCCTGAAATCATAGGTACAGAAGTCGCGGTTTTGTCCCAAAACTTCAATTCCGTTTTCATTGATTCACGCATCATTAGCATATTTTGTGTATATATCCTTGTTTATCATTAAATTTGCAAGCTTTTGGTGGTGTTTAATTGTGTTTTTAGTACAGGAATCAAGAGATGCCATTGTTAGGGTTTGCTCTTATGTTTTGGGGTTTCTTTGTATCAGCAAAATTGGTCCAAGAAAGTAATACCATGGTGTTCGTGGGTTCAAGACAAACAGAACCATGTGATTAGAATTTATTTAGCATGCATTTTCTTGATTGTTGAAGGTTACAGGTCTTTAGCCATGGATCCACACCCGTAGGTATAAGTGTATAGCCTAAAGCGACGGTTGGGAGGAAGAAGATGGAGGCGTGGCACCCGCTGGTTGGGCAGTTTGAAATTCCGCGCATTTTTCTTACTTAACCATAGTGTTTGATATATTGTGTATTATTATTATTATATGTACAACAGAAGCGCGTAGCTCAGATGGTAGCGTGGGGGTGGAAATATGCATAAGGACCTGGGTTCGATCCCCAGGTCCCAAACTTTGTTCATGCTATTTTGTTTCAAGAATTCAAGTGCATTACAGCCTTCAGCGTCCACCGTGCACCATCAAGATCTGGCCCTCTGATCCATCAATGTCCCCAGATCAACATGCCACCTTGGAAGGACCAAGATGCACTTGAGTCAAGAATGCATACTGGATTAGGGCGAAGTCAAACCGGCCTTAGCCTTTTTGGGCCTAGAAATTTAGTTTTCACCCCCCAATTGCTAATCAGCATCAGGCCCATTACTAATCCTTTTTATATTTCTGTTCTTTATTTTTTGTATTCTTTTAATTTTCTTTATTCATTTAATTTACAAACTAATTAATTTTTCACAAAAAAATATAAAATCAATGATTCATCAAAAATTAAGATTATTTTTTATTTTATCAAAATTAATTTGATTTAGTTAAAATAGGAAAGTTATAATTTATTTTCATGAATAAAATCAAAATAGAAATTAGGTTAAACTTTTGATTAAATTCAATTTTGCTCTTTTTTTTCTTAAATAAAAATACAAAAAATAGGTTTTAGAATAAATTAATTTATTTTTCTTAATTTAAAATTTATTAGAATTAGGATTTTCTTTTTTAATTTAACAATTCCATTATTTTCTTAAAACATAACAAAAGCATTTTCTTAATTAATCGCAATTAGGTTTAGACAAGGGTCAAAACCCTAATTATCTCGTATATGATTCATCGCGCGCATAATATTTTATTTTGTCAAAATTGTTGTAATTGTGCATGGTTTGTAATAGTTTAATCTAGGGTTTTTATTTATCGCCTTTTCCCAGAGTTTTTGGCTATGTAATTAATTCCCTTCCCCGAAGCCTTGTAATAGCGTAGATTTACTTTCTCGCATTCTAATTCCCGCAAATATTTAAAATGTTTAGATGAAGGCTAATAGGATTGTATGACAAGAATGCATGACATATTTAATACAGTTAGAAAACCCTAATGTGCAAAGACTAAATAATTGAAAACAGATCACTCGCACATATCACTCTTAGGGTATACTCACACTTCGGTTGCCTTCGGTAAACGATCATTAAGCATAGGGTGTCTTAGTGGTTACCCTTTTTTCAAAAGATCAAAAGTCCCGTTCAGATGTTGCCTCAGAAAAGTTGCCTCGAATATGATCTTAAGACTCTAGGGTTATTACTAAGTCATCCTAACATTGTTTTAGTGATTGTATGTCCCTTTCGAATTGAACCTTACAACTCCAATGACGGTGCTACCTATTTCTCAATAGTAGGATAACAATGTCTAAGGGAACGAGAATAGAAACGATCTTTTTTCGAGTAGGTAGATGCTAGTAGGTACTTGCTCAAACGACAAATCTTTTTGCACTTACACATTTCCAAACAATTTCCAAAAACAACTTCGTCACACCTTTGAGTACTGATACAAAGGTTATCACAAAGTCAAACTTTTCAAAATAAAACACATACACAAGAAATTTTAAAAGATGAGCAAGTACCTAAGAGCCCATGGAAAACCATGGATAGAAAGGGTGCTAACACCTTCCCTTTCTATAATCTACCCCCGTACTCAGAGTATCTCGAAAAAGGATTTTTTCTGTACTTTTTTCCTTTCCGATTGGATAAAATAAAAGTCGGTGGCGACTCTTGCTTACCGCGACATTTTGCGAATAGAAAACGCAAAATGCAAACCATCATTTCAAAACAGTCGGTTATGCCACCGTATCACAATGTCATATGAAGAGAAGTTGTTGTATATGATGATAAGAGTTCATAGCAAAAAGAACCAACTCAAAATGTTAAAAATTGAGAGAGTTATGCACTTGTGATCACTGAATCAAGCACTTTCTCAATTAGGTCAAACCTATTGAATCAACCTTGAATCTTTTGAAATTTCTTTGAAAAATAGAGCGTGATGGATCACATTAGACCTTGAAGTTATGTTGTATTGAAGAACAATCAAATGCGTCCCAATGAAATTTTTGAAGAAGGAATGGAAATAAACACATGAACCTATGAATCTTCTTGATGAAAACCACCACCAACTTTGAGGAAAACTTGACATAAATAAGGTGAAAGAGCTCTTTGAACTAAAAAACTTTGAGACCATAGACATGGACTTGAAGCTTAAGCTCTATCAATCCATTGAAGAACCATTTGACTAAGGACCATCCCTCAAAACCCTAGGTTAGATGGTGTGATGGATACAGTTGTGTCATCACCTACAATATGAACATTCAAAGAACCATATATACGTATCTTGATGTTAGTTAAAATAACACAAGTTCAAGATACACAATTCAAGGTGCTTGGTGATCCCTCAAGAGAAAACTTAGAGATATGATCAATTAGAAATGGAGAACCTGAAGGATAGAAAAACACAATAAAGGGGGTTTGAATTGGGGTTTTCAAAAAATAAAAACAGTATGACACGTTTCATTATCCTGGTTCGTTTGAACTCCAACTACTCTAGTCCACCCGCCAAGGTGATTTTTCCTCTCTCAATCTAGGTCTTAATCCACTAATCAAAACTTTGGTTACAACTCATAAAGACTATCGTCAATGTCTTCTTGAGACTAAACCACAACTTGGTTTCTCAAGGAGTTACAAAATGTGAATCTAAAATATGTACAAGAATGTTTCTAGTAAACTATATCACAATTGTGATGTTTTACACAATGTTAAAGAACAGTGAACACTATAATAGATAAAAGAGCTTTATGAATATTTATATTGTATGCGTGCAAATGTTATTTGATCACCCTTCAAGAACTCCTTTATATAGTCAAAACTCTTTAAATCGATTTTAGACATGAGAAGATGTTTTTGGAAGGCTGATAAAATGTTGTTAATACACTTTCCAAAAATACAGATCTTGTCTGGTACCAGCCGTTACTCCTTGATTTGTAATGAATGAAATGTAACGCATAAGAATTTTGCTTCTTTGAAATCTGATCATAATGAGAATAATAACGTCGATACTTTAGATCATCAGAGTATTTCTTCAATAGATTTAGCTTACAACTTTGGTGCTTCAGAAGTTATAACATCAGAACTTCTTCTATTGAGCGTGATACTTTAATTTGGTTTGTACATATATTCTTATCAGATCTTCTTAGCATAATTTGTTCGCCAACTTTTATGCTTATTTATCAGAACTTCTCTGTATATTTAAATAGAGAGCATAATTTTTCTTTATATATATCATGTATTTGTTATCATCAAAACTATTACTAAGATGTAGAACCAAACTATGTTCTAACAATCTCCCCCTTTTTGATAATGACAAAAAATTGTATATTTTGATGAACAAGTAAGAACATAAAGCATTAGGGTCTCCCCTTGAGTTGAATACCCAGATAAATAAAAAATTGATACTTCCCTGAAGATGTTTGATCGGAGCTTTTGATGGATGTTCTAATAAAGTCCATGTGGAAGAAGTACTTTCAAGAGACATTTTTCCTATTTTCTTTTCAAAAAGTGAAACAGGGGTTATGTTATCAAAAAATGTTTGAGACTTAGTCCTGACACTATTATGTTCAAAATATCTTATGTTCTCCCTTTTTTTTGTCATTAATCAAGAAGAAATAAAAACACGTAAAGAGAATAAAATGGTTATGCAATCAAGAACAAAGATTAATATAAATAGAAGTACACAAATAGAAGTTCAAACATAAAGCATAGCTGAAACAAGAAAAATATTAGATCTAAGGTTGTGAAGGAGGTAGAAGTCATGTGAACAATGCTTTTAGGAGACTTTTGATCTAATTGTTTGATTCTTCTTACTTGCCTAGCATCCCCTTAATCTCTTTGTTGGTTTCATCCTATTTATCTAGCCTTTCTCTAATAACTTCAATCTCTTTCTTCAACTTATCCAAAGTTTTCAACACCAGAGAAGATGAAGTTGTTTCAACGGTAGAAGCCATATTCTCAGAAGTTACTGCAACAGATTCTTTCTCAGGAGATTCTTGAACTGACTTACCTTTGTCTTTAAAAATGACCAAAGGTTGAGGTTGAGGTTCAGGAGATGGTTCCTGGAATATTGATTTTTGTGGAGCTTCCCAAGAAATGTTGTCTAGATGAAGAAGAGTTTTCCTTACCTAGAAACGTAGAACTTGATCATTGAAGACATTTAGATGATCACAAAAGTTCTGTTGAGAAATTTCATAACTAAGTTCCTTCATCTTCAGAGATTTAGAATTAAACCATTTTCTGAACTGAGTCCAGAGAAAATCAGAAGCATCTGGATTAAGATTATACATGCAAGCTTGCTTCAGAGAGTTAACCCTTTCCTGTATTTCTGTCTTGAAAACTAGCAGAGATTTACAAATATCTGATTTGGATGGTTTTGGTGTTGGTTTTAGAATGGCTATTTTATGGGAATACGTGATAAGTTTGTCCCAGGCTTCTAGATCAATTATGGTTCTGAGAGGTCTTTTGAGGTGTCAATGGGAGTTGGAGAGTCGGAAATGATGATACGAGTGTTAGGTGGTGTTGAATCGTATGGAGAGGAATATCTGGAAGGGAAAAGTCTTGTGAAGGTTTGGTGGAGATATTTGGTGGTTGTGAGGTGTTGAGAGGGAAGGTGATGCCTAGAATAACTGGTGTGGTTTTGGGCATTTGTTCAGAGGTAGTATTTAGATTTTCTATTTGGGAAGCTTCAAAGGATGGATCAAATTGATCAATATCAGATAAAACTTGTGCAAGTTCTAACTGAGTTTGAGCAAATTGGGTAGAAGAGGGATTAATCAGAGGATGATTAGTGGGTATGGTGGTGTCAATTCCTATGTCAAAGTCATCAAGAGTTTATGGTGAGGTATTTTCAGCAGGTTTTGGAGATGAGGAGGTTATGGATAAGAATACTGATTCGAAAACAGAAATGAAAGAAGAGTTACCTTTCTTTTTAGCAGCTTTAGGAGTTTTCTAAGAAGTTCCTTCTCCAGAAGCTTTCCTTTTCCTTGACTTTCTGCTAGCAACTTCTAGAGGTTGTTTCCCAATATCTAGGATATTGACATCTGGAATTGTTCCATCACTTTCGCAAGCTTCCAAGTATTTGAGGACAATTTCTGGAGATGAGTCTACTTGAGTGAAGAGAGGAAAATCCTTCAGAGGGACCCTTCTGGTGGTGATGACTTCCTTTGCAGAAAGTGTAGGATCCTTCATAATGGTTTCTATAATCTTCATCTTCTTGAGGTTCTTGGCATTGAGAGGCTTTCCATCATAAGGTTCCATAACACTAGCTTGCTGAGCTTCACTCAAATGTTCTATCAGCTTGTTCTCTATCAGAATATCTGAGATTAGCCTTCCCATCAGAATCCAATCTCTTTTGGTTCTTTCTTCTTCTCTTGTTTCCTTGACACTGGTCTTCATATGATTGAATAGAATATGAGGGATGTGGACTTTGGCCTTGGTTGCGATGAAGTACAACAAGTATTGCTTATCAATGTAGGTGTAGTCTAGAAAACTTGTTGGTTTTCTTTGGTTGATACATCCCAAAACTATTCTAGACCAAATTCTGAGATATTTTTTTCAGATCTTTGATCTTGTCGGAGGGTTTTCTAGAAGTGAATATTTCTTTGGATACAATGGTTAGGTTGAAACCTTTTTCTACCATTTCACTGCACTTGATGTCGCTTCCATCATGACCAATGAGATTTCCAATGAGATCTTCGATGATGACAATATTATTTCCCATTACATACAAAGTTACTTGATGATTTGATGTAGTAGTATGAATCCAGAATTCTTTAACCAGTTTGGAAAAAACTGGACCAATTAATCGATCAAAGTATTTTGTCCATCCTTGAAACTCAACATCAGGAGTAAGATCATGCCCATTTTATTTCATGCTTTCAAAACCAACTATAAGTTCACAGAGAACTTCAAGAGTATCAATCGGAGTGTGGAGAGTTCTTGTAGGTTCAACATATCTTCCTTCGTTTGGAGTAGAGGATGAACCAAGGATGTTGATTTGAGGAGCAGGATCTTGAGACTTTTTTTGTCGTTGAGAAGAAGAAGCCATTGTTCACAGACTTAGGGTTTTAGAGCATACAAAAGGGAAAAAATGTACATGTTTAGAGAAAATAGGGTGAGTGAGAGTGAAGGTGTGAAAGTGATTTATGGTGAAAGTCAGGTATAAATAGCCAATGGAGACAAAACATGAAATTAATTTCAATTAATAAAATAACCAAAATTATTAACAACAATAATGATTTCTAACAGGGGGATGGCGTGATGATTTTGTAAACAATTACCGATGTGACTGGCGCCTCAATGCGTCAACTCAAACATTTCAGCCCTTCAGATTTTGAACACGTATTCAGCCTCAGAGAGTGACTTAGTATTTAGGTTTGACAAATGTTGATGTGGTGAGCTGTTTGCGTCTATCTTTGAAATGAAGCATTTTCAGAAAATGTTCAAATCTTCTAGATAGTTTCTGAGACAATTTTCCTTCTCACTTAGCTTGTTTCGGAAGACCCATTTAGTTTCAATGATGTTGAAGCCTCTTGGTTTAGGAACTAGATCCCATACATCGTTTCTGATAAATTGATTTAGTTATTCCTATATTGCTAGCATCCAATAATTATCTAGAAGTGCTTCGTCTATGGAAGTAGGTTCGATCAGAGACACTAATCCCATGAGAGACTCTTCAGAATTTCTAAATGAAGATTTTGTTCTGATCGGATCATCTTTCTTTCCCAGAATCTTGTTTTTAGGATATGCTAAGCTGCTTCTGGATTGTCTTTTATTGATGGAGTCTTCAGAAGTTTATGTAATATTTGTGATGTCTTGTGTTGTATTTGGATGAAGTTTTGAACTTTTATTTTCCGAAGATCTGTCTTTAGTACATGTAATTTGAACTTCTATATCTGCAAAAGATTCAACTTGCTTTGACTTTTGAGAGCCAAGCTGTTGCGACCGGTTTTTAAATCAAGAGTCGCCACTATTAGGCTTTACCCTAGGGAAGGGCATCTACCTTGTTAATTCTACAAGATTGACAAATATTATCGAAAACATGTTTGTTTGGCAATAAAGTTCCATTCTAATCAGGCATGGCAGACGAGGTCATTTTGAATGAATTTGGTGCAAAGTTTGAAAGATAAGGCGCTTTGGTTTTACTTGAAATACAAACTACAAAAGCATTGGATTTTCTTGAGGTTCAAGTTATCGAGCAAGACATATATTCAAATCACATAAATAGGGGTTTCATATTTCATCAAGATTCAAGTCTCATTCTTTTCTCAAAAGGCATTTTTTAAGTTCATGGGCCACTGAAAAGAATCCAATTTGTGCCTGTAATTTAAATTATGTCAAGGAATATTCAGATTTTGCAAGTCTTAGAATCAAATTCAAATTGAATCAAGAACGAAGGATTACAACAAGACTGCATTATTTGAATTTTACAAAATAAAGCAGAATTCATCGTTTAAATTTACAAGAAAATTGGAATGCGCTTTACAAATTTCTAAACCACGTAATTCAAATTACAAGATTCGTGACATTCCTAACCATTTACTAAGTTACAAGGGAACTTCTTCATCTTCAAGTATTGACCAATTACTTCAAGTCATTCCTCACCAATTCTCCCCCATTGCCCAAGCTACTCGTACATGAAACAAGAAAGAAAATTAGTGAGCATATGAAAAATTCAAGAAGATTTTTTATTAAAACAAATTTTTCTCATCATGAGGGTTATGCTTGGAATCAGAAAAAGTTAAGAGGTCATTTAATCATGCGATGAAACTCAAAGCCTCATATAAATCAGTTTCAATCATGGGCTTTCTTTTCCGATTGCAAATCGCAAAGGTAAACCTTGGTTCACAAAAAGAAAAATAGGAGATGTAATGAAATCACAATAGGTAAATAAAAAATTCAGATTTAACAGCATCACAAATCAAAGAGTTAAGCCCAACAAAAGCCTCAAATTTGTCCTATCATTGGCCCAAATAAATATGTTTATTGTAAAACATAAAACATGTTTCTGATTCACAAGTACAGCAAAGAGAAAAAAGATCATGCATTGCTGCCCCAAAAAACCTGCTAACAAAACAGACCAACAGTTGAATAAAATAGGCAACAAAAATCTGCAACAGTAAAGATATAACATCAGTATGCCTCAAATGTTCAAATTGGCCAAACATTTCCACCTAAATTGTTATCACACTATTATGATAAAAGGGACAGAAACATCAAAAGCAAGGGAGAGGAATAACAACAGAAACATCACCAAAAAACAGAAACATCACCAAAAAACAGCAACATCACTAAAAACACCCTCATCATCATCATTTTCCAGACATATTCCTTAAGAGTCTAAGAAGAAGAAAGAAGGAGAAAGGAGACTTCCTTGTAAAACCGAGGCTAGTAGCGAAAACGAGTGAGGACCAAAAAGTGGACAGAGGAAACAGCATAAAAAGTTCAAAGAGATCATTCGTAAAAGCCTCAGTTCTGTAAGTCTTGCAACCCGGCCTCATAAGCACATCACCATTTTGCTTTGCTTTAAAACTTCTTCATGCTTTTTTTTCCGCCACTGTATGAACATAAAAAAGATTTTTATAACTAAAAAAAAAGGTTAACAGATGTACAATAAACACTAAAGGTAAACCTTACCTCTTCAATCTCTCTCTCTCTCCATCACCGTCGGCTTTGGACCGCACCGCGGCTATTTATGACGAGTTCTTCATCGTCGGCGTTGGGAGGTTCGGCCTTCATCCAGTAAATGGTGCGACGCCCATTTCCGATTGCAAATCGGATTAAAGAACAAAAGGGTCTTACATGTTAGCGTCGTCGGTTCAGGTTCAAGAGAGTTATGAGAGATGGCGGTACAGATCTTGAGATTTGGATGAAAAAGAGAGGAAGAGATTCGTTGGTACTGAGAGGAAGAGAGACGGTTTGAAGAAGAGGGATGAGAGTTGCGTTTTCTTTATAGTATCATAGGAAAGTTTCTTTTTGTTTGTAACAATTTTCCACGTTTCCTTTCCTTTTCTCAACAACAATAACATTTCGTTTTAGTGTCCCTATGAAGCCGGCAGTGCTTTCTTTTGGATTAAGGTTTCAAACCCTTGTGTTTCTTATTCCAAACCGGGTCAGCCCATTGGGCTGCTGACCCAACTTCCGGTTATTGTTTTCCTTTATGTTTAATGGAAAGTTAATTATAACAAATAAAATATGTAGCTCAGTTGGCAAGACATCATTGGCTCTATCCTAGGGGAACCGGGTTCAACCCCTGTTGGGGCTTTTTTTTCTTTTTTCTTCTTTCTTGATTTCTGTTAGATAACAAATTTAGTTTAATCTTTAATTTTGACTTTAAAATTTGATTAAATAAAAGATATGTATAATTTAAAAATTAGTTAATTTAGGACTTTGTAGTTAATTTTGTCAACATTTTTTTATGGTTTAATAAACTTTTTTTTTTTAAATATTTAGTTCATACATAATAAAATTCGAATAACGATAATAGAATAAATTTTTTTTATTTTATTTTTCATTCTTTCCTCACAAACAAAATACCAAGAGCTTTATTTCCATAGTTTGTTAATTTTTACTTCGTAAATTGTTGTAGTCTTAATTATTTTGTTCGATTTGGTTGTATTGGTTGAATTTTAACCGCATTGATTCATCCATATTCGTAAATTTGTACCCCCGTTCCCAAAAGCTTTGTAATAGCGTAGAATTTCAATTTCCGCAATTTACTGTTTTCCTTATACTGTATAGTAATTAGGCGTGCATGGCAAGACATAAAATCAATCGCTAGATAACCTAATTTCAACAAAATAACTTGAAACAAACACACTTTTCACACACGCACCTCTAGGGTAACCTCGCTTGTTGCCTCGGAAACACAGTGATGTCCCTCGAACATGGGACGTTTTAGCAATGACCCTCCAATAAAAAGATCGTAGTCTCTCGATGACCCTCGACGTTGCCTTCGATAAAACGATCTCGTCCCTTACGAAAATTGCTAAAACGTCTCATAAGTTGCTTTCGATGACTGTAAAATTGACCCGCGCCTGTCCCTTCACATCCAACGATGGGGCTTCTTACCAAATCAATGGTAAGATAAAAACATCTAAAGGAAAAAGAAAAGAACATTTAAAGACCTCTCGAGTAGGTAGATTCGCTCCTAGTTACTCGCTTGCTCACGATAAAAACATTTTTTACACCTACACTTTCATCTCAAAACATTTTCAAAAGACAAAATATTTTGTATACGTTCTTATAAAGACGAGGACCATTGCAAAACATCTTTTCAAAACACTTTTCGAAACATAATCCACAAACACATCTTTGAACCACTTTTCGAAATAAAAACTTTGTACGCGTTCTTATAGAAACGAGAACCATTACGAAGAGATTTTTTCAAAACACTTTCAAAGCCCATACCACAAGCACACTGTCAAATAAAAGCAAGTGATCTAAACGAGTAACTAAGAGCCCATGGAAAACCATGCATGAAAAGGGTGCTAATACCTTCCCTTTTCATAATCTACCCCCCCCCCCCCCCCCCCCGAACCCGAGAAAACATCTCGAAAGGTCTTTCCTATGCTTTTTTTACCTTTCCTTTTGGATAAAAGAAAAGTCGGTGGCGACTCTTGCTATCCGCACAAATGCGATCAAAACGCAAAACACCAAGTCAGTTCTCCCACCGTATCACAGAACTGGAGACTCTGCTGGGGATCTATTTTAATGTGGGGTTACCTTAGGGTTAAATCACATTTACTTTCCTTTTTTTGTTTGGTTTGTATGCTTTACATTTGGTTCTTTTGTTTGGGCTTGCTTCAGATCCTAACCCGGATCGGGGTAATACCTTTTAGGTAAGTAGCAATAAACTGTGAGGGAACTGTACGACATAGACTGATACGGTTGAAGCAATAGCTACATTGGTGTGGCACTTTGGTTGGTACCAGTATCCCATGTGGTGAATCGAGAAGAATACGGGTCCGCCGCATGGTGCAATGAAGCATCAACTGACCTTAGAACCCTAATTGAACAAACTTGGCCATTAGGACGTAGTGAGATAGCCGGTTTCGGTGTAGAGCTGAAAATTGGTTGATACTCGATACTACACTCATTGATGCTAGACTTTTGGGATATCTCGGCCGCAAGAAAAGATTGTTGTGCTGAGACAATGCCTAAGAGAAAGGTCGGTGATATTGAGATCCTTTAGAACCCGGTCGCTATTACTAGGAAAATTTGAGCCAACTAGACTTCAAGAGGGTTCTTACCTACAAAACTCATGCAAGCCTAAAACATAGGAACTTGTTTGTTGTGTGTGTATATATTTGCTTGTACATAAACATCATAAACATCATAAACATCATCAACATCATATGCATGCTCACTAACCATTTCAAGGATTTAGAAATTTGTTTTTGTTTTGCAGGACATGAATTCTCTCTGAAGAAACACCATCCGAATCAGCTTTGTAAAAGCACATCCTCAACTTCAAGAGCTAGCCTCAAGAGTGCCCGGGGATTCTCCTTTTACCAATAAATATGGTCGTCTTCTCAGTTTAGCTACATCCAACTTCCAAGAAGAGATGATGTGTGTACTATTCCACTTCTTTGATCCTGTACATCATTGTTTCACTTTCCCGGACTATCAGTTGGTACCTACGCTGGAAGAGTTCTCCCTACTCTTAGGGGTGCCCGTGCTTGATCAGATACCGTTCACTGGTCTATAAGGGATTCCAAAACCTGAAGTCATCGCCGAAGCTTTACATATGAAGAGGGTCGACATCATAGCCAATTGGGAGACAAGAAGTGGGGTTAAAGGCTTTCTAGCTAAGTTTCTATTGGAAAAAGCTCGTTCATTCTAGGATGACATGGATTTCCAAGCTTTCAAAGATGTACTAGCTCTCCTCATTTACGGTTTTGTTCTGTTTCCCAATTTGGACAAATTCATAGACGTTAATGCCATCAAAGTCTTTCTCTCTCGCAATCATATACCTACCTTACTAGGAGATATCTTGCATTGCCTTCATACCCGCACCATGAAGAAAAGAGGCACCCTTTTATGTTGTATCCCCCTACTCGCTAAGTGGTTCACTTCACACCTGCCTCAGTCAGCATTGAAGAACGAGCGAAGACTGACTTGGTCTCAAAGGATGATGTCTCTCACCCACTCTGATATCTGTTGGTGCTCGAGATCCTTGGAAGATATCTCCATCATTGACGGTTGTGGGGAGTTCCCTAATGTACCTATGCTTGGTATTAGGGGAGGTATTACCTACAACCCATGCTTATCTCTTCGGAAGTTTGGGTATGCCCGAAGAGACGGCCCTCATGAGATGCTCATCCAAGGTTTGTTGTTCGACTACGACAAAGAAGACTAAGGTTACCTCCAGAGGTTTACACGTGCTTGGGGAATGGTGAACAAGGTGGACAGTAGGACTTTGGGACATAAAAACTCTATCCCTCTCGAGCCTTACCTTAGGTGGGTACGGGCTCGTGCCGAGAGTCTCTTGATGCCTTACCCTTCCATCCTTCCTGTCATCATTGAGCCTGTTATTGAAGGAGACTTCCCATACACCGTTCTTCATCCTGACATGCCTACCTCTCTCGAAGACCTGTAGAAAGCTTGGGTTCAATTGAAGTAAGAGCGAGACACCTTTGAAACCCAGTATTACGCCAGTGAGAAGAAGGTTCTGGAGCTCACCAAACTGCTTCATGAAGAGAAAAACCTGAATGCCTACATCGCCCCAGAGAGGATGAGTTCAGTCTTTATATCTTAGGAGCTTTGCTGTATTTGTTTCTTTCTTTGTAAGCCCAAGAGGCATGATGTATTCAAACTTGGTTTTATTTAATATAACGTGTGTTCCTTTTTTGGTTTGAACAAGTTTAAATCTCTAAATTTCCTTGAAATCATTTGCATAATGCATCTTCATTCATCATAACATCATACAGGTTTCTCATAACAGGTCACCTTATCCTTCTAATGTTTATTTTAGTGAGATGGATGTTGAACAGACTGTGAAAGATCTTCAGGCGCAGAACGCCCAGTTTCAACAAATTCTCATGGCTCTGACAAAAGGACAACAGGAGTTGAATACTCTGCTGGCCAAAGAGAAGAAAAAGAAAATGAAGAAATCAACCGGTGTTGTGATGATGGGAAGAAGGTTTAAAGGACAAGCCAAAAGAACTTTGGACTTTGCAACATCATCAGGCGAAAGAGATAATCAAACCCATGAAGTGAACAATGACCCATCATCCGAAGGAGAGGAAGAACCTGATTACTCTGAGGAACAATATCCTCATGCTGATGATAAATACAAACAGTTAGAGGATCGTTTGAATGCTATGGAAATTCAGAGGGTAACCGGTTTGGATTTTGAAGAATTAGGACTCATCTCAGGAGTTGTCATCTCACAAAAATTCAGGGTCCCCACTTTCGCCAAGTACGACGGTGTCTCTTGCCCGAAGCTACATCTAAGGTCATATGTCAGAAAGATTCAACCCCACACGGCTGACAAGAATCTGTGGGTGCATTTCTTCCAAGAAATCCTATCTGGGACGCAGTTGGATTGGTTCTATCAATTGGAAGGGACCAATGTTCTCAAATGGGAAGAGTTGGCCGCTGCTTTCTATAAACAATATCAGTACAATGCTGATTTGGCTCCGACTAGGACGCAGTTACAAAGCATGTCTATGGGAACGTGCGAAGGTTTCAAAACCTATGCTAAAAAAAGTGAGGGATCTCGCAGGCAGGGTCCAGCCCCCTCTATCCAACAGAGAATTAGTGGATATGTTCCTAGGCACCTTGTTAGGACCATTTTTCAATCACCTAATTGGGAGTTCCTCGGCTGGGTTTACTGAATTAATCATGACTGGTGAGTGGGTTGAGGCCGATATAAAAAGCGGCAAAATTCAAAGAGATGCATCCTCGAGTATGGTGAAGAAGCCCTTTTTTGGAAAGAAGGAGGTCAGTGCTGCATATGACTATAGAAATCAAAACAAAACTGACCGTCGCCCGACAGTAGGGGCTGTCATGATTTCTAACCCTACGCCAAATCAGCAGTGAAATTATCAGCGCAAACCAGAAGCGCCCATGAGACGATTTACCCGGATTAACATAACCATGTCCCAAGTTTTGCCACACCTTCTAAAGACCAATCTAGCAACTTTAAAGGAAGCTCCCAAGAACCCCAATATTTCTACTCCTCGCTACAACCCGAACGCCCGATGTGCCTATCATTCTGAAAGCCCGGGGCACGATACAAATGATTGTTGGGCCTTAAAGAATAAGGTGCAAGACCTTATCGATGCGAAATAGATTGAATTTGATCCCCCATAAACGCCTAATGTAATAACGGTGCCAATGCCTAGACATGGCCAAGCTATCAACGCCATTAAGGATGATCGTTTTGTTTCCTCCCTGAATGACTTAGTTACTCCTCAGTTGACCATTAAACAGAATCTACTGCAAGCCGGCCTGTTCCCAGGCTGCGATGAAGATTGTAACTTATGCAAGTCTCTACCGAACGGCTGTTTGTTACTAAAGATAGGCGTCCATCACCTGATGACTAACAAAGAAATCCTATTTGAAAAGCTATCTCTTATTAAAAGTTCTTATCAAGATGTTTCTATAATCACCATTTCTGACAATCCTCCCAGGGTCTCCACCAAAAGACCAGTCAGGATTACATTTGTTCCAAGATATGCACCTTTAATCATCACTATGCCAAGACCAATATAATACTCCTCGAATAAAGTTGTTTCCTAGAGTTATGGGGCTGACGTTTATTACTATCGCGTCAAGCAAGATCAGTTGGCTGTTAAAGATGAAGTTGCGAGAGATATTGATCCCGATATCGGTAACATCACTGGGACCAGCAAAATAATAAGAAGTGGAAGAGTCTTCTCACCTGAGATTTCTCCAAAGACCGTTGCTACTCCTATGATCATTCCTACTGCCACTCCTACCGACACTCCCAATGATACTCCTACTATTATCCCTGCTATCGATACAAGGGGCAAATAGGCTCTGAATGAGCCTGTCCAAGCAAGAGAGCGTCCCAAGATCATCCTTGAAGCTTCTAGAAAGGAGATAGAAGAAATACTGAAGATAATCAAGAAAAGTGACTACAACATTGTAGAACAATTGGGGCAGACCCCCTCGAAGATATCATTGTTGTCCTTACTTTTGTGTTCTGAAACCCACGCGAAAGCCTTGGTAAAGTTTCTTAAGACCGCCCACGTGCCCCAAGAGACCTCCATCGACCAATTTGAAAACTGTGTGGCCAGTCTAACTGATGATAATGGATTGGGCTTTTCCGACACTGATTTAACCTCTAAGGGAAGGAAGCACAATGATGCCTTACATATTTCCATTGAATACAGGGGCACCATACTTGCCCATGTTCTGGTGGATATTGGCTCATCATTGAATGTCTTGCCCAAAAATGCTCTCGACCGATTGGATTGCGAGGGGCTCATCTTGAAACCTAGAAACATCATAGTAAGGGATTTTGATGGCTCCCAGAGGACAGTGCACGGAGAAGTTAGTATCCCCATAAAAATTGGGACTCAGACTTTTGACTCAATTTTCTATGTGATGGACATCCGCCCTTCATACTCTTGTCTGTTGGGTAGACCTTGGATCTATGGTGCTGGTGTCGTCACTTCTACCCTACACCAAATGCTAAAATACCCGATCAGAGGAAAGATTGTCACAGTTCACGGAGAGGAAGAGTACATGGTTAGCCATCTGAACTCTTTCAGCTATGTTGAAATGGATGGTGAATTCATAGAGACTCCCTGTCATAACTTTGAGGAGGTTCCAGCAACGGTCGTAGCAACCAAGGCTACTCCAAAGGTCCCGAAGATTACCATACCTCCACTGAAGATGGCCTCTTTGAAAGATGCCCGAGCAGTAGTTGAATAAGGAGGATGTACTATCTGGGGTCAGCTTCAGGATATTCCCTACAAGTCCGACAAATTTGGTTTGGGATTCACTTCAGAGGCCCAAAGAGTTGTTCAACGTTCTCGCTCTAGGGGACCACCTCTGCGTATCAGCAATCAAGGAGTCAATGCAATAGAAGACAGTGATGGTAGTTGTGACATGGACGAATGGATTTTTCTAAGCATCGGCGGAGGGCTCAACAATTGGGAGGCCAAAGATTTCATTCCTATTACTTTTATTCAAGAGTAATTGTCTTTTAATACTTTCAGGCTTGTAATATTTAAACAAATTTAGACTTTTAAAACCTTGTGTCTTACCCGAGACACAACGGTCCATTTGTGAGGGTTGTCACTTCATTCTCATATGTCATTAATGAATCATGGACGTTTTTGCATCAAATTTTGTTTTCTTTGTCTTTTCTTTCTTACATTTTATTTATTTCAAAGGTAGCTATGCTCTTACACACACTCACATATTAAAAATGCAGATCTACATCCACTCAGGATCCCATGGGTAACAGTTCTTCTATGGCCAATTGTGACTTTGAAAATCTGATCTACCAAGCCGACGACGAAGGTGAGGAAGATTGTGAGGTGCCAGGGGAGTTGGCCAGGTTGTTACAACAGGAAGAAAGGACCATTCAGTCGCACGAAGAGCCGGTCAAAACAGTTAACTTGGGAACTAAGGAAGACAAGAAGGAGGTCAAGATGGGTGCCAATTTGGAACCTAATGTCAAGAAGCTTCTGGTTCAGTTGTTGCACGATTATGTTAAAGTCTTTGCCTGGTCATATGAAGACATGTCGGGACTAGATACAGACATTGTGGTGCATCGTCTGCCTACGAGGGAAGATTGTCCTCCAGTAAAGCAAAAGGTTCGCCGCATGAGGCCTGATATGTCAGAAAAGATCAAAATAGAAGTCATGAAGCAATTTAATGCCGGATTTTTGGTTGTCACCTCTTATCCCCAATGGGTGGCCAATGTTGTTCCTGTGCCCAAGAAATACGGTAAAGTGCGAATGTGTGTGGACTACAGAGATTTAAACAGGGCAAGCCCCAAAGATGATTTCTCACTCCCCCACATCGACATCCTAGTGGGTAATACGGCGCAACACAAAGTGTTTTCCTTCATGGACGGTTTCTCGGGCTACAACCAAATCAAAATGGCACCTGAGGATATGGAGAAAACAACCTTTGTTACATAGTGGGGTACTTTCTGTTATAAGGTCATGCCATTCAGACTGAAGAATGTTGGGGCAACTTATCAACGCGCCATGGTAGCCTTATTTCATGACATGATACATCATGAGATAGAAGTCTACATAGACGATATGATAGCCAGATCACAAATGGAAGAAGAGCACCTTGATCACTTACAAAAGCTATTTGAGAGGCTGAAGAAGTACAAGTTGAGATTTAATCCAAACAAGTGCATGTTCGGAGTACGGTCTGGTAAACTCTTAGGCTTTGTCGTCAGTAACAAGGGTATCGAGGTTGATCCTTCCAAGGTTAAAGCGATACAAGAGATGCCATCTCCTCGTAATGAAAAGGAAGTCAGAGGATTCTTGGGACGTTTGAATTACATCGCTAGGTTCATTTCTCACCTGACAGCTACTTGTGAGCCAATCTTCAAGCTCTTGAAGAAAGATCAAGTAGTCAAATGGAATGACGAATGCCAAGTTGCTTTTGACAAAATCAAAGAATATCTGCAAGAGCCTCCTGTGTTGTTGCCACCCGTCGAGGGAAGGCCATTGATCTTATATCTAACTGTTTTAGAAAACTCAATAGGGTGTGTGCTGGGGCAGCATGACGAGTCTGGCCGAAAAGAGCATGCTATTTATTACCTGAGCAAAAATTTTACCGACTGTGAAACAAGATATTCACTTCTCAAGAAAACTTGTTGCGCTATGGCATGGGCTGCTCGCCGGCTGAGACAGTATATGCTGACCCATACTACTCTGTTGATATCTAAAATGGATCCGATAAAGTACATCTTCGAGAAGCCCGCTCTTTTTGGGAGAATAGCGATATGGCAAATGATCCTGACAGAATATGACATACAGTATACTACCCAGAAAGCTATAAAGGGTAGTGTATTGGCTGATCACCTCGCTCACCAAGCTGTGCAAGACTATCAGTCCATGAAGTTTGAGTTCCCGGATGAAGACATCATGACATTAGACAACTGTGAAGAAATCAGGCCATATGACGGACCTGAACAAGGATCCCAATGTACCATGTTCTTTGATGGGGCATCCAATGCACTTGGCAACGGTATCGGTGATGTACTAATATCTCCGGAAGGATGTCATACTCCCTTTAGTGCCAGACTTTGCTTCAACTGTACAAACAACATGGCAGAATACGAAGCATGCATCTTCGGTCTCAAAGCTGCTATAGACTTGGGGATCAAATCCTTGGATGTATTTGGAGATTCAACTTTGGTCATCAGTTAAGTCAAAGGGGAATGGGACACCAAACACCCCAACCTTATCCCTTACAAAGAACATGTGTTGACTTTGTTGCCGCATTTTGAGAATATTACCTTCGAGCATTTCCCGCGAGAAGAAAATTAGCTAATAGACGCACTAGCTACAATGTCATCTATGTTTAAACTTAATTTGGATAACGAGGCTCCTCAAATCACTATTGAGTGGATGGACGAACCAGCCTACTATCACGGGATCAGTACGGAAAAAGTAGTGGATCGACCTTGGTTCCACGAAGTTAAAAGGTATCTCGAGTCTCAGGAATATCTAGAAGGAGCTTCGGTGAATGACAAGAAGTTCCTAAGAATATTCTCAGCTAAGTTCTTCCTTAGTAACGACATTTTGTACAAACGCAGTCATGACTCTGTTTTACTTCGGTGCGTAGACAAGGTTGAAGCTGAAAGGATCATGGTTGAATTTCATGAAGGAACTTTTGGTACCCATTCCAGTGGGCATACAATGGCAAAGAAAATCCTACGGGAAGGCTATTATTGGTCTACCATGGAGGCAGATTGCTACCAACACTCTCGGACTTGCCATAAGTGTCAGATTTATGCGGATAAAGTGCATGTACCTCTGGTTCCTCTAAATGTCTTGACGGCTCCTTGGCCATTTTCTATGTGGGGAATTGATATGATTGGGGAAATCAAGCCAACGGCCTCTAATGGACACCGCTTCATCTTAGTGGCCATCGACTATTTTACAAAGTGGGTTGAGGCAGCTTCCTTCGCTTCCGTTACTAAGAATGTGGTCGCCCAGTTCATCAAACAGAATCTCATATGTCGGTACGGTATCCCAGAGAGAATCCTCACTAATAATGGTACGAATCTAAACAACACTATGATCATCGCCTTGTGCGAGCAATTAAAGATTCAGCATCACAATTCTTCCCCTTTCCGGCCAAACATGAATGGTGCTGTAGAAGCTGCTAACAAAAACATTAAGAAGATCATACAGAAAATGACAGTCACTTACAAAGACTGGCATGAGATGCTACCGTTCGCTCTCCACGGGTATCATACCACAGCTCGCACCTCAACTGGGGCAACACCCTATTCTCTCGTATACGGCATGGAGGTTGTCTTGCCTGTTGAGATCCAGATCCCCTCTCTAAGGATCATGAAGGATGCTGGTTTGAATGAAGAAGATTGGATCCAGACTCAGTTTGACCAATTAAACTTAATTAATGAGAAGAGGCTTACGGCTATCTGTCATGGTCAGATATACCAAAAATGCATGATCAAAGCTTTTAATGAAAAGGTCAAACATCAGGTGTATCGGGTCGGTGACTTGGTGATCAAGCGCATCATTTTTCCACAAGGTGATCCCAGGGGCAAATGTACTCCTACATATGAAGGGTTGTTTGTAATTAAAAGCATATTCTCTGGTGGAGCAATGATCTTGACCACTATGGATGGCGACGACCTCCCGCACCCTGTAAATACGGACATAGTTAAAAGATACTACGCATGATCAAAGACCCGCTAGGTTGACTGGCCTAGGAAAAAATAAGGGCTTCCCAACGAACCAAAAGGGTTCGGGCAAAAATAAGGGATGAAAATTAAAAAATCTGTACACCCGGCAAGTCGAAAACCCGAAAGGGCGGCTTGGGCAAAAAAGGGTGTCCCGGTGGACTGAAAACCCGAGAGGGCGGTCCAGGCAAAAGTTAGGGATTGAAGCGTATGACTATGTCCCGTTGGATCATCTTGCAGACAATCTTCAGCGTCGACCAATCAACTCAAACGACTCTAAATCGATCTAAACGACTTCACCGAGGCGACAAGTGGACAAGACATTCAGAGACAGGAAGACTATAGCCGAATGGGAACCCCATGAGATTATTTCACATAGCTATCTTTTCTTTGTATCAATTTTCATTTTTTACAACAACATTCTCTCGTTAGAATGCTCGTCTCATTGTACAAAAATACTTATTCAAGTTAATACAAAGATATCCCTTTGGAAGTGCAAAACCATTTGTTTTCTTTTTTCTTTGTTTTCGTGTCTTGTTTACAAAAACATCCAATAATTTACTTTTGAGCATATGCATTTGAACGTGATTACTGTTACAAATAAACAAAAAAAAACGGAGAGACAATTACTAATGACTTTAAGAAATAGGATAATATCTATAAGCCATTCCATAAAGTCCTCGCAGGTACCTTCTCCATCAAGAGCGGAAGCAATTACATCCTACTCCAGAATCATTAATGTATCTCCAGTATACAACCTGTTGGTATCAAGCGTTCTCATATTCCTGATAGAGTAAAATTTCCAACCACCGGTCCAGAGTGTCCCTAGTAAGTTGCCCAACTTCCCAGATTTCCTCAGCAGGATTTCCCGAAGTCTACAAGCAATGTCCGACTTTTCCTTTCTAGAACAGAGTTTATATTTGGAAATTCACCCATCAGTACTTCAGAAGGGATTTATTTCCCCCGCTTCCAGCAATGCTACGGCATAAACAATCTGTAATTCCATACATTTGCATCCATACGTCATAGCATTGACAACACAAGTACATACAGTGCAATCTCATTTATTTTGAGAGACAAACATCACACCATGAATCGCATACATCATAGCGTTGCATACAATTAACTCTTCACCTTTTGCAGGAAAGAGTCATTCGACAGGAAATTGTCATCAACAAATTTCCAACAGACAAAGACTGGTCGACCATCTACATAAAAAAATATTTCTTCCAGATTCTTACTGGT
The DNA here is from genome assembly GCA_948472305.1 of Vicia faba. Lineage (NCBI taxonomy): Eukaryota > Viridiplantae > Streptophyta > Magnoliopsida > Fabales > Fabaceae > Vicia > Vicia faba. Next base: position 1,310,080,023 of record OX451740.1, on the reverse strand, counting down.
TCAGATAAATCTCTCAACAGTTTATTCTGATTCATTTCCATATTTTCAATGGTTCAGATAAATCTCTCAACGGTTTATTCTGATTTGCTTCCAGATTTTCACTGGTTCAGATAAATCTCTCAACGGTTTATTCTGATTCGTTTCCAGATTTTCACTGGTTCAGATAAATCTCTCAACGGTTTATTCTGATTCACTTCCAGATTTTTACTGGTTCAGAAAAATCTCTCAACGGTTTATTCTGATTCGTTTCCAAATTTTCACTGGTTCAGATAAATCTCTCAACGGTTTATTCTGATTTGTTTCCAGATTTTTACTGGTTTAGATAAATCTCTCAACGATTTATTCTGATTTGTTTCCAGATTTTTACTATTTCAGATAAATCTCTCACCGGTTTATTCTGATTCGTTTCCAGATTTTTACTAGTTCAGATAAATCTCTCAATGGTTTATTCTGATTCGTTTCCAGATTTTCACTGGTTCGGATAAATCTCTCAACGGTTTATTCTGATTGGTTTCCAGGTTTTTATTGGTTCAGATAAATCTCCCAACGGTTTATTCTGATTCGTTTCCAGATTTTTACTGGTTGAGATAAATCTCTCAACGATTTATTCTGATTTGTTTCCAGATTCTACTGGTTCAGATAAATCTTTCAAAGGTTTATTCTGATTCATTTCCAGATTCTACTGGTTCAGATGAATCTCTCAACGGTTTATTCTGATTCATTTCCAGATTTTTACTGTTTCAGATAAATCTCTCAATGATTTATTCTGATTCGTTTCCGGATTCTATTGGTTCAGATAAATCTCTCAACCGTTTATTCTGATTCATTTCCAGATTTTTACTGTTTCAGATAATTCTCTCAACGATTTATTCTGATTCGTTTCTAGATTCTACTGGTTCAGATAAATCTTTCAACGATTTATTCTAATTCTTCTCCAGGTTCTTACTGGTTCAGATAAATCTTTCAAAGGTTCATTCTGATTCGTTTCCAGATTCTACTGGTTGAGATAAATCTCTCAACGATTTATTTTGATTCGTTTCTAGATTTTAACTGTTTCAGATAAATCTTTCAACGATTTATTCTGATTCTTCACCAGGTTCTTACTGGTTCAAATAAATCTCTCAACAATTTATTCTGATTCGTTTCCAGATTTTTACTGGTTCAGATAAATCTCTCAACAGTTTATTCTGATTCGTTCTCTGATAGGATCGAGTTCAAACCTTCTGTCAACAATCATCTTTGAATGGAATCTATAAGCCCAACTCTGACGATTCTCCATCGCTTCTCCAAATGGCATCTTTAAGCCCATTTCCTTACACAATCGATCAGCGCATCATCAAGCGCATTTTTCTGGGCACTCTAGTGTTCAATCATCTTCTACTTTCAAGTCGTGAACGACAAACGTGTCGATCTCGCTTTTCAAGTTTAAGAAGATTGAACAGGGGCAACTGTTGTACCCAAAAATTTGCCCTCCCATTTTCCATTCAGACCTCGCAGTACAAGTTTTCTCAACCAATGGTCCAAATAACTGAAAACAACTATAGCAACCCCAAAATCAACCCTTTTGCGATAACAAGTTCAAGTGCTTGTAAACTTCTTCATTATTCAAAATTTTTGAGTGGTTTTTCTTGTGTACGATTCTCCTTGATGATATCTCCAATTTCTCTTCACAAATCAAGAATTAATTACGTGTAGAAGATCACCAAAATTCTAGTACGTTAGAAGTCGCGTCGTGAAGTTTGACCTAATTTCAAGTAGTAGTCGTCTGACTTCTAAGAATTGTAATTTATTAAAATTACAAGACCTTGAGATGATTATTCTTATTTATGGTCATAAATGATGTCACATATGAGTTTATTGTGTTGGAAGACTTTTAAAAAAATTTGAATCGCCGCAAGACTTTAGTTTGATTTCTAAGTGTTCTTAACCGCAGTTTGTTGAAGTTGGTTAATTCTACAAGATTGACAAATATTCTCCAAAACATGTTTGTTTGGAAATAAAGTTCCATTCTAATCAGGCATGGCAGACGAGGTCATTTTGAATGAATTTGGTGCAAAGTTTGAAAGATAAGGCGCTTTGGTTTTACTTGAAATACAAACTACAAAAGCATTGGATTTTCTTGAGGTTCAAGTTATCGAGCAAGACATATATTCAAATCACATAAATAGGGGTTTCATATTTCATCAAGATTCAAGTCTCATTCTTTTCTCAAAAGGCATTTTTTAAGTTCATGGGCCACTGAAAAGAATCCAATTCGTGCCTGTAATTTAAATTATGTCAAGGAATATTCAGATTTTGCAAGTCTTAGAAACAAATTCAAATTGAATGAAGAATAAAGGATTACAACAAGACTGCATTATTTGAATTTTACAAAATAAAGCGGAATTCATCGTTTAAATTTACAAGAAAATTGGAATGTGCTTTACAAGTTTCTAAACCACGTAATTCAAATTACAAGATTCGCGACATTCCTAACAATTTACTAAGCTACAAGGGAACTTCTTCATCTTCAAGTCTTGACCAATTACTTCAAGTCATTCCTCACCAAATCTCCCCCATTGCCCAAGCTGCTCGTACATGAAACAAGAAAGAAAATTAGTGAGCATATGAAAAATTGAAGATTTTTGTTTAAAACAATTTTTTCTCATCATGAGGGTTATGCTTGGAATCAGAAAAAGTTAAGAGGTCATTTAATCATGCGATGAAACTTAAAGCCTCATATAAATCAGTTTCAATCATGGGCTTTCTTTTCCGATTTCAAATCGCAAAGATAAACCTTGGTTCACAAAAAGAAAAAGAGGAGATGTAATGAAATCACAATAGGCAAATACAGAATTCAGATTTAACAGCATCACAAATCAAAGAGTTAAGCCCAACAAAATCCTCAAATTTGTCCTATCATTGACCCAAATAAATATGTTTATTGCAAAACATAAAACATGTTTCTGATTCACAAGTACAGCAAAGAGAAAAAAGATCATGCATTGCTGCCCCTAAAAACCTGCTACCAAAACAGATCAACAGTTGCATAAAATAGGCAACAAAAATCTGCAGCAATAAAGATATAACAGCAGTATGCCTCAAATGTTCAAATTTGCCAAACATTTCCCCCCAAATTGTTATCACACTATTATGATAAAAGGGATAGAAACATCAAAAGCAAGGGAGAGGAATAACAACAGAAACATTACCAAAAAACAAAAACATCACCAACATCACCAAAAAACAGCAACATCACTAAAAACACCCTCATCATCATCATTTTCTAGACATATTCCTTCAAAGTCTAAGAAGAAGAAAGAAGGAGAAAGGAGACTTCCCTGTAAAACCGAGGCCAATAGCGAAAACAAGTGAGGACCAAAAAGTGGACGAAGGAAGTAGCATAAAAAGTTCAAAGAGATCATTCGTAAAAGCCCCAGTTCTGTAAGTCTTGCTTCCCGACCTCATAAGCACATCGCCATTTTGCTTTGCTTTAAAACTGCTTCATGCTTTTTTTTCCGCCACTGTATGAACATAAAAAAAATTTATAACTAAAAAAAAAGGTTAACAGATGTACAGTAAACACTAAAGGTAAACCTTACCTCTTCAATCTCTCTCCCGCCATCGTCGTCGGCTTCAGACCGCACCGCAGCTATTTTTGACGAGTTTTTCATCGTTGGCATTGGGAGGTTCGGCCATCATCCAGTAAACGGCGCGACGCCCATTTCCCATTGCAAATTGGATTAAAGAACAAAGGGGTCTTGCATGTTAGTGTCGTTGGTTCAGGTTCAAGAGAGTTAAGAGAGATGGCGGTACAGATCTTGAGATTTGGATGAAAAATAGAGGAAGAGATTCGTTGGTACTGAGAGGAAGAGACACGGTTTGAAGAAGAGAGATAAGAGTTGCGTTTTCTTTACAGTAGCATAGGAAAGTTACTTATTTTATGTAACAATTTTCCACGTTTCCTTTCCATTTCCCAACAGCAATAACATTTCATTTTAGTGTCCCTATGAAGCCGGCGGCGCTTTCTTTTGGATTAGGGTTTCAAACCCTTTTGTTTCTTATTCCAAACCGGGTCAGCCCATTGGGCTGCTGACCCAACTTCGGTTACTGTTTTCCTTTATGTTTAATGGAAAGTTAATTATAACAAATAAAATATGTAGCTCAGTTGGCAAGACATCATTGGCTCTATCCTAGGGGAACCGGGTTCAACCCCTGCTGGGGCTTTGTTTTCTTTTTGTTTCTTTCTTGATTTCTGTTAGGTAACAAATTTAGTTTAATCTTTAATTTTGACTTTAAAATTCGATTAAATAAAAGATATGTATAATTTCAAAATTAGTTAATTTAGGACTTTGTAATTAATTTTGTCAACATTTTTTATGGTTTAATAAACTTTCTTTTTTTTTTAAATATTTAGTTCATACATAATAAAATTTGAATAACAATAATAGAATAGATTTTTTTTTTCAATCTTTCCTCACAAACAAAATACCAAGAGCTTTATTTCCATACTTCGTAAATTGTTGTAGTCTTAATTATTTTGTTCGATTTGGTTGTATTGGTTGACTTTTAATCGCATTTATTCATCCCTATTCGTAAATTTGTACCCATATTCCTAAAAGTTTTGTAATAGCGTAGAATTTCAATTTCCGCAATTTACTTTTTTCCCTTATACTGTATAGTAGTCAGGCGTGCATGGCAAGACATAAAATCAATCGCTAGATAACCTAATTTCAACAAAATAACTTGAAACAAACACACTTTTCACACGCGCACCTCTAGGGTAACCTCGCTTGTTGCCTTAGAAACACAGTCATGTCCCTCGAACATGGGACGTTTTAGCAATGACCCTTCAATAAAAAGATCGTAGTCCCTCGATGACCCTCTACATTGACTTCGATAAAACGATCTCGTCCCTTACGAAAATTGCTAAAACGTCTCATAAGTTGCTTTCGATGACTGTAAATTTGACTCGTGCCTGTCCCTTCACATCCAACGATGGAGCTTCTTACCAAATCAATGGTAAGATAGCAACATCTAAAGGAAAAAGAAAAGAACATTTAAATACCTTTCGAGTAGGTTGATTCGCTCCTAGTTACTCGTTTGCTCATGACAAAAACATTTTTTACACCTACACTTTCATCTCAAAACATTTTCAAAGGACAAAATAATTTGTATATGTTCTTATAGAGACGAGGACCATTGCAAAACATCTTTTCGAAACACTTTCTGAAACATAATCTACAAACACATCTTTGAACCACTTTTCGAAATAAAAACTTTGTACGCGTTCTTATAGAAACGAGAACCATTACGAAGAGATTTTTTCAAAACACTTTCAAAGCCCATACCACAAGCACACTTTCAAATAAAAGCAAGTGATCTAAACGAGTAACTAAGAGCCCATGGAAAACCATGGATGAAAAGGGTGCTAATACCTTCCCTTTTCATAATCTACCCCCCGAACCCGAGAAAACATCTCGAAAGGTCTTTCCTGTTCTTTTTTTACCTTTCAATTTTGGATAAAAGAAAAGTCGGTGGCAACCCTTGCTATCCGCACAAATGCGATCAAAACGCAAAACACCAAGTCAGTTCTCCCATTGTATCACAGTATGCCTACGTATCCTCTTATGATGAATCACAATCCCAATTCGTAGTTCGCATGGTTGTTGTTTTTTTAGGGGTTGCAAATGTATTTTGAATCACCTCGCATTTTGGTCAATTGTAATGATTGTGGAGATTTTGGCTAAGTGAGCGATTAGTCAAAATCCATTTGAAACCCTTTTGCAAAAATAGATTGTTTTAGATTAGTTTGTTGCCAAAAATAGTTTGATGTTTGTTAGTATTTTTTATAAATATAGTTGCAAAAATCTTAATTAATGCATTATATAAAAAATATTTTTTTAATGCAAATATAGAAAATATGTTCATGAGTTTTTGAATAAAATGTGATTTATTTGCATGATAAATAAATAATATGATAATAAAAATATTAATAATAATTATTTAGAAACTATTGATAATAATAAAAAAAATATTTAAGATAGTAATAAGAAATAAGAAATAATTAAATAATAAATATAAGAATAAAATAAAAGAATTGCAATTAAACAGGGGGTGTAGCTTTAACTGAGCAGTAAAGCAGCGGGGTGCTAACAGTTATGTTGTTAGGAATACTGGGCTAGGCCCCAATGAAAATTCTGGACAGGGGTACAGTTCGTTTATGGTTTTAGCAAAACAAGGAGAGTGCGGGTGTAGAAACTACTGGGCTTAGGCCCAACGCGCAGTTGGAGAGGTCCGGTTGGATCGAGTGCTGCGAGGGTGCAGGGACTTACGGTCGACCTGGCCTCCTGGTCGTCCACCTAAGATCTAATGGAGAAGATTAGGGGGAGCATAATGACTGTTATAGGCGCGTTTGTATGTGATTGCAATGTAGAATATATTTTTTGTTTAACACATTTTTAGTTCAGTTCATCTTTTGTTTACAGTGAAACTTCTTTCTCTCTCTGACGATGACACAAACCATTTCACTTCTTCCCTTACAAACCTAACACCACCACTGTAAATCGAACCCAATAGCAACAATAAAAAAAATCTAAGCGAGATTACCCTTTTTGCGATTCTCTGTTCGGATTTCTGAGCTTTTGGTTCGACTTGAACTAATCCCTGTTTTCTTCTTTGATCTCGTAGGTCTCAGTGGCGGGCTTGAAGGTTCTGGTGGACAGAGACGGAGATGATATGGCGATTAGGGTTTCGGATATCGAAACCCCAATCGCATCAACCTTTGGTCTTTTGCGTTCTTCTTCTGCGGTGCTATGCTCTTCTTTTCGGTCTTCTAGCCTCCCTCTCTTCTCTACTATATACGAGGTTCCGTCCTGCCTTTTCTACTGTCTTCGAATCCCCCTCTCCTCTGTATTCTTCACTGTATTTATAGGTTAAGACTTAGGCTTTTCTCTATTTGTCGTTAGAATTACTTAGATTTAGAAAGAATTGTAGAAGTTAGGGATCTGATTTCATGTTGATTGATTTTTTTGTAAATGATTTTGCTTTACTGTAATATGATTCGTTCTTTGTAATAGATTCAATTTTATTCAAAAACTGTATATTGGATTTGTATATTCTTATTTCGTTTTGTGCTGATTTTCTAGATTTAGATTTGGACTTGAAGATTTTCTGGGCTTGGACTGTTTAAAAGATTTAGTTTAAGATTAGATTTGATTTAGTTAAATTTTAACAGTACTTGTTGTTGATAAAAAAACAAGCGTGATTTTTGGGTCATTTGCACAGTTGTTGTTTTTGATTCACTTTGGGCCTGCGCACTACCTTAATGGAATTGGGCCCTGCGTCAATTATCAATTATTTAGTTTGTTAATTTTCCGTTACAGCAAAAAAATTTCTAAGCCCAACCTACTTATTTCTAAACAAAAGAAAATTTTAATAAACAAATTGAAAAAGTGATTTTTAACAAAAACTTTATTGTAATAAATATATTACGTTCCTAGTAAAGAATTTTGTTTATTTTTTTTTTCTCTTAAAATAACAAAATTTCTAATGTTAATACTTTTCTTCTAGAGAAATAATAGTGCCAAACCAAAAAAATGCATTAGTCTCATTAGAAACTTAATGGGCCTATAAACTGATAATCACACTCCTCCTCTGCTATTCAACTACTAAAACGAAAATGGGCAAATTTCAATGGGTTTTCAGATTGTAACTTCACCCTTCCTTCTTGCTAACAAAAAATTTTCAAATGGGCCTTATTAATTAAAAACTTAATTGTTATTTGAATAATTTTCCATTTTCGAATCGCATGGGCCATTGGCCAACATGCTTCGCGGATGGGTTCATGGATACACGAGTCTTTCTGATTTAGAAAGCCATGCTTTCTTGAATTTATATTATAGCCCCTGATCGTCATGGATAAAAATGGGTCATCAGATGTTGTTGTACCATCTTTAATTAAATATTTCTTCTCTATCTTTATTCTTGAAAATGTAATCGTCGAGGTAGGGAAAATTTGGGGTACGACAGTTGCCCCTATTCAATTATCTTCCAACCGAATAGCTTGAGAATACACGAGTCTTGTGCATTTTGATTGGGAGCTTATTGAATACTTGGAATACCCCAAAATTTGTCCGACAAACATAAGGTTATGCTGATATAGCATACCTTTACGAGTCTCTAAGGACGTAGGCAAAGCTGACGATATATCACTTACCAGGGTTGGATGATGAGGCAGATGGTCTTGAGCTTAAGTGTGCAATCTTGTATTTCTTGGTTTTAATTTATCATGTTCATCCATTTGGGGCGATGAATAAAACAACAATTGATGATGCATGGCTACTTGGAGACTAAGGCCATGGGTTATGCACGAATCGCTACATGATGTTTTACGTGATAAGCTAGATTTCGTATGAGAATCGTTGCATGATATCTTAGGCGATGGTCTGTGTTGCAGAATAAAGAAGCACATTACTGCACGACGTCTTAGGCAATGGTCTTTACTACGGAACAAGGAACCACACTGATTCACGATGTCTTAGGCAATGGGTTAGGTTCGCGAATCGCTGCATATCATCTTAGGCGATATGCTGGATTTTTGTTTTCGAACATCGCTGCATGTCTTCTTAGGCGATGTTCGTTGTTACAGTATAAAGAAACACATTGTTACACGACGTCTCATGCGAATGGTCTTTATTAAGGAAAAAGGAACCGCACTGCTGCACAATGTCTTAGGCAGTGGGTTAGGTTTGTGAATCGCTACATGTCGTCTTAGGTGATAGGCTAAGTTTTGTTTTCGAGCATCGCTGCTTGTCGTCTTAAGCGATGGCCAGTCTTGCGGAATAAAGAACCACATTATTGCACGAAATTTTAGGCAATGGTATATATTACTGAACAAGGAACCACACTGTTGCATGATGTCTTAGGCAATGGATTATGTTGCACTGCTGCCCGAGGTCTTAGGTAGTAAACTAGGTTTTTGTTTTTGAACATCGCTACATGTCGTCTTAGCCGATGATCTGTGTTGCAGAATAAAGAAGAACATTGATGCACGATGTCTTAGGAAATGGTCTATATTACTGAACAAGGAACCGCGTTACTGCACGATGTCTTAGGCAATGGGTTATGTTGCATTGCTGCCTAAGATCTTAGGAAACGAACTAAATTTGGTTTTTTGAACATCGTTGCATGACGTCTTAGGTGATGGTCTGTATTGCGGGATAAAGAAACACATTGTTGCACGATGTCTTAGGCGATGGTATTTATTATGGAACAAGGAACCACACTGCTACACGATGTCTTAGGCAATGGGTTATGCTGCATTGCTGCCCGAGGTCTTAGGCAATGAACTTAATTTGGTTTTTTGAACATCTTTGCATGTCGTCTTAGGAGATGGTCTGTGTTGCGAATTAAAGAAACACATCAATGCACGACGTCTTAGACAATGGTCTTTATTATGAAACAATGAATTTCACTGCTGCATGATGTCTTAGGAAGTGGGTTAGATGAGGTGAATACACCGTTGTGTGGAGTTTTAGGCAATGTAGTGAGCTTCGTACATTACTTAAGTAATGAACTACTTTGTAAGGAACTCATCACTACATGGAGACTTAGGTGATGGGCTGAACACATCATGGCATGGAGACTTAGGTGACAGGTTAAATCGTAGGAGAAGTGTTTTGTTAATTGACCCTAAATAGCTAAGTCACGGGTGAGATTGTTTGTTTGTTGTGTGATATAGAACCCTGAGCATATGTCTATTGAATGTCTGTGTATGTATGATGGTTGACATTGATATGGAACCCTGAGTATATGCGTATTATATGTATGCAAAAATTTATAGTGTATGTATGCTTTGGATATGCAAAATGTGTGTGTGAAATGTGTGTAAAATGCATGTATGCCTTGAAATTTTAGGAAGACTATTTCTGGCATTCTCTCCTTTAAACCATTGGTTTTGAATTACCAATCTCTAGTGTTGTATGTTGTATTGTCGTGGCATCGTTGAATTTGATTTTACCACGGTGAAAAAGTGTTAGCAAGATTTTGAACATTGATATTTTGTATTGTAAGCGCAAGCGTAGGTGTAAACGTATGCGCAGACTTTGTGTTACTGGCGTAGATGTAGGAGTAGAAACGTGTATAGACTTTTGGGTTGTAAGTGCAGGCGTAGGCGGTAGACGTATGTAGTGGACGAATACTTTTGTGTTGTGAGTGTAGACGTGGGAGTGGACATGTGTATTAGACTTCTGTGTTGTGAGTGCAGGTGTTGGCGTAGACATGTGTATGGACGTAAACGTGGATTTTCTTTGGATGATTTTTTAACCGAAATGCTTTTTCGATGTTTTTATCAAATGCTTTTATTTGTCAATTTCCCCGAAATGATTTCAAGATAATATTCACAAGCAATAATCGTAGTGTTTTGTAAACAAGTTTGAGAAAAGAAAAAAACACAATTTCAAAAGATGAACAAGAAAAGTGAATGTTTTATTGATTATGCCTCTGAATAGGCGAATGTACAAGATGCAATTCCTAGAAAGAGGTAATTACAAAAAGTTTCAAACTGTAAATGGCAATGAAAGTGATAATTGTTAGTGTTGTTTCCCCAATATCCTTTTAATAGCTCTTGTCTCCTTTGCTTTTGAGTTGTATGATTTAGACCCATCTCTCCCTTCGTGGTTCGTAGTCATAGCTCTTAGATCGCAGTCTTTTTGTTCTTTATTTCTTTGTATGAAATCCCTAATTTTTTTCCTGGACTGCCATTTCAGGTTTTCAATCCACCGGGATAATTTTTTGTTTATAAGCCCCTAATTTTTGCCTGGATCTCCCTTTAGGGTTTTCGATCCACCGGAACGCTCCTTTTTGCCTAAGCGTCCATTTAGGGTTCGAACTTAGAGAGCCTCTTATACATATTATTTTTTTGACTGCGTCTGAGTTTTCCGGATGCGGTAGTTCTTCCCCATCCATTGTGGTGAGGATGAGATCACCACTGGAGAATGTTGTTTTCACTACATATGGACCTTCGTAGTTGGGTGTCCATTTGCCATGCGAATCAAGGAGAGGTAGCAGAATCTTCTTGAGCACTAAATCCCTTCTTTGAATGTTCGAGGATGAAATTTCTTGTCAAAGGCTTTTATCATTCACTTCTGATGCAATTGACTATGATATAAAGTTGTCAAGCATTTCTCTTCGATGAGGATTTCGAGGTACAATTCATTTGTCAATGCTATAGGAATTTTCTGGATATTCTTGTTTTTCGAGGTATTCCTTGATATCGTAAAACCAAGGCTTGTTATCCGGCCTTTCTTTAGTGTCAAGGCAGTGTACGGGCTCTTAAAAGTGTTTGATTGTAATGCATGGTCCATGGTTTGGCCAAGTTACTTTGAACATAGCTGATAGAGTTTCTAGGGCGTCTACCATTTGATTTTCTTCTCGTGGGATGTAAAATGGTCTCTGTGAAATCTGCAGCCAATTTTAAAACATGATCTCGATATGGAATCAGTTTTGGATGTTTAGTATCCCATTCGCCGTTGAATTGGTATATGACTAATACGGAGTCCCCAAATACTTTGAGGTGTTGTATTCTCAGATCAATGGCAGCTTCCAGTTCTAGTATACAAGCTTCATACTCGACGATGTTGTTGGTGCAGTCAAAACACAAATTGAAGTATATGGTATGTGATAATTCTTTGGAGAAGTCAAAACTGCCCCTATACCGTGCCCCAGTGCATTTGAAGCCCCGTCGAACATGAGTGTCCAACGCGCCCCTGGCTCGGGTCCTTTATTAGGTCCTGTTATTTCATAGTTACCCATAGCCATTACATCTTGGTATGGAAAGTCGAACTTCATAGGTTGATATTCTGGAAGTGGTTAGTGAGCTAGATAATAGCTTGATCGACCTTTCTTTGACGCTCTGCTCTAACATTTCCCCTAGCTTGATTTTTTTCGGATCTTCCTTTGTGCCTATATTAATGATCTCAATAGCCTCTTGATAACGTTGTATGTTTTTAGCCTTTCGCTCTATTTCCCTTACCATTTCTTCAGAGAGTTCAAGATCTTCATCACCTTCCTCTTCAGCTTGGTTGATGGGAGCATCAAAATTATATCGGGTCGCAGCAGCAACATTATCGGTGGTTTTGGGCATGAATTTGCACGCTTATCATGTTTTGGTGCAGATTTAGTATATGAAATTTGAAAATGCATATGCAGAGAAAGTATTGCCATTTTGAAATTTAAGAGATAAACATAAGAGAAAGACCAGGATCTTAATTGAAAATAAAATATAACATTTATTAATTACGAATATTGTCTGAAACAAAACAGGGGGACCCTTACAAGCAATCCATATGCCTCGGCCTTGACATAGGTTCTTTTAGAAACAAGAAAAATTACTTAGGAAAGAAAAGAGATCTCGGGAATCTCCACGGTAGTCCATCTTTTGAGTTCTTCTCCCAGGGTGTATTCTCGGATGAAGTCAATTGCCTTTTTGGTGTTGACTTTGTTGGATATCATCGCCATATGTCTGCCATGCTCTACTCCCGTGTTGACAAAGGTCTCTTGGATGGGAGGAAAATGTGCTTCACCCTTCAGAGTAGCTTTATATTTTTATTCAGGGTATTGTTCGAACTGGACTATCCCCTGGTCCACTAGTTCTTGTATCGTTCTTTCGAAGGCTTCATTATGTTCCAACAGGAATCCACAATCAAACAGATATTCCTTCAACAAGTTGATTGGGTTTTTTGCTTGTCTGGTTTCCCTAAAGTTAGTGACTACTTCAATTACATTTATTGTCGGCCCACCATGCGGAGGCATAGGGTTTGATTTGATGTTAGGTTTCTCAAAAGTGATGTATTGAGATTCTAACAAGTCGTGCACCTTGTGTTTGAATGCCCAACATTGTTCTATAGTGTGCCCCGGAGAATTAGCATGGTATTCGCATCTAGCATCGACATTGTATCTTCGCGGTAGTGTCCCGACTAGAGGAGCTAGAGGCTTGATTTCCACCAATGATGCCTTAACTAAGTGTTGTAATAACTGGCTGGGGGGCACGGGGAGTGGATCAAAATTCTTTGTTGCCTTTCAAATATGTCTTACTACTGCCCTTGTGGGATCAATAATGGTTGTTGTACCCTGGGTTATGAGGCTACAACATAAATTTCTCCCTCTTTTCTTTTTGGGAAGTTTGAAGCAGACCCTTTTGAATTATAGGGAGCATTTGATGGTCTCCCTGATATCTCCCCACTCTTTATTCCAGTCTTGATTCTTTCTCCGATATTCACTAGATTTGAGAACCTCGAAGAGATACTTCCAACCATCTTCTCATAATACAGCCCCTGCAAAGTTCCCATCAACATGTCTACTAATTATATCTCTAACAGTGGTGGTTGCACACGGGATGCCATCTTCCTCCATCTCTGAGCATACTCTTTGAAGGACTCTTCTTTCTTCTAGGACAGATTCTGGAGTTGCATGCGGATATGAGCCATGTCCAAGTTATATTTGTAATGCTTTAGGAAAGAATTAGCAAGATCTTCCCAGGCTCGAATATGTGTCCGCTCCAATTGCATATACCAGTCTAAAGATGCCCCACTCAGGCTATCTTGAAAACAGTGAATCATTAGCTTCTGGTCATGGGCATGGGTATGCATCTTCCTACAATACATGCGCAAATGATTTATTGGACAGGTGAGCCCCTTGTAATATCCAAAGTCGAGCACTTTGAATTTTGGAGGAATTACCACATCAGGAACTAAGCCCATTTCGAGAGTGTCTACTTCCAAGGCATCAAAACCCTCTATAGCTTTTAACCTTTCCTTCAGAGCTTTATAATAATTAATTATCAGTGGATTATCAATAACACGAGTATCAGTCGTCATTAAGGGTGTTTGGTTGGAATCCTATGGGTCGTGGTCTGCGTATTGCAGGTCCAAGTAGTTGTTTGCATTGTTGGTAGGAATTTGTAGGGTGTAAGATGCCCCTGATTTTGATGGTGATGGGACAAACTCTTCAGTTTCAGCGTCTCTGGTCTCTTGTTGGGCCATGACGGACTTTTGGAGTCATGCTTCTAGCTCTTTTCTTAGTTGGTGACCGCTTGATACACCAATCGTTTGGGCTACTTCTTCGAAAGCTTCTTGGGAATCTGATCTTGTCTGTTAATGATGTTCTTTAGAGCTAGGAGAACTTGACTCAGATCTCCTTTCATGGAACTCACATCACCTTTGACCTGGTCGAGATCTTCTTTGAATGCAACCTGATTGTCTTAGATTTGTTCCATTGCTTTTTGTTGATAGGCCCTTGTTTGATATGAAGGACAAGGAGGTGGAGATCTTCTTCTACCAATAGTTTAACTGAGAGATTCTTTTAAAAAAAAGATGAGTTTTGATATGATATGAAAGTGTTTATGAATGCATGCATGCGAATGAATATGTATGAATATGAAAAGGGTTAAATGCCTTATTCACTTGGGTATATATTTATCTTTTGCTTATTTTTTATTCGGTGACCAGCTTAAAAATAGATACGGCCAAGGGATGTAGAAATGAAATGCCTTTGTTGAAAGTACCTTAATCCAGATATTGAAAAATATTACAATCTTAAACCAAGACTTGCTTGCGTGAAATTGAACCAAGGGAAATAAGTCTTCTAGGTGTGCTTACGGACGTGTTCTCTTGAAATCATCGCCCATTGCTGGACAAAGCTTGAGAAAGTCTTCAGCACATTATTTCCCTTTTGTGGCTTTGATTTTAGACATGTTTGGCGCATTGACGCGAACAATTTGTTTCCTTTGGTATCCATTTATAAAGACAGTCACCGAGATCTTGACTTTATTATTATTTTTTGTACCCTGTGAATAAGACAAATAAAAATAAACGGGTGACGAATATATGAAATGTATGACGAATATATGAAATGTATGAATGCATAGATGTAGGGTTGAGTGACGGGGTTTTGTGATAGGTTTTTATGACAAGTACCCTTATAAAGTAGGCTTCTTAATTTTGACTTACGGTTAATCTACCCTCCCAAAAGGTGGCTTCCTTAAGGGTATCATGAATAACACCAGAGGGAGAAAGCACAAGGGCCTCCCTTAGGTGGAGCCTCTTTACAGACCAAAACTTTCGTCTCAAAGTCGTGAAAGGTCTCGTCATGAGATTTTAGGTTAAGGTCGTTACAAAGAGTCATGGGTGGCCTTCCAAAGTCCTACTCGTCAAGAGGATATCTCTCCATAAGTATTCCTTTTTCGGAAGTTCACCGACTCTAGGCGAAGTCGTCACATAAACTCGCAGGGATGATGTACCCCCTAAGCTAATAGATGAACCTTCTTTCTAAGGGTTATATTGAAAATATTTTTGAGATAACAGTCCCGCCATGCAGTAAATATATAGTGATGAAAGAAAATGACAATAAATAAATAAATGCGGTAAATAGATAAATGCAATAAATAAATAAATAAATAAAAACCCCAAAGTAGACCTAAACCTAGGGTTAAGTGTCCCCAGCAGAGTCGCCAGCTGTTGCGACCAGTTTTTAAATCAAGAGTCGCCACTATTAGTTTTTATCCTAGGGAAGGGCATATAATAGGAAACCCTAATTCACAGATAGAGATTCTAGGTTTCGGACTTCATTAGACGAAAGGAAGGTGTTAGGCACCTTTCATCTACCTTGTTCACAAGGATACTAGGTTTTAGGTTAAAGTTCGGGTAAAATAGGGTTTTAAATTTCAATAGGGGAAAAAAGGGTTTTAATTTTTAATAGGGGAAAAAAGGTTTTAATTTTTAATACGGGAACTCGCCACGATTTTTGATTGTATGCCTACGTATCCTCTTATGAGGAATTAGAGTCCCAATTTGTAGTTCGTATGGTTGGTGTTTATTTAGGGGTTGCAAATTTATTTTGAATCACCTTGCATTTTGACCGGTTGTAGTGATTGTGGAGATTTTGGCTAAATGCGCGATTAGTCAAAATCTGTTTGAAACCCTTTTGCAAAAATATATTGTTTTAGATTAGTTTGTTGCAAAAAATAGTTTGATGTTTGTTAGTGTTTTTTATAAATATTAGTTGCAAAAATCTTAATTAATGCATGATATAAAAAATATTTTTTTTTATGCAAATATAGAAAATATGTTCATGAGTTTTTGAATAAAATGTAATTTATTTGCATGATAAATAAATAATATGATAATAAAAATATTAATAATAATAATTGTAAAAATTAGTGATAATGATAAAAAAAATTAAGATAGTAATAAGAAATAAGAAATAATTAAATAATAAATATAAGAATAAAATAAAAGAATGGCAATTAAACAGTGGGGTGTAGCTTTAAACTGAGCAGTAAAACAGGGGGGTGCTAATAGTTATGTTGTTAGGAATATTGGGCTAGGCCCCAATGAAAATTCTGGACAGGGGTGCAGTTCGTTTAGGGTTTTATCAAAACAATGAGAGTGGGGGTATAGAAACTACTGGGCTTAGGCCCAACACGCAGTTGGAGAGGTCCGGTTGGATCGAGTGCTGCGAGGGTGCAGGGACTTACGGTGGACCTGGCCTCATGGCCATCCACTTTAGATCTAATGGACAAGATTAGGGGGAGCATAATGACTGCTATAGGCGCGTGTGTATGTGATTGCAACGGAGAATATATTTTTTGTTTAACACATTTTTAGTTCAGTTCATCTTTTGTTTACATTGAAACTTCTTTCTCTCTCTCTCTCTCTCTCGCGATGACACAAACCTTTTCACTTCTTCCCTTACAAACCTAACACCACCAACAGTGGTGCCGTAACCCTAATCCCCCTACCCACTGTAAATCAAACCCAATAGCAACAATAAAAAAATCTAAGCGAGATTACCCCCTTTGTGATTCTCTGTTCAGATTTTTGAGCTTTTTGTCCGATTTGAACTAATCCTTGTTTTCTTCTTTGATCCCGTAGGTCTTAGTGGCAGCCTTGAAGGTGTTAGTGGACAGTGGCGGAGATGATATGGTGATTAGGGTTTCGGATATCGAAACCTCAATCGCATCAACCTTTAGTCTTCAGCGTTCTTCTTCCACGGCTCTGTGCTCTTCTTTTCGGTCTTCCAGCCTCCCTCTCTTCTCTACTGTATATATTTTTCGTCCTGTCTTTTCTACTGTCTTCGAATCCCCCTCTCCTCCGTATTCTTCACTGTATTTATAGGTTAAGACTTAGGGTTTTCTCTATTTGTCGTTATAATTACATAGATTTAGAAAGAATTGTAGAAGTTAGGGATCCGATTTCATGTTGACTGATTTTGTTTGTAAATGATTTTTCTTTACTGTAATATGATTCGTTCTTTGTAATAGATTCAATTTTATTCAAAAATTGTATATTGGATTTGTAAATTCTGATTTCGTTTTGTACTGATTTTCTAGATTTAGATTTGGACTTGAGTTTTTCTGGGCTTGGACTGTTTAAAAGATTTAGTATAAGATTAGATTTGATTTAGTTGAATTTTAGAAGTACTTGTTATTGATAAAAAAAACAAGCGTGATTTTTAGGTTATTTGCACAGTTGTTGTGTTTGATTCACTTTGGGCCTGCGCACTACCTTAATGGATTTGGGCCCTGCGTCAATTATCAATTATCCAATTTGTTAACTTTCTGTTACAGCAAAATGTTTTCTAAGCCCATACTACTTATTTCTAAACAAAAGAAAACTTTAATAAACAAATTGAAAAAGTTATTTTTAACAAAAACTACTGTAATAAATATATTACGTTCCTAGCAAAGAATTTCGTTTATTTATTTTTTCTAAAAATAACAAAATTTCTAATGTTAATACTTTTCTTCTAGAGCAATAATAATGCCAAACCACAAAAATTCATTAGTCTCATTAGAACCTTAATGGGCATATAAACTGATAGTCACACCCCCTCCTCTGCTATTCAACTACTAAAACGAAAATGGGCCAATTTCAATGGGTTTTCAAATTGCAACTTCACCCTTCCTTTTTGCTAACAACAATTTTTAAAATGGGCCTTATTAATTAAAAACTTAATTGTTATTTGAATAATTTTCCATTTTAGAATCGCATGGGCCATTGCCCAACATGCTTCGCGGATGGGTTCATGGATACACGAGTCTTTCTGATTTAGAAAGCCCTACTTTCCTGAATTTAATGTACACCCCTGATCGTCTTGGATAAAGATGGTCCATCAGATACTGTTGTACCATCTTTAATTAAATATTTCTTCTCTATCTTTATTCTTGAAAATATAATCGTCGAGGTAGGGCAAATTTTGGGTACGCATAAGCTTATCATCAAATCTGACACTAATAAATTCTTACACAATTCGTGTTTTTGTGTTATATACTCTATAACCTTTTGAACATTCAGAGTATCCTAACATGAAACACGTTGCCAATTCTTCCAGAGCCAATAATATTTCCTTTATGATTGCCTCAGAAACCTACGTATATTCCATATTTAAGTTCCAGGCTTTGGAACATATGCTTTCTTCCTGTCAAGTGTTGAGAGCATCCAGAGTCCACGTGCAAGGCTGGTGTTTCAAATTTTCTATTAAAGACATCTGCAACATAAATGATTTTATCCTTAGGTACCCATATCTTTTTGGGTCCTTGTTTGTTAGAGTTTCCAAAATTCTGATTGAATTTTGGTTTCACACGAGAATTCTGAGAGTAAGATTCACTAGTATATTTTATATCATGTGTGTGTCCATATGCGAAGTATGAGTTTAAAGGTGTGTGTTTTATGACCATGTCATCAACTTGCTTTGGTCGATATGGTTCTTCTCCTTTTTGTTTCACATATCCTACACCTTTTCTGTTGTTTTTGCAAACTCCGTAGATCATTAAAGCCATCTTGCTTCTATCTATGTTTTTAGCTAGAAATTTTTGAAAACTATAATCATATTCTTTTATGATGCTATCAGAACTAGTTGAAACTTCTGAGACAGATTCTTTATGAGCTTTTTGTAACTTGTTTTTAGCTTAGAATTTTCTGCTTTTAGTTTCCTAGTTTCTTTAGAGTCAGATACTAGACCATGTTTCAGGTTCTTGTATTTGAATTTAAGTTGCTGATATTTTTCAAGAATTTCTGATAGATTATCTTCTAATTGAGATCTAGAAAAGTTACAGAATACCTCTTTTGCTTCTGACTATGATTCTGATTCAGATGAATTAGTGTCATATGATATGTTGGCCATTAAAGCGATATTGGCACGTTCATCTTCTGATTCTGCTTTAGAAGATTCTGAGTCATCCTAAGTAGCCATAAGACTTTTCTTCTTCTCTTTGTTAAATCTCTTCTTTGGCTTTTCTTTCCGAAGTTTAAGACAATCTCTTTTGTAGTGACCTGGTTCCTTGCATTCGTAACAAACAACATCTTTATTTCTTTACTTTTTGTATCCAGAGGATGATTCAGAATAACTGCTTGGTCTCCTAGGATTTCTAAATTTCTTTTGTATGTGCTTTCATAGTTGCTGGACCCTTTTGGAGAGAAGAAATAGTTCATCTTCTTCTAATGAGGATCCTCAAGAGCTTTCTTGTTCTTCCTGAAAGGCTTTAGTTTCATATTTTTTTATTAGATTTAAGAGTAAGAGACTTACCTTTCTTCTGGGGCTCATCTCCTTCTAGTTCTATCTCGTGAATTCTCAAGGAGCTGATAAGTTCTTCAAGAGATATATTGCTCAGATCTTTGGTAAGCTTTAACGCTGTGACCATGGATATCCATTTCTTTGGTAAGATTCTGATGATTTTCTTTACATGATCTGTTTTTGAGTACCCTTTGTCCAGAACTTTCAACCCAGCAACCAAAATTTGAAACTTTGAGAACATTGTCTCAATTGTTTCATCTTCTTCCATCTTGAAGGCTTCGTACTTCTGGATGAGTGCAAAAGTGTTGGTCTCTTTGACTTGTATGTTGCCTTCATGCGCCATTCTCAGAGAGTCAAACAAGTTTTTAGCAGAATCTCTGTTTATGATCTTCCCATACTCGGTGTATGAAATGGCACTCAAGAGATTCGTTACAGCCTTGTGATGATTTCTGAACTCTTTCTTTTATTAATCTCTGATTTTCTTTCTATCAATCTTCATACTGTTTTCATTACAAGGATGAATGTAGTCATTAGTCACCATATCCCAAAGATCAGCATCATGAGCTAGAAAGAAACTTTCGATTCTTTCTTTCCAGTAATTAAAATTTTCACCATCAAACATTAGGGGTTTGCCGCTGATTTTGTCTTTATCATCATATTTATCATTGTTATTGTTCTGAACTAGTTTCTCCATAGTTTTTTTCTTGCTAGGATATTTCTCTGACATGGTTAAGCGTTAGCACCTAGAACCAGGTGCTCTGATACCAATTTAAGGATAGAAAAACATAAGAAACAGGGTTTGAATTGGGGTTTTCAAAAAATAAAAATAGTATGACACGTTTGGTTATCCTAGTTTTTTCTAACTCAAACTACTACATTCCACCCACCAAGGTGATTTCTTCTCTCTCAATCGAGGTCTTAATCCACTAATCAAAACTTTGATTACAACTCACAAAGACTACCGTCAATGTCTTCTTGAGACTAAACCACATCTTGATTTCTCAAGGAATTAAAAACTGTGAATCTAAAATGTGTACAAGAATGTTTCTAGTAAACTAATCAATACTATGATGTTTTACACAATGTTAAAGCACAATGAACATTATAATAGATAAAAGAGCTTTATTGATATTTCTATCATATGCGTGCAAGTACTACTTGATCACCCTTCAAGAACTCCTTTATATAGGCAAAACTCTTTAGATCCATTTGAGACATGAGAAGATGTTTTTGGAAGGTTGATAAAATGTTGTTAATGCAGTTTCTAAAAATATAGATCTTGTCTGGTATCAGTCGTTACTCCTTGATTTGTAACAAATGAAATGTAACGCATCCAAATTTTGCTTCTTTGAAATATGATTAGAATAAGAATAATAACATTGAGACTTTAGATCATCAGAGTATTGCTTCATTAGATTTTAGTTTGCAGCTTTGGGGCTTCAAAAGTTATAAAATCGGAACTTCTTCTATTGAGTGTGATACTTTAATTTAGTTTGTACAAATATTCTTATTAGATCTTCTTAGCATAATTTGTTCGCCAACTTCTATGCTTCTTTATCAAAACTTCTCTGCATAATTAAATAATTTATTAGAGAGCATAATTGTTCTTTATATATATCATGTATTTGTTATCATTAAAACTATTACTAAGATGTAGAACCAAACTATGTTCTAGCAGAACCAACCCTAATGTGTGATCTTGATGTATTGATAATATAAGATGATGAGAGATCTTAGAGGCAAAAATTTGGGTATAACAGCTGCTCTTATTTAAGTGTCTTCTATCAGGAGATATGAAGAATAAAATATTCGTCTTGACGCGATTGAAGATACTTAAATACAAAAAAACCCTATTTTTGGTCCTAAGATGCCATGCAATGCTTATGATTATGAATGCAAATGACCATCTCCATAGGTGACACAAAACACCACTAGGGAAGCAGAAAATAAAACCAACGAACTAAAAAGAGAGTTTTACTAGGAAAATAAATCACTGGGGAACAACACGACTTTGGGATGACTATAAATAGGTAAATCCAAAATCATGATTAAATAAACCAAATGCATAGTAATATTTCAACAACGGAAACTCTCAACAATGCAAGCAACAAACTATCAAGGAGGTAACCATTAAGAAATGATTATCTGCTCAACTAGAGGAAAGAAACTCAATTCCATTGGAGAAAAATCAACTCTTCTGGGGAAAAGAAGACTTAAATCTTACTAGGGTAAAGCCCAAAGAGGAGACAAAGTATCATCAACTTAAAAAAATGAGGAAAAAGTAATGGGTAATAATGACCGATAGACAACTGTGAACTACCCACTCATAGAGGAGATAGAAAAAATAGAGTAACATCGACTCACAGGGATCATAAACTACCAACCGAAGGATGCGAATAAAAATAGTGAGATAATATCGGCTCAGAGATGACGATAAATATCAACCTCGAGACTAGTACAAAATGATTGACATCAGTACTTATGGTTGGTAACAAAGGTTTGACATCAGCACTTATGACTGAGAATAAAGGTTTGACATCAACACTTATGGCTGGGAACAAATATTTGGCATTAACACTTATAGCTGGGAACAAAGGTTTAACATCAACACTTATCACTGGGAACAAAGGTTTGACATCAACACCTAAGGCTAGGAAAAAAGGTTTGACATCATCACTTATGGCTAGGAACAACTATACCCTATTGGGGTAAATTCCTATGAGGAGAAAGAGATAAATGCCGACTAACGATTGATGATGAACTACCAACTCAGGGATGAAGGTAGAAAAAACATAGAATAATAACAAGTTTCCAAAAAATTTGGCGTTCCACCTAGAACGAGTCTGAACTTCTTCTCTAACCAAGGCATTCCGCCTGGAAAAAGTAACAAACTTTTCTAACTTATGGATTTCACTGAGAACGGTAACAAGTTCTTCTTTGATCAATATATCACTTAAAAAGGGTAATAACTGTTGTAAGAATTTTTCAACAAATTGTATTTATCATCGAAGTACAACCAATCTCAACAACAAACTATCTCCCATAACATAAAGACTACCATTAATCGGAGTAAAAACATCTTCTCTAGCATTAACAGACTTATTGGGGAAGTACAAGTTGCTCAAATAAAGAGACCGCAACTTGCTGATATGAAAAGGATTGCGATAGCACTACTGGGAAATTAATTTTGATTTCATGGGGAAATAACAACACATTATTGCTGAGGGGATAAAGTCTTCACGTGAAAAATAAATCAACATTCTCAATCTAGTTTCATAGTGTAGAGAGATCAAACTAATATTGTTTCCGGGGACCAAAAATTCAAATCAAGAACAAATTGGAGTGAGACAGACAACCAAGACACCATCCAATGAGAAATAAACACAAATGGGGATCAAATTCCATCAAGATAATGAGTTGGGTAGGAAGGCTAAAGCAAAATTCTTCCACGAGGGATAACTCAGTGGGGAAAATGAATGGATATACACTTTTCTACTTAAGTTTGACACTCTATTGGAGAGAGGATAACATAACTCTGCAAAGAAGATAATATGCCACCATAAACATAAATGAATGCAAATGAGCAATGAGTTTTAATTCAACTATGGCATGATGTATGTATGAATGTATGAATGTTATCATGTATATGCTGACAAAATATACATATTGCACTGGAGATAACCATACAAAACCAACTTGGGTAAGGACAACACTCAACTAAATCACATCCAAGATGAAGAATTCCATAAGAGAGTAAGCACCAACTAAGGAAACAAATTCCTACTTCAAGGATTAACTTCACTGGAAAGAAACATGGCTTGAAAATAATCAAAGAAAAATATGATAGCAATAAACCAATATAGTTGCAAAGATATAATACACTCCTCTAGGATTCACCGGGGAATATTATACAAATTTCTCTAGGGAAGATAACGCCACATCGTCTAGACTTCAACTGGGGATGTCGTACTGACTTCACTAGGGAAGACAGTTCCACGTCGTCTAGACTTCAACTGGGGAAATTTATGAAACTTCACGGGAATAACAACTTTAGAGGGAAGCATCATCCCGGTTCATCCGGAGAAGTTAAGAAATTAACATCACGGAAAGAAGTCAAAATTATGGGGATTTTAAATCAAACTCAACACTTGACGAGATAAAACCCAAAAAGTTGACAGTTGTTTCAACACTTCTTAGAAAACAATACTACTTTTGTCTGGCTACTTAGGGAGCACACAACACCAACAATGTCATAACTGGAGAGATAAATGCTTTGCAAGAGATTCTACATCAATTTTCAACACAGAGGGAGAATGAATCCAAAAAATGAGTAAAGGCTTCATAACTTTACAATCTATGTTTGATCACAACCCAGCTGAGGAAAGAATAACACCCAACTAGAGAAATATGCATTAAGACCTAACTGGGGAACATGGGATAAAGGTATCAAACCACCCAAACTCAAAACCATATAACAATTTTGAGAAAAATTTGAACCAAAACTTAACTGGGGAAAATGGGATCACAAACCAACACCACACCACATATCAACTGGTATGAAATCAAACTATCAAAGGAACAATCACAAGTGGACTATGCGTATATCAGCAAGAGTAACACGTGACTACTTCTTGGGGAATCTTTTCAAAACTTCGTAGTTCTTCCATCCTCGGAACCACTACTTCTGTCCCACTTGCATCACATAATGGAAGTTAAAAGTAATTTGCAAATTCTTTTCAAAAACTTGTTTTTATTATTAAGTCTTTTTGTTTTGAAAATTACTATCAAGAATAAATGAAATTTTTGTAAACAGGATAAAATAAGAAATACAAAGAATTGGATCAAGGATCAAACTTAATTAATAGAATGGTAGTCTGCAATTAAAATGTGATGAGAATCTGAGAAGATTGTTGCGTAAATGATCAAGTGTTGTCTGACATAATTACTTTCCATGAAATCCCTAACTTTTGCCTAGGTTGCCCTTGCGGGTTTTCAACCTACCGGGAAAATTTATTTTGTTTATGTCTCTAACTTTTTCCTAGACTTCCCTTTTGTGTTTTCATCCTACCGAGACGCTCTTTTTTTCCTAAGCCACTCTTTCGGGTTTTCAACTTAGCGAGCTCTTCTTTTATTTCTTTAGGTGAAGTATTTCTTGACTGCGTTAGCATTTATGGAACATGGGAACTTTTCACCATTCATAGTTTCAAGAATCAATGCAATTCCAGAGAAGGCTTTATTGACAATATATGGGCCTTCATAATTGGGAGTCCACTTGCCCCTAGAATCAGAGTTAAAAGACATGATATTTCTAAGCATGAGGTTTCCTTCTCTGAATTCACGAGGCTTGACCTTCTAATCAAAGGCTTTCATCATTCTTTTCTGATATAACTAACCATGACACAAGGCCATCATTCTCTTTTCTTCAATTAAATTCAACTGGTCAAACCTGTTCTGGACCCATTTAGCCTCTGAAAACTTGATTTCCATTATTACATGCAAAGAGAGAATCTCAACCTCAACGGGGAGCACTACTTCCATACCATACACAAGAGAGAATGGGATTTCCCCTGTTGAAGTGCAGAAAAATGTACGATACCCATGCAAAGTAAAATGGAGCATCTCATGCCAATCCTTATAGGTAACAACCATCTTCTAGATAATCTTCTTAATGTTTTTATTAACAGCTTCAACAACCCCATTCATCTTAAGCCTGTAAGGATACGAATTGTGACAGACAATCTTGAATTCTTCACAAAGTTCTGTCATCATCTTATTATTCAAATTTGAATCGTTATCAGTGATAATTCTACTTGGAACACCATACAGACATATAAGATTGTTCTTGATAAAGCGTACTACCACCTTCTTGGTGACATTAGCATAAGAAGCTACTTCCACCCACTTGGTGAAGTAGTCAATTGCCACTAAGATGAGACGTTGTCCATTCGACGCCTTAGGTTCAATCATTCCAATCATATCAATACCCCCACATAGAAAAAGGCCATGGGGAAGAAATAATATTGAGAAGCGTTGGAGGCACATGAATCTGGTCAGCTTACATCAGACATGTATGGCACTTCTTCGTAAATTTGTAACACTCAGATTCCATTGTTAGCCAATAGTAACCAGCCCTAAGCATCTTCTTTGCCATCGAATGTCCATTGGCATGGGTACTGTTGTACCCCAAAATTTTCCCTCCCATAATTCTTCAAAGATTTGCCAAGTCAAAGCTTCAAAATCTCCCCAAGGGTTGCACAGTCAAAGATCTCATATACAGTCAAGATTAGGGTTTTTGTTCTGATCAAGAAAATGAAGTTTCCAAAGGTCCAATCAAGTCTCACATGCCTACAAATATGGTCAAGCATCCTCATATCAAGTTTCAAGGCTTTCAGCACAAAATTGCACAGTCAAAACCCTAATTGCACTACAGTCAACTGTAGGGGCAAAATGGTCATTTGGCAGTCAAAAGTTCAAATTTTTGGTCAACATATCATTTTGAAGCCACAAACATCATTTGATCAATGCTTGATCATGATTCTCAAAATTTGGCTCAGAAATCATCAAAATGCAAAAAGTTTCCTTATTTGGACAGCTTAAAAAGTCAACTGAAATTGACCAGGGCATAACTTTCACATGGATTATCAGAAAAATTCCATCCAAAGCTCATTTTGAAGAGAAAGACATTTCCTACAACTCATCTTCATACTTCAAGTCCAAAAAATGCTCTCACAAAAAGTTATCAATTGCAACATTATAGGTAATTTTCAAAAGTCAACAAAAAGGGACTTTAAGTCAAGGGCCATAACTTGAGATTGGTAAATCAAAATGACATGGGACCAAAGGCATTGGTTATAGGACTCACAGACCTTTCCAAAATGTCCAAGAACATGAGAAAAGCTTACAAATTGAGCAAGTTATGCCTTGTGGAAGTTGGGAAATATTTGGATATTTTGAAAAGACAACATTGATCCAAATGACCTAAAATTGCTAATGGGCCCATTTTTCTTCCACAAATCATCATCCATGGCATGTGCACGACCACTTGGCCCAAAGGGAAGTATTTTCTCATTTTTTATTTATTTATTTGAATTTTTTATTTATAATAATTCACTTAAATCAATTAAATATGTGAAAAATATTTAACTTAACCTAACAAATCTTTTTGTACTTGTTTTATTCTCAAGATTTCTTGCATAAGTCAATAAGGAAAGATTTGGATGGAATTGATCTTAATTGATACAAAGTTGTATGAAAAATATTTGAAAAAAGATCCTAGAAAATCAATTTTCAAAATCAATGAATGCAATGGATTTGATTGATTTTTCTTGACCTAATGGACTCAATACAAAAGCCTGAACACAACCCTAGTGCAAGAACACACGCAGCTGCTCAACAAAGCCATAACCAAACTTGAAATTTTTCTCAAAAAAGTCAATTCTGAAAACATTCTTCCAGGACGATTCAAGACATAATTCTTGTTCCAATAGCTTCCTCAAGCATCACTGGACATATTCCAATCACAAACATTCATCACAGCTTCAAGAATTGGTAACACAAGTGCCAACTGTATCCAAAAAAACTTATAATCGTACATCACGATTCATGCATCCTTTATAACTTTTAATGCTTGATTTACATTCCTTGTGAAGTTCTGAAGCTAACCAATATATTTAATTGTATTATTATGCGTTGTGTACGATTTCACCATGGTTAATTTCTAGGGTTCACAGGATTCCAAATTGTGGCTTTTCACCCAAGGAAAAATTGAGACTTATGACCACCACCATTCAAACCAGCGCATTTGGACGAAGGCAATGGAACCCTCGCGCTCAATTTATGAGCGTCAGAGGGCTAATCGTTATTTTCCCATAAGTTGCCTAAGAGAACGCATGAAAAACCGTGGCCAATGTGTTCTTGTTTCAGAAAAAAATGAAACACGCGAAGAAGATGAATTCGTGGCGAGATCTGGTTGGTCTATTTGAAATTCGCGCGCAGACCCACTAACATTGATTGTTTTCTTTTATAATATTTGTTGTTTGTATATTAATCAGAATGCGCACTTGGCTCAGCTGGCAAGCAGAATTGGTGGTAAAGGTACATGACCTGGGTTCGAGCCCCAGGTCTTCCATGTTCCCATATTATTTTTCAATAACAATTCCCATGCGCTTCAAGGCTGCAGACGCACCATACACCTTCTCCACCAAGCCATCCACGCGTCCATCAGGATCAGATCAAAGGCTATGAATTGAGAGACACGGTGAATCCCAGTCAATGCTTCAACATGCTACCTGGCAAAAGTCAAACAGGCCAAGGTTGTTGGGCCAGAATTTCCATAATCATACCTCCACTTTGGGGACTACCACCCCCTAGGTTTGCATAATTTTTGCTTTCTTTATTTTTAATTCTATTTTTATTTTAATTATTACTTGTTTAATTAATTTATTATTTTCACAAAATACAATAAAAATCAGAAAAAAGGACAAACACAATAAATATTTTTGTTTTAATATTTTCATGAATAAATTTGCATGTAAATAAAATTAGTTTTAAATTAGGTGTTAATTTTAATTCTTTTAATAATAAATCTAAAAAATGTAGAAATAGGGTTTAATTAATAATTTTTCATCTTTTTATTTTTCTTTCATAATGATTAAATAATTAAATACTTATTTCTTTAATTAAATTTGTATATAAAAATTAGGTTTAATTTAGGTTAAATTCTAATGTTTTCTGAATAAATTAAAATAAAATAGAATTAGGGTTAGCGTTTAATTGCAATTAATTTTTTCTATTAAATCTTAAAATACATAAAAATACCAAAAAAACAAAAACAATTTCTTTTCTTAAATTAATTAATTCGTGTAATTTTAACATTTTGCAAAAAAGGGTCCAACGCCCTCATTTCGACTGTTTATTCGCACATTTATTTTATTTTGCTTAAATAATCATGTACCTCTCCCGAAGCCATGTAAATTACTTCTCGCACTTTTAATTCTTTTATTCTCTTTTATGTTATTTATTTCCTGTCAAATCGGGTACTGGTTAATTTTGGCGATGTGGACCCGCGCCGTTTGTAATAGCTTAGAATTTAATTTTCTCGCAAATATGTTAACTGTTAAAACAAAGCATGCAAGAATGTATGGACAAAAAATAAAAACAAGCGTAGAACACCAATAACATGACAAGATAAATACAAATGAAAATGACACACAAATCGCACACACCACCCCTAGGGTACGCCTCAATGTTGCCTTGCCCTCGAAAGGTGATCGTCGAGTAGAGGATGTCTTAGTAAGTCCTCATGATCCGGGAACCTGGCATGAGGGTAGCTTCTAAGGTGTCTTCCCATTGCTCTAGTGATCACCATGTCCCGAACCTCGAATTGACCCGAACACCTCCAACGGTGGTGCTACCTACCTCTCAATGGTGGGATGGCACTACTTTAAAGGACATTTACACAGACGAATTCCTTAGGGTAGGTAGGTTCTCGTAGATACTTGCTCTAAATTTCAAAACAAAACAAAATACTTTTTCACACCAACACATTTTCAAAAAGCTTTCGAAGCAATTTTTCAAACACTCTTGAGGACCGATACAAGAGTCGAACTGGAATTTTCAAAGAAACTTTTTAAAACCCACGTTGAAAAGCAAACAAACCAATTTTGAAAACACAAATGGGCAAGTATCTAAGAGCCCATGGATAACCATGGATAGAAAGGGTGCTAACACCTTCCCTTTCTATAACCTACCTCCCGAACCGAGAGCAATCTCTATAAGGAATTTTTCTGTGCTTTTGTCCTTTCCATTTGGAGAAAATAAAAGACGGTGGCGACTCTTGCTTCCGCGACATTTCGCGAACCAGCTTTAAAACAGTCAGTTCCAGATCCACCGATCACAGAACTGGCGACTCTGCTGGGGAAAAACTTATAAAGTGAGGTGTACCTTAGGGCTAGTTCATAACTGTGTTTTCAATTGTTGTCCTTGTGTGCTTTAAATTGTGGGTTGCTCGGGAGTTCTATAGATCCTAACCCAGATCTGGGGGATACCTTTCTTAGAAAGTAGCAACAAGGTTGTGAGGGAACTGTGCGGGGTATACCGACATGGTTGAAACAGTCTGCTACGTTGATGTGGCACTTTGGTGTGTACCGGTAACCCTTGAGTTCAGTCAAGGAGAGTACGGGGCCTCCGCGTGGTGTCGTGAAGCATCAACAGACCTTAGGAACCTTAATTGAACTATCTTGGCCTCTTTAGGGTAGTGAGATAACTGACTTTGGTGCAGTCCGAGGTTGGTTGATACTCGATACTACACCCAATTGAGGGTTGCTTTCCTGGAATATTTCGGTCGCCAGTTCAGTGGCTAAATCGAAACGATGAACAATGAAAGCAATCCCGTGATATTGGGACCCTTAGAACCCGGTTACTTCTAATAGGACAGGTTGAACCCACCAACTTCAAGAGGGTAATACCCAGACCCCATGCTGGCCTAAACTCTAAGGGTTTCTCTTGTGTGACTTGTGTGCCTTCGTACTTGACTACTTGCATGCTTTATCTGACACATGAACTACTTGCAGGTTTTGGTCCTTAATTGGGACTTATAACAGGGTGTACTGAGTTTCTTGCAGGTTTTGCCTATAGTCCTTAATTAGGGACCCATAACAGGGTTTACTCACATTACCCCATGCATACCATGACATCATACCATTGCATGCATCCTAACCCATTTCAAGGATCTCAAGGGCTTGTGATGCAGGTCATGGTGAATCGACTATCCCAGCAAGGGGCAAAGGGGATTTATTTTCCTCTAGACAAGGTTGTCAGGGGCTATGACCCACTGGATATGGTGAGCCTTTGACCCTTGACGAAGGATTCTCAACAACATGAAGTACCTTCAATCAAAGCTACCAATTCCGATGCTAACAATTTTTCTTGTTTACCCTCGAGGTCCTTGAAAACATTGCATGCATACATACATATCATTGCATAACAGGTACCCTTTCTCTGCAGGCTACTTACCTTCTTCGCTGTTTATTTCAGCAGTCTCGTCATGAATCCTGAATCCTCAACCGAGCACACTATCAAGGCCCTCCAGGCTCAGAATGCCCAGTTCCAAGGGCTGATCATGAATTTGACCCAGGGGCAACAAGATCTGAAGGCTCAGCTCTTGAAGAAGGAAAAGAAGAAGAAAAGGACTGTTTTGTTCAGCCCTAGACGCAGATCTGGGGATACACTGCAGGATGAAGCTGAGAGGACAACTCCATCGGTGGGGAAAGGCAGTCATCAAGAGGAAAGGGTTCCCGGCCCAGTGGTCTCCGACCATGAGACAGATTTCAACGACGAACAGTACCCTCCGGCTGAGGATAGGTACAAACAGTTGGAAGACCGGCTAAGTGCTATGGAGATACAAAAAGTGCCTGGCCTGGACTTCGAGGATCTAGGTCTGTCTTCTGGGGTAGTGATCCCGCACAAGTTTAAGGCACCTGCCTTTGCTAAATACGACGGGGCATCCTGTCCTAAATTGCATCTCAGGGCTTACACAAGGAGGATCCAGCCCTATACAGCTGACAAAAACTTATGGATTCATTTCTTCCAAGAGAGTCTTTCAGGGACTCAACTCGAGTGGTTCTATCAATTGAGTGGAGCCAACATCCGCAGCTGGGAGGACTTGGCCACTGCTTTCTACAAGCATTACCAGTACAATGCCAACCTCGCTCCCACGCGCACTCAGCTTCAGGGAATGTCTATGGGTGCAGGCGAAGGTTTCAAAGAGTACGCACAGAAATGGAGAGAACTGGCCGGAAGGGTACAACCACCTTTGACTGACCGGGAACTTGTCGACATGTTCTTGGGGACCCTGTCTGGACCTTTCTTCAATCATCTGATTGGGAATTCCGATGCTGGATTTACAGATTTGATTCTGACTGGGGAAAGAATTGAAGCTAGTATCAAGAGTGGGAAGATTCAAGAGGCCACATCTTCTGATACTCACAAGAAGCCTTACACGGGCAAGAAAGAGGCTAATGCTGCATACAGTCAAAAAAGTCATCATGCAGGGGCAGTCATGATCTCCGGTTCTGCACCACGTCGCCAACCATAAAAGGGAAATCAGCGAAGGCCGGACGAGCCCAAGAGACAATTCTCCAACATTAACATGCCATGGTCACAAGCTCTGCAACACATGTTGAAGATGAATCTGATTGCGGTAATCAACCCTCCGGCAAACCCCAAGACATCCTCTCCAAGCTACAACCCAGAAGCGAGGTGTGCTTATCGTTCTGATAGCCCGGGGCACGATACTGAGGACTGTTGGGCACTGAAGTACAAGATTCAGAACATGATCGATGCCAAAGAGATCGAGTTCGAGCCTGCCGAGACTCCCAACATGATCACTGCTCCATTGCCAAAACACGGCTAGGGTCGAGAGACTTTTGTTCATTTAAATTCAAGTTGTATTTTTTCTTTTCTTGTTCAGATAAACAATTATCATGTTAAACTCTTTTATTTCATGAATGCATTACACATGTCTGTCTTGATTTAATTATGTTTACTATGCTTAAAACTGCTTTCATATTTTTGTGATGGTCAACTCTTAATTGAAAATTCTAAGCCTCTTGAGGGAGGATGACGAAAACGATACTATAATCCACAGTATGCTTTTGAACAGACCCCGCTGATGAGGTACAGGCATTGTTTCAATCCCTAAACACTGGAGTTATAAGGAAGATAATCCCTCGTCAACCCCATCTGAGCCAAAGAAGTAGGAGTTTTTTCTTTTCGAAATTTAAAACCCTTAATCATAACCTGGGGCAGGATAGTTCTCTCAGTTGATCCTAGTGCATAACGAATGGCACCAAAGAGACCTTTACAAAACGAAGAAAGACAGTGATGGTTCCGAATAATCGATAAAGACAGGAAGTCATTATCAAATTCATAAATAAAAATCCCAAAGAGTCAAAACCTATAAGGGGACTTACTAAACTGGGGCATCCCGCTGACTGTAATCACAAAGGAAACAGTTCAGGCAAAAAATAAAAAAAGAAGAAAGGGATAATTAAATCAAAAAGGAAGAGGTCCTACAAAACCTCAACAAAAAAAAAAAGGAGATGACTGCCTATTCAAAATAAATTGTCAACATCCGAACCATCACCGGAAAATCAGAGCAAAAACTCAAACAAGGTCTAACGTATGATCAACTGAGTGTAGGTTTGGAGAACATCACGAAGAGCGGGTGGGTACAAATAATTTGAGCCTTTATCCTTTGTTTCTTAAACCGTGAACCAGGCCACGATATAACCCTTAAAAGTCCTAGCTGAAGCATGGGTTAGTTCGAAAGCATACTGTTACGAAGGTATCCTGACTCCTGAAGGTTTGCTGTAAAATCTTGAGTTGACACCGCATTGTATTACAACAAAATGCATTTTCAAAATATTCAAGACAGACATAGACTTTTGCATTCTTAAAATAACTTTGTTTGCATATGAATTTTTGTCTGAACAGCAGGGAAATTCGCACGATGAATACCTTGTGAACAAAAGTACTTCCAATCAAGGGGCAGACATGACCATGGTCCATTATCTGGGGCAATCCAATCAAGATTCGGAGAATCTCTCAGAGGCCAAATAGCCTGGGGCAAATCTCCGCCTGAGTCACTCGGGGCATTTCAACAAGGAATCTTGCCTGGTCAAAAATCTTCTGGTATGGCGACACAACACTACATCAGGGGCACCTCCCTACATCCTGAGAGCATGGACATAGTCGGAAAAAAAAAATATTGCGCACAATCAAATACCCGCTAGGTTGACATGCCTAGGCAAAAATAAGGGCTTCCCGGCGAACCAAAAGGGTTCGGGCAAAAAAAATAATAAGGGATGAAAATGAAAAAATATGTACACCTGGCAAGTCGAAAACCTGAAAAGGCGGCTTGGGCAAAAATGGGTATCCCGGTGGACTGAAAACCCGAAAGGGCGGTCCAGGCAAAAGTTAGGGATCAAAGCGTACGACTATGTTCCGGTATCTCATCAGTTGTCTACCCGAAGATTTGTCAAACACCCTCACAGGTCTTCCTCTTCCCTCACCTCCGAAACAGGGGCAATAATGAGTTATCCAGGCGATCTAATTGCTCTGTCAACCAAAGTACAAAGGAAAGATCAACATAAGGATGATTACCATCTACCTTTATAAATCCCAGATTATGGGTTAACATTCGAAACCAAACAGGACAATCATCCACTTAATCAAAATCATGTAACCCTACACCGGTTCCTTCTCAATTTTCAGACAAAGTCGTATACAGACTCATCCTCCACAAGTAACCTAACCCCGGTTCCCCCAGAAGTTTTACACGAACTTATTCCAAGTAACCTAACCCCGGTTCCTCCAGAAGTTTTACACAAACTTATCCCGAAGTAACCTAACCCCGGTTCCTCCAGAAGTCTTACATGGACCTATCTCAAGATGACCTAACCCCGGTTCATCAAGAAGTTTTACACAAACTTATCCTGCCGTAACCTAACCCCGGTTCCTCCAGAAGTCTTACATGGACCTATCTCAAGATGACCTAACCCCGGTTCATCAAGAAGTTTTACACAAACTTATCCTGCCATAACCTAACCCCGGTTCCTCCAGAAGTCTTACAAGGACCTATCTCAAGATGACCTAACCCCGGTTCATCAAGAAGTTTTACACAAACTTATCCTGCCGTAACCTAACCCCAGTTCCTCCAGAAGTCTTACATGGACCTATCTCAAGATGACCTAACCCCGGTTCATCAAGAAGTTTTACACGAACTTATCCTGCGGCAACCTAACCCCGGTTTCCCCCCAGAAGTCTTACATGGATTTAGCTCAAGATAACCTCACCCCGGTTCATCAAGAAGTTTTACATGAACTTACCTCACCAGGCAACCCTACACAGGTTCTCTTTCTCCGGACGTAGTTTTACACGAACTCGACATCAAGTAACCCTACACAGGTTCCTTCTCTATTTCAGATGCAGTTTTACATGGACTCGTCACCCAGAAACCCTACACAGGTTCTCCCTTTCCAAAAACGAAGTTTTACACGAACTCATCATCAAAGTAACCCTACACAGGTTCCTTCTCCATTTCAGATGCGGTTTTACATGAGCTCATCAGCAGGAAACCCTACATAGGGTCCCTCTTTCAACTTACAAAATTACAGTCCAAAATCTCCCCAGGAGAGTCCAATCCAGGTTTCCCATGAAAGTTGGAATTCATCTCCCCAAACAGTAAGCTTATCCCTAGTAGATTCTGGAAGCTTATCCCTCGCAGAATACGAACGCGTCGTCCGGATTTATTCAAAGAGTTATTTCCTTAACAGGATATAACTGGGTTATCCTCAGTCAAAAGCCATGGAAAGAGCGTCCTCGACGAAGTTCTCTTGCCCCCAGCGAAGTCCATCAACACTTCCAACAACAAAGGGTATCCCCAGCAAATTATTATCAACACTCAGCAAGGCATCCCTCTTCCCACAAAGTATTGCTTCCCAGCATGGTCGCTAGAGTATCTTTTCTCCCCGCAGAATCTTCCATTTGCCAAGTTTATTCCTCAACAGAGTCATCTTCCCCTACCGGTATTCTTGCAGTTATCATCCCCAGCGGAAGCGAAATCTATTCTTCAACATCAACCCAGGATATGATTTCCCGGAACCCGTCAAGGATTTACTTTCCTAGACGAAAACATACATTCATAAAACATCACATACATCATTATAGCATGCATAGACGCATTATATCATACAAATCTCATTTATGTTGAGAACATCATTACTTGGTCCATATCATGCATTGCATACGACTGACATTTACCTTTCAGGAAAGAGGCAGTTAAATTCTCAACCATATTTCAAGACCTAGACCGGTTCAGTTAATCGACTCAAAATATTTCTTATCCAGTCCAAGGCCTTCTCTAGTCCAGCTAAATCGACTCCCAACAGATTTTCCTGATAAAGACTCAGTAGAAGTTATCCCAGGTTATAATTTCCCATTGGTTCCCTCTCCGACGGTGAGTGAGGTGATAATTCCTTTTCAGATAGTTCCCTCTCCGACGGTGAGTGAGGTGGTAATTCCTTTCCTTATGGTTCCCTCTCCGACGGTGAGTGAGGTGGTAATTCCTTTCCTTATGGTTCCCTCTCCGACGGTGAGTGAGGTAATAATTCCTGTTCAAATGGTTCCCTCTTCGACAGTGAGTGAGGTGATAATTCCTTTTCAGATGGTTCCCTCTCCGACGGTGAGTGAGGTGATAACTCCTTTTCCTATGGGTCCCTCTCCGACGGTGAGTGAGGTGATAATTCCCTTTCAGATTATAATTTCCTTTGGTTCTCTCCCCGATACTGCGAAGATGGTAATTCTCACCAAGATTTTCTCAACGAGCGTTGTTGAAGATAAAGTCACCCAAGGTTCTCTTACCATTCATGTTAAGGTAGTAACCATCCTTGGTTCATTCATCATCTTGTGAAGCTCCAGACTCAGCTCCTGTAACCAGTCAGGACACATCTATACCAAGCATCTGAAATCAACTCCTGCAACGTGTCAGGTACTCATGTTTCTTTTTGCAGGTATGCAGATTCTCGCTAAGGAATCTCCTATGCGATCAACATCCAGATGGCATCTATAAGCCCATCATCCTATTCATCAATCTCCAAATGGCATCTATAAGCCCATTCCCATCATCACTGCTACTATGACGAGCGCAAATTTCTGGGCACTCTAGTGTTCAATCATCTTCTACCCTCGGATTACGAAAGGCACGTCAGCCAATCTGCATCCTCAGGTTTAAGAAGATTGAACAGGGGCAACTGTTGTACCCCAAAATTTTCCCTCCCATAATTCTTCAAAGATTTGCCAAGTCAAAGCTTCAAAATCTCCCCAAGGGTTGCACAGTCAAAGATCTCCTATACAGTCAAGATTAGGGTTTTTGTTCTGATCAAGAAAATGAAGTTTCCAAAGGTCCAATCAAGTCTCACATGCCTACAAATATGGTCAAGCATCCTCATATCAAGTTTCAAGGCTTTCAGCACAAAATTGCACAGTCAAAACCCTAATTGCACTACAGTCAACTGTAGGGGCAAAATGGTCATTTGGCAGTCAAAAGTTCAAATTTTTGGTCAACATATCATTTTGAAGCCACAAACATCATTTGATCAATGCTTGATCATGATTCTCAAAATTTGGCTCAGAAATCATCAAAATGCAAAAAGTTTCCTTATTTGGACAGCTTAAAAAGTCAACTGAAATTGACCAGGGCATAACTTTCACATGGATTATCAGAAAAATTCCATCCAAAGCTCATTTTGAAGAGAAAGACATTTCCTACAACTCATCTTCATACTTCAAGTCCAAGAAATGCTCTCACAAAAATTTATCAATTGCAACATTATAGGTCATTTTCAAAAGTCAACAAAAAGGGACTTTAAGTCAAGGGCCATAACTTGAGATTGGTAAATCAAAATGACATGGGAGAAAAGGCATTGGTTATAGGACTCAAAGACCTTTCCAAAATGTCCAAGAACATGAGAAAAGCTTAAAAATTGAGCAAGTTATGCCTTGTGGAAGTTGGGAAATTTTTGGATATTTTGAAAAGACAACATTGATCCAAATGCCCTAAACTTGCTAATGGGCCCATTTTTCTTCCACAAATCATCATCCATGGCATGTGCACGACCACTTGGCCCAAAGGGAAGTATTTTCTCATTTTTTATTTATTTATTTGAATTTTTTATTTATAATAATTCACTTAAATCAATTAAATATGTGAAAAATATTTAACTTAACCTAACAAATCTTTTTGTACTTGTTTTATTCTCAAGATTTCATGCATAAGTCAATAAGGAAAGATTTGGATGGAATTGATCTTAATTGATACAAAGTTGTATGAAAAATATTTGAAAAAAGATCCTAGAAAATCAATTTTCAAAATCAATGAATGCAATGGATTTGATTGATTTTTCTTGACCTAATGGACTCAATACAAAAGCCTGAACACAACCCTAGTGCAAGAACACACGCAGCTGCTCAACAAAGCCATAACCAAACTTGAAATTTTTCTCAAAAAAGTCAATTCTGAAAACATCCTTCCAGGACGATTCAAGACATAATTCTTGTTCTAATAGCTTCCTCAAGCATCACTGGACATATTCCAATCACAAACATTCATCACAGCTTCAAGAATTGGTAACACAAGTGCCAACTGTATCCAAAAAAACTCATAATCGTACATCACGATTCATGCATCCTTTATAACTTTTAATGCTTGATTTACATTCCTTGTGAAGTTCTAAAGCTAACCAATATATTTAATTGTATTATTATGCGTTGTGTACGATTTCACCATGGTTAATTTCTAGGGTTCACAGGATTCCAAATTGGGGCTTTTCACCCAAGGAAAAATTGAGACTTATGACCACCACCATTCAAACCAGCACATTTGGACGAAGGCAATGGAACCCTCGCGCTCAATTTATGAGCGTCAGAGGGCTAATCTTTATTTTCCCATAAGTTGCCTAAGAGAACGCATGAAAAACCGTGGCCAATGTGTTCTTGTTTCAGAAAAAAAAATGAAACACGCGAAGAAGATGAATTCGTGGCGAGATCTGGTTGGTCTGTTTGAAATTCACGCGCAGACCCACTAACATTGATTGTTTTCTTTTATAATATTTGTTGTTTGTATATTAATCAGAATGCGCACTTGGCTCAGCTGGCAAGCAGAATTGGTGGTAAAGGTACATGACCTGGGTTCGAGCCCCAGGTCTTCCATGTTCCCATATTATTTTTCAATAACAATTCCCATGCGCTTCAAGGCTGCAGACGCACCATACACCTTCTCCACCAAACCATCCACGCGTCCATCAGGATCAGATCAAAGGCTATGAATTGAGAGACACGGTGAGTCCCAGTCAATGCTTCAACATGCTACCTGGCAAAAGTCAAACAGGCCAAGGTTGTTGGGCCAGAATTTCCATAATCATACCTCCACTTTGGGGACTACCACCCCCTAGGTTTGCATAATTTTTGCTTTCTTTATTTTTAATTCTATTTTTATTTTAATTATTACTTGTTTAATTAATTTATTATTTTCACAAAATACAATAAAAATCAGAAAAAAGGAAAAACACAATAAATATTTTTGTTTTAATATTTTCATGAATAAATTTGCATGTAAATAAAATTAGTTTTAAATTAGGTGTTAATTTTAATTCTTTTAATAATAAATCTAAAAAATGTAGAAATAGGGTTTAATTAATAATTTTTCATCTTTTTATTTTTCTTTCATAATGATTAAATAATTAAATACTTATTTCTTTAATTAAATTTGTATATAAAAATTAGGTTTAATTTAGGTTAAATTCTAATGTTTTCTGAATAAATTAAAATAAAATAGAATTAGGGTTAGCGTTTAATTGCAATTAATTTTTTCTATTAAATCTTAAAATACATAAAAATACCAAAAAAACAAAAACAATTTCTTTTCTTAAATTAATTAATTCGTGTAATTTTAACATTTTGCAAAAAAGGGTCCAACGCCCTCATTTCGACTGTTTATTCGCACATTTATTTTATTTTGCTTAAATAATCATGTACCTCTCCCGAAGCCATGTAAATTACTTCTCGCACTTTTAATTCTTTTATTCTCTTTTATGTTATTTATTTCCTGTCAAATCGGGTACTGGTTAATTTTGGCGATGTGGACCCGCGCCGTTTGTAATAGCTTAGAATTTAATTTTCTCGCAAATATGTTAACTGTTAAAACAAAGCATGCAAGAATGTATGGACAAAAAATAAAAACAAGCGTAGAACACCAATAACATGACAAGATAAATACAAATGAAAATGACACACAAATCGCACACACCACCCCTAGGGTACGCCTCAATGTTGCCTTGCCCTCGAAAGGTGATCGTCGAGTAGAGGATGTCTTAGTAAGTCCTCATGATCCGGGAACCTGGCATGAGGGTAGCTTCTAAGGTGTCTTCCCATTGCTCTGGTGATCACCATGTCCCGAACCTCGAATTGACCCGAACACCTCCAACGGTGGTGCTACCTACCTCTCAATGGTGGGATGGCACTACTTTAAAGGACATTTACACAGACGAATTCCTTAGGGTAGGTAGGTTCTCGTAGATACTTGCTCTAAATTTCAAAACAAAACAAAATACTTTTTCACACCAACACATTTTCAAAAAGCTTTCGAAGCAATTTTTCAAACACTCTTGAGGACCGATACAAGAGTCGAACTGGAATTTTCAAAGAAACTTTTTAAAACCCACGTTGAAAAGCAAACAAACCAATTTTGAAAACACAAATGAGCAAGTATCTAAGAGCCCATGGATAACCATGGATAGAAAGGGTGCTAACACCTTCCCTTTCTATAACCTACCTCCCGAACCGAGAGCAATCTCTATAAGGAATTTTTCTGTGCTTTTGTCCTTTCCATTTGGAGAAAATAAAAGACGGTGGCGACTCTTGCTTCCGCGACATTTCGCGAACCAGCTTTAAAACAGTCAGTTCCAGATCCACCGATCACAGAACTGGCGACTCTGCTGGGGAAAAACTTATAAAGTGAGGTGTACCTTAGGGCTAGTTCATAACTGTGTTTTCAATTGTTGTCCTTGTGTGCTTTAAATTGTGGGTTGCTCGGGAGTTCTATAGATCCTAACCCGGATATGGGGGATACCTTTCTTAGAAAGTAGCAACAAGGCTGTGAGGGAACTGTGCGGGGTATACCGACATGGTTGAAACAGTCTGCTACGTTGATGTGGCACTTTGGTGTGTACCGGTAACCCTTGAGTTCAGTCAAGGAGAGTACGGGGCCTCCGCGTGGTGTCGTGAAGCATCAACAGACCTTAGGAACCTTAATTGAACTATCTTGGCCTCTTTAGGGTAGTGAGATAACTGACTTTGGTGCAGTCCGAGGTTGGTTGATACTCGATACTACACCCAATTGAGGGTTGCTTTCCTGGAATATTTCGGTCGCCAGTTCAATGGCTAAATCGAAACGATGAACAATGAAAGCAATCCCGTGATATTGGGACCCTTAGAACCCGGTTACTTCTAATAGGACAGGTTGAACCCACCAACTTCAAGAGGGTAATACCCAGACCCCATGCTGGCCTAAACTCTAAGGGTTTCTCTTGTGTGACTTGTGTGCCTTCGTACTTGACTACTTGCATGCTTTATCTGACACATGAACTACTTGCAGGTTTTGGTCCTTAATTGGGACTTATAACAGGGTGTACTGAGTTTCTTGCAGGTTTTGCCTATAGTCCTTAATTAGGGACCCATAACAGGGTTTACTCACATTACCCCATGCATACCATGACATCATACCATTGCATGCATCCTAACCCATTTCAAGGATCTCAAGGGCTTGTGATGCAGGTCATGGTGAATCGACTATCCCAGCAAGGGGCAAAGGGGATTTATTTTCCTCTAGACAAGGTTGTCAGGGGCTATGACCCACTGGATATGGTGAGCCTTTGACCCTTGACGAAGGACTCTCAACAACATGAAGTACCTTCAATCAAAGCTACCAATTCCGATGCTAACAATTTTTCTTGTTTACCCTCGAGGTCCTTGAAAACATTGCATGCATACATACATATCATTGCATAACAGGTACCCTTTCTCTGCAGGCTACTTACCTTCTTCGCTGTTTATTTCAGCAGTCTCGTCATGAATCCTGAATCCTCAACCGAGCACACTATCAAGGCCCTCCAGGCTCAGAACGCCCAGTTCCAAGGGCTGATCATGAATTTGACCCAGGGGCAACAAGATCTGAAGGCTCTTCTCTTGAAGAAGGAAAAGAAGAAGAAAAGGACTGTTTTGTTCAGCCCTAGACGCAGATCTGGGGATACACTGCAGGATGAAGCTGAGAGGACAACTCCATCGGTGGGGAAAGGCAGTCATCAAGAGGAAAGGGTTCCCGGCTCAGTGGTCTCCGACCATGAGACAGATTTCAACGACGAACAGTACCCTCCGGCTGAGGATAGGTACAAACAGTTGGAAGACCGGCTAAGTGCTATGGAGATACAAAAAGTGCCTGGCCTGGACTTCGAGGATCTAGGTCTGTCTTCTGGGGTAGTGATCCCGCACAAGTTTAAGGCACCTGCCTTTG
This sequence comes from Vicia faba, assembly GCA_948472305.1. Lineage (NCBI taxonomy): Eukaryota > Viridiplantae > Streptophyta > Magnoliopsida > Fabales > Fabaceae > Vicia > Vicia faba. The sequence goes on along the minus strand of OX451740.1, from coordinate 1,310,038,346 downwards.
CTAAATACGACGGGGCATCCTGTCCTAAATTGCATCTCAGCGCTTACACAAGGAGGATCCAGCCCTATACAGCTGACAAAAACTTATGGATTCATTTCTTCCAAGAGAGTCTTTCAGGGACTCAACTCGAGTGGTTCTATCAATTGAGTGGAGCCAACATCTGCAGCTGGGAGGACTTGGCCACTGCTTTCTACAAGCATTACCAGTACAATGCCGACCTCGCTCCCAGGCGCACTCAACTTCAGGGAATGTCTATGGGTGCAGGCGAAGGTTTCAAGGAGTACGCACAGAAATGGAGAGACCTGGCCGGAAGGGTACAACCACCTTTGACTGACCGGGAACTTGTCGACATGTTCTTGGGGACCCTGTCTGGACCTTTCTTCAATCATCTGATTGGGAATTCCGCTGCTGGATTTACAGATTTGATTCTGACTGGGGAAAGAATTGAAGCTGGTATCAAGAGTGGGAAGATTCAAGAGGCCACATCTTCTGATACTCACAAGAAGCCTTACACGGGCAAGAAAGAGGCTAATGCTGCATACAGTCAAAAAAGTCATCATGCAGGGGCAGTCATGATCTCCGGTTCTGCACCACGTCGCCAACCACAAAAGGGAAATCAGCGAAGTCCGGACGAGCCCAAGAGACAATTCTCCAACATTAACATGCCATGGTCACAAGCTCTGCAACACATGTTGAAGATGAATCTGATTGCGGTAATCAACCCTCCGGCAAACCCCAAGACCTCCTCTCCAAGCTACAACCCAGAAGCGAGGTGTGCTTATCCTTCTGATAGCCCGAGGCACGATACTGAGGACTGTTGGGCACTGAAGTACAAGATTCAGAACATGATCGATGCCAAAGAGATCGAGTTCGAGCCTGCCGAGACTCCCAACGTGATCACTGCTCCATTGCCAAAACACGGCTAGGGTCGAGAGACTTTTGTTCATTTAAATTCAAGTTGTATTTTTTCTTTTCTTGTTCAGATAAACAATTATCATGTTAAACTCTTTTATTTCATGAATGCATTACACATGTCTGTCTTGATTTAATTATGTTTACTATGCTTAAAACTGCTTTCATATTTTTGTGATGGTCAACTCTTAATTGAAAATTCTAAGCCTCTTGAGGGAGGATGACGAAAACGATACCATAATCCACAGTATGCTTTTGAACAGACCCCGCTGATGAGGTACAGGCATTGTTTCAATCCCTAAACACTGGAGTTATAAGGAAGATAATCCCTCGTCAACCCCATCTGAGCCAAAGAAGTAGGAGTTTTTCTTTTCGAAATTTAAAACCCTTAATCATAACCTGGGGCAGGATAGTTCTCTCAGTTGATCCTAGTGCATAACGAATGGCACCAAAGAGACCTTTACAAACGAAGAAAGACATTGATGGTTCCGAATAATCGATAAAGACAGGCAGTCATTATCAAATTCATAAATAAAAAGCCCAAAGAGTCAAAACCTATAAGGGGACTTACTAAACTGGGGCATCCCGCTGACTGTAATCACAAAGGAAACAGTTCAGGCAAAAAAAAAAGAAGAAAGGGATAATTAAATCAAAAAGGAAGAGGTCCTACAAAACCTCAACAAAAAAAAAGGAGATGACTGCCTATTCAAAATAAATTGTCAACATCCGAACCATCACCGGAAAATCAGAGCAAAAACTCAAACAAGGTCTAACGTATGATCAACTGAGTGTAGGTTTGGAGAACATCACGAAGAGCGGGTGGGTACAAATAATTTGAGCCTTTATCCTTTGTTTCTTAAACCGTGAACCAGGCCACGATATAACCCTTAAAAGTCCTAGCTGAAGCATGGGTTAGTTCGAAAGCATATTGTTACGAAGGTTTCCTTCGGTGTCTGTGTTTGTGCTCCAGTAGTATTAGAACCTTCTTGTTCTGGACATTTCAATTTTTTCCAGCAAGCACGAAATGTTCAGAAAGAGGTTTTGGTTTGACATTTAGAATATCATCAATTTTCTTGGATGGTCCTGAATATGCCAAGCCTCTGCTTCCATTTCTACTAACACCATAGATCATTGAAGCCATTTTGCTTCTATCTACGCTCTTAGCAAGAAAGTGTTGAAAAACTCTACCATTTCTGATTACTTAGTCAGTAACAGATGTAATAGAGATTATCTCTTCTTCCAACATAAAAAATTTACTTTTGAGAGCTAGATTTGATTTTTCAAGCACAAATAATTTTTCATTTAAGTTAGAAACAATTTACTCATCATTAGTAGAGTTTTCAAAAGTAACTACAAACTTATTTTTCAAGATTTTGTGTTTACTTAGAAGAGATTTATACCTTTTCATTAATTCAGATAAACCAATTTCAACTTCAGAACGAGATAAGGAAGAAAGTACCTCTTTGTCTTCATTAGAGTCTGATTCATCATCAAGTGTCAGTTCATCTTCTGGTGTTTCTTCATCTGTGAAAGTTTTGGCCGTGAATGCCACGTTTGCATGTTCTTCATCAGAATCTTCATCTTTTGATTCGGAATCACCCCATGTTGCCATGAGACCCTTCTTAGCTTTGTAATCCTTTTTAGGCTTCTTGTCTTTCTCGAGCTTTGGTCAGTCATTTTTGTATGTCCAGGCTCGTTGCATTCATAACAAGTAACTTCTTTTCTAGAAGCATTCTTTTGACCAGAATTAGATTCACCTCTTCCAAAAGTCCTTAGTTAATTTATGAATTTGCTTTGTTTATGCTTCCAGATTTGACTGATTCTTCTATATATCAATGAAAGTTCTTCATCATTTGAATCTTCTTCAGATTCTTCTGAATCTTCCTTAGCTTGATAAGTCTTTGTCTTTCTAGACTTAGACCTTAGAGCCATAGACTTAACTGTTTTCCGAGTTTCATCTTGATTAAGCTCAATCTCATGACTTCTTAAAGAGCTAATTAACTCCTCCAGAGAGGTGTTGTTCATATCTTTTGAAAGTTTCAAAGTAGTTACCATTGGTCTCCATTTTTAGGCAGACTCCTGATAATCTTCTTAACACGATCTGCTATAGAGTAATCTTTATTCAGAACCTTAAGTCCAACCACAAGAGTCTGAAATCTTGATAACATCGTTTCCACAAATTCGTCGTCTTCCATCTTAAAGGCTTTGTATTTTTGAATTAAGGCTAAAGCCTTTGTTTCATTTACTTGTGCATTGCCTTCATGCATCATCTGAATATAATCAAATATAGGTTTTGTAGTCTCTATATTGGTGATCTTCTCATATTCATTGTATGAAATAGCACAAAGCATAATAGTTCTTGCTTTGTAATGATTGTTGTAAACTTTCTTCTGTGCTTCTGTCATTGCACTTCTTACAATCTTTTCACCTTTATCATCTACTAGATGAGTGTGGCCATCAACTACCAAATCCCATAGATCCAAGTCATATGCTAGAAAGTAACTTTTAATTCTATCCTTCCAATAGTCAAATTTATCCCCATCAAACCTATGAGGTTTTAAACTATAGTGATCTCTATCATTATCCCTATTATCAATAGTGGAAGTAGGTTTAGCCGTTGGTTTTTCACATACACTGGATCAGTACTGAACACTGTTAAGTGTTGATAAAAATGCAGACTTTTTATCTCCTAATAACCAGAGCTCTATTAAAGGTGTCAAAAACACAAGAAAGGGGGGGGGGGGGTTGATTTTGGTTTTAAATCAAAACTTTTCTTTTAAAAATATTCCCCTTTAATTAAAAATACTTTTTCCTTCACTCTTGATAATAACAATAATTAAGAACACGAAGTAAAGAACAAGATATGTTTATACTAGTTCACTTGAAAACTATCAAGCTAGTCTAGTCCATCCGCAAAGGTGATTTCGGCTCTGTCAATCGAGGACTTAATCCAATAATCCAACTGATTATTACAATGCACAAGCTACCCGCAAGTGACTAAAAACCTCTAAGACACACAAGTCATAGATTTCTTAAGGATACAGACCTAACTTGTCCCTTAAAGAAAATCAAACAATAATCCAACTGATTTTTACAATGCACAAGCTACACGCAAGTGACTAACAACCTCTAAGACACACAAGTCCTAGACTTCTTAAGGATACAGACCTAACCGATCCCTTAAGGAAAATCAAACAACCATTTGAATACAAGTTTTGTTTACAATGATATTGCTTCTACACAAGCTGAATATGTAAACTATTTTAAGAACAATGACTTAAGAATATGAAAGCTATGAACAACGCTTGTACGTTAGTATTTCGTTGATTGGCCACTTTATCTCTTAGTCTCCAAGCCTTTATATAGCCAATAAAATAATATATCCATTGAGGGGTACTCTTGGGATTTCTAGAAACATTGGTAGCTTAAACAGTAATGTGGGGGACAAGATCGTGCGATGCGCCCGTCCTTTCATGGTAGTGGAATGAGACATTGATTGTACCATGTACTATTTCTACCATGTTAATGTTATCTTCTTTCCTTCTACACTTCAGATGCTTCTGCGAGAATGAGATTAGAAGTGAGAACATAACATAAGGTCATCAGAACTTCAAGTCTTCATAGTCTTCAGAACTACATCTTCAGAGTCTTCATCACTTGGTCGTGAAAACCTTTTCTTAGAATGTTCGGTCTTTAGAACTTCAAGTCTTCATAATCTTTATAACTTCTGTCTTCAGAGTCTTCAGTAATTGGACTTTAGAACCCTTTACTTAGAGCCTTAGTTCTTTGGAAACTCGAGTATTTAGCATCTAGACTTAAGTAGAACTTCTTGTCTTTAGATCTTCATATTGTTTCTCTATAAACTGTTTTCTTCAAAAACATGAGTCTTCAACATCTGGACTTAAGTAGAAACTTCTATCTTCAAATCTTCTGACTTGTTTCTGTAGAAAAACATCAGAGCCTACAATTTAGAGTCTTCTGGAGTGTCTTTCTACTGTTCATCAGAACGTGTGTAGCGCAGAAGCGGAATTAATTCTCTTCTAATGTCTTGGCCATGCCATCCATCATAAGCAGAACCTCTTTGTTAAATACTCAAAAATAACAAACATTAGAGTATCAAAATTGTTCATACAAACATACTCATTTATTACCATCAAAACTCAAAGATAATATTGAAGAACCAAAACTTGTTCTAGCACACTGATGTCATAAGAAAACCAACATCAATTTGCTCAAAACCTTTTTCTTTAGTCTTCACTGCCATGTTAGGATGAGTTCTTCGCAGCTTCTGCTTGATTGGTGAACATTCTGGCTTTAACGAAAAATAATGTTCCACAATATCAGTGTCCAAACCAGGCATGTCTTGGAAAGACTAAGCAAAGATATCCACATACTCTTTCAGCAACTCAATCAACCTTCTCTTCACATCGGGATGAAGCAGTTCCCCAATCTTGACTTCTTTCATATCTTTTTCTAAACCTAAGTTAATCGTCTCCAATGGCTCTTTATATGGATGAATGGTATTTTCCTCGTGCTCTAGCAACCGTGAAACCTCTTACAGGATTTCATCATAGTCTTCTTCTTCAGTCACGTACACAGGATATTCAAAGTTGGGAGAGGGTGTAAGGTCATTGCATTCAACGGGTTTTTTAATTAATCTACACATATGATTTATGATTGATTTTAGAAACTGAAACATGTAACAACTGATTATGCATATTTATTTACAATTATTATTTATTTCGAAAGCTTTTTTCTGATTACCATTTTCCAAGAAAAAAAATAAAATAAAGACACAATTTAGAAATCAAAAACAACTTTTATTAATGATCTTAAAATTCAAAACAAAAGACACGCCCATACAACATTACTTTCACCTTGGGCGGAGTGAAAGACTTTCATGAAAAAAATTACTTTGAAATGTGAATGCAAAAAGGAACATCAACAGTGATCCAATTCTGGATTCCGATTCCATGTGTTACAATGTTTGGCATCTCTTGCTCTAGCTCATCTTCGAGAAAAACGTTAATCTTTGGAGTAGTCGGATGGAGATATTCTGCACTGTGAAAGATGTCTTGATATTTAATAAAAGTGTACTTTGGCTTTACAACATCATTCTTCATGGAGAAACCCAAACCAATCACATTCCTGTTCACGTGTGGATTAAAAACCTTCCCACACACGTTGTTAGGGCTCTTCTGCACTACCTGTTGCACAACCTTAAATGAAGTGATAAAATCTTCATTCTTCTTTATATTATCAATAGACAAAGCTGGAACCGAGTTCCAACAGCGACTTCATCAGTTTCTACAATGCTAAAGGAAGATAAATGAGATATCAATATAGCTTGCTCACCGTTCACAATAACTACATTTCCTTCACGAACAAATTTCAGTTTCTGATGCAAGGTTGAAGTAACAGCTCCTGCTTTATGGATCCAGGGTTGTCCCAATAAACAACTATAGGCTAAGACAATATCCATAACCTGAAAGGTGATTTGGAAAAATTGTAGACCTATGTGAATAGGTAAATCCACCTCTCAAATGACAAATTTTATCGAACCATCAAAAGCTTTTACAATAATGTCACTATGGCGCATAGGAGTTCCCTGGTATTTGAGCTTCATGAGAGTGCTTCTTGGCATGACATTCAAAGCAGCTCCATTGTCTATCAGCACATTGGACAAAGAGTAATTCCTACAATTCATAGATATATGCAGAGCCAGGTTATGGTTTCTCCTTTCATCAGGGAATTCCTCATCACAAAAACTCAGATTGTTACAAGATGTAGTATTCCCCATAACACCGTTGAACTAATCTAGAGACATACCCCATTCAACAAAAGCATGATCCAGTACCCTCATCAGAGATTCCCGATGAGCAGAGGAGTTCATCAACAAGTTTAAAATGGAAATCCTAGAAGGAGTTTGCAACAACTAATCCACAATCTTGTAATCACTCATCTTGATGATTTTTAACAGATCATCAACATCCTTTTCCAAGGTGGTGCCACTAGATCCTCCTACCAATTTCTTAGGCTCAACATTGTCAACAACCTTCTCACTAGAATTAACATCTCCTCGAAAGGTAGCGAAAGACACGACCACTATGAGTTACCCGACTAGCTTCAGCAATATTCTCAACATGGGATAATGGTTGGATAGGAATTTCCACACCATCTTCCAGGATAGTTGCATTGTACTTATATGGCATAACTTTATTTTATTCATATGGGATAGGACTAGGGAGAAAAATAACTATTGGAGCAAAAAAAGGTTTGATGCGTTATGTAATATCTACAGGAGCGGTTTGAGAAAACCATAGCTCACCCTTGCGAAAAATTTCTTTAAACCATAGCTCAGTCGGTTTGAGAAAACCAATGAAAAATTTCAAAACTAAATTTATAAATAAATGCTCAATTCTTGATTAAAATGAAAACAAAAAGAAGTATGAGAATCAGAAGAAGGAGGAGAATAGATTAGTAACTTGTTTGGATCAATTAGATTAAGAAAACTACTTGAACGAAGCTCAAAAGGTTTTCTTTGAAACTGAACTTTTGTAGCTTGATATGGCTCTAATTGCTTGGTTTAGGTAATGGAGAGTTTGTATCAGATTTGAGAAAGAAGAATCAGAAGAGAATTTGAGGTGAGAAGGTTCGAAATTATGAAATGAATTTTCAAATTTCAAGCTTCGAGTGTGACTTTGGCAGGGTAGTTGTGTCTGTCTAAGCTTGAGAAAATGAATGGAATATGTCCCTCTATTTATAGGAGAGTGAATGGAAATGAGAGTTGGAAGAAATTATGAGTTTTGAAGGGAAATTGTGTGCAACCCGAAAATGAGAAAAGTGTGACTTGCAAGTTGTCAAAACTCACTCAATTCATGCATTTTGATGCTTAAACAAGTCTGGGCAAGTTTGTTAAACATGTTTAATTGAAAAACACACACAAAATTGGGGTTTAGAAGCCACATTATGAAAATCAAAATCTGACTTTGGAGGAAAACTTCATTTTCAAGGTACTGACTTTGCAGTCATGGTGCACACAACTTAGGAGGCTTTGTGGGATGATTCTTGAAGCATTTGAAAGATCTCACAACAAACTTCAAAATGTGCCAAGAAAGGTAACATTTGGTGATTTTAGCTGAAAGTTATGATCAATTGAAATCGTGAAAAATAAATTAACTTTTGTACTTAGAAATATTTCTAAGTATTGAACTTCAAAATGACCTATAATGTTCCTCAAAATTACATGTCCTTCCACTCAAAATTTGATATTTATCCTTGACGATTAAATGAAATAGACCCTTTGAATTGAATTATGGAATTGAGATCATTCAAGAATCATAAAAAATGAAAGAGTTATAGTCTTTGAATGATACTGAACAAATTTGGGGAAATTCACAAAAGACCTATAATCTTTTCAATTCTTTAACAACTTTCTCAGCATTTTCAAGTCTTGCATATTGAGACAAAGTTGTAATAGACATCCCAAAGATTATTTTAGAAAAATAATGAGCTTAAGGAGAAAAAAGATGATCAATTTATGATCATTTGAAGTCAAACCCTAAGATTCAAAGGCTTTTCAAAGGGACTTGTAATCTTCTTCAAACTTAAATGGCCCTTAATGCCAAATTAGCCTTTGATCCTTGAAGAGAAGATATTAAGGACGCTTTCAAGAGAATCAAGGCTTTGGAATCAATTAAAATTCACAAAGTTTGATCAATATATGGTCTTTGGAAGCCAGCAAACCCAAGCTTAGAGAGAGTCAAAATGACTTGTAACCCCTTTATATTTTGATAAATTTCCTTGCACAATTGGATCTTGTATTTGAAGAGAAGTTGTTTTGATGATGATAAGAGTCCATAGAAAAGAGAACCAACTCAAAATTTTAAAAAATTGAGAGAGTTATGAACTTGTGATCACTGAATCAAGCACTTTCTCAATTAGGTAAAACTTGTCAAATCAACCTTGAATATTTTGAAATCTATTTTCAAAATAGAGCAAGATGGATCACATTAGACCTTGAAATGATTTTCTCTTGAAGCACACTCAAAGGGGGAGCTTAAGTCTCAATTAACTTATTAAAGAAGAATTGGAAATAAACACATGAACCTATGAATCTTCTTGATGAATACCACCACCAACTTTGGGGAAAACTTGACTTAAATAAGGTGAGAGAGCTATTTGAACCAAAAAAATTTGATATCATAGACATAGCCTTGAAGCTTAAGCTCTTGAAATCCATTGAATAACCATTTGACTGAGGACCATCCCTCAAAACCCTAGGTTAGATGGTAAGATGGATGCAGTTGTGTCATCACTTATAATATGAACACTCAAAGAAACATATGTACATATCTTGATGTTAGTTAAAAGAACACATGTTCAAGATACACAATTTAAGGTGCTTGGTGATCCAACAACAACAAACTTAGAGATGATGAAGTAGAAAAAGAGAACCAACCCTAATGTTTGATCTTGATGTATTGATAATATAAAATGATGAGAGATCTTAAGGGAAAAAAATGGGGTATAACAGCCCAATAGAGCTCACTTAGCACGGTGATCCCATGAAGTGCATTATTTAGCCCACTGCATCCGTTTTGACAGATTGGCATAACCATAGTTTTGGAGCCCGCTAAACGTGAGTAGACTGCTTAGCGGGACTTTAGGTGGTTTAGTGTCTTAAATAAGCACAACCTTCTTAGCGCGATGAGCCCGCTAAGCGCGGTCTGATAAGATTTGTTTTATAAATTTTATTTCATTCATTTCTAGGTTATGATTTTTGGGTTGTTTTTGTTCTCCCAACTCCATCAACTTATTTTTTGGTAGATTAGCTTAGAAAACAACAATAAGGCTTATACACAGATGATTCGAGGTGGATTTCTCATCGATCGACACTGACAAACTGGGATATTTGTGGTTCATTTCTATTCTTATTTATGTATTCTTAATTTGTTGGATTTTGTATATGTATTTACTTTGAACTCGTGTATATTTATCCCATATGGCGTTATATAAAGCTTGCTTTAAAATCTTTGTCGATTATTATGCTGGATTATTGTTCTATCCGTTGGGGGTTATGGTTGATACGTGATGACATTGATGAGTATTGTAGGTTAAGTACAACTGGTCGATAGGTTTAACTTTATGAATATTAGATGATATGCATGCTTGATAAGTTTCTTCTCTCCGAAAAATGAATTCTTTTTTTGTTCATAGTTTAATTCCCACATTTACTTTTTACCCGTTTTAACCCAAACTCATTAACGAGAGATTTTTTGAATGGAAATTCAGTAGCATTAATCCTTGTGGAGGCGATATGATAAAACTAAATACTTACTTACTTTTGCTTTCCGCTTTACCGCTTCAGTAGTTACTTGATTTTATATCAAGTTATTATTCTCACTAATGAGCTTTTAAGTAAAGAGTTTAGTATTGTTTTTAGTTGAAGCTTTTAAGCAAAACCAAGTATTGTTTATTTGAAGTGTAATCATCTATTTGGTTCTTTTGTTCTAGTCACAAGGTTTGTGGTTATAGGTATCACTGTATTTATTGGAAGTGAGAGGGGGATCTCATATCTAGTGGTCTCTAGGTAGAAAAGTTGCACAAGGTAGTGATTAGGAGAGAAGTTGTAAACTATGGTTGGTTTAACTTTGAACTAATACTATCATAGTGGATTTCTTTTCTAGCTTGGTAACCCCCGGAGTAGGTGACGTTACACTGAACTGGGTTAATAATTGATTGTGTTGTTTAATTTTCTACAATTTATCTTTCTGCATAATCTCCTGTTTAAGCATGTTTCTGTCAGCAGTTGATGTTATAATATATCTCATGACATTGTGTTTTATGTTGAGACATCAGTATTGACATCTGTATTGCAAGTGTCAAAATTTCAATTGGCATCAGAGTAGGCATACTATTTTATTTATTGGGTGAGCTCCAAGGAGAATAGTTCTGGTACTATGGATTATAAGGAGAGATTGTTAGACACTATTGTGTTACTTTGATGTCAATTCAGAAATGTCTTAAAGAGATTGGAAAGGAAGGAAAGGTTAAATGTCAATACCAGCTCATCTGGCAGCAACAATAATTATGACTTACTCAAAATTGAAGATATGTCTGATCAAATTAAAGGAATGCAGTGCCATGAATGTGAAGGATTTTGGAACATTAGAACAAAATGTCCTACTTATCTCAAGAGACAACCTAAAGGACTAACTAGTTCTTGGCCAGATAATGAATTTACTGAGGAAGAATCTACTAAAACTGTGAATGCCTTAATAGGAATATGGGATTCTAAGGCAAACTTCAGAAGTGAAGAGATATCTCATGATGAGTTAACTACCTCCTACAGAGAACTATGCAACAAAAGTGAGAAATTCTATCAAATATGAGTAAAGTTGAGGATGATTATATCTAAACTCCAAGCTGAGAAGGATGAATACCTAGCTAATAATTCTGATCTCCAAAATATAGTAACCTTGTTCACATCTAAACTTGATAATTTAATCAAAGGTGTTAGGATGTTGAACAACGGATCTGATGTGCTAGATGATATTTTTCAAGATGTGTAAGGAGGGAAAAGACATACGTGAATTGGGTTTAACTATGAAAATTTGAAAAATAAAAATAAAACCCCTGGGATAAAGTTCGTCCCTGCTAAAATGGAGGATGAAAGCAAGAAGTCTAGCCAGATGTCACAACATCCTGTCAGGTCACAGAAAACTCAAAGATGTTAGAAAAAGATTTGGATTCTACAATTAATCTTTGGATTTCAATGATAACAATACATATATTTTATATGTAAATAATTTTGTTTCAAATAGTTTCTTGAGTGTTCAGATTAGAAGTTCTAATTGATTCAGGACTGTTGTTTGAAGAATCATCATAAAGTATGCATCAGAAAGATTACTGCATCCGCTTTTGAAGTAATATCAGTAGTTCCTAAGAATGAAAAATGTTCGCTAGAAAGAGGATCTAAATGTGTACTTCTCAATAAGTTGTTGATTCAGAAGTCACAAGTATTCAAGAAGAAAGAATTTTTTTTAGAGTTGTTGCTCCAAGATCAGAAAACATGATTGCACCAGAAATAATTTTTTGCGTCAAAGATCAGAAGTCAAGATTTATTCATCAGAAAAGTTGTTGCTTCTAATTCTGAAGACAAAGTCAAGAATCCGAACACATCAAAGAAAATCTTCTACTCCTAAATCAGAAGTCAAGATTTGTTCATCAGAAAAGCTACTGCTTCTAATTTTGAAGACAAAGTCTAGATTCTGAAGACTCAGATACTTCATGGAATATGCGCATATTACTTCACATCAGAAAGCATTCCATCAGAAGACAGATCAAGAAAAGTTAGATCTTTTGGACTCATTATTATTCTACAGCATATAGTTCATCAGAAGACAAGATCATATATGATATCTTCTCAAGAGAATCTACTTCATCAGAAGGAATATTTATCAGAAGACGGTATCATCAGAAACATGCGGTAGAAGAGTTAGTACAAAAGTACAATTACAAATTCCACTCAAATGGATGTACTATGTACTATTTGTCTCCCACGGTCACTTTTTACCGTTATGGCAGTTGGCAATGAAAGTGACATGTGTACTACTACAATAGTGTACTCTTCAAAGCCTATATAAATATCAACTATTTACTTTGAAAATTGCAATACTTGAACACAAAACAGTAACGCTTCCCATATCAAAGCAAGAGAAAGAAATAAATCAAAACACAAGAGTTGTTGCTCATTAGTGTGTTGATATTATTACTTGCTAGACCACATGAGTTGTTGCTCATTATTGTGTTGATATTATTACTTGTTAAAACACAAGAGTGGTTACTCATTATTGTGTTATTATTTTAATTTGTTTGAAGACAAGAGTTGTTTCTCATATTTGTGTTAAACAATTTATACTTAAACATTTTTGCAATCCGCTTGTAAGAAGCAATTCGGTAACCACGTCATTCAATTGTAATTTGATCAAGTCCTTTTCTAAGGCATAGAGAAATCTCTTTCAAGGGACAGGGTAGGTCATAAGTCTTAAGGAGTTAGTGATTGTTATATCTCTTAGGAGACCGTGTAGGTCATAATTCTTAAAGGATCACTAACAGGTTATCATGTTGTTGTTAGTCACTGGTGGGTAGCCCGTGCATTTGTAATCTTTAAAGATTAGTGGATTATGTCCTTTTCTAAGGCGAATCACCTTGGTGGGTGGACATGAATAACCTTTTCTAAGGTGAACCTGGATAAACTGAAAGTGTCATTATTTCTCTTCTGAAGCATTGTTTCTAAATCTGATTGTTTTTATAAAGAACTTCTAAAGGATTTGTTTTTTGAAAATTCAATTCAAACCCCCATTTCTTCTATTTTTCTCAACCTTCAAAACCAAAGTTGAGTTTAGGTCTTGGAGATGTCAGTTTTTGGGAGAAGTGGACACTTTGAACAAGTTTGTCACATGCTTCATGGATATCCAAAACATCAATCTCAACCTAGTGCAACTTATTTTTTAACCAAGACTAAAAAAGGAATGGAGAGTAAAAGATATTGTCAGAAATCTCATTGCTCATACATCTCTAAAAGTCTCATCTAATGAAGAATGGTATTTTGATAATGGATATTATATGCCTATGACATGTGTGGAAAACTTATTTGAAGATATTAAATCTCACACAACTAGCTATGTTACTTTTGGTGAGCGTGCCAAAGTAGTTATTAAAGGTGTTGGAAGGCTATCTTGTGAAGGATCTCATAAGCTTTATAGGGTCATGTTTGTAAAAGGTTTGATTGTCAATTTGATAAGTATTAGTCAGCTATGTGATCAAGGTTTCAAGGTGAACTTCATAAAATCTGAATGTTTGGTCACTAATAAGGAGAATGAAGTGATCATGAAAGGAGACATGTCTAAGGATAATTGCTACTTGTGGACTCCTCAAGGAATCAACTATAATTCAACATGTATGTTGTCTAAGGAGGATGGAGTCAAACTGTGGCATCAAAAACTTGGTCATTTATATTTAAAAGGTATTAAGAAGATTGTATCACTACAACAAATAATGCTTTTCATGAAGAAACTTTCACGTCATCTAGAAAAAAGCTGAGGTTTTATTCCAAGGTGCGCCAAAAAAAATTTATTTAAAAAAAATAACTTGTTCCTTCAGTTATTTCAAAAATTGAGCTGATATTTTCCGCACATACTTTAAATCCCAATTATTGCACTTTATGTTTTTATTTATTTACAAGTGTAAAATAAATGACATAACCATTCATTTTCTTTGATAACTTGAGGGATAAAATAATCAGATTTTACTATACAAACACTCGTTGAACATATTTGTATCCGCCCCAGCATCGAATGCATTATTTTTTGGGATGGATTGCAAAATTGGAAAAATGTTCTTCTACCTTGAATAAAACATTATTTCAACTTTTGCAATCCATCTCAAATAATGGTGTTGTTGTTGAAGGTTTTGAACAACTATGATTTATTCCTAAAAGTCTTTATTGATGGATTGCAAGTGCAGAAAAAACATTTTCCAATTTTCGGAACAAACACCTAATTATAAGTTGGGTGTATTCAACGCCTACACATTGTATACGCTAGTGAAGGCAATGATAATGATAACATCAACAATCAATCTTGGATGCAAAGTTTTGATATTCAAACATCAACACATATTTGATAGATTATAAATGCAGAAAAACCATTTAAGAGATTTGTTGTAAACAATTTATTTTAATATCATGTGTAGACAATGTAATATAATAACTATCACCTTGGTTTTTAACCTTAATCGAGGTGATAGTTCAAAAATTAATAAATAATAATAACTATCGCGTCGGTTTTATAACCTTAACTGAGGTGATAGTTAAAAAATAATAAATAATAATAACGTTACCTCGGTTTTAAAAATAAATCGAGGGGTATAATAGGTAGGTTTTACTATAAAAGCAATCGTTAGATTTTACCCTAATCTGTGCTATTATGAAGAAAAAATATTCTATCTAGAAAAAAACTGCAATGTTCTTCCATCTAGAACAAAACGTTTTTTTTGTCCTTGTAATCTATCTCACAAAACAGTGTTGTGTTTTTTTTGAAGAGATGTTATTGTTGTATTTTTGCTCATTTGATAGATTTCAAGTGCATAAAATCATTCATTCTTCAACTTAAATAAATAACAGAGCTGGACCTTTGAAAGTTTAAACAAAGAAGGGAGCTTAACTTTTCAGAAGATGGATATAAGCGAAACAGATCTCTAGCATCTTGTGTGAGACCTGGACATGTTGTATTTTTAATATTCTGTGAAGATTTGTTGTATACAATATATTTTTAATATTGTGGGTAAATAATGTACAATTTTTGTAATAAAAAAATTAATCTAACCCCTCAATTTTATTCCCAAATCGAGAAAATAGTTAAGTGTTATTTTTCATTATTTTCAACGGTCTTAAACAAATCTTTTTCGTCCATTACAAGGTTATCAACGCTTAAGAAAATTCCACTAGTGATCCGTGTGAAACCTAAGGGACATCCATTATATAAGTTCTCTTAGGATATTGGAAATCTAGCCAAAATGAAAGATATGAAGGGCTTGAAACCTAAGACCGCTTGGAAAAGTTCTCTATATTGGGTTGCAAGATCAGAAAATCATCTGGGTTCAAGGTTTGTTTTATTAAATTTTTATTTGTACCAAAAATATTTTTGATTATTGATATTAATTATCTTACCTTTTTCTTCACCAGAAACAAATGCAAGATCCGTAGAGAATAATCCTGCACCTAACATTTGATCTTCACCTAGATTCAATAATTCGAAGATCTAAAATCTAGGTCTTCAGGGAATTTGATTTTCATCTAGATCCCTAGAGAATTTAATTTAAATTTTAATTTTAATATTCTGGGTAAACAATGTAATATTTTGCGTAAACAATGTAACAATTTTTTAAAAATAAAATAAATAAGCACACCCCTCGGTTATTTTGATAAACCAGGATAAAAGATATGCTAGTTTTGAAAATAATAAAATTTGTTGATGTTGGGGTTCAAACTCATGCGCTAATAAAATTTTACCTTGGTGTTTTAAACACCAAGGTGATAAGTCTTTACTTTTTATGATCACCTTATTTACCTCGCATCTACTTCCGAGGTAAAATGCATTTCGCGTTCGTAGTTAGATTTATAGTAGTGTATCTAAAGAAGCTATCAGAGGTATTCCTAATATCAAGATTAAGGAAGGAAAAACCTGTGGAGAATGTCAAATTGAAAAGCAAACCAAGATGTCACACCCAAAGCTTCAGCATTAGACCACTTCAAAAGTTCTGGAAGTTCTTCATATGGATCTTATGGGACCTATGTAAGTTAAAATTCTTAGAGGAAAATGTATGCTTATGTTGTTGTTGATGATTTTTCAAGATTAACTTGGGTAAAATTCATCAGGAAAATATCATAAATCGTTGATGCTTTCAAGGAGATGTGCCAATAACTGCAAGGAGAAAAGGAGAGCAACATTGTTATAATCAAAAGTGATCATGGTAGGGAATTTGAAAACAAAACATTTGTTGAATTCCGTGTCTCTGAAGGTATTAGTCATGAATTTTATTCACCTATCACTCCTCAACAAAATGGAGTTGTATAAAGGAAGAACAAAACTCTCAAGAATATGCAAGATTTATGCTTCATGCAAAGAAATTGTGATATCATTTTTGGGAAGAAGCTATGAATATTGCGTGTTATATTCATAATAGAGTCACCTTATGGACAGGTACTGCTAACACTCTATATAAGCCATGGAAAGGGAAAAAGCCTACATTCAAATACTTTCATGTGTTTGGAAGTAAATCCTATATCTAGATGACCGTGAGAAAAGAAGGAATATGAATCCTAAGAGAGAATAAGGGATCAATTTTGATGATACTTTTGCCCTAGTTTCTATACTTGAATCTATTAGACTTTTGTTAGGAGTGGATTATTTATTAAAATTTAAATTGTTTCAAATGGATGTGAAAAGTGTCTTTCTGAATGGGTACTTACATGAAGAGGTTTGTGTTGAACAACCAAAGTGATTCATCGATCCTACTTATCCAAATCATGTGTTTAAATTGAAGAAATCTCTCTATTGATTGAAACAGACTCCTAGAGCTTGGTATGAGAGGTTGCCATAATTTCTTGTCAATAATGGATACAGTAAAAGAGGAATAGACAAGACCCTGTTTTTCAAGGATAAAGGTGGAAAACTTATTATTTCTCAAATATATGTTGATGACATTGTATTTGGAGAGATGTCAGACTAGATGGTGGAACATTTTGTCAAACAAATGCAGTCAGAATTTGAGATGAGTCTTCTTGGGCTTCAAGTGAAACAAATGGATGACTCTATCTTCATTTCTCAAAGTAAGTATGCCAAGAACATAGTAAATAAGTTTGGAATGAAGAATTCTAGTCACAAGAGGACAACTGCTCTTACTCATGTGAAACTATCAAAAGATGAAAAGGTATTGTTGTTGATCAAAGCTTATACAAAAGTATGATTGGTAGTTTATTGTACCTTACAACTAGTAGACCTGATATCACATTTGTTGTGGGTGTGTGTGCAAGATATCAATCTTATCCAAAACTAAGTCACATCAATCAAGTTAAAAGGATTTTTAAGTACATCAATGATACTAGTGACTATGGTATGTTATACTTTCATGGTTTAGATTCCATGTTGGTGGAGTATTGTGATGCATATTGGGTTGGGAATGCTGATGATAGAAAAGCACTTCTGGTGGATGTTTCTTTTTGGGAAATAATATGATTTCCAGGTTTAGCAAGAAATATAACTGTTTTTCTTTGTAACTTGTTGAATCTAGTATATTGCAGCTGGAAGTAGTTGTTCTTAACTAATATGGATGAAACAAATGTTGATGGAATAAAGTGTCAAGCAAGATATCATGACATTATACTGTGACAATCTGAGTGTTATCAATATCTCAAAGAACCCTATTCAACACAGTAGGACCAAGCACATTGACATTCGTCATCATTTTATCAGATACCCTGTTGAAGATAAAGTGATTACACTAGATCATATAGCCGCTAAGAAACAACTGGCTGATATTTTCACCAAAGATTTAGATGTAAATCAATTTGAAAAGCTTAAGGGTGAACTGGGAATTTGCATTATTAAGGAATTATAGCAATTATAGGCATAGAGGAATGCAGGAGATACTATGCTTTTCCTCTATATCATGAGGCATGATAAGCATATACAAATTGTTATTGCTAGGAGGACTAGTGACAACACCAAGGAGTGTAGGAGGATATTTGACAGAGGCAAGAGGTGAATGACCACCTGAAGTTATTAAAGTTTATATGTTTCCATCTATGATTTTATGCTTCCATTTGTGTTTGGGCTTGTGTATGTGCTTCCATTTTTTGTTTACATTTACTCTATTTTGTCAGTTTTTGGCTAAAAAGGGGGAGTAAAGTGTTAGTGTGTTATGTGTGTCCTGATGTTATGAAACATGTCTTGACATATTAATTAGATTTCTGATAGGATTGTGCTACTGTTAAGGAGAGAATAGTGATTGTGGTTTCTTGTTGGATGCAACTATTTAGGGGGAGCATGATAGTCTGTCATGCTTGTTGGAGCTTCTGTTGCTGTAGGCTACTGTTGATGGAGTTTGTGCACATGATATCTTATCATATATTCTGACATCTTGCCTGATGTGGAAAATCTTAATATGAGGTTGTTTAGTCTGTCATGCTTGTTAAATGTCATGCTTGTTGGAGCTTCTACTACTGCAGGCTATTGCTGGTGGAGTTTGTGTGCATGTTGTCTTACCTGATGTTCTGACATCTTGTTTGATGTGGAAAATCATGCTATGAGGATATTTTATCTTCTATTTCTAATTCCTCATGATGTGTGAACTTGGGTAGTTTTTATTTGGTGTTTTGGATTTTCTAGTGTGTTGGGTTTTCCCTTTGAGGAAGAGTCTTGATCATGTGTGACAGGGAGAGTTTGGACCTGTCAATGATGTCATACCACATGTCTGGAAATCTTTCTTCTAGAGTATTGAAGATGGTGATTTGTAACTAAATATATTCTCTAATGTATTTTTTCTGTTGCAGTTTGTACAAAGTTTACATGTTTGTATGTAGCCTGTGTTGTGCTTTTATTACTTTTTCCAGGGTTATTGTGCTTTGGTTGTTTTAGCCAAAATTTGGCAAAGGGGGGTTGTTAAATCCATGGTTTTGGGTTTGGATTGAATTTTGCTAAAACATGGTTTTGTACTGATGGTGAGCAAGATGTCACAACATTTTAATCAACTGTCATGTCAGGTTTCTTGTAATGTGTTCTAGACAGATGTTAAGCCAAATGTCCTGACATCTTAGCATGTTATGTAGCAGGCATTGTTGTTGTGTTACCTTGAATATTTGATTGAAAAATATGAGATTCGGGAATATTCTAGTACTCATACATGGGCGACAAATCAAGGATATTTTAGGAACAATTATAGATTTGATTTGTTTCATTAAAAAGGATCTTGGAGACTTTTTAGGAAACTTTAAAAGATTTGTTCCTATTTTTATGTGAAGATCTTGCAACTGATTTAAAAAAAGAAGATTCGGTTTGATTTTAAGAGTCCAAGCCCATATTGCGAGAGTCTATAAATAAGGATTTACAATGATCTAAAATAGAAAACATTCACATTGAAGAAACTGTGGGTGCAACATAAGGATTAGGATTTAAGGAGTCTTTTAAGGTTTTAGTGTTGTATTCTTTGTATGCCACTCATCTATCTTTTGATGCATTGAGTTTGACTGAATTTTAATTTATTTTATATCAAGTTATTATTCTCACTCATGAGTTTTTAAGCAAAGAGTTGAGTATTGTTATTAGTTGAAGCTTTTAAGAAAAACTAAGTATTGTTTATTTGAAGTGTAATCTTCTATTTGGTTCTTTTGGTCTAGTCATAAGGTTTGTGATTGTAGGTATTATTGCGGTGATTGGAAGTGAGAGGGTGATCTCATATCTAGTGGTCTCTAGGTAGAAGTTGCACAAGATGGTGATTAGGCGAGAAGTTGTAAAGTAGGGTTGGTTTAGCGTTTAACTAATACTATCATAGTGGTTTCCTTCATGCCTTGGTAGCCCCCAGAGTAGGTTACATTGCGCCGAGCTGGATTAATAATTAATTGTGTTATTTAATTTTCTACAATTTATATTTCGGCACAATCTCCTGTTTTAGCAAGTTTCTGTCAGCAGATAATGTTATAACATTTGTCCTGACATTATATTTTATGTTGAGACATCAATCTTGACATTTGTATTGCAAGTTCCAGAATTTCGTATACACTTTAAAAGTATTTTATCCTAGAAGATGAACGAAGATGACCTAGGTCAACTATTATGATCAAAGAAATATCATTTAAGAATTTATGTAATAGACTTATTTATCTGCTTATTCACCAACTCTCACATCCAAGAATTCTTCTTAATTACTACAAGAAAACTTTTGAATATCCAGGGGTAAAACCCCAAAGAAAAAAATAATGTTGCTTGGGGTAAAGCCCCTCCTAACGCACAAATTAAAAAATAATATATATAACAGATGTAATATAGATGTCAAGACATATCGATGGTCAGATGTAGTAGGAATTTGCAAGGGGTTATCCCAAGCAATTTGACAAAGTAACAATTGTAAGGGGCCAACATGCATTAGAGACAACATGTGTCTCATCGGTGACAGTGTGCAGATTGCGTGTGTAGAGAACATTTTCCAAGGCATGCATATTGCGAAGGGCTGCCCCACGCGTTATATGGCCGTTATGTTTGCGGGGGAGCCCCGTCGCACAGTTTCTTATTCATTAAATATTGTTTCTTTCATCTTCCATTCAAAAATAGCTCACCGCGATCCACTCTTTCTCTTCCCATTTCTTTCTCTTCTTCCTCTCATCAATAATCAAAATCATCCCATTATCAATTCTAATATAATAAGCTTTCAGGTAAATTTACTTAATGATTCAGTTATGTATTTATTTTATTTTTAAATTTAATATAATTTTTGTTTTCATTTTTTGTGTTTCATGTATCAATTGACTTATCTAGAGGAGCAAGATTTTGGAGTAAAATTTCAAAATTTATAGCAATTTTGCTATATAAATTTTCGTTTTTATTTATATAGTATTTTGATGTAGTGGATTTATTTTGTGTAATGTATATTTGTTTGGTGTGACTTTGTTTATTTGTGTTATATATTTTAAGAAACAATATATATTATAAACATTTTATTCAAGTAACTTTTTAAAAAATATTTTCTAAATTTATATTTTATATACATTGTATTTATTTGAAAAAACAGTATATTTATTAATTTTTTAAATTAATTTTCATTATTTTTTCGATTTGTTTTAAAAAGTAACTAAAAATCGTATATATTTATTGATTTGAAAAACAGTAAAATTATATACACTTAAAAATATATGTTTATAGTAGAACAATATATTTATTTCTTAAAGACTATATATTTTTAAATTAAATGGGTATAGTTTAGGTTTAGATTTAAAAACAAGTTATAAAGACTTAGTATTAAAAACAGTATAATTATATACTCTAAAAATATATATATTTATAAAAAAACAGTATACTTATTTCTTAAGATAAAGACTTTGTATATTTTTAAATTAAATGAATATAGTTTATGTTTAGTATTAAAAACAAGTTATAAAGACTTAGTATTAAAAACAGTATAATTGTATACTCTAAAAATCTATATATTTTTAAAAAATAGTATATTTATTTCTTAAAATAAAGACTTTGTATATTTTTAAATTAAAAAAAGATAGTTTATGTTTAGGACTAAAAACAAGTTCATGTTTAGGATTTTTATGTGTATTAATAAAAATATCATACGGTAAAAATATTTGTAATATATATTATTTCTTAAAATAAGATATATATTTTTAGAAAAAAAAATAAGTATTTTTTAAAAGGTATATAATATGATAAATATATTTATATACTCTTTTAAAAAAGAATAACTCTAAAGTGTATTTGTATGGTTAAATATATTTAGAAAGTATGTTTAATTAGAATAAATTACTCTAAAGTGTATTTGTATGGTTAAATATATTTAGAAAGTATGTTTAATTAGAATAAATTGCTAGATATGTTATTCTGATAAATATATATTTAGAAAGTATGGTTTAATAATTTTTAAAAAATATTATTAAAATTAGATAGATATATTGTATAAATATATGTTTAATTAGAGTAAATATTTATAAGTGTAGACTTATTTAGAATATGTGAATAGTATAATATATCAATTATATAATTAGTTATCCACAAAAATTTATAAATTTGTCCATAGATCACTCCCCATTTTATTTAATAAAATTAAACATGAACAATGTTGTACATGTGTAGTATGGACTATTATCAATTATATCGCAGTTGAATGTATGACAAAATATTTCCTGGATGACGTGGGCTTAAACCATATTTTATGGAAGGAGTTGTCGAGTTTCTCTCATATGTGTTTGCTCGAGAATGTTGTCGAAGCGAAGGAGGAGTAAGATGTCAGTGTTTAAAGTGTGGTTGCCGAAATATAATAAGTGATCCTAGTGTGAAACGTCAATTGGTAAGAGTGGATTTTAGGGCAAATTATTGGGTTTGGACATCTAATGGATAAAAATGCCAGAGATGAATAGAGAGGCTTCTAGCAGTCAAACACATATTGGACTATAAATATAGATGCTCCAGAGAGTCTATCACATATGAAATTCCAGAAAGAATTTAATCTAGACAAGGATATGGTCAGTGACGTATTAGGGGTGAATGTGGTTTATGATGAACCACAAGATTTTGATGCCGAAGAGCTCCCGAATGAGAAATCCCTAAATTTTTATCAGTTGTTGAAAGAAATAAATATAGCATTGTTAGATGAGTCTTCTGACTCTAGGATATCAATGTGTGTGAGGCTGTTGGCTGCGATGTCAAATTGGAATGTTCCTGATCAATATTTCAAATTCTTTGCGAGAATGATGTTGGACGCGACTCCTGTGAAAGAAAACATGCCTACAAGTTATTATGATGCAAAGAGGATGATAATATTATCTTTTATATAATACTCTTTATTTATAGTACTCTTAATAATTATTGTTTTATGTTTTTCTTTCAAAATAGAAAATATACCACCTCAAAGAAAGGGAAAGGGTAAGAGTCATAAGACCCATCGTCGCACCAGGTTCATTATAGAAAAGGTTCCTGATTCAAATTTGTTTATTCCTATGAAACTTTTGAGTCAAGTGGCTCATCCTCCTCCGATTCTACTGCACTTCATACGCATCCTATTCCACTGCCTATATATCCTACTCTACCCATATATGGATCTTACATTGGATTAGTATCCACACCTCTTT
This sequence comes from Vicia faba, assembly GCA_948472305.1. Taxonomy (NCBI): domain Eukaryota; kingdom Viridiplantae; phylum Streptophyta; class Magnoliopsida; order Fabales; family Fabaceae; genus Vicia; species Vicia faba. The sequence continues at coordinate 1,310,015,023 of OX451740.1, read as the reverse complement.
TTCTTCATTCCCACCCATATCCGCGTCAATTTTCATTAGTCCTCCTTGACATACACCTTATATTCATCTTGGTTGACCCATCACCCATCACCTTGCAGGTTTTCCTATTCCTTCCATGCAGTCGAGTGGACCTAGCATGCGACATTCTGTAGATATACCTTATATGGAGTCACATGGATCTAGCATGCCCCATTCATCACCCATACATTCAGAAGATGATTATAGAGATACCACGGCTCAAGGAGATACTAGTGCTCATGGAGATACCAGTACTCATGGACATACCAATACTCCTGAGGAGCAAAGGAGAAGGGAGCACATATTGAGAAATATGCCATTAAAAATTAGATATCATCATAGCAGACTTATCATTTGGCCTGAGGGAGGATCGTAAGTGTTTATGTTTGTATTATATTTTAAATTTTAGTTTTATTTAATTAATACTAACTCAAAATTTTGTTGTTTAGAATCCTGTTGTCACATCAGTCAACATCGTGCATAACAGAAAATATTAAAGAGAAGTATAAAAAAATTTGGCCGACTTATGGAGTAGTACTTGAATATGAACGGGAAGATGGTTTAAGGAATTTCGAATATAATTAACTTACACATTTAAGTAATTATTATTTTAATTTCCTTTATATTTATTGAGATATTCTAGATTATACTTTATTTAATATTTTTTGAATTCATATAATGTAGGATAAGTGTTGTTGGGAAGTTGGAGATGAAGTTCAAATTAAAGAAAATTTTCACACAAAATATGGTGCTGGATTTTCTGACACCATGAGGCATATTAGACTTAGATGGGAAAAACGGATCACGTCCATGTTAGATAGGAGAAGAAACATTTCAACAGTTTGTTGCTTATTGGAATTATGATGTCTTTAAGAAAACATCTGAAAAGGCAAAAAAAATAGAGCATTTGAAGTTCGTGGTTGTAACTATGTAACAGGCAGTATTAGTGTTGCTGAAGTCGCACGAAGGTTGGTAAATTTATTTATTTTTTAATTAGTTTATCATTTATCATTTAGATTACTTATAACTAATTTTTTTTACTTATTTTTTTCATTTAATTAGCATGAAGAGTTTGGTAGAACTCTACTTCTTAATGAGATCCATATGGAGACTCGTCTCAAGCGAAATGAAGAGTTTGTTGATGACCCCTCAAGAATCGTTCAAGTAAGCTTTTCTTATATTAAGTCCTTTTATTTATTTCTTTTATGTACTTAACTTATCAAAATTATGATAACATTTAATTATTTTATTTTTATAGGAGGAGTATGATAGACAATATGCCCTAAGATTGTTAGAGCATCCTGAATTACATGGACCGCCACCAGGATATCCTACTGACCCTATGTGGGTTTTCAGACTTGGTATGATGTATCAGGCAGAAATAAGAAAAATGGGAGTGTATGGTGCTGGAGGATATGCCAAAACTATCAAGCCGCGTGATAGATGTTTCAGAATGAGACTTCCTGATGGAGAAGGAACACCAACCCCACCTATATTAACCGTTGAAATGCTTAAAACTATGAGAAACGTAACGAATACCGTGGCAGCACGCCAAGTAACAGCAAGAAATGTAAAAATTGAAGAAATGAAGAGAAAATAAATATAGATGCAGGAAGAAATGAAGAGAATAGAACTAGAGTTGCAGGAAAAAATGAGGGGGAAAATAATAGATTATCAAGAAGAAATGCATATTTCGAATTAGCGAGCACAAATAATTAATGAATTTTCCGCTTCACAAAATTCTGGTGGTGGATATGGAGGAGTTAATGGATATGGATGAGTTAGTGGATATGGAGGAGTTGTTGGGGAGGAACAGGAAGAGAAAGAAGAAGGTAATGTTTGAATATGATGAATTTTTAAGTTTATTTTAATTTGCATGTAGGAGTTTATTTTAACTATGTTGGATTTAATTTTAAGTTTATTGTACATAGAGTTTAATTAAATTTCAATCATGCTTGATTTAATTTTATAATTGTGTTTAAATTTATTTTTATTAAATTTTAAATTAAAATTCTTTATTATATGCTCTATTATTATAATTATATTATGATAATAATTATTATATTTATAATAATATAATTATAATATTTTTATACCATATATTGTAAATAATTTCCAAGGGAGGCCGTCGGAAAAAAAATTCTTACAATTTGTTAGGGAATAAATTCCAAGCCAATGGAAAATGCTTACAATTTTACAGGGGGTTAACCCCTAGCTAAAAATTGACACATAACTGTACAACACTGCACCACTGCACCACTACTCTGGACCTACGCCTGTGTGGCAGAAGTGTACCTGCAATTTGCAAGGGGGAAAGCCCCAAGCAATTTACCGAGGTGACGGGGCCCTCGCAAACAATTTGTGATTACTTGTTTAGCTAGGGGAGCAGTCCCCTCGCAAAATTTTGTTTAGTGAGGGTTTTTTTTAGCTTAGTGAGGGGTTAAGCCCCTGTCAAAAGACGTTTTTTCTTGTAGTGTCTTGACTCAGGTAAAAATTATTTTAAGGTTGAAAATAATCTGTTAATTTGATTAACTCCTTAAAATAATTATTTCTAAAACCCTTCATATACTTTAAAATAAATATTCTTGATTTATTACACTCTTTTAACCTATAAGATGAGTTTGATTAAGTGTTTTAAGCTTAGTGGCGTCAAAATCATGATTGGAAAGTATTAAAAAACAACAAAACCCAAGAGGTCCAAAGACAAAGAAAAACAACAAAAAAAGAGAAAATAATCGATTAGTACAATCGATTAAAATATTCAAAATGTTGAACAACTCCCCAACGGATAGTTGAAGGAGTAAATGCAATAACTGATACTTGCAATAGAAAAATATCAAATATTATCGTTGGTAATCGATTAAATGGAGGCTATATAAGGATGTACTTCCTCACATTTTTTCACACGTCATTTGTCACTTTATACTTGTGTAAAAACTCTCTTATCTCTCGAGATCATCATCACCCATCCAAAAATGGCTCCAAAAAGAACTCGTTCATCTATACCATCACCATCCTACTTTTCTGAATCTTTCTCAAACCAAAATCAAGAAACCACCTTCAATTCTTATTACTCCGATAGACAACTCTTCACTTCTCATTACCTAGATGAGGAACTTTTCAAAGTGTGCTCCTTCATGGAAGCATTCAACTTTACAGGGTTAAGAGACTTTGACTTAGAAAAACCAAAAGAAAGGTATCTCGATCTTGTGAGAAAGCTCTATGCAAATCTAACCTACACAAATGGGGTCATTAACTCAGAGGTTAACAAATATCTCATAACCCTCTCTCTTAAAGATTTTTCCATCATCTGCAACTCTTTCTCACTCCATCCTCATCAACCAAACTTCATATGTTGCTCATCCCTTCAATGTATAAATTATTCACCCGAATATTATAATGATCCACTCTACCACTGGACGAATCTTGTTTTCAAGAGAGGGTAACTACAGTACCATCTCTAGATCAGATATACTTGTTGTCTGGTTTCTCCATAATCAGATTCCAAAAAATTGGGAAGATGTTGTCTTACTCACATGATAGAGAGCAAAAGAAAGAACAATATCTTGCCCTATGCTGAGCTCATAACCAAAATTCTCAACTACACCGGCTATCCTTTTGGTGAAAAGGAACCTGTCATTCATCACATTAAGATAGGCAAATCCCCAATAAGCAAAATGGGCTTTACTAGACAAGAAAGAGAGTTTGTAGCCCAACAAACAAGAAATATGGTGATCTTACTGGTGATAAGAACTTGTAATGGGCCGATATCCACGTCTGCAATGTTAAAAATAAGGAGGAGAGGGTGTACCTATAAGGCACTCTGATGCTCAAGTAAGTAAGAGTGCAAAGAGATACAAGATATAATTTAGGGTTTTAGAAGAAAATATTGAATACCTAGCCCTCACAAGTGTGAGGGTTTATATAGTGCCCTCGGCGCTTATTCATTGGTTCCTATTTTTGGGCCTGGATATCAGGCCCCCAAAAATAGGTAACTTCCAGAAGCGGGTATCTCGTGCTCGACATCCTAGATAGAAGTGCTCGAAACTAGCCAATATCACAGGCGGAGATGCCCAGAACTAGTTGTTGCCACGAGCAGGGACGTGCTTCAAGAAGGCATGGCCTTACCGTTCTTGGGGCCACATGGCCATGCAATCAATTCTGTCGAGCAGGAGGGAAAACACGCCCTTCGCTAGTTCAAGCTGATTGGGCCAATGCTTTTGGGACGCTCTGGAGAAGGAGTGGATTGGGCCGTATGTAGTGATGGCCTAGTCCAGAACAGGATCCCCCTAAGTTGTTTCTTATGGGTAAAGGAGCAATGACTTAGAGTTACCTCGTGTGTCAAGGAAGGAAACACGTCGTTAACGTTTGTTGTTTGAGGCGAGGATGATTTTTGAGTTCTTCGAGGACATGAGAATGTGGGAGCTTACTATTTGCGTTTGACGAGGGGTGTCTGACGTTCGAGGAGACGAAAAGTTTTGGAAGTTTGGAATTTGACACGTTGCGTGCCTTGAGCCACGTTCCTTGTTACATGCGTGATGATGGATAACCTAGGGAGTAGGTTTAATGATGGCTAAAAAACGGTTGTGTGTTTCACTAGGCGCATGCACACGTGCCTGTTTACTCGGGTTTATAAATAGGGAAAAAGGGGGGACATTTGCAAACCTTTTAAAATTTTATTCTTCACCAGCCCCCACTTGCTCTTACTCTTGGAGATTCTACCGTCTTTGTTGCCAAATCATTTCAACTACCATCCACCGTCTCCTATTAAATAAGTCTCTCAACTATTTCTCTTGATTTATGTGTTCATAGTAGTTAGAATGCTGGTTAGGTTAGCTTTTCATACTCAAAACTAGCGAGTTATTGGTGTTTGATGCTGGTTACGTCTTTATCAAAAGTCGAAGGGAGGGTACTCAGGAACCATTTAGGGCAGAAGATAAGTCTAGTATTTTGTCTGCCTATGGCGATGGTCGCTCCGTATTATGGGATTCATGATGAATACTATGATTTTTCCAATGAACCCCGTGTATTTTCTAATGAACCGTATGAAGTTTCTGACGAGTGCCGTGAATTTTACAATGAGTCCCATGAAGTTTCAGATGGGTCTCATGAAGTTTTCGATGAGTCTCCTTCGGTGTTTATATCCTATCTATTGGGGAGTTTCTTCCCCATGGGACCTAATGTATAGCTTTAGTGTTCGGTCTTTAGCGCAGACCCTCCAAAAATGTTGGTCATGGGCGTGTCTGGTCGAAGGAAAGGTTTTCCCAAACTTGTCATCATTGACCAAGGGCCTTGGCTGAGGATTCATTCTCGCACCTTCTGCGCCCTTTCACTTGATTTGTGCTGGAAAGGTGGGTTTGATTTAATTGTTGAACTTACTATTTTCCTCTGCTTTTCGGGTAAAATGGCTCAGAACGAAGAGGATAATGTTACACCTATTGTCCCCGACCTTAGATGGGTCGGGGAGGATCCTCAAGGGATGGCTTCACATTTTGCAGTTTTTCTTAAGGAAGCTTTTACCTTTGTGGGGGAAGGTGTTAGCAATGCAGAGTCTGACAAGAATTGGGAGGTTATATGGCCTTAACCAGACCAGCGAGTGTGCGCAAAACTTTAAAACAATCAATTTTCCATGTATGACTATTTTTTCAGAGAATTAGGTTTGCGACTTACCTTCATTGACTTCCAGGTGGCCATTTTTAACCATCTAGAGCTCGTCTTTTCCCAACTTCATCCGAAAACGATTGCCTTCATTCGGGAATTTAAGATAATTTTCTGGTAACTCGAGATAGGTTCCACCATTCCGCTATTTCCACCTTCAGTTGCAGTCTCATGAGGGGTGACACAACTGGGTTTCGTTGAAGCAGGCGAAGAAGTTGTTTAAGGCATTCTATGAATGAGTCAGTACCTTCTGTTGTACCCCAAATTTTGACCTAAGATACCATCTCCCATCTGCATCATTACATTGCAAGGGTTTTGACATATTTTTATCAATTTTCAAAGCAGTTTTTTAAATTCATAACTTTTTCAAGTCAAGAGCTGTTTATTTTTTAACGCTAAATTTATTAACTGATAAATGCTAAAACAATGTTTATTAATTATTTATTACCTTAAATTTAAATAATTGGAATTTGTTTTCAGTTATTATATAATTTAAAGATTTATGAATAATGAAATAAACATTTGAAAAGGAGTTTATTAATTGATCAAGCAATGTTTATTTAATTATTTATTGTTCTAAGTTTAAATAGTTGAAATTTTATTTTCAGTTATTATAATTTAGAAGAATTAAAAATAATGAAGTAAATAATTGAAGTTATTAATTGATCAATGATGTTTATTTATTTGTTTATTATTCTGAATTTAAGTAATTGAAATTGATTTTCAGTTATTATATAATTTAAAGAATTATAAACGATAAATAAATAATTGGAAAGAAGAAAATAATTAACTGGGAAATAATAGAATTTTATTCATTTTATTCTAATTGTTACAATTGTTGTTTAAATACCGTATTTATTCACAACGTATTTACAACGATAATTTTTACAATGTTTAAAATGAAATAAAAGCTATCCTAATTTTTCTAAGTCCTAAATCTTCATCTTCTATCCAATGCTTCTTTGATTGCTCATTTGATTTTACCTGCAAAAAAAAGAATTAAAAGAAAAAGTCAGAATTGAATAAATAATTAAAAGCAGAAAATTAATCTTAAGTGTTCATCATTAAAAGCAAACGGCTGGAATCAGTTTTACCCTTTTTGCAAATCACGGGATTTCTCCCGGTTCACAAAAAGGGATGAATTTTTATTTTCAAAATAAACTGCACAAGTTAAAAATATGCATAAACTCAAATTTTCAAAATCCACTGCATAAGTTAAAACCATATGCACAAAACTGCATATTTCAAATAAAAGCATAGTTCAAAAGCATATGCATTTTTCAAAAGCCATTGCATAAATCAACATAGAATGCATAAAGCAACAGCATATGCATTTTCAAAACCAAAGCCAACGTAAACATGCCCATATAGGAAGAGGCCAAACATACAATATGCTTTGCTGTACCATGCAGTAGACAAAGAGAAAATATGCAGTTTAAACAATTTTTGCAAGCAATGTATCTTTCCCTTTTACATCATTTTCCAGCATGCTTTTTCAGAATAAATACAGTACAGTACATCATTTTAATGTATCAAATGTACTAAGAGAGAGAAGAGAGAAGGAAGTGTGGTTTTACAGGTTTTGGCTTAGGCAGAAAGAGTTACAAAACAAACTGCAGCAGCAATGCAGTAAGAAAAAAGAAAGCATGAAATAGGAATAGAGACAAACCATTTGAAGCAGTAATGTGCAGGGGCATCAAATAAAATATAAAAAATATTCAAACCTGAGCCATCAAACATATGCCAAACCAACGGATACAACAACGAAAACCCTTTAAAAAATTTCAAGAGTTCACAACCTGCCTTCAAGTTTTCAAACACTCCAAAAATTGTCAAACAAAAATACAAAACCAAGTCTCAAAGCAAAAGCCTTGTTTCAAAGAACCTGTAATACCAAAAAAGCCAGAATAACCATTTCAAAACCTTGGCCTAAAACCATAAGACCTGTTATCTCCAGCAAAAGCCTTATCCCTTTCCACAAACAATAACCTGTAACATAACCATGGCCTAAACCACGAACCTGTTACAAACCTGTTTCCATTCCAAACCTGCAAAACCTTTAAAACCTTGGCCTAAAACCAATAAAACAGTATACCATTTCAAAACCATTAACCTGCATAAACCATCAAACCAATATCAACCTCAAACCATCACCAAAGCCTTGTTTCACAAAACCTGGAATGGCCTAATAAACCAGTAAAACCAGTAAACTCAAGGCCAAACCTGTTGAAACCATAACCAACATCCAAAGCCAAAAATCAGAAATACCAGAACAATGCAAACCTACATGAAACTGTCCAAACCATAAGGCCTCAGATATATCATCATAGGCCACCATTAAAAAACGGAAACCGAAGTGCGCAAATAAGAAGAAGAGAAGTGTCTTAACGAAGGCAACATTCAAGAATTCAGAGGCAACATAAGAAAGCCACAGAAGCAAAACATCAAAGCAATCGTTAAAGGCAACATAAACGTTCAAGGCAACATAAACGTTCAAGGCAACAGGCAAGAAGAAGAAGAAGGAAAAGGCATCACAAGGTGTACAGTCAAAGAAAAGTAGGCAAAGTCAAGGTCAACAGTAAGCAAGAAGAGGAAAGAACAGAGTACCAGGGCCAAGTAGCTAGCGCGCCTCCGCCGTATCCCTCGCTGTCCGGCCTCCTACGCACACTCAACCTCCCTCCTCCGTCTCCAGGTAACATTTCACGCTCTTTTTCTTTTAAGCACCTCCAACAACCATAAATAAAACGAAATCAGAATCACAAAATGGATCAAAGATTATAACATGCAGTAATGAAACCAACGAAATAAAAGATGAAATCATACCGTGATTCCGTCGCCCTAAGCCTTCTTGTTGGAGGGAAGAGAAGTGTTGAGATGCTGGTGGCTGTGGCAAGGGACTCAGAGGCAAGTCAGAAGCGAGCAACGCGAAGAAGAACGCGAACGAAGAAGACAAGCAAGCAAGCGTCGCTTCTGTCCAAAAACCCTAATCCCTTTCTTTCAAAGCTAAAACACGTTTAACCCTAAAAACAAATTATGAAACAAATGGACCTTCACCCATTTTCTGCCTTAAGCCCAACGAATTCACTATGCACCCCCCTTTTCTGTTGTTTCTGTTTTGGGCCCTTAGAACCCCTTTGGCCCATATATTTACTTGTCCACTTTTTTCTTTGATACACATCCTTTTTTCTATTTTGCTTTCTTTTAGTCTTTTTAGAATTATTATTACATTAGTTAATTAGTAAAGATCTAATAAAAAAAGAGATGTAATTTAATTAAAACATTTTAAAAAATGTGACCTATTTTTTTAGTTTAACTTTAGGTTTAATTTAGAATTTTTAATATTGTTTTCTTTAGATTTAAGTTAATAACTTCTAAGTTTTAACTTAATTTAGTTTTATTTATTAATTCTTAAATAATGCTTTTTATTAATATTAAAAAACATATAAAAAATAAAAATGACTTAAACTTAAAAACATTTTATTTCTTTTAATTATTTCCCTCGTTTTAGTTAATACTAATACAAAAATATAAAAAATAGAATTTAAGAATTAAAACATTTTCTTTTCCTTAATATTAAACAAAAATCTAAAAAATGCATGTTCACACCATTTAGTCTATTATTTAATTGTCGCTATTTAATCATTATCCGCATAATTTTCTGTTAATTATTTCATCTTTATTTGATTATTCTGTCTACGTCTAAATCCAAGGGAAAAAATGATTAATCTTGTTGACTTCACGTCCTCAATTCCAATCACGCGAATATTTTGCATTTCATTAAAGCTTAAGATAATTTTTCCCCAAAAACTCAATCTTTTCAAAACTCATACCTTTTAAGTAAAAACTTCGACATTAGGTCGTCGTATCTTCAAAAATCCGTCTGTACCCCTTTTTCGGCCAAAACAATTTATTTTTTTAATTAAACGAACATTTTAATAAAACAGATATTTCAAAAGGTTCCTATAGAGTACTATAGATACATTGGGTGCTAATACCTTCCCACTGTATAACCAACCCCCGAACCATAGACCTCTTTTCAAAACGCCTTGTATTTTTATTACTTTTAAAAGTATTATTTACATTGCATATTTAGGGTTTTATTTCGCTCTTTCCCCTTTTCCCTTGGAAATAATAAAGCGCGGTGGCGACTCTTGCTTTTGTGAGACGAATTAATCAATAATTCGATCTCCGATTTACCCCGCTACATTTTTTATCGCTACAGAATTGGCGACTCTACTGGGGACAGATTGACCTTTTTCTGGTCCATCCCTAAGTCGGTTAAGCCTAATTTGTCTTATCTGATTTATTATTATTTGTTTTGTTTGATTATGTGTTTAAATTGGGGTGTTTGGGGTTTTTGCAAAGGACGAATCCTATACCCAGATTAAGTTACACTTAAGGAATAGGACGGGCGGTACAGTCATGTTAACTTTGAGGGAGTAATCCCGAAGAAGGAGGCATGAGATCCCCCACTCAATGGAAGGCCCTCTTGAACTTAATATTTGTTTACCAAGTAATCGGGAAGACATTATTATTTTCGACCTAGGAGCCAGAGAAATTGAGAACCGTAGAACCCTAACCCATCTTGACCTTTTTAGGTGTAGCGCGGAGACTATAACGGAGTAATTCGGAAGTAGTTGTTACGCGATGCTACGCTCGGACGAGTTTCTCTTGAGAATATTGCTAATTATTGAGTAATCAAGACGTTGGTAATATCCGAAGGAGGAATGTAGACTCTGGGAACTTTTAGAACCTTGTCTTACAGGTGTGATTGAACCATTAGTACATACCTTCGGGTGGGCTTTACCCTTTGACTCCATGCTGAAACGTTGAACCTTTAAACCCCATGTTTGCAAGCTTGTGTGTAACTGTTGCATTATCATTCATTCATGCATTCATCGACATTTTTGTAAAAAAAACTTGTTTTTCAAGGAACTTAGGAATGATTTTTGCAGACATCTCAGGTATTATTATGGAATTTGGAAGGAGAAACACTCGAAGTTTTAGTTTTAAGGAGCCCGAGATTGAAGAGCTGAAGAGTTTAATTCCTGAGATCGAGAACCCGACGGATTTTCAGAGAAAGTATGGGTCCATTATACCTCTCATGAAGCGCAAGATGAAAGAAGGCATCCTTAATACGTTGGTCAATTTTACGATCCTTTGTACCGAAGTTTCACCTTCCCGGATTACCAGTTGATGCCCACATTAGAAGAGTACTCCTACATACTTGGTTTGCCGATCACCGACTGTGTTCCTTTTTCTGGATTAGAAGAGGAGCCCAAATCTCACAAGATAGCGACCATCACCAACTTGAAGAAGTCAGAGATAGAGGAGAACATGACTACAAAAGGGGGAATCCGAGGCTTGTCTGCACAGTTTCTGTTGAGGAAAGCTCGTCACTTCGCTGAGATAAAAGATACTATTGCCTTTGAAGACGTCTTTGCTTTACTCGCTTATGGTCTATTCTTGTTCCCTAACGTTGATAAGTTTGTGGACATCAACGCCATCAGAATCTTCTTGATTGGAAATCTGGTCCCTACGCTGCTAGGAGATACCTACTATTCCATCCATCTTCGAAACTCTTATCGAGGAGGGATGATTATTTGTTGTGCACCGTTGCTGTATCAGTGGTATGTTTTGCATCTACCTAGGTCTGATGTTTTCTGGGATCTCGAGAAGGAGCCGCGATGGGCGCCAAAGATTATGGCTCTCACTCATTTCGACATTGATTGGTATAATCGAGTTTACTACGACGTGAAGATCATCGATAGCTGTGGTGCTTTTCCTAACGTGCCTCTTCTTGGTACGAAAGGTGGAATTAACTATAACCCTGTTCTCGCGCGCCGTTAGTTTGGATACCCGATGAGAGACAAGCTAAACAACATCCATGTGAGTGGTTTCTTTCTACGAGAAGGACAAGATCATCAGGCAGCTAAGAGGGAGATCGAAGGAGCTTGGCGCAACATCCATAGGAAATGGAGAGATATGTTAGGACATAGAGGTGCCGTTTCTTTGGAGCCTTACCTACATTGGGTCCGTGCTAGGGCTTGTGCTCTCAAGATGCCCTATAAACCTGAGAAACCTTTGTTCCCTACCGTTGCATCGTCATCTGTTGATATCCCTATCGAGAATATGGGAGAATACCAAGGAAATCTGGCTAGGATGAAGTCCGAGAGGGATGCTTGGAAAGAGAAGTATAATATGTCTGAATATGAGAATCGGGTCCTGGCTCGACAACTAAAGGAAAAGGAGGATTTACTTTTTATTCAAGACGGCTGGTTCGTTGATCATGATGAGAAGCTTCGTCAAAAGGATGCTTTACTGAAGAAGTATGCTAGTGAAAGGAAGAGAAAGAAGGAAGGGTCGGTAAGCGTTGCTCTTGTTCCTAATCCACAAAAGGAAATCATTGATCGACTGGTAGCTGAGAAGAAAGAGATGGAAGACTTTTATGAAGAGAAGATCAGGAAGCTCCGGTTACAGTTGGCATTTGGTCCTTCATCTGATGATTCTGAGTGATCTTTAGCTTTTAGTTTTATTTTGCTGTTGTTATTTTGTAAAACTTTGTAAAAGGGCTTCATGTTCTGAAGTTGTAATTTATTGCTTTATTATGGACTTCATGTTTCAAAGTTGTAATTTATTGCTTTATTATGGGCTTCATGTTCCAAAGTTGTAATTTACTGCTTTTATTATTGGGTTGTTATCCCAAAGTTGTAATTTATTGTTTTGTTGTTCCAAAGTTGTAAGTTGTAATTTACCGCTTTTGATTAATGGATATAGTTTTTGTTGTTCCAAATTCCTTTACCATTGATGTGTGCAAAATTATTGAAGGTCCTTGAAAAACTATTAAAATGAATCATCATTTGCATCACATATCATGCATCATTCAACATTCCACTTCACATGTTTTCTAGAGTCTTATCCTTGTTTCTTTTTCCACTCCAAAGGTTGTCAAGCTGTCTCATCGATATGATACTCGAGCCAATCGACAGAGGAAGATGGAAGATCTAGAACAGGAAAACCATGAGCTTCGTGAGGAGGTCGCTACCCTTCGTGTCGGTATGGAAAAGTTAACTGCGCTAGTGGAAAGTTTGGTGGCTGTTCAGAATCAGCCATCGACTACAGCTGCTGAGATTCGGACTTCAACTACTGTGGTTTCCGAGATTGTCACCGTTCCTACATCTGTGACTCAAATCAACTCTCTGCTTCAACATCAGATGCCAAAAGGTTTTCCGTGGGGAATGCCTTACAACTTTGTGCCAGAGGGGTATCAGCCTGTCGTACAACCTTTGTTTCAACCTGCTTTGTCTCTTCCTCAACCAGAGACAACTGCCATGCCGCTGGTAATCCCGTCTGTAACACCTTTTCCGCAACCAGTAATGACAATTGTCGCTCCTGTGGTTCACTCCGTGCCATACTTGAATGAGCCTACTTATCCTGCCGAGCCTGCTGAAAGTTTGGGTCTTTTTGATAGAATGGAAGAATTTCAAGACCAATTCCAAGAAATGCAGAAGGAGCTCAGAGCGTTAAAGGGGAAGGATTTGTTTGGGAAGAATACGCATGACCTTTGTTTAGTTCCGAATGTCAAGATTCCAGCAAAATTCAAAGTGCCATACTTTGAAAGATATAAGGGTGATTCGTGTCCTCGAAGTCATTTGACTATGTACGTGAGAAAGATGTCTACATATTCCGATGATCATGACTTGTTGATTCATTATTTTCAAGACAGTTTGATGGGTGCTGCTCTAAAGTGGTATATGGGTTTAGACAGTATTCGGATCCGCAACTTCAACGATCTTAGTGAAGCCTTTGTTCACCAGTATAAGTATAACATTGACATGGCACCGGACAGGGATCAACTCCGGGCGATGTCGCAGAGAGACAGAGAATCTTTTAAGGAATACGCCCAGAGGTGGCGTGAAATTGCTGCTCAAATCTATCCACCTCTTGAGGAGAAAGAGATGACGAAGATATTTTTAAAGACTTTAGGTTCCTTTTACTATGAAAGAATGATTGCCAGCGCACCCAGTGACTTCACCGAAATGGTAAGCATGGGCATGCGGTTGGAGGAAGGGATTCGAGAAGGGCGTTTGGTTAAAGAAGGAAGTCCGTCTAGCAGTACTAAGAAGTTTGGAAGTGTTTTCCCGAAAAGAAAAGAACAGGATGTCAGCGCTTTGTTCCCAGGGAGACCGAGGAGAGGTTACTCACATGTTGCGGCAGTCACTCCGGCTGTCCGCCCAGTTTTGATGACCCCAGCTCATCAAACCCCGCCAACTCAACAACGGCCATTTCAGCAGCAGCCTCGACAACAGGCTTATCCATTCAACAATCAGAACCGTTCACCAAGAAAACCGCACTTCGATGCCATTCCTATGACTTATACTGAATTGTTCCCTTCTCTTATCAGAAAGAATCTCATAACGACGAAGCCTCCTTCTATCGCACCAAACAGTACTTCTCCGTGGTACAAGGCGGATCAGTTTTGTGAAAATCATCAAGGGTCGCCGGGGCACAACCTTGAAAATTGTTTTGCTCTAAAGGCGGACGTGCAGAGGTTGATTAAGAATGGTATCTTGTCTTTTAAGGATGTTAATCCAAATGTTAGAGATAATCCTTTGCCTCGACATGGGGCAGTATCAGTGAATATGGTGGAAGGTTGTCCGGGAAAGTTTCGAGTTTTTCAAGTTGAACACATAAGAGAGTCGTTGATCAGGTTACATCAGAGTTTGAGAAGACTTGCCTTTGTTAGGCAGCAGCACGATTATGATGTTTGTGAATTTTGTTCAAGAGAGGTTGATTGCCCTATTGTGAAGGAGGATATTCAAAAGTTGTTAGACCAGAGAGTTATCACTATTACATATGACAGAGATCCGGAGGATGAAGTGAATGTTATAATACCGCAATTCAATTTGCCTGAATCAGTAGAGATCGTTTACGACAGTCAGACTGCACCTGTTGCTCCTTTGACCATTTATCCACCTGGCCTTGTGCCTTACAACTCAGACCAAGCTGTACCGTATAAGTATAATGCCACAATGATTGAGAATGGGGTAGAAGTCCCTATACCAACAAGGCCGTCTTTTGTCAACATTGCTGATGTGAGTAGAGTTACGAGAAGTGGACGTGTCTTTGCAGCAGTACCTTTGAAGAGACCAGAAGTTCAAGTTAGGAGACACATACCGGCAGAAATTCCAGCGAGAAATGTTGAACCAAGGGTTGAGATAGGCCGATCCAATGAACCTATCCCACATCCTGAGGATGATGAGATTCTGAAGCTCATCAAGAGAAGTGAATATAAGATTGTGGACCAACTATTGCAAACTCCTTCCAAGATTTCCTTGCTTGCTTTACTGAGAGATTCTGGTGCCCATAGAGAAGCTTTGATGAAGGTCTTGGACCAGGCGTTCGTGGATCATGATGTGACGGTTGACCAATTTGATGGAATTGTGGGAAATATTACTTCGTGCAACAATCTTGGTTTCAGTGATGAAGAACTTCCGGAGGAGGGAAGGAACCATAATATGGCTTTGCATATCTCAGTAAGTTGTGGAAATGATACCTTATCAAGTGTGTTGGTAGATACAGGTTCGTCGTTAAATGTAATGCCCAAAACTACATTATCTCGACTCTCATATCAAGGTGCTCCCATGAGACCTAGTGGAGTAATTGTTAAAGCGTTTGATGGTTCTAGGAAGACTGTCATTGGTGAAGTGGATCTTCCTATAGTAATTGGTCCTCATACTTTTCAGATTACTTTTCAAGTAATGGACATTCGTGCTGCCTACAGTTGCCTATTGGGTCGTCCATGGATCCATGATGCAGGGGCAGTCACTTCCATGCTCCATCAGAGATTGAAGTTTGTGAGGCATGGAAAGCTAGTAATGATTGGTGGAGAGCAGGCTATGGTGGTAAGCCATTTGTCATCTCTCTCTTTTATTGATGCTGATGAGGATGTTGGAACCCAGTTCCAAGGTCTATCTATTGCTAAGAATGAAGTGAAGAAGCAAGGGGCATCTATTTCTTCTTTTGAGGATGCGCGACGAGTGGTTGAAAGTGGTTTGGAAGAAGGTTGGGGCCAGGTGTTGACTTTGCCCGAAAACAAGTCTGGAGAAGGTCTTGGTTTTCGTCCCGTGTCTGCAAGAGTCAAGCAGGAAGTGGTTACTCGTCCGATTCAGGAGGTTTTCTGAAGCGCAGGTTTCATCCATCCGACTCCTCCTGAGGTTGATGCCATCATAGGAGACGATTCCGAGGAGGATTTACCCGATTTTGTGACGCACGGAGTGGTTTGCCGAAACTGGATTGCTGTTGATGTTCCTGTTGTGATGCACATTTCGGAGTAATGTTTTGTTTTATTTTTTGAAACAATTCGCTCTGCCCAAGGCGAAAAGTATTTTGTGTCGGGCTATGATAAAAATAAATCCTTTTGCTCTGCCCAAGGCAAAAGAGAAATGTCTGGGCCCTTTGTTTCAAGTATTTCCCTTCAATGAATAAAAATGTTATTTTGTCCACTACTGTTTTATTTTTCACTTTTCGGGAAATAGTAATGAAAATTAATTGGTAGTAATAGGAAAATATAATAATATTTTGTTTCATTTGTACAACATTCATATTAATCGATTTCTAAAATAAAGCATAATCATATGTGCAGATTAATCCATGACTTAACCATTGAAAACAATGATCCTATGCCCTCTCCCAACTTTGAATTCCCTGTGTTCAGAGCCGAAGAGGAGGATAGTGAAGAGATTCCTGTTGAAATTTCCCGTTTGCTTGAGCATGACGAAAAGATTATTCAACCGTTTGAAGAGCCTTTAGAGTTGATCAATTTGGGTGATGAAGAAGATAAGAAGGAAGTCAAGGTCGGAGCATTGCTTATCCCAGAAGTCAAAGAGAAAATGTTGGAGCTTCTCAAGGAGTATGTTGATGTGTTTGCTTGGTCCTACCAAGATATGCCAGATTTGGACAACGATATTGTGGAGCATCGTTTACCGCTGAGACCTGAATGTCCGCCGATTAAGCAGAAGTTGAGAAGGACTCGTCCCGATATGGCTAACAAGAACATCAAGAAGATTGTCCAGAAGATGGTGGTAACTTATAAAGATTGGCACAAAATGCTTCCGTTTGCTCTGCATGGATACCGTACTTCAGTTCGAACTTCAATGGGTGCAACCCCATTTTCCCTAGTTTATGGTATAGAGGCAGTACTCCCCGTGGAGGTTGAGATTCCGTCTTTGAGAGTGTTGATGGAAGCTAAACTTTCTGAGGCTGAATGGTGTCAAAGTAGATATGATCAGTTGAATTTAATCGAAGAAAAGAGATTGACAGTGTTGTGTCACGGTCAATTATATCAGTAGAGAATGAAGAAGGCTTTTGATAAGAAGGTTCGACCACGCGAGTTCAAAGAAGGTGACCTTGTGCTCAAGAAGATATTATCTTTCCAACCTGATTCTAGGGGCAAGTGGGCTCCGAATTATGAAGGACCGTATGTCGTTAAGAAAGTTTTCTCTGGAGGTGCCTTGATTCTCACCAATATGGACGGTGAAGAGCTCCCGCGTCCCATGAACGCCGATGCAGTCAAGAAGTATTTCGCTTAGGTTTGAGTTGACAGATTGCTAAGTTGAAAACCCGAAAGGGCGGCTTAGGCAAGCTTTTGGTCAGACCAGTCTTGGCATTTGAACATATTTTGGAAATTCGAAGTTGTTAGGGAGAATAGTGATCATTGTTTTTGTGTAACCCTTTCTTTCATGTACTATTTCCCAAACTTTTGTAAACCGTTGGAGTCGCATTGTTAGCGAACTAGCATCTTATTAATGAAATTTGAGCATTTACCTTTTGTGGGCAAAATTTTAATTTTTTACGGAAATATTTGAAACAAAGTATTTAAAGTATTCTTATTTTAAAAATGTGTCGTGAATAACGAAAGGAATATTAACAGTTGTTCCGAGGATGGTCAAGCCATGAAATGCAAAACAATACATCATTTTATCCTTGCATGATGAACACGTTTTATTTCAAAATCGTCATGAGGTGTTGGTTGTGTAAACTTGTGTTTCTAGTGGTACTAAGTTGGTTGACTCCCCAGCTGTTCCAGTTAAGCATTGTTTTGGCTATCTTTATTTGGGCGATTTCTGAAGTGTGGTACGCTTTGCCTCATGCCAGTGGTCTATTGGTGTTATAAGATTGGATTTGGATGCTTTTCTCCTCAGAAGACTTGAGCCTTGTAGCGTGATACGCTCTAACGTTGCTTTGTGTTTCCAGTTCCAGTTATTTTTCGTCTTTTTCAAGATTGGCCAAGTATCTATTATGCTGTGACATCTTATTATCTTCAAGTTATTTTGTCTGCTCGTTTCGTCAGCATAACAGTCATTTACTCATTTACACTCATATCACGCATGCATATTCACATTTGCCGTTGAGTTTGGGTTGGTACTTTGTTTATTCAAACAGCGTACATGTTTCTTTCCAAGTAGAAGGTTAGTTTAAGCAGAAAATGTGCTTCCTTTCTAAATTCCCCAACTGAACTAATCCTCGTGGATGATTTTTGATTTAGCTTACCTTGTCCATTTCTGGATAGGATGAATCCCCAATCGAATTACTTTCTCATTGGGTGGAGGTTGTTTGACTGTTTTCTCTCTAGGTTATTCCTGGATGAAGTTGTTGTCTCTTGCGTAGGCTATCTCATGATTTTCCCCAGTGAAATCGCGACCTAGACGAATGGTGCATTTATTTTGCACATTTAAGTATGTGATCTCCTCGGGAAGGATTGATTCGTGATTCTCTTTGACGAAGATTTTATTCTCTGCCAGTGTCATCGCAATTTCCTTCTGAGTTATTCTTTGGAAAACGACAAGCGGCAGCTCTTCACGAGCAACTTGTACGTTATAGACATCGTTGGAAAACGACAAGCGGCAGCTCCTCACGAGCAACTTGTGCGTTATTATTATTTTCGGAAAACGACAAGCGGCAGCTCTTCACGAGCAACTTGTTGCGTTATTATTATTTTTGGGAAACGACAAGAGGCAGCTCTTCACGAGCAACTTGTACGTTATAGACATCGTTGGAAAACAACAAGCGGCAGCTCTTCACGAGCAACTTGTGCGTTATTATTATTTTCGGGAAACGACAAGCGGCAGCTCTTCACGAGCAACTTGTACGTTATAGACATCGTTGGAAAACGACAAGCGGCAGCTCTTCATGAGCAACTTGTACGTTATTATTTTTGGAAAACGACAAGTGGCGGTCTCTTTATTTGAGCAACTTGTACGTTATTATTTTTCTGGAATACAGCAAGTGGCAGCTTCTTTATTTGAGCAGCTTGTATGTTATTGGTATTTATTTTTGGAAGACAGCAAGTGGCAGCTTCTTTATTTGAGCAGCTTGTATGTCATAGTTTTTGGAAGACAACAAGCGGCGGCTTCTTTATTTGAGCAGCTTGTATGTTATTGACACCCCTGGACGACAGCAAGTGGCAGCCTCTTTATTTGAGCAGCTTGTATGTCATAATATTTTTGGGAAGACAGCAAGTGACAGCTTCTTTATTTGAGCAGCTTGTGTATCTACAACCATATTATTTCAGCATTAATGAGTATATCTCCGGAAATCTCCCAGAGAAGTTTGTTACGAATCTTTACCTTCAGAAGTCGGTAATCCATCATCAGCAAATTTGATACTTTTTATCTTTGACCTTGAGTTGTGAGCTCACTGATATTTTTGGGTCAATAATCTGTTTTATGGCCTATGCAAGATGCCTTCTTTGTTAGGGTCAGAGGTCGTATTCCCTCAATTTTATTCGCTGTCAAGAGTCTGTCATTTGAAGTCGATGGCTCGTTTCCCCAGTAGTGTATAATCCACGTCTCTGTGTTTTGTTGGTGTTTGATTCCTCCAGCATTGTCTTGTTTCATACAATAATCTTCTCTGTGAATTCAATCACTACATTCATATCAAACATAATGGCGGTATCTTAGGGTAAAAATTTGCGTATTATGTATTTAAGTACCTTCAATCTCGTCGAAACGAAGATTTTAATCTTCATATCTCCGGATAGAAGAAACTAAAATAGGGGCAGCTATTGTACCCCAAATTTTGACCTAAGATACCATCTCCCATCTGCATCATTACATTGCAAGGGTTTTGACATATTTTTATCAATTTTACAAGCAGTTTTTTAAATTCATAACTTTTTCAAGTCAAGAGCTGTTTATTTTTGAACGCTAAATTTATTAACTGATAAATGCTAAAACAATGTTTATTAATTATTTATTACCTTAAATTTAAATAATTGGAATTTGTTTTCAGTTATTATATAATTTAAAGATTTATGAATAATGAAATAAACATTTGAAAAGGAGTTTATTAATTGATCAAGCAATGTTTATTTAATTATTTATTGTTCTAAGTTTAAATAGTTGAAATTTTATTTTCAGTTATTATAATTTAGAAGAATTAAAAATAATGAAGTAAATAATTGAATTTATTAATTGATCAATGATGTTTATTTATTTGTTTATTATTCTGAATTTAAGTAATTGAAATTGATTTTCAGTTATTATATAATTTAAAGAATTATAAACGATAAATAAATAATTGGAAAGAAGAAAATAATTAACTGGGAAATAATAGAATTTTATTCATTTTATTCTAATTGTTACAATTGTTGTTTAAATACCGTATTTATTCACAACGTATTTACAACGATAATTTTTACAATGTTTAAAATGAAATAAAAGCTATCCTAATTTTTCTAAGTCCTAAATCTTCATCTTCTATCCAATGCTTCTTTGATTGCTCATTTGATTTTACCTGCAAAAAAAAGAATTAAAAGAAAAAGTCAGAATTGAATAAATAATTAAAAGCAGAAAATTAATCTTAAGTGTTCATCATTAAAAGCAAACGGCTGGAATCAGTTTTACCCTTTTTGCAAATCACGGGATTTCTCCCGGTTCACAAAAAGGGATGAATTTTTATTTTCAAAATAAACTGCACAAGTTAAAAATATGCATAAACTCAAATTTTCAAAATCCACTGCATAAGTTAAAACCATATGCACAAAACTGCATATTTCAAATAAAAGCATAGTTCAAAAGCATATGCATTTTTCAAAAGCCATTGCATAAATCAACATAGAATGCATAAAGCAACAGCATATGCATTTTCAAAACCAAAGCCAACGTAAACATGCCCATATAGGAAGAGGCCAAACATACAATAGGCTTTGCTGTACCATGCAGTAGACAAAGAGAAAATATGCAGTTTAAACAATTTTTGCAAGCAATGTATCTTTCCCTTTTACATCATTTTCCAACATGCTTTTTCAGAACAAATACAGTACAGTACATCATTTTAATGTATCAAATGTACTAAGAGAGAGAAGAGAGAAGGAAGTGTGGTTTTACAGGTTTTGGCTTAGGCAGAAAGAGTTACAAAACAAACTGCAGCAGCAATGCAGTAAGAAAAAAGAAAGCATGAAATAGGAATAGAGACAAACCGTTTGAAACAGTAATGTGCATAGGCATCAAAGAAAATATAAAAAATATTCAAACCTGAGCCATCAAACATATGCCAAACCAACGGATACAACAACGAAAACCCTTTAAAAAATTTCAAGAGTTCACAACCTGCCTTCAAGTTTTCAAACACTCCAATAATTGTCAAACAAAAATACAAAACCAAGTCTCAAAGTAAAAGCCTTGTTTCAAAGAACCTGTAATACCAAAAAAGCCAGAATAACCATTTCAAAACCTTGTCCTAAAACCATAAGACCTGTTATCTCCAGCAAAAGCCTTATCCCTTTCCATAAACAATAACCTGTAACATAACCATGGCCTAAACCACGAACCTGTTACAAACCTGTTTCCATTCCAAACCTGCAAAACCTTTAAAACCTTGGCCTAAAACCAATAAAACAGTATACCATTTCAAAACCATTAACCTGCATAAACCATCAAACCAATATCAACCTCAAACCATCACCAAAGCCTTGTTTCACAAAACCTGGAATGGCCTAATAAACCAGTAAAACCAGTAAACTCAAGGTCAAACCTGTTGAAACCATAACCAACATCCAAAGCCAAAAATCAGAAATACCAGAACAATGCAAACCTACATGAAACTGTCCAAACCATAAGGCCTCAGATATATCATCATAGGCCACCATTAAAAAAAAGGCAACAGAAGTGAGCAAAGAAGAAGAAGAGAAGTGTCTTAACGAAGGCAACATTCAAGCATTCAGAGGCAACATAAGAAAGCCACATAAGCAAAACATCAAAGCAATCGTTCAAGGCAACATAAACGTTCAAGGCAACATAAACGTTCAAGGCAACAGGCAAGAAGAAGAAGAAGGAAAAGGCATCACAAGGTGTACAGTCAAAGAAAAGTAGGCAAAGTCAAGGTCAACAGTAAGCAAGAAGAGGAAAGAACAGAGTACCAGGGCCAAGTAGCTAGCGCACCTCCGCCGTATCCCTCGCCGTCCGGCCTCCTACGCACACTCAACCTCCCTCCTCCGTCTCCAGGTAACATTCCGCGCTCTTTTTCTTTCAAGCACCTCCAACAACCATAAATAAAACGAAATCAGAATCACAAAATGGATCAAAGATTATAACATGCAGTAATGAAACCAACGAAATAAAAGATGAAATCGTACCGTGATTCCGTCGCCCTAAGCCTTCTTGTTGGAGGGAAGAGAAGTGTTGAGATGCTGGTGGCCGTGGCAAGGGACTCAGAGGCAAGTCAGAAGCGAGCAACGCGAAGAAGAATGCGAACGAAGAAGACAAGCAAGCAAGCGCCGCTTCTGTCCAAAAACCCTAATCCCTTTCTTTCAAAGCTAAAACACGTTTAACCCTAAAAAAAAATTATGAAACAAATGGACCTTCACCCATTTTCTGCCTTAAGCCCAACGAATTCACTATGCACCCCCCTTTTCTGTTGTTTCTGTTTTGGGCCCTTAGAACCCCTTTGGCCCATATATTTACTTGTCCACTTTTTTCTTTGATACACATCCTTTTTTCTATTTTGCTTTCTTTTAGTCTTTTTAGAATTATTATTACATTAGTTAATTAGTAAAGATCTAATAAATAAAAAATATGTAATTTAATTAAAACATTTTAAAAAATGTGACCTATTTTATTAGTTTAACTTTAGGTTTAATTTAGAATTTTTAATATTGTTTTCTTTAGATTTAAGTTAATAACTTCTAAGTTTTAACTTAATTTAGTTTTATTTATTAATTCTTAAATAATGCTTTTTATTAATATTAAAAAACATATAAAAAATAAAAATGACTTAAACTTAAAAACATTTTATTTCTTTTAATTATTTCCCTCGTTTTAGTTAATACTAATACAAAAATATAAAAAATAGAATTTAAGAATTAAAACATTTTCTTTTCCTTAATATTAAACAAAAATCTAAAAAGTGCATGTTCACACCATTTAGTCTATTATTTAATTGTCGCTATTTAATCATTATCCGCATAATTTTCTGTTAATTATTTCATCTTTATTTGATTATTCTGTCTACGTCTAAATCCAAGGGAAAAAATGATTAATCTTGTTGACTTCACGTCCTCAATTCCAATCACGCGAATATTTTGCATTTCATTAAAGCTTAAGATAATTTTTCCCCAAAAACTCAATCTTTTCAAAACTCATACCTTTTAAGCAAAAACTTCGACATTAGGTTGTCGTATCTTCAAAAACCCGTCCGTACCCCTTTTTCGGCCAAAACAATTTATTTTTTTAATCAAACGAACATTTTAATAAAACGGATATTTCAAAAGGTTCCTATAGAGTACTATAGATACATTGGGTGCTAATACCTTCCCACTGTATAACCAACCCCCGAACCATAGACCTCTTTTCAAAACGCCTTGTATTTTTATTACTTTTAAAAGTATTATTTACATTGCATATTTAGGGTTTTATTTCGCTCTTTCCCCTTTTCCCTTGGAAATAATAAAGCGCGGTGGCGACTCTTACTTTTGTGAGATGAATTAATCAATAATTCGATCTCCGATTTACCCCGCTACATTTTTTATCGCTACACCTTCAAAACCATGTACTACCTTATTCAACCCGTGTTGCAAATGTCTATTTGGTCGGTGTTCAACCGGGTGGCTATAATAGGGCCGGATGAGCATCCTCTTTATAATGAGCATGGGAAGGAGAGGAAGAAGTTGGTCCTGAAGTTACGTTTTCACTAGAGTTTTCACAATTTCAAGCAGGGGAATGACTATTACACCGTGAGGGTGCACCAGCAGGACACTGATGATAAAGTTAGCTATGATAAATAAGTGGGGTTTGTCGATTGTTTTGTCCCATCCCGGTGTGTGATCAAGGGAGGGGAACCTATCGCCGATGATCGCAGGGAACCTGTTCTTGAACCTCGACTTATCAACACCAAGGAACTCCTTGAGTGTGGTAATGTCGAGGAGGCTCTGGAGCTATTAGGTAGTTGTCTTTCTTTTCATTTTTCTTGTTTTTGTTTATTTGTCAATCAAACTATGCTCAGTTTTTGTTGCAGGTAAGATGTCGAGCTTTTATGATCGAATAGTGAAGTTGGCTACCGCGAACCGGGAAAAGCAAGTGAGGAAATTTGTTATTTCTAATACTCGTTTCAACATCGTGGTGAGTCAGCCACAGTCTAGGTTTGAGACTTCGTCCTCTTTGTGTTGTAGCGTAAGAAATTTTGAGACTAAGCCATTGGATTAACTTGACTCACACATATCAAAATAAAAATCACCACCATGCTTTATTGTTTCCAAAAGAAATGGGAAAAGTGCGAATAAACCCAAAAAAGAGGAGGAGAGAATCTAGGTACAGGGGTTGGTTATGTAAAAGGAAGGTATTAGTACCCTAAACATCTATGGTACTCCACATGAACCTCTTTGAAAATTTGTGTATTTTGACTATAAAAGGTGTATACAAAAATTGGATGGTGGGGATGAGAAAATAAGTATTTTTTTATACAATTTTTGCACCCGCCATGATTGCGAACCTTTAGTGCTTACATACCACCTTTCATGCTATAGAGGATCAGGGTACTCGTAGTTCACATCAAAAGTTTTAAAATTCATGTGTGTTGGATAATTTTAAGAGAAGAGACATCATCGTCATATCCGAGTGGAAAACATACTTACTACCCACAATCATGAGAAATGAGAATTTGCATCATCTCAAAGTGGAGGATATAGCTTGGATTTTAAAATTAACAAAGCCTCACTCAACACCCAAGTGGAAAATATCTCACTTTACTACATATCATAGAAGTATAGTAGCTTGCATCACTAAAGGGATTGACAAGAGTCTAATATTTCGAGAAAAGAGTTTTAAAGTAAAAGCCAAAGTGGAAAAAATGGTTTGAATGAGGTTGATTGACTTTTAGTCTTCTCACAAAAAGTTTCAAAGTATAATTAAGTTGGTTAAATTTTGGTTAAGAAAATATTTTTGAAAATGCATGGACCTAAGTCCAAGTTTAATATGAAAGCAGTTCAAGTTAGAAAACAAGAAGAGTTTTGAAAAGGCAGGATAATATTTTGAAATTAAAGAAGATATGAGGATATGAAGGTACTATCCTAAAGCATAAGGTAAAATATAAGAAAAAGAACGATCTAACCATCAAGAAGCCGAAACTTGACATAAGAAGTAAATGTAGAATTTTAGTCCTTTGGATTGAAACCAAGCAAGCAAAAATACTAAACCTCTGAGAAATAGCAAGCTTTAGATGAATTAAGTCTTCACAAAAATTGGGCAGAGTAACGGCTATATACGGAGGAATTCTCAATCAGACAAATCATATAATCAGAATAACTTGCACAAAAATAAAATCAACCCAATGTCTTGAGGTGAACCCCAAGAATTCCAGACAAAATAACAACGAAATCACAAGGTCCCAAGGGTATCAAGGCTTCTAATCCTAAGTCCAGGAGGTCCACAACTCCATAATGACAAGGATAGTAACCAAATAGTCCAACTAACCTTAAAGCTTTTAATGTTTAAGTTGATTATTAAGTATCTTCAAAAAGAAAATAAAAGCTCAAATGAGTAATATAAAAATAACATAAATATAAATGCTCAAGTGAGAAAAGATAAAATGATATAAAGATAAATATTCAAGTGAGCAAAGATGAAAATAGCATGAAATATAAATGCTAAAATAGATGGTGCATAAAAGTAAAGGCATAAAATAAAGAGAATAAAGTAAAAGCACAAAGTAAAAATACAAAGTAAAAGTAAAATGTTAATGAATTAGAAGTTAGAGGTTAGTTGAATGACCATATTGAAACTTGCATTGAAAACTCATTAGAATATTGATAAAATCAAAGCTTCTCAACAATAAGTTTCATTTTCTTCTTTTTTTTAAGTATATCATTCATTTCAAGTACTCAAGGCAAGCATATATGTGCATGGATGTTTAAATGATTCACTTAGACCAAAATTCAAGAAAGTTCATTAGAGGATTGATAAGATCAAAGCCTCCTAATAATGAACATCAAAGTTATTGGATCAAAGGTTTCAAATTAAACATACAAGGGCTTGCAAACATAGGTTTGCGCCACGAATGATCATTTTTCAAATCGGGGCAAATTTAACGCTATGTTAAGCAATCTTAAGTGGACTTATGTAGAAGTCACACCTATTTTGAGGTCGATCAGTAGTAATCTATGTACCACATGCTAGAGAAATTATATGTAGATTATTCTCCAACAACATGTAACATAAGTAAGAAAGGGATAATATGAAGAGGGGGGGGATGTATCAGATAAAATTAGGGTTTCAAATATCATCGACATCATTCATCTATTTTGGTGGATTTGGTTTTTCAAGCTATCAACACCCAAGATCCAATGAGGTTGAGGAACTTGTCTCAAAAATAACATCCAAATCAGGACCAAACAAAAATAATAAAATAATATTAAAATAAACAATATTTAAATGATTAATAAAAGAGAAATAATTGTTAAAATACACAAAGTATATTAAAATATCAAATAAAAAATCCTAAAAAATACTCAGAGGTCAGACATGAGTCAATAAGTGTTGACAAATTTTTCTAGAATTTTTTTAAATCAGAAAATATTTTTAAAATTTAAAGAAATAAGCAAAATAAACCTAAAAATCGTGAAAAAAGAAAAATCAAAAATAAAAATGAGATGAGGTCACCGATATTTTTCAAGAGGTCATTGGATTCTTCCATAATTTTTTCAGAATTTAAAAGTGAAGAAAAGTATTTAAAAAAAATTAAAATAAGGCAATTAATACCAAAAAATATAAAAAAATATCAAACATCAAAATAATAATAAGAAAAAATATTCACAAAGTCATTAATAATTAAAAGTATTTTTTTATATTTTTTTTCATTACTTTTAAATAAAAATAAGAGAGTTATGAATTTTTGAAATTTGAACTAATTTTGTAAACTAAAATAAATCAGAAATAATATGAGGCGTTGGATCTGGCTCATTAAAACATGCTGGCACATCCAATGGCTCATGAGTGATGATGTATGGTGATCTATGGTCAACAAGTGCATATTGAAGTCACAAAAGTCAGACCAATCACAACATTTCAATAGTCACGCTCTCATTGGTTGAAGAAGACACATAAGTCATCTTCAACCTCCAGCTACCCTACAACTAGTGCAAGATCGAGATTCTTAAATCTGTAAATTTAGATGCTCATGGTGCTATCATTAGATGTGTCTCTTCAATACAATCACAACCATATCCTCGCGCCAAATTTATATAAATCACAACTTACTCGATTTGGAAAAAAATAGAGAGTTTTGAAAATTTTGAAATCGAAAAACAGAAGCATCAAATGCATTTGAAATCATGTATCACTCCAGTAATTTTAGTTAGAAGAATTGGTGCCTTAATCTACCTGAAAAAAGTCCACTGAAATTGCTCTGAAACTTGACTTTGCTTGAACAGAATAGGGCATGATTTGGCTTGGTTTTTGCTTGAGAAGCTCCACGCAAGTTCACTAAAGAAGAATAACATAAGAAATTGAATTGAAAAACGAAGAAAGAGTGAACTCGAAAACTCAGAAAAGTGAGTTGTGGAGGGAAAGTGGCAAGGTTTTTTTGGCTATCCAAGATTGAGGAAATGAGTGCAATATGTCCCTCTATTTATAGGAGAGTGAATGGTGAAAAGAGTTGGAACAAATAGTGAGGTTTGGAGGGAAATTGAGTGAAGCCCGAAAATGAGAAAAGTGTGACTTTAACTTGCTCAAAACTCTGCTAATTCTTGTGTTTCAATGCTCTAATCATGCTTTGAAACTTTGTTAAATATTTTTAAATAAAAAATACGCAGCAAATTGATCATTATAAGCCACAACATGGAAATTGGAAACTGACTGCAAGCAAAAATTCAGTTTCATGGAAGCAACTTCAAGAGCATGGGGCACACAATGTAAGAGGCTTTACTATCTCATTCTTTTTAAAATGGAAAGATATCACAACAAACTTCACAATATGCCACGAAAGAAATAATTTGGATGTTTGAGCAAAAAATTATGTCTATATGAATTTGTCAAAAACACATGGATATTTTGTACTTCGAAAATTGAACTTCAAAATGACCCATAATATTCTTCAAATTTCATGCCTTTCCACTCAAAATTGGATCTTGATATGTGAAGGTGGAATGTAGTAGACCATTTTAATTGAATTTTTGAATTTAGATCACTCAAAAGTCATAGAAATTGAAAGAGTTACGACCTTTGGAAGATGATGAGCAAATTTGGGGAAATTCATAAAAGACCTATAATCTTTTCAATTCTTCAACCACTTTCCAAGCATCTTCAAGTCTTGCACATAAAAACAAAGTTGTAGTTGACATATCAAATATTATTATGGAAAATAATGGGATAAATGAGATGAAAATTGACTAAGTTATGATCATTTGAAGTCAAACCCTAGAATTCAAAGGCCATTCAAGGAGACTTGTAATCTTTCTGAATCATTAGTGATCTTCCAATCAAAATTAGACATAAACCTTTGAAGAGAACTTGTTAAATACCATTTAAAGAGAATCATGGCTTTTTAGTCACTCAAAAATCTCAAAAAATGAGAAATATATGGCCCTTGGAAGTCAACAAACCCTAGCTCAGAGAGTGTCAAAATGACTTGAAACCCCTTTCAACTTTTGATGATTTTTCTTGCACAATTGGATATTGTCATGTGAAGAGAGGTTGTTGTAGATGATGATAAGAATCCAACGATAAAACAACCAACTCAAAATGTTGAAAATTTAGAGAGTTATGCACTTGTGATCACTGAATCTAGTATTTGCTCAATTAGGTCAAACTTGTTGAGTCAACCTTCAATCTTTTTTAACTTTCTTGGCAAAATAAGCATGATGAATCATAAGAGGTATTCAAATGGTGTTGTCTTGAATCACACTCAAATATGGATCTTAAGTCTCAATGAAGCTTGTTGAAGAAGGCATGGAAATAAACACATGAACCTATGAATCTTCTTGATGACTTCCACCACCAATTTGAGGAGATCTTGACTTAAATAATGTGAGAGATCTCCTTGGACCAAAATTCTTTGATATCATATATATAACCTTGAAGATTAAGCTCTTGCAATCCATTGAAACATCATTTGATTGAGAACCACCCCTCAAAACCCTAAGTTAGGTGGTGAGATGAATGTAATTGTGATCACCTACAATATGAACATTCAAAGAAACATATATATATATACATATATATATATATATAAATATTGATGTTAGTTAATAGAACACATGTACAAGATACACAACTCAAGATGCTTGGTGATCCCTCAAGAGCAAACTTAAAGATAAGATAAAGAAGAAAGGGAGAACTAACCCTAATGCGTGATCTATATGTACTAATAAAAGTGAGATGATGAGAAATCTTAGGGTCAAAAATTAGGGTATAACACATGTACCTGGGAATGATCCCGATCAAAGGAGGCTACCCCGACTAAGAAGCAGTCACGTGCGGACACCGGTCAGATAGATCTTAGTGATGATAATACCAATGATAAGTTTGAGTTTCCTTTTTTTCCTTCACAAAAGAGGGTTCTTCGATGGGGGTCCATCCATGATGGTGCCACAATAGAATCTTTGCTCCTCGAGGCTGTTGTACCCCAAATTTTGACCTAAGTTACCATCTCCCATCTGCATCATTACATTGCAAGTGTTTTGACCTATTTTTATCAACTTTCAAAGCGGATTTTAAATTCATAACTTTTTCAAGTCGAGAGCTGTTTATTTTTTGAACGCTAAATTTATTAATCGATCAATGCTAAAACAATGTTTATTTAATTATTTATAATTCTGAATTTAAATAATTGGAACTTATTTTTCAGTTATTATATAAATTAAAGAATTATAAATAGTAAAGTAAATATTTGAAAAGAAGGTTATTAATTGATCAAACAATGTTATTTAATTATTTATTATTCTAGGTTTAAATAATTGAAATTTTATTTTCAGTTATTATAATTTAGAAGAATTATAAATAATGAAATAATTAATTGAAGAGAAGTTAATTGATCAATGATGTTTGTTTAATTATTTATCATTCTAAATTTAAATAATTGGAATTGATTTTCAGTTATTATATAATTTGAAGAATTATAAATGATAAAACAAATAATTGCAAAGAAGAAAAGAATTAATTGGTAAAATATTGGAGTTTTATTCATTTTATTCTAATTGTTACAATTGTCGTTTAAATACCGTATTTATTTACAACGTATTTACAATGATAATTTTTACAATGTTTAAAATGAAATAAAAGCTATCCTAAT
The DNA here is from genome assembly GCA_948472305.1 of Vicia faba. NCBI lineage: Eukaryota > Viridiplantae > Streptophyta > Magnoliopsida > Fabales > Fabaceae > Vicia > Vicia faba. The sequence goes on along the minus strand of OX451740.1, from coordinate 1,309,984,567 downwards.
TTTTTCCTAAGTTCTAAATCTTCATCTTCTTTGATGCTCATTCAATTTTACCTACAAAAAAATTAAAAGAAAAAGTCAGAAATGAATATATAATTAAAAGAAGAAAATTAGTTTAGCGTTCATCATTAAAAGCAAGCGGCTGGAATCAGTTTTTTACCCTCTTTGCAAATCACGGGATTTCTCCCGGTTCACAAAAAGGGATGAATTTTTATTGACAAACATGAATGCACAAGTTAAAAATATACACAAATTCCTTTTTTGTCAAAATTGCACATTTTAATTGTAAACTGCATAGTTCAAATCAATTGCACATTTTCAAAAGCCAACTGCATATTTCAAAAGCAAAACATCATATGCATAGTTCAACAGCATATGCATTTTCAACACAAGCCAAGTCCAACGTAAACTGTCAAGTATGGGAAGAGGCCAAAAACACAAGGCTCCTCTATTGTTACATTGCAGTTGACAAAGAGGAAGTGTGCAAATCAAACTATGCAAGCAAATATTTCCTAATTACATCATTTTCCAGCTTATGCTTTTTCAGAACCAAGTACATACATCACATTTTAGTGTTTCAACTGTACTGAGGAGAGAGAAGAGAGAAAGAGTGTGGGTTTTACAGGTTTTGGCTTAGGCAGAAATGGATACAAAACAGAACAGCAGCATCCAGTAGGAAAAAAGGAAAGCATGAAAAAGGATACCAAACAAAACTGATGTAGCAGTAGAGAGGGCAGAGTATCAAAGAAATATAGTAAGATATACCAAACCTGTAGCATAAACATCAAGGCCAAGAAACTGTTATAACAACAACAAACCCCTTCAAAAAAAAGGAGTTCAACCTGTTTTAAAACCTTGAAAACAATATCTGTCAAACAAAAAAAATACAAAAAGCCAATTCTCAAGGCCTAAACAAAAACCTCAAGCACCTGCCTGAAGCTAAAACTAAAACCATGGCCTAAACCACAAAACTGTCCAACAATAACCAGAAAACCAGAAAAGCCTCAACCTTATGGCCTAAAACCATAAAACCTGTCAATCCTTACAAAAACCATTAACCATCAACGACCATCAATAATCTGTTTCTAGCCTCAACCAAACAAAAAGGAACGGTCAAGCATCAAGCCTCAGAAATCTTCATCATAGGCCATTAAAAATAAAGGTAACTCAGAAGCATATTCAGCACAGCAAAGAAGAAGAGAAGAAAAGTATTCGAAGGGAACTCATTCAAGCATCAAAAGCCCTCAGACAGTATCATCACTGGGCAAAGGCAATTGAAACACAGCAAGCAAGCAAGAAGAGGAAAGAGACAGAGTACCAGATTCCAGTAAAAGCAAAGCTAGCACCAGGTTCATCACGCTGTCTTCCCCGTCGCCTTGGCCTCCTACGCACACGCCCAACCTTCCTCCTCCGTCTCCAAAAGGTAATGATTTCTTCCTCTCCTTTTTTTTTCAAATACCTCAAATAACCATTAATAATTCGAAGTCAGAATCAAATGGATGAAGATCATAGCATGCAAAATTGTAATAAAAACCCTAATGAATTAGAAAACGAAATTTACCTTAAATCTGTCGCCCTAACTTTCTCGTTGGAGGGAAGAGGAGGTTGAGGTACCGGTGGCCATGGACAAAGGGAGAATTCAGAAGCAGGCACGAGAAAGAGAGCAACGAAGAGAACACGAGACGAAGAGCAGCGGCGCAAGACCTTAACCCTTTTTTTCCCAAAACTAAAACACATGTTTAACCCTAAACAAAATATGATGTGTAGGCTTGACCCGATTCCCTGCCTAAGCCCAACGAATTTTATTAAGAACACCCCCCATCCTTTTTTGGTTACCCCTGATTAGGCCCTTTTAGAAATCCTTTAGCCCATGCATGGTTCACTTATCTACCCTCTCTAATTTTTGATACCCCTCTTTCACTTATTTTCTTTTAGTTTTTTTAGCACTTTATTAATTTAGTTTTATTAGTAAATTTAATCAAATAAGAAGTGTATTTTAATTAAACAATTTTAAATAATTTGACCATTTTATTAAGTTTAACTTTAAGATTAATTTAGTAATTTTTATTATTATTTCTAATTAGGTTTAAGTTAGTAGCTTTTAGAGATTTAATTTAGTTTAGAATTATTTAATAATTCTTAAATAATACTTTATATTAATGTTAAAAAAACATATAAAAACAAAAATATATAAAAAATAGAAACTTAAAAATAAAAATTAAAAACATGTTCATATCATTAAACAAAAATATAAAAATGCATGTTCATATCATTTAATCTGTTATTTAATCATTGTTGTGGTTATATGTCATTTAGCTATTTAATCATTATCTATCTGATTTTCAGTTTGATTTATTTCATCTTTATTTGATTATTCCGTTTACGTCTAAATCCAAGAGGAAAAAACGATTAAATTTGTTGACTTCATGTCCTCAAGTCCAATCGCGCGAACATCTTCATTCCATTAAAACTTAAGACAAATTTTCCCCAAATATTCAATCTTTTCAAAACTTATACCTTTTAAGCCAAAACTTCGACATTAGGTCGTCGTACCTTTAAAATCCCGTCCGTACCCCTTTTCGGCCAAAACAATTTATTTTTAATCAAACGAACATTTTAATAAACAGATATTTCAAAAGGTTCCTATAGAGTACTATAGATACATTGGGTGCTAATACCTTCCCACTGTATAACCAACCCCCGAACCATAGATCTCTTTTCAAAAACGCCTTGTATTTTTATTACTTTTAAAAAGTATTATTTTACATTGCATATTTAGGGTTTTATTTCGCTCTTCCCCTTTTCCCTTGGAAATAATAAAGCGCGGTGGCGACTCTTGCTTTTGTGAGACGAATTAATCAATAATTCGATCTCCGATTTACCCTGCTACATTTTTTATCGCTACAGAATTGGAGACTCTGTTGGGGAGAGATTGACCTCTTGCTGGTCCATCCCTAAGTGGGTTAAGCCTAGTTTGTTTTATCTGTTTTATTATTATTTGTTTTGTTTGATTATGTGATTAAATTGGGGTTGTTTGGGTTTTTTGCAAAGGACGAATCCTATACCCGGATTAAGTTACACTTAAGGAATAGGACGGGCGGTACAGTCATGTTAACTTTGAGAGAGTAATCCCGAAGAAGGAGGCATGAGATCCCCCACTCAATGGAAGGCCCTCTTGAACATAATATTTGTTTACCGAGTAATCGGGAAGACATTATTATTTTCGACCTGGGAGCCATAGAAATTGAGGACCGTAGAACCCTAACCCATCTTGGCCTTTTTAGGTGTAGCGCGGAAACTATAACGGAGTAATTCTGAAGTAGTTGTTATGCGATGCTACGCTCGGATGAGTTTCTCTTGAGAATATTTCTAATTATTGAGTAATCAAGACGTTGGCAATATCCGAAGGAGGAATGTAGACTCTGGGAACTCTTAGAACCTTGTCTTACAGGTGTGATTAAACTGTTAGTACATACCTTGGGGTGGGCTTTACCTTTGACTCCATGCTGAAACGTTGAACCTTTGAACCCCATGTTTGTGAACTTGTGTGTAACTGTTGCATTATCATTCATTCATGCATTCATCAACATTTTTTTGTAAAAAAAACTTGTTTTTCAAGGAACTTAGGAATGATTTTTGCAGACATCTCAGGTACTATTATTATGGAATTTGGAAGGAGAAACACTCGAAGTTTTAGTTTTAAGGAGCCCGAGATTGAAGAACTGAAGAGTTTGATTCCGAAGATCAAGAACCCGACGGATTTTCAGAAGAAGTATGGGTCCATTATACCTCTCATGAAGCGCAAGATGAAGGAAGGCATCCTTGGTGCGTTAGTCCAATTCTACGATCCTTTGTATCGATGTTTCACCTTTCCGGATTACCAGTTAATGCCCACCTTAGAAGAGTACTCCTGCATACTTGGTTTGCCGATCACCGACTGTGTTCCTTTTTCTGGATTAGAAGAGGAGCCCAAATCTCACGAGATAGCGACCATCACCCACTTGAAGAAGTCAGAGATAGAGGAGAACATGACTACAAAAGGGGGAATCTGAGGTTTGTCTGTGCAGTTTTTGTTGAGGAAAGCTCGTCATTTCGCTGAGATAGAAGATACTATTGCCTTTGAAGACGTCTTTGCTTTACTCGCTTATGGTCTATTCTTGTTCCCTAACGTTGATAAGTTTGTGGACATCAACGCCATCAGAATTTTCTTGATTGGAAATCCGGTCCCCACGCTGCTAGGAGATACCTACTACTCCCTCCATCTTCGAAACTCTTATCAAGGAGGAATGATTATTTGTTGTGCACAGTTGTTGTATCAGTGGTATGTTTCTCATCTACCTGGGTCTGATGTTTTCTGGGATCTCGAGAAGGAGCCGCGATGGGCGCCAAAAATTATGGCCCTCACTCATTTCGACATTGATTGGTATAATCGAGTTTACTATGACGTGAAGATCATCGATAGCTATGGTGCTTTTCCTAACGTGCCTCTTCTTGGTACGAAAGGTGGAATTAACTATAACCCTGTTCTCGCGCGCCGTCAGTTTGGATACCCGATGAGGGACAAGCCGAACAACATCCATGTGAGTGGTTTCTTTCTACAAGAAGGACAAGATCACCAGGCAGCTAAGAGGGAGATCGAAGGAGCGTGGCGCCACATCCATAGGAAAGGGAGAGATATATTAGGACATAGGGGTGTCGTTTCTTTGGAGCCTTACCTACAATGGGTCCGCGCTAGGGCTTGTGCTCTCAAGATGCCCTATAAACCTGAGAAACCTTTATTCCCTGTCGTTGCATCGTCATCTGTTGATATCCCTATTGAGAATATGGGAGAATACCAAGGAAATCTGGCTAGGATGAAGTCCGAGAGAGATGCTTGGAAAGAAAAGTATAATATGTCTGAATATGAGAATCGGGTCCTGGCTCGACAACTAAAGGAAAAGGAGGATTTGCTATTTATTCAAGACGGCTGGTTCATTGATTATGATGAGAAGCTTCGTCAAAAGGATGCTTTACTGAAGAAGTATGCTAGTGAAAGGAAGAGAAAGAAGGAAGGTTCGGTAAGCGTTGCTCTTGTTCCTAATCCACAAAAGGAAATCATTGATCGACTGGTAGCTGAGAAGAAAGAGATGGAAGACTTTTATGAAGAGAAGATCAAGAAGCTCCGGTTACAGCTGGCATTTGGTCCTTCATCTGATGATTTTGAGTGATCTTTAGTTCTTAGTTTTATTTTACTGATGTCATTTTGTAAAACTCTATAAAAAGGCTTCATGTTCCAAAGTTGTAATTTACTGCTTTTATTCAGGGCTTCATGTTCCGAAGTTGTAATTTACTGCTTTTATTATGGGCTTCATGTTCCACAGTTGTAGTTTACTGCTTTTATTATTGGGTTGTTATCCCAAAGTGTAATTTATTGTTTTGTTGTTCCAAAGTTGTAAGTTGTAATTTACCGCTTTTGATTAATGAAATGAGCTTTTGTTGTTCCAAATTCCTTTACCATTGATGTGTGCAAAATTATCTAAGTTCCTTGAAAAACTATTAAAATGAATCATCATTTGCATCACATATCATGCATCATCCAACATTCCACTTCACATGTTTTCTAGAGTCTTATCCTTGTTTCTTTTTCCACTCCGTAAGATTGTCAAGCTGTCTCATCGATACGATACTCGAGCCAATCGTCAGAGGAAGATGGAAGATTTGGAACAGGAAAACCACGAGCTTCGTGAGGAGGTCGCTACCCTTCGTGTCGGTATGGAAAAGTTAACTGCGCTAGTGGAAAATTTGATGGCTGCTCAGAATCAGCCATCGACTACAGCTGCTGAGATTCAGACTTCAACTACTGTGGTTTCCGAGATTGTCACTGTTCCAACATCTGTGACTCAAATCAACTCTCCGCTTCAACATCAGATGCCAAAAGGTTTTCCGTGGGGAATTCCTTACAACTTTGTGCCAGAGGGGTATCAGCCTGTTGTACAGCCTTTGTTTCAACCAACTTTGTCTCTTCCTCAACCAGAGACAACTGCCATGCCGCCGGTAATCCCGTCTGTAACACCTCTCCCGCAACCGGTAAAGACAACTGTTGCTCCTGTGATTCACTCCGTGCCATACTTAAATGAACCTACTTATCCTGCCGAGCCTGCTGAAAGTTTGGGTCTTTTTGATAGAATGGAAGAATTTCAAGACCAATTCCAAGAAATGCAGAGGGAGCTCAGAGCGTTAAAGGGGAAGGATTTGTTTGGGAAGAATATGCATGACCTTTGTTTAGTTCCGAATGTCAAGATTCCAACAAAATTCAAAGTTCCAGACTTTGAAAGATATAAGGGTGATTCGTGTCCTCGGAGTCACTTGACTATGTACGTGAGAAAGATGTCTACATATTCTGATGATCATGACTTGTTGATTCATTATTTTCAAGACAGTTTGACGGGTGCTGCTCTAAAGTGGTATATGGGTTTAGACAGTATTCAGATCCGCAACTTCAACGATCTTAGCGAAGCTTTTGTTCACCAGTATAAGTACAACGTTGACATGGCGCCGGACAGGGATCAACTCCGGGCGATGTCCCAGAGAGACAGAGAATCTTTTAAGGAATACGCCCAGAGGTGGCGTGAATTTGCTGCTCAAATCTATCCTCCTCTTGAGGAGAAAGAGATGACGAAGATATTCTTGAAGACTTTAGGTTCCTTTTACTATGAAAGAATGATTTCCAGCGCACCCAGTGACTTCACCGAAATGGTAAGCATGGGCATGCGGTTGGAGGAAGGGATTCGTGAAGGGCGTTTGGTTAAAGAGGGAAGTCCGTCTAGCAGTACCAAGAAGTTTGGAAGTGTTTTCCTGAAAAGAAAAGATCAGGATGTCAGCGTAATCTTCCCAGGGAGACCAAGGAGAGGTTACTCACACGTTGCGGCAGTCACTCCGGCTGTCCGCCCAGCTTTGATGACCCCAGCTCATCAAACCCCACCAACTCAACAACGGCCATTTCAGCAGCAGCCTCGACAACAGGCTTATCCATTCAACAACCAGAACCGTTCACCAAGAAAACCGCAATTCGATGCCATTCCTATGACTTATACTGAATTGTTCCCCACTTTAATCAGAAAGAATCTCATAACGACGAAGCCTCCTCCTGTCGCACCAAATAGTACTTCTCCGTGGTACAAGGCAGATCAGTTTTGTGAATATCATCAAGGGTCGCCGGGGCACAACCTTGAAAATTGTTTTTCTCTAAAGGCGGACGTGCAGAGGTTGATTAAGAATGGTATCTTGTCTTTCAAGGATGTTAACCCGAATGTTAGAGATAATCCTTTGCCTCGACATGGGGCAGCATCAGTGAATATGGTGGAAGGTTGTCCCAAAAAGTTTCGAGTTTTTCAAGTTGAACACATAAGAGAGTCGTTGATCAGGTTACATCAGAGCTTAAGAAGACTTGCCTTTGTTAGGCATCAGCATGATTATGATGTTTGTGAATTTTGTTCAAGAGAGGTTGATTTCCCTATTGTGAAGGAGGATATTCAAAAGTTGTTAGACCAGAGGGTTATCACTATTACATATGACAGAAATCCGGAGGATGAAGTGAATGTTATAATACCACAATTCAATTTGCCTGAATCGGTAGAGATCATTTACGACAGTCAGACTGCACCTGTTGCTCCTTTGATCATTTATCCGCCTGGTCATGTTCCTTACAACTCAGACCAAGCTATACCGTATAAGTATAATGCCACAATGATTGAGAATGGGGTAGAAGTCCCTATACCAACAAGGTCGTCTTTTGTTAACATTGCTGATGTGAGTAGAGTTACGAGAAGTGGACGTGTCTTTGCAGCAGTACCTTTGAAGAGACCAGAAGTTCAAGTCAGGAAGCCCATACCGGCAGAAATTCCAGCGAGAAATGTTGAACCAAGGGTTGAGATAGGCCGATCCAATGAACCTATCCCACATCCTGAGGATGATGAGATTCTGAAGCTTATCAAGAGAAGTGAATATAAGATTGTGGACCAACTTTTGCAAACTCCCTCCAAGATTTCTTTGCTTGCTTTACTGAGAGATTCTGGTGCCCATAGAGAAGCTTTGATGAAGGTCTTGGACCAGGCATTCGTGGATCATGATGTGACGGTTGACCAATTTGATGGAATTGTGGGAAATATTACTTCGTGTAACAATCTTGGTTTCAGTGATGAAGAGCTTCCGGAGGAGGGAAGGAACCATAATATGGCTTTGCATATCTCAATAAGTTGTGGAAATGATACTTTATCAAGTGTGTTGGTAGATACAGGTTCGTCGTTAAATGTAATGCCCAAAACTACATTATCTCGACTCTCATATCCAGGTGCTCCCATGAGACCTAGTGGGGTAATTGTCAAAGCGTTTGATGGTTCTAGGAAGACTGTCATTGGTGAAGTGGATCTTCCTATAGTAATTGGTCCTCATACTTTTCAGATCACTTTTCAAGTAATGGATATTCGTGCCGCCTACAGTTGCCTATTGGGTCGTCCATGGATCCATGATGCAGGGGCAGTCACTTCCACGCTCCATCAAAGATTGAAGTTTGTAAGGCATGGAAAGCTGGTAATGATTGGTGGAGAGCAGGCTATGGTGGTAAGCCATTTGTCATCTTTCTCTTTTATTGATGCTGATGAGGATGTTGGAACCTAATTCCAAGCTCTATTTGTTGCTAATAATGAAGTGAAGAAGCAAGGGACGTCTATTTCTTCTTTTGAGGATGCGCGACGGGTGGTTGAAAGTGGTTCGGCTGAAGGTTGGGGCCAGGTGTTGACTTTGCCCGAGAACAAGTCTGGAGAAGGTCTTGGTTTTCATCCCGTGTCTACAAGAGTCAAGCAGGAAGTAGTTACTCGTCTGATTCAAGAGGTTTTCTGAAGCGCAGGTTTTATCCATCCGACTCCTCCTGAAGTTGATGCTATAATAGGAGACGATTCTGAAGAGGATTTACCCGATTTTGTAACGCATGGAGTGGCTTTCCAGAACTGGATTGCTGTTGATGTTCCTGTTGTGATGCACATTTCTGAGTAATGTTTTGTTTTATTTTTGCAAAAAATTCGCTCTGTCCAAGGCAAAAAATATTTGTGTCGGGCTATGTTGAAAATAAATCCTTTTGCTCTGCCCAAGGCAAAAGAGAAATGTCTGGGCTCTTTGTTTCAATTATTTCCCTTCATGAATAAAAATGTTATTTTGTCCACTACTGTTTTATTTTTCACATTTTTCTGGGAAATAGTAATGAAAATTAATTGGTAGTAATAGGAAAATATAATAACCTTTTGTTTCATTCATATTAATCGATTTCTAAAATAAAGCATAATCATATGTGCAGATTAATCCATGACTTAACCATTGAAAACAATGATCATATGCCCTCTCCCAACTTTGAATTCCCTGTGTTCAGAGCCGAAGAAGAGGATAGTGCAGAGATTCCTGATGAAATTTCCCGTTTACTTGAACATGATGAAAAGACTATTCAGCCGTTTGAAGAACCTTTAGAGTTGATCAATTTGGGTGATGAAGAAGATAAAAAGGAAGTCAAGGTCGGAGCATTGCTTATCCCAGAGGTCAAAGAGAAAATGTTGGAGCTTCTCAAAAAGTATGTTGATGTGTTTGCTTGGTCCTACCAAGATATGCCAGGTTTGGACAACAATATTGTGGAGCATCGTTTACCGTTGAGACCTGAATGTCCGCCAATTAAGCAGAAGTTGAGAAGGACTCGTCCCGATATGGATGACAAGATCAAAGAAGAAGTTCAAAAACAGATTAATGCAGGTTTCCTTGTTACATCGGTCTATCCTCAATGGTTAGCCAATATAGTGCTTGTTGCTAAGAAAGATGGCAAAGTTCGAATGTGTGTAGACTATAGAGATCTGAATAGAGCTAGCCCAAAGGATGATTTCCCATTACCGCACATTGACGTTTTGGTCGACAGTATCGCTAAGTTCAAAGTCTTTTCTTTCATGGATGGTTTCTCTGGTTACAATCAAATCAAGATGGCACCAGAAGATATGGAGAAGACAGCTTTCATTACACCTTGGGGAACATTTTGTTATCGAGTTATGCCGTTTGGTCTGAGGAATGCTGGTGCAACATACCAAAGGGCCATGACTGCTTTGTTCCATGATATGATGCATAAAGAGATAGAAGTGTATGTAGATGACATGATTGCCAAATCACAAACTGAAGAAGATCATTTGGAACATTTATTGAAGTTATTCCAGCGTTTGAGAAAGTATAAACTCCGTCTGAATCCCAACAAGTGCACTTTTGGTGTTCGTTCTGGAAGACTTCTGGGTTTCATTGTCAGTCAGAAAGGTATTGAGGTAGATCCTGATAAAGTCAAAGCTATTCGGGAAATGCCCGCACCCAAGACCGAAAAACAAGTAAGAGGATTCCTTGGGAGACTGAATTATATTTCTAGATTTGTATCTCATATGACTGCTACCTGTGGGCCGATTTTCAAGCTTCTCTGAAAGAACCAAGGATGTGTGTGGACAGAAGATTGTCAGAGAGCTTTTGATAGCATCAAAGAATATTTGCTTGAACCTCCCATTTTGATTCCTCCGGTGGAAGGAAGACCTTTGATTATGTACCTGACTATATTGGAAGATTCCATGGGATGTGTGCTTGGTCAACACGATGAGACTGGAAGAAAGGAACATGCTGTATATTATCTGAGTAAGAAATTCACAGACTGTGAGTCTCGATACTCATTGCTTGAGAAAACCTGTTGTGCTTTAGCTTGGGCTGCTCGCCGTCTGCGCCAGTATATGATTAACCACACCACTTGGTTGATCTCCAAAATGGATCCGATCAAGTATATCTTTGAGAAGCCCGCCTTATCTGGAAGAATAGCCCGTTGGCAGATGTTGTTATCCGAATATGACATTGAGTATCACACTCAGAAAGCAATCAAAGGGAGTATTTTAGCCGACCATTTGGCTCACCAACCAATTGACGATTATAAATCCATCAAGTTTGATTTCCCATATGAAGATGTTATGTACTTGAAAGCTAAAGATTGTGAAGAGCCGTTACCCGAAGAAGGACCTGATCCTGAATCCCATTGGGGTTTGATATTTGACGGAGCTGTGAATTCTTATGGAAATGGAATTGGGGCAATCATCGTCACTCCCCGAGGTACTCATATCCCGTTCACGGCGAGATTGAAGTTTGACTGCACGAACAACATGGCTGAATATGAGGCATGTATTATGGGTCTCGAAGAAGCAGTGGATCTAAGGATTAAGATTCTTGATATTTACGGAGATTCGGCATTGGTAATTAATCAAATCAAAGGAGAATGGGAGACTCGTCATCCTGGTTTGATCCCTTACAGAGACTATGCTAGAAGATTGTTAACTTTCTTCAACAAAGTGGAATTACATCATATCCCTAGAGATGAAAACCAAATGGCTGATGCTTTAGCTACTTTGTCTTCAATGTTTCAAGTGAATGGTTGGAACGATGTGCCTACAATCCGGGTTATGCGCCTCGACAGACCTGCTCATGTGTTCTCAGTAGAAGAGGTTATCAACGACAAACCATGGTTTTATGACATTAAGTGTGTTCTTCAAACTCAAGAGTACCCGCCTGGGGCATCCAATAAAGATAGGAAGACATTGAGAAGATTGGCAAGCAGCTTCTTCCTCAATGAAGAAGTTTTGTATAAGAGGAATTACGACATGGTCCTACTCAGATGTGTAGACAGACGTGAAGCAGACATGCTGATGCAAGAAGTACATGAAGGATCCTTTGGCACACATGCCAACGGACATGCAATGGCTATAAATATGTTGAGAGCTGGTTACTATTGGATGACGATGGAATCTGATTGCTGCAAATATGTGAAGAAATGTCATAAATGCCAGATTTATGCGGACAAGATACATGTGCCACCGAACCTCCTCAACGTTATCTCTTCACCTTGGCCTTTCTCTATGTGGGGCATTGATATGATTGGAATGATTGAACCCAAATCTTCAAATGGTCATCGTTTCATCTTGGTAGCGATCGATTATTTTACTAAATGGGTGGAAGCAGCATCTTATTCTAATGTAACCAGACAGGTGGTAGTCAGATTTATCAAGAATCAGATCATTTGTCGATACGGCATCCCGAGCAAGATCATCACTGATAATGGTTCGAATTTGAATAACAAGATGATGAAAGATCTTTGTGAAGAGTTCAAGATCGAACATCATAATTCTTCTCCTTACAGACCGAAGATGAATGGGGATGTTGAAGCTGCTAACAAGAATATCAAGAAGATTGTCCAGAAGATGGTGGTAACTCATAAAGATTGGCATGAAATGCTTCCGTTTGCTTTACATGGATATCGTACTTCAGTTCGAACTTCAACAGGTGCAACCCCATTTTCCCTAGTTTATGGTATGGAAGCAGTACTCCCCGTGGAGGTTGAGATTCCGTCTATGAGAGTGTTGATGGAAGCTAAACTTTCTGAGGCCGAATGGTGTCAAAGTAGATATGATCAGTTGAATTTAATTGAGGAAAAGAGATTGATAGCATTGTGTCACGGTCAATTATATCAGCAGAGAATGAAGAAGGCTTTTGATAAGAAGGTTCGACCACGCGAGTTCAGAGAAGGTGACCTTGTGCTCAAGAAGATATTATCTTTCCAACCTGATTCTAGGGGCAAGTGGGCTCCGAATTATGAAGGACCATATGTCGTTAAGAAAGTTTTCTCTGGAGGTGCCTTGATTCTCACCAATATGGACGGTGAAGAGCTCTCACGCTCCATGAACGCCGATGCAGTCAAGAAGTATTTCGCTTAGGTTTGAGTTGACGGTTTGCTAAGTTGAAAACCCGAAAGGGCGGCTAAGGCATGCTTTTGGTCAGTTTGGTCTTGGTATTTGAACACATTTCGGAATTCGAAGTTGTTAGGGAGAATAGTGATCATTGTTTTTGTGTAACCCTTTTCTTTCATGTACTATTTCCCAAACTTTTGTAAACCGTTGGAGTCGCGTTGTTAGCGAACTACCATCTTATTAATGAAATTTGAGCATTTACCTTTTGTGGGCAAAATTTTAATTTTACGACAATATTTGAAATAAAGTAGTTAAAATATTCTTATTTTAAAAATGTGTCGTGAATAATGAAAGGAATATTAACAGTAGTTCCGAGGATGGTCAAGCCATGAAATGCGAAACAATACGGTAATTTATCCTTGCATGATGAACATGTTTTCTTTCAAAATCGTCACGAGGTGTTGGTTGTGTTAAACTTGCGTTTCTCGCGGTACTAAGTTTGGTGATTCCCCAGTTGTTCCAGTTAAGCGTTGTTTTGGCTACCTTTATTTGGGCAATTTCTGAAGTGTGGTACGCTTTGTCTCATGCCAGTGGTCTATTGGTATTAGAAGATTGGATTTGAATGCTTTTCTCCTCAGAAGACTTGAGTCTTGTGGCGTGTTACGCTCCGACGTTGCTTTGGGGTTCCGGTTCCAGTTATTTTCCTTTTTTTTTAAGATTGGCCGAGTATCTATTATGCCGTGACATCTTATTGCCTTCAAGTTATTCCGTCTGTTTGTTTTGTCAGCATAACATTCATTTACTCATTTACACTTACATCAGTATGCATATTCACATTTGCCGTTGATTTTGGGTTGTATACTTTGTTTTTAATACAAGGTACAGTTTCTTTCCAAGTAGAAGGTTAGCTTAGGCAGAAAATGTGCTTCCTTTCTAAATTCCCCAACTGAGCTAATCCTCGTGGATGATTTTTGATTTAGCTTACCTTGTCCATTTCTGGATAGGATGAATTCCCCAATCGAGTTACTTTCTCATTGGTTGGAGTCTTATTTGACTGTTTTCTCTCTGGTTTATTCCTGGAGGGAGTTTTTTTTGTCTCTTGCATAGGCTATCTCATGATTTCCCCAGTGAAGTCGCGACCTAGGCGAATGGTGCATTTATTTTGCACATTTAAGTATGTGATCTCCTCGGGAAGGATTGATTCATGATTCTCTTTGACGAAGATTTTATTCTCTGCCAGTGTCATCGCAATTTCCCTCCGAGTTATTTTTGGAAAACGACAAGCGGCAGCTCTTCACGAGCAACTTGTACGTTATAGACATCGTTGGAAAACGACAAGCGGCGGTCTCTTCATGAGCAACTTGTACGTTATTATTATTTTGGAAAACAACAAGCGACAGCTCTTCACGAGCAACTTGTGCGTTATTATTATTGGAAAACGACAAGCGGCGGTCTCTTCATGAGTAACTTGTACGTTATAGACATCGTTGGAAAACGACAAGCGGCGGTCTCTTCATGAGCAACTTGTGCGTTATTATTATTGGAAAACGACAAGCGGAAGCTCTTCACGAGCAACTTGTGCGTTATTATTATTGGAAAACGACAAGCGGCGGTCTCTTCATGAGCAACTTGTACGTTATTATTTTTGGAAAACGACAAGCGGCGGTCTCTTCATGAGCAACTTGTACGTTATAGACATCATCGGAAAACGACAAGCGGCGGTCTCTTCATGAGCAACTTGTACGTTATTATTTTTGGAAAACGACAAGCGGCGGTCTCTTTATTTGAGCAACTTGTACGTTATTATTTTGGAAAACGGCAAGCGGCAGTCTCTTTATTTGAGCAACTTGTACGTTATTATTTTTCTGGAATACAGCAAGTGGCAGCTTCTTTATTTGAGCAGCTTGTATGTTATTGGCATAGTATTTTTGGAAGACAGCAAGAGGCGGCTTCTTTATTTGAGCAGCTTGTATGTTATCGACACCCCTGGACGACAGCAAGTGGCAGCCTCTTTATTTGAGCAGCTTGTATGTCATAGTATTTTTGGAAGACAGCAAGTGGCAGCTTCTTTATTTGAGCAGCTTGTGTGTCATAATATTTTTTGGAGGGCAGCAAGTGGCAGCTTCTTTATTTGAGCAGCTTGTGTATCTACAATCTTATTATTATTTCAGCATTAATGAGCATATCTCCGGAAATCTCGCAGAGAAGTTTGTTATTAATCTTTATCTTCAGAAGTCGGTAATCCGTCGCCAGCAATTTGATACTTTTTTGTCTATCATTGACCTCGAGTTGTGAACTCACTGTTATTTTGGGTCAATAATCTGTTTTATAGCCTATGCAAGATGCCTTCTTTGTTAGGGTCAGAGGTCGTATTCCCTCAATTTTACTCGCTGTCAAGAGTCTGTCATTTGAAGTCGATGGCTCGTTTCCCAAGTAGTGTATAATCCACGTCTCTGTGTTTTGTTGGTGTTTGATTTCTCCAGCATTGTCTTGTCTCATACAATATCTTTCTCTGTGAATTCAATCACTACATTCATATCAAACATAATGGCGGTATCTTAGGGCAAAAATTTGCGTATTATGTATTTAAGTACATTCAATCTCGTCGAGACGAAGATTTTAATCTTCATATCTCCTGATAGAAGAAACTTAAATAGGGGTAGCTGTTGTACCCCAAATTTTGACCTAAGATACCATCTCCCATCTGCATCATTACATTGCAACTGTTTTGACCTATTTTTATCAACTTTCAAAGCGGATTTTAAATTCATAACTTTTTCAAGTCGAGAGCTGTTTATTTTTTGAACGCTAAATTTATTAATCGATCAATGCTAAAACAATGTTTATTTAATTATTTATTATTCTGAATTTAAATAATTGGAACTTATTTTTCAGTTATTATATAAATTAAAGAATTATAAATAGTAAAGTAAATATTTGAAAAGAAGGTTATTAATTGATCAAACAATGTTATTTAATTATTTATTATTCTAGGTTTAAATAATTGAAATTTTATTTTCAGTTATTATAATTTAGAAGAATTATAAATAATGAAATAATTAATTGAAGAGAAGTTAATTGATCAATGATGTTTGTTTAATTATTTATCATTCTAAATTTAAATAATTGGAATTGATTTTCAGTTATTATATAATTTGAAGAATTATAAATGATAAAACAAATAATTGCAAAGAAGAAAAGAATTAATTGGTAAAATATTGGAGTTTTATTCATTGTATTCTAATTGTTACAATTGTCGTTTAAATACCGTATTTATTTACAACGTATTTACAATGATAATTTTTACAATGTTTAAAATGAAATAAAAGCTATCCTAATTTTTTTCCTAAGTTCTAAATCTTCATCTTCTTTGATGCTCATTCAATTTTACCTGCAAAAAAAATTAAAAGAAAAAGTCAGAAATGAATATATAATTAAAAGAAGAAAATTAGTTTAGCGTTCATCATTAAAAGCAAGCGGCTGGAATCAGTTTTTTACCCTCTTTGCAAATCACAAGATTTCTCCCGGTTCACAAAAAGGGATGAATTTTTATTGACAAACATGAATGCACAAGTTAAAAATATGCACAAATTCATTTTTTGTCAAAATTGCACATTTTAATTGTAAACTGCATAGTTCAAATCAATTGCACATTTTCAAAAGCCAACTGCATATTTCAAAAGCAAAACATCATATGCATAGTTCAACAGCATATGCATTTTCAACACAAGTCAAGTCCAACGTAAACTGTCAAGTATGGGAAGAGGCCAAAAACACAAGGCTCCTCTACTGTTACATTGCAGTTGACAAAGAGGAAGTGTGCAAATCAAACTATGCAAGCAAATATTTCCTAATTACATCATTTTCCAGCTTATGCTTTTTCAGAACCAAGTACATACATCACATTTTAGTGTTTCAACTGTACTGAGGAGAGAGAAGAGAGAAAGAGTGTGGGTTTTACAGGTTTTGGCTTAGGCAGAAATGGATACAAAATAGAACAGCAGCATCCAGTAGGAAAAAAGGAAAGCATGAAAAAGGATACCAAACAAAACTGATGTAGCAGTAGAGAGGGCAGAGTATCAAAGAAATATAGTAAGATATACCAAACCTGTAGCATAAACATCAAGGCCAAGAAACTGTTATAACAACAACAAACCCCTTCAAAAAAAAAGGAGTTCAACCTGTTTTAAAACCTTGAAAACAATATCTGTCAAACAAAAAAAATACAAAAAGCCAATTCTCAAGGCCTAAACAAAAACCTCAAGCACCTGCCTGAAGCTAAAACTAAAACCAAGGCCTAAACCACAAAACTGTCCAACAATAACCAGAAAACCAGAAAACCTCAACCTTATGGCCTAAAACCATACAACCTGTCAATCCTTACAAAAACCATTAACCATCAACGACCATCAATAATCTGTTTCTAGCCTCAACCAAACAAAAAGGAACGGTCAAGCATCAAGCCTCAGAAATCTTCATCATAGGCCATTAAAAATAAAGGTAACTCAGAAGTATATTCAGCACAGCAAAGAAGAAGAGAAGAAAAGTATTCGAAGGCAACTCATTCAAGCATCAAAAGCCCTCAGACAGTATCATCACTGGGCAAAGGCAATTGAAAAACAGCAAGCAAGCAAGAAGAGGAAAGAGACAGAGTACCAGGTTCCAGTAAAAGCAAAGCTAGCACCAGGTTCATCACGCTGTCTTCCCCATCGCCTTGGCCTCCTACGCACACGCCCAACCTTCCTCCTCCGTCTCCAAAAGGTAACGATTTCTTCCTCTCCTTTTTTTTCAAATACCTCAAATAACCATTAATAATTCGAAGTCAGAATCAAATGGATGAAGATCATAGCATGCAAAATTGTAATAAAAACCCTAACGAATTAGAAAACGAAATTTACCTTAAATCTGTCGCCCTAACTTTCTCGTTGGAGGGAAGAGGAGGTTGAGGTACCGGTGGCCATGGACAAAGGGAGAATTCAGAAGCAGGCACGAGAAGGAGAGCAACGAAGAGAACACGAGACGAAGAGCAGCGGCGCAAGACCTTAACCCTTTTTTTCCAAAAACTAAAACACATGTTTAACCCTAAACAAATTATGATGTGTAGGCTTGACCCGGTTCCCTGCCTAAGCCCAACGAATTTTATTAAGAACACCCCCCCCCCCCCATCCTTTTTTGGTTACCCCTGATTAGGCCCTTTTATAAATCCTTTAGCCCATGCATGGTTCACTTATCTACCCTCTCTAATTTTTGATACCCCTCTTTCACTTATTTTCTTTTAGTTTTTTTAGCACTTTATTAATTTAGTTTTATTAGTAAATTTAATCAAATAAGAAGTGTATTTTAATTAAACAATTTTAAATAATTTGACCATTTTATTAAGTTTAACTTTAAGATTAATTTAGTAATTTTTAGTATTATTTCTAATTAGGTTTAAGTTAGTAGCTTTTAGAGATTTAATTTAGTTTAGAATTATTTAATAATTCTTAAATAATACTTTATATTAATGTTAAAAAAACATATAAAAACAAAAATTTATAAAAAATAGAAACTTAAAAATAAAAATTAAAAACATGTTACTTTCTTTAATTAATTCCCTCGCTTTAATTAATATTAAACAAAAATATAAAAATGCATGTTCATATGATTTAATCTGTTATTTAATCATTGTTGTGGTTATATGTCATTTAGCTATTTAATCATTATCTATCTGATTTTCATTTTGATTTATTTCATCTTTATTTGATTATTCCGTTTACGTCTAAATCCAAGAGGAAAAAACGATTAAATTTGTTGACTTCATGTCCTCAAGTCCAATCACGCGAACATCTTCATTCCATTAAAACTTAAGACAATTTTACCCCAAATATTCAATCTTTTCAAAACTTATACCTTTTAAGCCAAAACTTCGACATTAGGTCGTCGTACCTTTAAAAACCCGTCCGTACCACTTTTTGGCCAAAATAATTTATTTTTAATCAAATGAACATTTTAATAAACAGATATTTCAAAAGGTTCCTATAGAGTACTATAGATACATTGGGTGCTAATACCTTCCCACTGTATAACCAACCCCCGAACCATAGATCTCTTTTCAAAAACGCCTTGTATTTTTATTACTTTTAAAAAGTATTATTTTACATTGCATATTTAGGGTTTTATTTCACTCTTTCCCCTTTTCCCTTGGAAATAATAAAGCGCGATGGCGACTCTTGCTTTTGTGAGACGAATTAATCAATAATTCGATCTCCGATTTACCCCGCTACATTTTTTATCGCTACAGAGGCCCTCGATGTAACGGGAAAATGGAGGCTTATGGACCATGATTCTGTTGCTATGATGAGGACTCTGGAGATGGCGGTAATTTATGCTGGTGGGGAGACTTGTCATGCAAAAGAGATGCAGAGGGAGAAGGTGACTATCGTAGACCTTAAGGTGAAGTTTATCAAATCAAAGACATAATTTGATGATTATAGGGACCAATATATGATCTAGGTCGGGCTCATCATCAATATGGACGAGCAGAGAGCGGCAGTGTCCAACCATGTTCAGGATTTGGCGAATTTGACAGTTGCTTATATCGTCGATAAGAAAAGTCTTTCGACCCAAGTTGTCACTTTGAATGTTATCGCAGCGCCTGCTGAGGACGAGCCAGAGGAGTTGAAATCCTTGAGGTGCCATAATGAGCTTATTGCTCGTGTTGTACCCCAAAATTTGCCCTCTCATTTCTCAAGAAATCTCTCACAAGATCTCCATTGATTCCAGACTACACAAGGTTTGATCAGCTCAAGACACCTCCTCAACACTGACAATTGAAAATTAGGGTTTGAGTTTTCACAAGGACAAATTGACTTTTAATGCCTCAATTGACTTTCATGAATCATTTTGGACCCTTAAGATTGCTCATGTCAAGTTTCAAGTCTTGGATCACATTTTTGCTCAATCAATTGATCAGTTGACCTAAAATCAGATGTATTGGGGAAAAGTCAATTATGGTCAATTTACAGTCAAACTTTATAATTTTTTATCCATATCAACATCATGAACTCATACATGTTAATTGATCAAGTTTGGATCACAATTCCTCAAGAAGTTTTATCAGATCATCAAAAGGGAAATGGTCAAATTTAGGGTTTTGACTGAGGAGGTTCAATTTTTGACTTTTGACCTAAAAATTGACTTATTGGTTTAAGACATGATATCAAGGATTAAAATGAACCGTTTTAACATTATGGCATGGCTCAAAAAATTTCTCAAGATCAATTGATTGATTGTTGAATTTCAGTCAATTGTACACTTAAAAGTCAAACTTTGACTTTTTGATCAAAATCAAGTTTCAAAGATTAAAGTTCATCAAGACATGTCAAAATATGAAACTTGTTCATCAATAAATAGAAAAGTCAAAATTCATCTTTGAAAAGTCAAAATTTCCAAGACTTAGAATTTTTCTGTGTTGAAAATTCATGTTTTTTTATAACTTTATGCCAAATTTCCACCATGATGCAAGATGATTCAAGAGAAACTTCCAACATGAAAGTTGTAGATCTCAATGAGATCTAAAACATTATACGGGAAGAACTTTTCCTAGAAATGCTTGGATTTCAAGTTATGGTTTTGAGAAGACATGTTCATGAAACTTTAAAGACTTAGTGAAATTTTGCCCTAGTTAGGCAGGATTTTGACCTAACTTCATGGCAACTTTTCACCTAGTTCCAATTTGAATTTTCAAAAATGTCAAACATGAAGGTTGTAGAGGATGTTACAAGCTTTCCAAAATGTCAAAGCACTCATTGAGATCATACTTGAGCTAGGAGAATCGAAAACAAGAAGTTAGGATTTCCAACTTGAATTACAAGCCATTTCCTTGATGAACACATAATCCAATCTCAATGTTATACTGCATAATCTTGCTTTGCAGGCATTCTAACTTGTGTATCTATCCATAATTAATGGATTACACAAACTTTTGAGCTATGATCCAAGTGGTTTAAGCATTGTCCAAGTCAATTTGCCATTTTGGGAAGAAAGTTAACATTGTCATTCTTGAAAAGCAAGCTTTATGCACAAAGTCAATTCTTGAGCCTCTCACTTGTTCCCTCTGATCACACTCCATCTACAAAGTCAGGAGCAAGTTTGTTTAAAGTGTAACCATTCTACAATAGCAAGGACAAAGACATGGAAACTTATTGTGTCAAGAAAATCACATGTTGAGCTTAAACATGTGAATTTGAATTCTGATCAACTACGAGTATCAAAACCATTTTCTTATAAATAGGGATACTGTTTGCAAGCTAATACACGAGCTCAAGCACCTTGAAACTCTCTCAAACACTTGCAAGCCAGAAATTGCCCCAAAACACAGTTGATGCACAATTTTTGACTTTGAACTTGTAACTCACATTTCCCCCGTGCGTTTTCACTCCTAATCAATCACAAAGCTTCTATACCTCAATTATAGTCCATCCCTATCCTTATTCCAGAACTGTAACACCATTTTCATCAACCTTCATAACCAAAAAACAGAGTCTGCAAGTTGATTTCTCCAGGCCTTTTTAGCCATCCTCATTCCAAACTAATCATTGCATTAGCTTCCTGGAGGTTCACTGAAGTTAACCTGATCATCACAACTCCTTGAAAGTTGCTCAAACTCATTTCACGATTTCCAGTTTTGAGGTATCTTTTCTAAATTTCTATCTTTTCATTTAGGCATTGTTAAGCTTGCATTTGTGAAGATAAAAAGTAGATATCATTGCCCTGAAACTGTACATGTCTATCATTTTCATTTATATTGATTGAGCTTAGAGAATTTTAGGTTTGAATCTCTGAAAAAAGTTAGGTCAGAATTTGGTACTTTTAGAAATTCTCATTCATCTTTGATTTATAGCTTATGATATTTATATGGTTGGATTCGTATGGAAAAATGGAGCAACTTTCATGTTTACATCTTTCATTTTTGTTGAGAAATGAGTGAGTTACAGGAATCATGGCTGGAGGTTGAAGATGAAGTCATTTTCAGAACTTATTTTGTGTTATTTATTTATTATTTCACTTATGTTAACGGATGTATAGCCACCCCAGTGGCAAAGGCAGCGCGCGTGTATGGTAGAGGTCATGGGTTCAAGTCCCAGCGCTGCCTTTTGTTTTAATTTCCAACATTTTTTCTTTCTTTTTGTTTCAAACAACCAGCGTCTGGGCTTAGTCAGTGGGCCTTCCATTTTTGCTTCTCCTGACCTCCCTTTCCTGCTTATCACACACAAGCCCATTACTTTCTTATTTTATTTTTCTGAACACAAAAATCTCATTTGGGCCAAACTCAAACAAAAACTATTTTTCTAATAAACACCATAAACTTCTTTTTCACCCCCTGACATTTATATTATATTTTATTTTATTTTTCTTTATTATTTTTATTATTATTATTATTATTATTATTATTATTATTATTTTCATTAATAAAAATCGAAAAATATTTTTATTTATTATTTACACATTTTTATTTTTATTTTCTTTATAAAACAAAAAAGACAAAAAAATATTTTTTTAAACAAACTTAATTTCTTTTTCTTAAATAAATTAATAATTAAATTTAGGTTTAATTATATCCTTTTTATTTAAAATTAGCTTAGAATTTAGGTTTCTTTTAATTAATTAATTTCCATACTATTCTTATTAAATTTAAAACCTTTTCATAAAAAACCCTAAAAATGATTTCTAACTTAATTTCTTTTCTTAATTAGTTTAGGTTTAATTTTATTTAATTTTAATTAATCATTTTTCTTAATTAGGTCAAAGCTAAACCCTTAACAAAAATCAAACAAAATCATTTCCTTTCAATTTACATTCTTGCACATTATATTCTTTTCAATTCTTGTATATTATTCAATATGGTTGTAATAGATAATTAGGTTTAATTTCTTGCAAATCCCCATTTGTAAATTTGTATACCCCATCCCCCCAATGATGTAATAGCGTAGTAATTTTACTTTTCCGCAATTTATCGTATTCACATAAATGTTAGTAATTAGGGTTTGTATGGAAAGATAAAAATCAACAAAATAGATAACCCTTATCAAAGATAAAATACATGCAAATCAAACACACTATTCACACATGCACCCTTAGGGTAATTCCACTTGTTGCCTTATAAAAATGGTCATGTTATGCATATGGGACATCTTAGCAAAAACAAATCAAAAATACAAGATCATAGTCCCTCGATGACGCTATAAATGTTGTCTTTCAAATGATCTTAGTTCCTCAAAGAGAAATGCTAAGATATCTCACAACATTGTTATCATGACTATACGATGACCCATGTTTGTTCCTTTACATCCAAAGATAAGGCTTCTTACCAATCAATGGTAAGATAGCAATATCAAAGGAAGGAATAAATGAACAAAGACTTTTGAGTAGGTAGATTGTTCCTAGTTGCTTGCTCACTTTCAAAACAAACACTCTTACTCATTTTCAAAACAAACACCAAACACTTTCAAAAACAAACTTTCAAAATTAAAATATTTTCAAAAGTCCAACACTTTGTATACGTTCTTACGAACGAGAACCATTACAAGTTTGCCTAAACAAAGGCGCCTTTTCAAAATACTTTCAAAACCACTACAAAAGCACATTTTCAAACAAAAGCAAGTGATCTAGCAAGAAACTAAGATCCCATAGATAACTATGGATGAAAAGGGTGCTAACACCTTCCCTTTCCATAATCTACCCCCCGAACTCAAGAAATAATCTCAAAGGTCTTTCCTATTCTTTTCAGCCTTTCCTTATTGGATAAAAGAAAAGTCGGTGGCGACTCTTTCTAAACTGCAACATTTGCGATAAAACGCAAAACCTTCAAGTCAGTTCTCCCACCGCATCACAGAACTGGCGAATTTGTTGGGGAACAAATTTTAAAAGTGGGGTTACCTTAAGGTTTAGATCACATTTACTTGCTTACATTGTTTGATTTGTATGCTTTACATTATGGTTCTTTGTTTGGGTTTGAATCCTCTACCCGGATTTGGGATACCTTATAGGTAAGTAGCAATACATTGTGGAAACTGTGCGGGGTATACCGACATGGTTTAAGCAATAGCTATGTTAGTGTAACACATTTGTGGGTACCGGTAGCCCTTGAGTAGTCAAGGAGAATACGGAGCTGCTGTGTGGTGTCATGAAGCACTAACTAACTTTAGAACCTTTACTTGACCAACTTGGCCATTAGGAAGTAGTGAGATAGCCGGCTTTGTTGCAGTCCGAAGTTGGTTGATACTCGATACTATGCTCATTAAGATCAGACTTCTCAGGATATTTCGGTCACTGTGAAAGAGGCTTGCGCTGAAACAATGCTCGACAAGAAAGATCGGTGATATTGAGATCCCTTAGAACCCGGTTACTATTTCTAGGACAAGTTTGAGCCAACTAAACTTCAAGAGGGTACTTACCTATAAGACTCCATGCAAGCCTAAACCTAAAGACTTGTTTGCCTTGTTTGTATATACTTATTTGTACATAACATCATAAACATCATAACATCATAATCATTCTCACTAACCATTTCAAGGATTATTAGGATTTATATTTGTTCTGTTTTGTAGGACATGGCTTCCATCCGCAGGAATACTATCCAAGTCAATCTCGTAAGGATTCCTTCTCAGCTCAAAGAGTTAGCATCAAGGGTCCCTGAGAATTCTTCATTCACCGAAAGACATGGTCGCCTCCTAAACTTGGTTACCTCAAACACTGATGAAGATATGATGAAGGTGCTTTTCCAGTTCTTTGATCATGTACACCATTGCTTCACTTTTCCCGATTATCAACTTGTGCCTACTCTGGAAGAATTCTCTCAACTCTTTAGGATTCCTATTCTCAATCAACTACCCTTCAACGGTACGGAAAGAGATCCAAGACCTGAATAGATTGCCCAAGCACTACACTTGCAACAATTTGATGTCATGACTAATTGGGAAACAAGGAGTGGTGTCAAAGGTTTCTTAGCTAAGTTTTTGTTTGAGAAAGCTCAAGATTGTTGGAACTCTTTGGAATTACAAGCTTTTGTAGAAATCTTGGCCCTTCTCAAGATTGTTTCCAATCCCTGACCAACTTATAGATGTAAACACTGTCAAAATCTTCATGTCTTGCAATCTGGTGCCTACTTTGTTGGGAGATATCCTACATTCTTTTCTCTCGCGCTATGAGTAACAGAGGGATCCCAATGTGTTGAACTCCTCTCTTGGATAGATGGTTTATCTCACATCTTCCCTGTTATGTGTTAAAGAACGAGCAAGGTTTGAGATTGTCCCATAGGCTGATGACGCTCAGACATTCAGATATTCATTGGTGTTCTCGATCCTTAAAGAACGTTACTTTCGTCGACCGTTGTAGGGAATTCCCTAATGTCCCTTTGCTTGGAATTAGAGGAGGTATCACTTATAACCCTTGCTTAGCCTTATGAAAGTTTGGTTATGCTCGAAGAAATGGTCCGCATGATATGCTCATCCAGAGAGTTGTATTCGACAACGAGAGCGACGATCAAGGCTACCGTCAGAGGTTTATACGAGCTTAGAGGATGGTAAGCAAAGTGAATAGTAAGACGCTAGGACTCGAGAATTCCATTCCCCTTGAGCCTTACCTTAGGTGGGTACGAGCTCGTGCTCAGAAACTTGTGATGCCTTATCCCTCCATCTTACCAGTTATCATGGAACCTGTGGTTGAAGGAGATGTCCCGTACACTATCCTCCATCCCGACATGCCTACTTCTCTTGAAGACTTGCAAAATGGTTGGATTCAGCTGAAGGAAGAATGAGATACCTTCGAAGCTAAATTCTACGCTAGTGAGAAGAGGGTCTTGGAGCTTACAGAGCAGCTACATGAAGAACAAAGCTTGAACACCTACATTGTGCCGAAGAGGATGCATTCGGTCTTTTTATCTTAGAGATTTATTTTGTAAGACCAAGAGGCATGATGTGATCATTTTGAACTAATTAATTAAAATTGATGGTTGTTCATTCTTTGTCTATACAAATTTAAATTTCATAAATCCTTGAAATCATTTGCATATACATCTTCCATGCATCATAACATAATAGGTTTTCCATGACATGTTTCCTTATCTTTTTGTTGTTTATTTCAGCAAGATGGATCTTGAGAAAACAGTGAAGGACCTACAAGCATAAAACTCTCAGTTTCAAGAGACTCTACTGACCCTAGCCAAGGGGCAACAAGACTTGATGGCGTTGCTAGCAGCTAAAAAGAAACCAAAGAGGAAAGCCCTAGTCAACATGGGTAGAAGGTTCAAAGAGTTGGTCTGTCAGATCTCGGTAGTGGAAGACTCATATGAGAAAGACAAGAATCAGATTGGAGAAGCTAGAAGTACCTAGGTTGGGTGTATTAATGATCAAGCATCTGATGATGATTATTTTGACAAGCAGTATCCTCCTGCCGATGTCATGTACAAGCAGCTAGAAGACGGATTGAAGGCCGTTGAGATTCAAGTCGTCCCCAGTTTGGATTTTGACGATTTTGTTTTAATCTCTAGGGTTGTCATTCGCCACAAATTCAAGATACCAGTCTTTGTAAAATTCGATGGGGTTTCCTGTCTAAAACTTCACCTGAAATCTCACGTGCGCAAGATACAGCCGCACACCACTGATAAGAAACTCTGGGTTCATTTTTTTCAAGAAAGCTTGGCTGGGACACAACTAGAGTGGTTTTACCAGTTGGATGGTTCCTGTATCAATACATGGTAAGACTTAGCCACCTCTTTCTACCGCCAATACCAGTATAATACCGACTTGGCGCCAACAAGAGTTCAGTTGCAAGAGATGACAATGGGGAAGAATGAAGGGTTTAAAGAATACGCCCAAATATGGAGAGACCTTACCAGTAGGGTTCAACCACCTTTGACTGATAGAGAACAAATTTACATGTTTATGGGCACCTTATCTGGTCCATTCTTTAACTTATTGGTTGGTTGTTCTTCTCTCGGTTTCACCGAGCTGATCTTAACCGGTGAAAGAGTTGAAAGCGGTATCAAAAGAGGGAAGATTCCCATGGCATCTGCCTCAAACTCCAATCCTATAAAGAAACCTTTTTCCGCAAAGAAATAAATCAATGTTGTGTATGGGGCTAGGGCCTGTATCAAGAAGGATGATCGTCCGTCTGTTAACATTGTCTGAATTTCCAATCCAACTCCTGCTTAAAGACCATCTGCCAATCATCAATGGTTTGAGACTCCGAGAAGACAATTCACAAGGATAGGCATGTCATTATCCCAAGCCTTACAACACCTACTAAAGGCTAATTTGGTGACATTGCGCGATCCTCCGGCCAATCTAGATACCTCTTCACCAAAGTACAATCCAAACGCCAAATGTGCATATCACTCAAGTAGTCCCGGGAATGAGACTGACCAATGCTGGGCACTGAAGAATAAAATTCAAGACTTGATAGATAACAAGACCATTGAATTTGGTCCACTCCAACTCTGAATGTAATCACCACGCATATGCCAAATCATGGAAAGGGTGTCAATGTTGTTGAAGATATAATTTTTGTTTCCTCGGTCGAAGACTTGACTACTCCATTGAACATCATAAAAAAGAATTTGTTGAAAGTCGGGATTTTCCCTGGCTGTTTGAAGGAGTGTGTTTGTTATACCAAACAACTCAATGGATCCGAAGGGCTGAATGAAGGCATTCAACATTTGATGAATAGCCACGAGATCCTATTTGAAAAGACTCCGCTTGCCAAAAGTTTGAATAAAAAATGTGAAGATCTCTCCATCATAACTATCTCAAACAAGCCTCTTAGGATTTCCTCCAAGGGGCCTATCAGGATTTCAAATGAATCAATTGTTGCTCCTCTAATAATTACCGCTCCCGGGCCAATTCCCTACTCTTCCAACAAAGCAGTGCCATGGAACTATGGTGCTGAGGTGTTTTACCAAGGGATAAAACAAGACGCTTGGATTGAAGAAAACAAAGCTGATGATTGTGATACGGTGGGAGAACTGACTTGAGGTTTTGCATTTGTGTTCGCAAATGTTTCGGTTTAGCAAGAGTCACCACCGACTTTTTATTTTATCCAAAGGAAAGGTCAAAAAGCACAGGAAAGACCTTTGAGATGTTTTCTTGGGTTCGGGGGGTAGATTATGAAAAGGGAAGGTGCAAGCACCCTTTTCATCCATGGTTATCCATGGGCTTTTAGTTACTTGTTTAGATCACTTGCTTTTGCTTTTCAATTGTTTGAAATGGTGCTTTGTGTGTGGTTTTTAAAATGTTTTAAAAAGAGGCCTTGTCTAGGCAACCTTTGTAATAATTCTTGTTTGAATATATACAAAGGTGTTTGTCTTTTGAAAAGATGTTTCAATGTTTGAAAGTTTGTTTTGGGAAATATTTTGAATTTGTGTTGTGATGTGTGTTTGAAAATAGCAAGGATGTTTTTGCAAGTTTTGATCAAGTAACTAAGAGTTGTCTACCCTATCTACTCAAAAGTCTTTCCTACACATTTTTAACCCTTTTGACAGTATTGTTTTACCATTGCATTTGGTAAACAACCTTGTGTTTGGATGTTAAACGGGACAGGCGCGGGTCATCATATTGACCATGATAACAATTGTGCCAAGTATCTTTAGCAAATTTTTGAGGGACTAGATCATTTTGTTTAGGCAACCAAGATAGCGTCATCGAGGGACTATGATCTTTTGTTTTGTTTTTGTTTTCCCAAGATACTCAACATGCATACCATGGCCATTTTAAAGGCAACAAGTGGATGAAACCCTAGGGATGCATGTGTGCATTGTGTTGTCATTTTCATGCATTTATGTCTTGTATTAGGTCTAACTATTTGTTTTGATTTTGGATATTGCATACAGACCCTAATCTCTATCATGGCATATTTGAAAGCATAAAGTGCGTAAAATAAATCTACGACTATTACAACATTGATATGGGGAGGGGGATACAATTTTGAATGGGGAGTACTTGCAAGAAAATAAAACCCTAAGATTTACTATTACATCCAAATTGAATTCTTTGCATCAAATAATAAATAAGCAATATTTAAATAAACAATTTAAGTATAAATATGCAAAGTATTATAAATATGTAAAAAAAATGTTTTTGTATTTTTATATATGTAAAAATATAATATTTAATGTATTAAAAAAATAGAAATAAAAGATTATTTTTATTAAGGGTAAAAACCATAATTTTCTGTAAGAAAGTATATATATTAATTATATTATTTATGTATAATAAAATAAAATAATAAAATATATACAAATGTCAAAAATATAAATATATCAGAAAAAATATTATTTAAGTATGTAAATAATAAAAATAAAGGTATAATATTTTTATGTATTATTTTTAAGTTTTTATTGAATAAAATAAAAGTGTGTTATTTAATAATTATTTTTATGTTAGAATAAATAATAAAAAATAAAAAATAAAATGTGAAAATTGATGAAAACATTTTTAGTAATTTTTTATGTTTAGAAAAAAATAAAACAAAATCAGAAATGAAAAATAAATAGAAAAATATAAAAATATAATGAAATGGGCCAGAGGGTGCAGTCAGCAAGCTGGGGGGCGCAAAAAGCATGAACAAGCCAGGCCCAGCCCAACTACTTCATCTTCAACCTTCGTTCAAACAAAAACGTGCGTTCTGATGTACAACTCGTATCTCCTGCATTTGTGCTTAAAAACGAAAACTTGCAACATGAAAGTTATAGAGCATGATCATACGATTCTAACTATATAAAAAACTTAATCTAACTCTCAAAGACCAGAGAGAATTTCTCTGGCCCTAATTTTTAACCTAACTTTTTCAGGAAGTTCATCAATCAAAGTCTCTTAGCACACTTAACTTAAATGAAATCTATGCATATGTACAGCTTAAGGGCTATGAGTACTACATTTTTTATTCACAAACCTAAGCCTAATGATTCCTAAATAGAGAGATAAAAAGTTGGAAAATACCTGTTTTAGTTGAACTCGTGTATGACAATGTGGAGCTTTTCAGTGAGGCCTGAGATGCTTGGGAGCTTGCTTAAACTTCCTCTGACCTTCCCCAATGCTTAGTTTGCTTTGGATTTGCTTGAACAAGCTTGTAGAAGTCAACCTGCACAAGCTAAAAACAGAAATGGTGAAGCTTGCAAATGGAGTTACAGTCAATGGCCAATGGTTGGGATAGCTCAGGTGGATTATATGGAAGGTATTGGAACGTGTTTGGGGCAAAATGCACGAGTAGTTTTAGCTATGGAACTCAAAGTGCAGAAACTGCCTTGTTTTGCAAGAAGAATGTGTTTTGGTGTTTTGGAAGGCTGGAGGGTTAGAAGGCTCATGTTTTTGGCTCAAGGCAATGTGCAAAACTTGTTTGGAATGGTCACTAAGCTTGGTTATAACAGATACTCAAGTTATGTGATTTTGGCAAGTTGACTTGTTTTGAAAGAAAAGTGTGAAGTGATACAAGATAGGCCTGTACAGGCTATCTCCAAGCATGCACAAGATTGTTGTACTTTTGCCTGATTTTATGGAACTTGTTTACTGCAAAGAGAGAGGTCCAAGGCTCAAGGGGAAGCAAGTTGACATAAAGTTGCCTTTATCAAAATGGCATAGTTCACTTTTCGCCAAAAATAGATTAAACTCTTGTACAAACTTCCATTGATCAGAATAATGCCTTAGACCATTGAGTTTGCATTCAATTTTTGAGTGTGGAAGGGTTTAGAGACCTGTATTCAAGTACAAGCTAAGTTGGACAGATTTTGCAACTTGTGTCAACATGAAAATGCCATGGATCAAAAGTGAGTTTTTGCCAAATTCAAACCTTCGATTCTCCCTAACCAAAAATGATTTTGGAGAGTTCTTGGACATTTTGGAAATCTTGTAACATTCTCTACAATCCATATTTGAAATGAATTTTGATATTCCAAGTGGAACTATGTGAAAAATGGTCATGAAGATAGGTCAAAATCCTGCCTAAACTAGGGCAAAATTTCACTAAGTTAAAAGTTTCATGGACCCTTGTTCCAAAACTCATAACTTGAGATCCAAGCTTCTTTTGGGAAAACTTTGTGAGTAAAAGTTGTAGATTTTGTGGAGGACTACAACTTTGATGTTGTAAGTTTTGTTTGAATCCAATTGCATCAAGGTGAAAAAGTTGGGCAAAGTTGGGGGAAAATAAGAAAATATCATAACTTAGAAAAATTCTAAGTTATGAAATTTTTCAATTTTAAACCCTAATTTGCAAAATTAGGTTTCTTGATGAACAAGTTTCATGTTTTAACACATCTTGATGAAAAATGACCTTTGGCACTTGACTTTGACCAAAAAGTCAAAGTTTGACTTTTCAGTGTACAGTTGATTTTTGATCAGTTGACTGGAAAATTCATATGTCAATCCAATGCAATTGAGATCTTTTGAACCTTGTGAATAGGTCAAGATGATGCCATTGAGTCCTTGAATCCATGCTTGAACCCAATTTTCCATTGGCTAGGTAAAAAATCAGAAATTTCCCTTCTACAGTCAAAACCCTAAAAATGACCATTTTGCCCTTTTGGTGATCTGATCAAATTTCTTGAGGAGTTGTGGTCCAAACTTGATCAAATGGTTCATATGAGCTTATAATGTTGGTGTGGATCAAAATTTATGAGGTTTGACTGTGAATTGGCCACAGTTGAGTTTTTCCCCAATACAGCTGATTTCTAGGTCAACTGTTCAATTGACTGGGCAAAAATTTGATTCAAGGCTTGAAACTTGGTATGAGAAATCTTATAAGTCCAACATGAAGTATGAAAGTCACATTGAGAATTATAAGTCCAAAATTCCTTGTGCAAACTCAAACCCTAATTTAGGTCATCAGTGCAACGAGATGTCTTGAGCAGAGCAAACCCTAGCTTGGTCTTGAGTTCAAAGAGTCTTCTGAGGAGAAATCTTGATAAAATGAGAGGGTAAATTTTGGGGTACAACAACTGCCCCTGTTCAATCTTCTTGAACTTGAAGAGTTAGATTGGCGAGTTTGCCTTTCGTGACTCGAATGTAAAAGAGGATTGGACACTAAAGTGCCCGTAAATTTGCACTCGTCAGAGTATAGTTGAGGGAATGGGCTTAAAGATGCCATTTGGAGATGTGATTGAATCTTGTTGGAGATGGGCTTAAAGATGCCATCCAAGAATGTTTGTTGAGTTGTAAGTTATGGGTGAGCGTCAGAATGGTATCCGTGTCTGGAGCATCTCTGAGCTGGGGATCTGAATAAGCAAATAGAATAACATCCGTGTCTGTAGTATCTATAAACTGTTTTCATGAGTTGAATCTAAACAAGCGATAGATTAGCATCCGCGTCTGGAGCATCCGTAAACTGTTTTCATGAGTTGAATCTGAACAAGCGATAGATTAACATCCGTGTCTGGAAGCATCCGTAAACTGTTTTCATAATCCTTGAAGTTGAATAAGCAATAGATTAGCATCCGTGTTTGGAAGCATCCGTAAACTGTTTTCATGAGTTGAATCTAAATAAGCGATAGATTAACATCCGTGTCTGGAAGCATCCGTAAACTGTTTTCAAGATCCTTGAAGTTGAATAAGCAATAGATAAGCATCCGTGTTTGGAAGCATCTGTAAATTGTTTTCATGAGTTGAATCTGAACAAGCGATAGATTAACATCCGTGTCTGGAAGCATCCGTAAACTGTTTTCATGATCCTTGAAGTTGAATAAGCAATAGATTAGTATCCGTGTTTGGAAGAATATGTAAACTGTTTTCATGAGTTGAATCTGAACAAGCGATAGATTAACATCCGTGTCTGGAAGCATCCGTAAATTGTTTTCATGATCCTTGAAATTGGTATCTTGTTAATCTTATCCTGAAAAGGGTAAAATATTAGCTGAAACACAAAGTTATGTTGCATGAAATCTATGATGCAATATGTGTGTTTTATCAATGTTCATGATATATGAATGTAATGTATGCGCATGTAAGCTGATAAGCTGTCTTGCTGAGGAAAATAAATCCTTGACCGCTGGAGATAATAAAATATTTAACTGCTATCGGGGAAAATAAATCATGGACCACTGTTGGAGATTCAAGATCTTTGACAACCTCTATGGGGAGAAGTTGTGTTACTGGGGAGATCAGGAGTTTGGGATGTATACCAATCTACTGGGAATTTCAAGAATGAGAAACTCCGTTCTGTTGGGGATATCAGGGGAAAACTGAATGGTTTCCGCTGGGGATTGGTAGCCTAAAGTTTCGCCTCCGTTGGGGATCTTAAATGACGTGCTAATTTGATCGCGTATGGAAACTTGACTCCGTTGAGGAAGAAGGTTTTAAAATAACTCTCTGGCGAATTATCTGGTTTTAAAGCGACTCTCTGGGGAAATAGGAGGAAACTGGATGGTCTCCACTGTTGTTTGAAGGTTGAAAGTTTGACTACGTTTGGGGAAGAAAGTTTCATCTTCATTGAGGGCTTGTAATTCAAAGTTTTGCTCCGCTAAGGATTGGGAGATTGAAAATTCAACTCTGATGGGGATTTCGAAACTTAACTCCGTTGGGGATACGTGTTTCAAGGTTTTAGCTCCGCCGAGGATCTGGATGATGTACTGCAGGGGATTTCTCCTGGAATAGCCTAAATACATTTTCCCATACTTTCTACCTATCAGTAATTATTCTTTCTCATTTCGTTTTATTTGTAAGCAATGATTATATTCAAATGCATATGCTCATTTAATAACTCATTGGACGTTTTCAAATAAAACACAAGTGTAAAAAGAAAGAAAAGGCAAATAGTTTTCTGCACTTTGAAGTATCTTTGTATTAACTTTGTGTAAGTATTTTGTACAAAGGAGACAGACATCCTAGTAAGAGAATGTTGTCATAAAATTGAGAAACATTTATACAAATAAAGATGGCTATGTGTAACAATTCCATGGGGTTCCCATTCTGCTATAGCCTTCGTAACTCTGAGTATCTTGTCCATTTGTTGCTTCATCCGCAGATGATTGGATTGATCAGAAGCTTGGAGTTTATCCGTGAAGAGATTGTCCTTAAAGTGATCGAACGAGACATAGTCATACGCTTTAATTCCCTAACTTTTGCCTGGACCGCCCTTTCGGGTTTTCGGTCCACCGGGAAACCCTTTTTTGCCCAAGTCGCCCTTTCGGGTTTTCAACTTGCCGGGTGTACGGACTTTTTTCATTTATCCCTAATTTTTGCCTGAACCGCCCTTTCGGGTTTTCGATTCACCGGGATGCCCCTTTTTTCCCAAGTCGCCCTTTCGGGTTTTCAACTTGTCGGGTCATTTATGTGTAGTATCTTTTGACTATGTCTGCGTTCGCAGGGTGCGGAAGGTCGTCGCCATCCATGGTGGTTAGAATCATAGCCCCACCAGAAAAGATGTTTTTGATCACAAATGGTCCTTCGTAGGTAGGAGTCCACTTACCCCTGGGATCACTTTGCGGCAAGATGATCCGCTTGATTACAAGATCTCCGACTTGATACACTTGTCATCTGACTTTCTTGTTGAATGCCTTAATCATCCGTTTTTGATACGTCTGACCATGACAAACAGCAGTAAGTCGCTTCTCGTCAATCAAGTTAAGTTGATCAAGTCGGGTCGGAATCCAATCGTCTTCACTCAAACCAGCATCCTTCATAATTCT
This sequence comes from Vicia faba, assembly GCA_948472305.1. NCBI lineage: Eukaryota > Viridiplantae > Streptophyta > Magnoliopsida > Fabales > Fabaceae > Vicia > Vicia faba. The sequence goes on along the minus strand of OX451740.1, from coordinate 1,309,950,154 downwards.
CAAGGAGGGAATCTGAACTTCCATAGGTAAAAGAACTTCCATGCCGTATACCAAAGAAAAGGGTGTTGCCCCTGTTAATGTATGCGTCGCGGTACGGTACCCGTGTAGAGAAAACGGTAACATCTCATGCCAGTCCTTGTAGGTGACTGTCATCTTTTGAATGATCTTCTTGATATTTTTGTTCGCGGCTTCGACAACACCGTTCATCTTTGGCCGATAGGGAAATGAATTATGATGTTGAATCTTGAACTGTTCGCACAGAGCGGTGATCATAGCATTGTTCAGGTTTGTACAGTTGTCCATGATGATCCGGTCGGGGATACCATCCCGGCATATGAGGTTCTGCTTTATGAAGCGGGCAACCACATTCTTTGTAACGGAGGCGAAGGAAGCTGCTTCGACCCACTTGGTAAAGTAGTCAATGGCCACCAAGATGAAGCGATGTCCATTAGATGTTGTAGGCTTGATCTCTCTGATCATGTCGATTCCCCACATTGCGAATGGCCAAGGAGCTGTTAGGACATTGAGAGGAACGGGAGGTATGTGTACCTTGTCAGTATAGATTTGGCATTTGTGACAAGTACGGGAATATTGATGACAGTCAGCTTCCATGGTAGACCAGTAGTAGCCTGCCCTTAGAATCTTCTTAGCCATCATATGTCCGCTCAAGTGGGTGCCAAAGGTACCATTATGTAGTTCAGCCATGATTTGTTCAGCTTCAACCTTGTCCACACAATGAAGCAGAACGTAATCATGATTGCGTTTGTATAGGATACCATTGCTCAGGAAGAACTTGGCAGAAAATCTCCTCAATAACTTTTTGTCGTTGACTAAAACTCCTTCAGGGTATTCTCGAGTCTCGAGATACCTTTTGACTTCGTGAAACCAGGGTTGGTCCACTACTTCTTCGATATTAATCTCGTAACAATGTGCAGGTTCGTCCATCCGCTCAATGGTGATTTGGGGAGCCTCATTATCCCAGTTAAGTTTAAACATGGATGACATTGTAGCTAGAGCATCCGCTAGCTGATTTTCTTCTCGCGGGAAGTGCTCGAAGGTAATTTGCTCGAAATGAGATAACAATGTCAGGACATGTTCTTTGTATGGGATGAGATTAGGATGTTTGGTATCCCACTCTCCTTTGATTTGACTGATAACCAAAGCTGAGTCTCCAAACACAACCAAGGATTTGATTCCTAGGTCAATCTCAGCCTTGAGACCAAAGATACAAGCTTCATACTAGGCCATGTTGTTGGTCCAACTGAAACAGAGTCTAGCAGTGAAAGGTGTATGGCAACCTTGTGGGGAAATGAGTACCGCGCCGATACTGTTTCCAAGTGCATTTGAAGCACCATCAAAGTACAGGGTCCATCGGGATCCTTGTTCAGGTCCGTCATACGGTCTGTTACCTTCAATGTTGTCCAATGTCATAATGTCTTCGTCGGGGAAGTCAAACTTCATGGATTGGTAATCTTCGACAGCTTGATGAGCTATATGGTCAGCTAGTACACTCCCCTTTATAGATTTTTGGGTCGTGTACTGTATATCATACTCAGTCAGGATCATTTTCCATCTAGCTATCCTTCCAGATAAAGCAGGCTTTTCGAAGATGTACTTGATCGGATCCATCTTAGAAATCAATAGAGTGGTATGTGTCAACATATACTGCCTTAGCCGGCGAGCAGCCCATACCAAAGCGCCGCAAGTTTTCTCGAGCAGTGAGTAGCGAGTCTCACGGTCGGTAAAATTTTTGCTAAGGTAATAAATGGAATGCTCTTTTTGACCAGGCTCGTCATGTTGGCCTAGTACGCACCCTATTGAATCATCCAAAACAATCAAATACATGATTAGCGGCCTTCCTTCGACGGGTGGCATCAAGATAGGAGGTTCTAAATACTTCTTGATTTTATCGAAAGCAACTTGACAGTCATCATTCCATCAAACCACATGATTTTTCTTCAACAGCTTGAAGATTGGTTCACAGGTAGATGTTAGGTGAGAAATGAACCTTGCAATGTAGTTTAGGCGTCCCAAGAAACCTCTGACCTCCTTCTCAGTGCGAGGGGCATGCATTTCTCGTATGGCTTTAAATTTGGCAGGATCAACCTCGATGCCCTTGTTGCTGACGATGAATCTCAAGAGTTTACCGGACCTAACTCCGAAAGTGAACTTGCTAGGGTTCAGTCTGAGCTTATACTCCTTCAACCTGACAAACAACTTTTGTAGATGGTCGAGGTGTTCTTATTCTGTTTGTGAACGGGCTATCATGTCGTCTACGTAGACTTCAATCTCATGATGTATCATGTCATGAAACAAAGCTACCATGGCTCGCTGATAGGTTACCCCGGCATTCTTCAGTCCGAATGGCATCACTTTATAGCAGAAGGTACCCCACTGTGTAACAAATGTAGTCTTCTCCATGTCTTCGGGGGCCATTTTGATCTGGTTGTATCCCGAAAATCCATCCATGAAAGAAAATACCTTATGTTGAGCTGCATTTTCAACCAAGATGTCAATGTGCGGTAGTGGAAAGTCATCTTTAGGGCTAGCCCTATTTAAGTCTTTATAGTCCATGCATATTCTTACTTTGCCGTCCTTCTTAGGCACGGGCACAATGTTAGCAACCCACTGTGGGTAGGAAGTAACAGCAAGAAACCCGACATTGAACTGCTTCATCACTTCAGCTTTCATTTTTTCAGACATTTCGGGCCTCATCCGGCGGACTTTCTGTTTAATTGGTGGACAGTCTTCTCTAGTAGGGAGATGATGAACCACAATATCTGTATCGAGTCCCGGCATGTCTTTATAGGACCAGGCGAAGATCTCAACATATTCATTCAACAACTGAACTAAGCGCTCTTTGACATTTGGCTTTAGGTTGGCACCCACTTTAACCTCTTTTCTGTCTTCGGCAGTACCCAAGTTGATAGTCTCTAACAACTCTTCATGGGGAAGAATAGCCCTTTCTTCCTGTTGTAGAAGTCTAGCCAACTCTCCAGGCACTTCACAGTCTTCATCACCTTCGTATTCGGCATGATTGACCAGATCTTTAGAGTCACTGAAGGCCATAGCAGAATTGTCACCCATGGAATCCGGAATGGAAGGGTACCTGCATTTTGTGAGCATGGGTGTGTGTAAGGGATAGCCACCTTTAAACAAAATAAAATGTAAAAAGAAAGAAAATGAACACAAAAGTTTATATATGAAAACGTCCATGATTCATTAAAAATGGCATATGAAGATGAAAAATTCAAGCCCTTACAAATGGACCTATATGCCCCGGGTAAGGCATAAGGCAAAAAGAGTGTACGAATTGTTTAATAATTATTACAGACCAACAGAAATGTACGAAAGATAAATTACTGATTTATGAAAGTAATGGGAACAAAGTCTTTTGCCTCCCAGTTGTTCAGTCCTCCTTCAGCATTCGGGAAAATCCAGTCTTCAAAATTGCTCTCATCTTCACCATCTTCCAAAGCATGAACTCCATGATGAGTGATTTTTAATGGTGGCCCTCCAGCCCGGGAGCGGCGCATAGCCTTTTGAGCAGAAGTGGTAAAACCCAAGCCGAACTTATCTATCTTGAAAGGAAAATCTGGTAGCTGACCCCATACTGTACTTCCTCCTTCCTTGATCACAGCCTTCGCATCTTTAAGGGATGACATTCGGGACACAGGCTTGGTAATTGCGGGTACAATAGTCATTGTCTTGGCTGTCGCAACTTCAGGAGAAACCTCTTCAAAGTGTTGGAAAGGGGTTTCTATGAATTCGCCATCTAACTCCACATAGAGGAAAGAGTTAAGGTGACTTATCATATACTCCTCCTCACCATGAACTGTTATAATTTTACCCTGGACTGGGTATTTGAGCATTTGGTGTAAAGAAGAAGTGACCGCCCCAGCATTGTGGATCCAGGGTCTTCCCAACAAGCAAGAATATGAAGGACGGATGTCCATCACATAAAATGTAGAGTTGAAAATTTCCGCTCCCACCTTAATTGGGATGTCCACCTCCCCTTGGACCATCCTCTTAGAACCGTCAAAGGCTCTGACAATGATATTACTGGGCTTTAGGGTCAAACCTTCATAGTCTAATATGTCCAACGCTTTCTTCGGCAAGACATTTAAAGAGGACCCAGTATCAACCAAGACGTGAGCAAGAGTGGTCCCTCTGCATTCTACCGAGACATGCAGGGCGTCGTTATGCTTTCTCCCTTTAGATGTTAAGTCGGCGTCGGAGAAACCAAGACCGTTGTCGGCTGTAAGGCTAGCCACACACTCTTGAAACTGATCCGTGGAAGTTTCCTGGGGCACATGGGCCGTCTTTAAAAATCTGATCAGGGCTTTGGCATGAGCCTCCGAACAGAGCAGCAAGGCCAGCATAGAGATTTTTGAAGGGGTTTGCCCCAATTGCTCTACAACATCATAGTCGCTCTTTTTGATTATTTTTAAAATCTCCTCCATCTCTTTTTGAGTAGTCTCGGGGATAACCAATGGCTGAGCCCTCGTCCTGACGGGCGCTTCTTGGATCCCTTTACCTTTATCAGCAGCAGCAACAGGGGGAATAACCTCGGGAGTGACAATCTCTTCAATAATGACAGGAGTTCTGGCAGATATGTTGATTGGTATAGGAGTAACCTTGGGAGCAGAAGAGGGTCCGAAGGTTGCCCTTGGAGGGGAAATCTCCGGAGAGAAAATCCTTCCACTACGTGTGATTTTACTGGTTCCAGCAATATTTCCTATATCAGGAGTTTCTTCATCGAAACTTTCTTCCACTGATTCAATCTGCTTAACACCGTGGTAGAAGATCTCTCCTCCATAATTCCACGGTATTGACTTGCTGGACTGGTACGGCATAGGCCCCGGCATAGTAATCTTCAGAGGTACAAACTTTGGATCAGGTGTAATCTTAACAGGTCTTTTGGAGACCTTGGAAAGACTGGCAGAAATGGTAATTATAGCAACATCATTGATAGGAGTCGGAACAACAGGAGTAATAGGAGTTTTCTGAAAGAGGATTTCTTGATTATCCATTAGGCGTTGGATGCCTAAATTCAATAACAGACAGTCAGATTGTAGGGACGAACAAAGGTAACAATCTTTTTCACAGCCTGGGAAAATCCAGGCTTTCAACATATTCATCTTAATTATTGGCAATTGGGTCATTAAGTCATCAACAGCATCAACATACAGATCCTCTTCAATAGCATGGGCATTGTGACCATGCTTCGGCATTGGGGCAGAGATCACGTTCGGCTTTTCGGGCGCGTCGAATTCTACCTCCTTGGCATCTATTAAGTCCTGGATCTTATTTTTAAGGGCCCAACAATTGTTGGTGTCGTGCCCTATGTCGTCTGAATGATAAGCGCATTTAGCGTTGGCATGGTAAAAAGGAGAAGTTGTATTCGGATTTTATGGTGGCTCTCTCAAGGTTGTAAGGTTTAACTTCAAGAGATGAGGGAGAACCTGGGCAGGCGTCATGTTTATTTTGGTGAACTGCCTAGCAGGTCTTCCCACTCTTTGTTGGCTGGTTCTGGGTTGATCATTTCTAGGTTGATTTGTTGCAGTCTTTTGAATCATTACAGCCCCCACCGCTGGCCGGCGCTCCACTCTTCCTCGACCCCTTTGGGAGTAAACAGCTGAAACCTCCTTTTTAGCTGGAAAAGGCTTTTTAACAGTAATGGAAGCAGATGTATCTTTTTGGATTTTACCACTCTTGATGCCAGCTTCGACTCTTTCACCAGTCAGAATTAACTCGGTGAACCCTGCAGACGAACTCCCTATCAGGTGATTAAAGAATAGACCTGACAGCGTCCCCAAAAACATATCAACAAGCTCTCTTTCAGACAATGGTGGTTGCACCCTTCCAGCCAAGTCCCTCCACTTCTGGGCATAGACCATACCCATACTCTGTAATTGAGTACGAGTAGGTGCTAAGTCTGTGTTATATTGATATTATCTATAGAGGGCAGCAGCCAAATCCTCCCAATTATGTACGTCAGATCTTTCAAGCTGGTAGAACCAGTCCAATTGCGTACCCGAAAGACTATCTTGAAAAAAGTGGACCCACAGATCCTTATCAGAAGAATGAGGTTGGATCTTTCTGACGTAAGACTGTAGGTGCATCTTCGGACAAGACAAACCATCGTATTTAGAGAACAAAGGAACTTTAAACTTGGGGGGAATGACAATCCCAGAAACCAACCCTAACTCTTCAAAATCCAGTTCAGGCACCCTTTGTACCTCCATAGCCGCCAGACGTTCTTCCAGATTCTTATATTTTTCGTCTGCAGGAGGATACTACTGTTCAGGATAGTCTTCATCCTCTTCTTCTTCTTCTTCAGCCTCAGACTCAGATGGTACTGCGGCTCCCTTTCCTTTTCCTACCCCTTCATCAGATGTTTAGGGGAAATCCAGGACCCTTCTAGCTTGGTTCTCAAATCTTCTTCCCAAAGTAGCCACACCAACTCTTTTCTTTTTCTTCTTCTCTTTTTCCTTTTCCTTCTCTAACGGTGCTTTAAGGTCCTCCTGACCCTTTGCCAAGGTCATGAGGAGTTGTTGGAATTGTGAATTATGCGCTTGTAGATCTTTGACTGTCTGCTCTATATCCATCTTGCTGAAATAAACAGCAGAGAGATAAGGAAACCTGGTGTGAAGACCTGCTTATGCATATGATAAATGAAATGTATTCATGTAATGCATTCAAGGATTCAGAAATTCAAAGTTGTTGCAAACAAAAAGAACACACGTCATATTAATAAGATAGAATTGTTAGTACATAAATGCCCCATGGGCAAAATAATACAAAATTCTAATGTAAAAAGACGTTGCGCATCCTCTTTGGCACAATGTAGGTGTTAAGAGTCTGCTCTTCGTGAAGTCGACGGGTAAGTTCCAAAACCTTCTTCTCACTGGTGTAGAAGCTGGCTTCAAAAGTGTTTCGTTCTTCCTTGAGTTGTATCCAACTCCATTGTAGATCTTCGTGTGATGTTGGCATGTCAGGATGCAGGAGGGTGTATGGAACCTCTCCTTCGATAACAGGCTCTTTGATCACAGGGAAAATGTAGGGATAAGGCATCATAAGACTCTGGGCACTGGTTCGTACCCACTTGAGGTAAGGCTCAAGGGGGATAGAATTCTTGTGTCCCAGTGTCTTACTGTCCACTTTGTTGGGCATCCTCCCAGCTCGGATAAACCTTTGTCGAAGTCCTTGAGCATCGTTGTCGAAGTCAAAAACCAAGTCTGGAATCAGCATGTCATGTGGGCCATCCCTTCGGACATACCCAAACTGTCTCAGAGCTAAACAGGGGTTATAGGTAATGCTTCCCCTAATGCCAAGTAGTGGGACATTAGGGAATTCCCCACAACGATCAATGATGATGACATTTTCTCTGGACCGAGAACACCAATGAACATTAGAATGTGTGAGACTCATCAACCGTTGTGACCACCTCAAGCCTTGCTCATTCTTCAAGACTGACTAGGGAAGGTGAGAAATAAACCACCTTGCTATAAGGGGAGTACAACACATGAGAACACCTCTTTTCCTCATTTTTCGTGTGTGAAATGAGTGGAGGATGTCCCCAACCAATGTAGGCACAAGATTTCGAGATATGAAAATCTTGACAGCATTCACATCTATAAGCTGATCAGGCTTTGGGAACAGGACCAACCCATAGATGAGAAGTGCTACAATCTCCTCAAAAGCTTGCAGATCTAGAGAATTCCAGCAGTCTTGTGCCTTCTCAAACAGAAACTTTGCCAAGAAACCCTTGACACCACTTCTGGTTTCCCAATGACCTTTGATATCAGATGGTTGCAAGTGTAAGGCTTGAGCAACATCTTCAGGCTTTGACTCTCTTTCCATACCGTTGTAGGGTAGTTGATGGAGAATAGGAATCCTCAGGAGTTGAGAAAATTCCTCCAAAGTAGGCACTAGTTGGTAATCAGGAAATGTAAAGCAATGGTGTAGGGGGTCAAAGAACTGGAAGAGAAATTTCACCATGTCTTCTTCAATGTTGGAGTTGACCAAGTTGAGAAGTCTACCATGTCTTTCACTGAAAGGAGAATTCTCTGGAATATTGGAAGTAAGCTCCTTGAGTTGAGGAGGGATTCTCACAAGGTTGACCTGAATTGTTTTCGGTGAAGTGATTCCATTTCCTACAAAACAGGAACAAAGATGAAAATCTAAACCCTTGAAATGGTTAGTGGATGCATATGATGCTTCATGATGTTCATGATGTATGCACAAGTATATGTACAAGCAAGTCACACAAGATCCTAGTTTCAGGCTTGCATGGGGTTTCATAGGTAAGTACCCTCTTGAAGTTAGTTGGCTCAACCTGTCCTATAAATAGTAACCGGGTTCTAAGGAGCTCAATATCACTGGATTATTTTCTGTGTTCATTGTTTCAGTTTAGCCACTTTACTTGCGACCGAAATATTCCAAGAAAACAACCCTCAATGAGTGTAGTATCGAGTATATACCAACTTCGAACTGCACCAAAGTCGGTCATCTCACTACCTCTAAAAAGTCCAAGATGGTCAAGTAAAGGTTCTAAAAGTCCATTAGTGCTTCATGACATCACTCAGCGGCCCCGTATTCTCTTTTATTGACTCAAAGGCTACCGGTACCCACAAATATGTCGCACTAATATAGCTATTGCTTCAACCATGTCGGTATACCCCGCACAGTTTCCACAACGTATTTCTATTTACCTATGAATGTTTCCCAAATCCGGGTAGAGGATTTCAAACCCAAACAATAGAACCAAATGTAAAGCATTCAAAGCAAACAAAGTAAGCATTTAAAGGTGATCTAAACCCTAACGTAACCCCACTTTTAGATAATTCCCCAGCAGATTCGCCAGTTCTGTGATACGGTGGGAGAACTGACTTGAGGTTTTGCGTTTGTGTTCGCAAATGTTTCGGTTTAGCAAGAGTCGCCACCGACTTTTTATTTTATCCAAAGGAAAGGTCAAAAAGCACAGGAAAGACCTTTGAGATGTTTTCTTGGGTTCGGGGGGTAGATTATGTAAAGGGAAGGTACAAGCACCCTTTTCATCCATGGTTATCCATGGGCTCTTAGTTACTTGTTTAGATCACTTGCTTTTGCTTTTCAATTGTTTGAAATGGTGCTTTGTGTGTGGTTTTGAAAATGTTTTGAAAAGAGGCCTTGTCTAGGAAACCTTTGTAATGATTCTTGTTTGAATATATAAAAAGGTGTTTGTCTTTTGAAAAGATGTTTCAATGTTTGAAAGTTTGTTTTGGGAAATGTTTTGAATTTGTGTTGTGATGTGTGTTTGAAAATAGCAAGGATGTTTTTGCAAGTTTTGATCAAGTAACTAAGAGTTGTCTACCCTATCTACTCAAAAGTCTTTCCTACACATTTTTAACCCTTTTGACAGTATTGTTTACCATTGCATTTGGTAAACAACCTTGTGTTTGGATGTTAAACGGGACAGGCGCGGGTCATCGTATTGACCATGATAGAAATTGTGCCAAGTATCTTTAGCAAATTTTTGAGGGACTAGATCATTTTGTTTAGGCAACCAAGATAGCGTCATCGAGGGACTATGATCTTTTGTTTTGTTTTTGTTTTCCCAAGATACTCAACATGCATACCATGGCCATTTTAAAGGCAACAAGTGGATGAAACCCTAGGGATGCATGTGTGCATTGTGTTGTCATTTTCATGCATTTATGTCTTGTATTAGGTCTAACTATTTGTTTTGATTTTGGATATTGCATACAGACCCTAATCTCTATCATGGCATATTTGAAAGCATAAAGTGCGTAAAATAAATCTACGACTATTACAACATTGATATGGGGAGGGGGATACAATTTTGAATGGGGAGTATTTGCAAGAAAATAAAACCCTAGGATTTACTATTACATCCAAATTGAATTCTTTGCATCAAATAATAAATAAGCAATATTTAAATAAACAATTTAAGTATAAATATGCAAAGTATTATAAATATGTAAAAAAAAATGTTTTTTGTATTTTTATATATGTAAAAATATAATATTTAATGTATTAAAAAAATAGAAATAAAAGATTATTTTTATTAAGGGTAAAAACCATAATTTTCTTTAAGAAAGTATATATATTAATTATATTATTTATGTATAATAAAATAAAATAATAAAATATATACAAATGTCAAAAATATAAATATATCAGAAAAAATATTATTTAAGTATGTAAATAATAAAAATAAAGGTATAATATTTTTATGTATTATTTTTAAGTTTTTATTGAATAAAATAAAAGTGTGTTATTTAATAATTATTTTTATGTTAGAATAAATAATAAAAAATAAAAAATAAAATGTGAAAATTGATGAAAACATTTTTAGTAATTTTTTATGTTTAGAAAAAAATTAAACAAAATCAGAAATGAAAAATAAATAGAAAAATATAAAAATATAATGAAATGGGCCAGGGGGTGCAGTCAGCAAGCTGGGGGGCGCAAAAAGCATGAACAAGCCAGGCCCAGCCCAACTACTTCATCTTCAACCTTCGTTCAAACAAAAACGCGCGTTCTGATGTACAACTCGTATCTCCTGCATTTGTGCTTAAAAACGAAAACTTGCAACATGAAAGTTATAGAGCATGATCATACGATTCTAACCATATAAAAAACTTAATCTAACTCTCAAAGACCAGAGAGAATTTCTCTGGCCCTAATTTCTAACCTAACTTTTTCAGGAAGTTCATCAATCAAAGTCTCTTAGCACACTTAACTTAAATGAAATCTATGCATATGTACAGCTTAAGGGCTATGAGTACTACATTTTTTATTCACAAACCTAAGCCTAATGATTCCTAAATAGAGAAATAGAAAGTTGGAAAATACCTATTTCAGTTGAACTCGTGTATGACAATGTGGAGCTTTTCAGTGAGGCCTGAGATGCTTGGGAACTTACTTGAACTTCCTCTGACCTTCCTCAATGCTTAGTTTGCTTTGGAATTGCTTGAACAAGCTTGTAGAAGTCAACCTACACAAGCTGAAAATAGAAATGGTGAAGCTTGCAAATGGAGTTACAGTCAATGGTCAATGGTTGGGATAGCTCAGGTGGGTTATATGGAAGGTATTGGAACAGGTTTGGGGCAAAACACACGAGTAGTTTTTGCTATGGAACTCAAAGTGGAGAAACTGCCCTATTTTGCAAGAAAAATGTGTTTTTGGTGTTTTGGAAGGCTGGAGGGTTGCAAGGCTCGTGTTTTTGGCTCAAGGCAATGTGCAAAACTTGTTTGGAATGGTCACTAAGCTTGGTTATAACAGATACTCAAGTTATGTGATTTTGGCAAGTTGACTTGTTTTGAAAGAAAAGTGTGAAGTGATACAAGATAGGCATGTACAGGCTATCTCCATGCATGCACAAGATTTTTGTACTTTTGCCTAAGTTTATGGAACTTGTTTGCTGCAAAGAGAGAGGTCCAAGGCTCAAGGGGATGCAAGTTTACATAAAGTTGCCTTTATCAAAATGACATAGTTCACTTTTTGCCAAAAATAGATTAAACTCTTGTACAAACTTCCATTGATCAGAATAATGCCTTAGACCATTGAGTTTGCATTCAATTTTTGAGTGTGGAAGGGTTTAGAGACCTGTATTCAAGTACAAGCTAAGTTGGACAGATTTTTCAACTTGTGTCAACATGAAAATGCCATGGATCAAAAGTGAGTTTTTGCCAAATTCAAACCTTCGATTATCCCTAACCAAAAATGATTTTGGAGAGTTCTTGGACATTTAGGAATGCTTGTAACATGCTATACAATCCATATTTGAAATTCATTTTGATATTCCAAGTGGAACTATGTGAAAAATGGTCATGAAGATAGGTCAAAATCCTGCCTAAACTAGGGCAAAATTTCACTAAGTTAAAAGTTCCATGGACCCTTGTTCCAAAAATCATAACTTGAGATCCAAGCTTATTTTGGGAAAACTTTGTGAATCAAAGTTGTAGGTTTTATTGAGTAATACAACTTTCATGTTGGAAGTTTTTTTTTAATCCAATTGCATCAAGGTGAAAAAGTTGGGCAAAGTTGGGGGAAAATAAGAAAATTTCATAACTTAGAAAAATTCTAAGTTATGAAATTTTTCAATTTTAAACCCTAATTTGCAAAATTAGGTTTCTTGATGAACAAGTTTCATGTTTTGACACATCTTGATGAAAAATGACCTTTGGCACTTGACTTTGACCAAAAAGTCAAAGTTTGACTTTTCAGTGTACAGTTGATTTTTGATCAGTTGACTGGAAAATTCATCTGTCAATCCAATGCAATTGAGATCTTTTGAACCTTGTGAATAGGTCAAGATGATGCCATTGAGTCCTTGAATCCATTCTTGAACCCAATTTTCCATTGGCTAGGTAAAAAATCAGAAATTGCCCTTCTGCAGTCAAAACCCTAAAAATGACCATTTTGCCCTTTTGGTGATCTGATCAAATTTCTTAAGGAGTTGTGGTCCAAACTTAATAAAATGGTTCATATGAGCTTATAATGTTGATGTGGATCAAAATTTATGAGGTTTGATTGTGAATTGGCCACAGTTGACTTTTTCCCCAATACAGTTGATTTTTAGGTCAACTGTCCAATTGACTGGGCAAAAATTTGATTCAAGGCTTGAAACTTGGTATGAGCAATCTTATAAGTCCAACATGAAGTATGAAAGTCACATTGAGCATTAGAAGTCCAAAATTCCTTGTGCAAACTCAAACCCTAATTTAGGTCATCAGTGCAAGGAGATGTCTTGAGCAGAGCAAACCCTAGCTTGGTCTTGAGTTCAAAGAGTCTTGTGAGGAGAAATCTTGATAAAATGAGAGGGAAAATTTTGGGGTACAACAATGACGTTGGTAACATAACTGGATCAAGCAAGGTAACCAGAATTGGGAGAATATTTTCACCCAACATCTCACCACGAGTTGTTACAAAGGCACCTGTCCGCATCACTGTTGCCAAGCCTATTACTGATACAAGGGGAAAGGAGAAAGTGGATGAGCATGCTGAGATAAAAATACCCGCAAAGGAAATTGCTGATGGAGAACCTTCCGCTCGTGAAATGGATGAGATCTTAAAATTATAAAAAGGAGCAATTTCAAGATTGTGGAGAAGTTGGGGCAAACCCCTTCTAAGACTTCCATGTTGTCTTTGCTACTCTGTTTCGATGCTCATGCTCGGGCTTTAATCAAATTCTTGAAGATGGCTCATGTCCCCCATGAGACCACAACTGGACAGTTTGAAAATTGTGTGGCATGCTTGACAGTCGATAATGGTTTGGGGTTCTAGGATGCTGATCAGACACCACTTCGGAAGAACCATAATAAGGATCTACATGTTTCTGTTGAATGCAAAGGGACTACCTTAGCACATGTTCTGGTTGACACTGGTTCTTCCTTAAACGTGCTATACAAGGGGGCGTTGGACCGTTTAGACTGTGAAGGATTAGTTTTGAAACCAAGTGATATTATTGTAAGGGATTTTGATGGGTCCAAAAGGACAGTTCATGGAGAGGTGGATCTCCCGATCAAGGTGGGCTCACAGATTTTCAACTCTACTTTCTACGTCATGGTTATCCGTCCTGCCTACTAATATTTGTTGGGTCGCCCTTGGATCCATGGAGCTGGGGCAGTAACCTCAACTCTTCATTATAAGCTCAAGTATCCGGTCAAAGGAAGAATTGTCACTGCCTGTGGTGAGGAGGAGTTCACGGTAAGCCACCTCAACTCTTTCAAATATGTGGAAATGGATGGAGAATTTATAGAGACCCCGTGTCAAGCTTTTGAAGTTGTTCCACCAATGGTTGCTGCTACCAAATGTTCCTCTGATGTGTCCAAAGTTGTTAAGGTCGTGCCAAAGATGGTTTCATTCAAAGATGCTCGTGCTGCCGTTGAAGAAGGAAGTTGCGATACTTGGGGGAAACTCCTCGAGATCCCATTCAAAGCAGACAAATATGGTTTGGGTTTCACCGTCAAGGCTCAGAAGTAAGTGAGGCGCGCTCGCGCAGGGAAGCCACGTATCTATATTGGAAGCCATGAAGTTAACTCTATAGGTGATTCTGGCGATGAGTGTGCATTTGAAGATTGGGTGTATCCTACTACAACGAAGCTCAACAATTTCCATGCAAAAGCCTTCATCCCCATCTCCTTCACTGAGGAGTAATCACTTGTTTATTGCTTTTTATTAATTCAAGAACATTTTGTCTGTAATATTAAACAATGAATTTTAAGCCATGTGTCTGACCCAGGGAACTTTGGTCCATTTGTCAAGGGTTTTATTTATGTTCATCTTATCATATGATCATTCAATACAAATCATTGGACTCTTTTGCATTCAAATCTTTGTGCTCATTGTCTTTCTTTTTCTTCAAATACATTTTTCAAAATAGCCATGTGTCTTAAATGCACACACGCACAATCTTGCAGGTCCTCATCCACTCTGGATCTCATTACCAATGATTCTACTATTATTGACTATGACTTCGAACGTCCAATTAACCAAGACGAAGACGAAGGCGAGGAAGATTGTGAAATACTGGGAGAACTAGCCAAACTTCTATTACAAGAGGAAAAAAGCTATTCAGTCGCACAAAGAGTCAGTTGAAGTCATCAATCTGGGTACCAAGACAGACAAGAAAGAGGTTAAGATCGATGCTAACTTAGAAGACAGTGTCAAGAGCAGGTTGGTTCAGATGCTGCATGACTATGTGGAAGTGTTTGCTTGGTCGTATGAAGATATGCCAGGGTTGGATACCGATATCGTAGTTTATCGCCTGCCGACAAAGGAAGATTATCCTCCTGTCAAACAAAAAGTTCGTCACATAAGGCCTGACGTGTCTGAAAAGATAAAAGCTGAAGTGATGAAACAATTTGATGCAGGATTCTTAGTTGTGACATCTTATCCCCAATGGGTTGCAAATGTGGTTCCAGTATCGAAGAAAGACGGAAAATTTCATATGTGCGTCGATTATAGGGATCTGAATAGGGCAAGTCCCAAGGATGATTTCCATCTACCTCATATTGATGTCTTGGTCGATAACACTGCTCAGCATAAAGTCTTCTCTTTCATGGATGGCTTCTCCGGCTATAATCAAATTAGGATGGCTCCCGAAGACATGGAGAAGACCACTTTCGTTACGCAATGGGGCACCTTTTGCTACAAGGTCATGCCATTCGGATTGAAGAATGCAGGGGCAACATATCAAAGGGCTATGGTAGCTTTGTTTCGTGATATGATCCATTATGAAATAGAGGTATATATGGATGATATGATTGCAAGATCACAAACTGAGGAGGAACATCTCAGTCACCTGTATAAGCTTTTCGAGAGGCTGGAAAAGTATAATTTGAGGTTCAACCCTAACAAGTGCACATTTGGAGTACGATCTGGAAAGCTTTTAGGTTTTGTTGTCAGCGATAAAGGCATCGAAGTCGATCCTGCCAAGGTAAAGGCCATCTAAGAAATGCCAGTCCCCCACTCTGAAAAGGAATTTAGAAGATTCTTGGGTCATCTTAATTACACCACCCGCTTCATATCTCACTTGACTGCTACTTGTGAGCCTATTTTCAAACTCTTGAAGAAAGATCAAGTAGTCAGATGGAATGATGAATGCCAAGTTGCCTTCGACAAAATCAAATAATATATGCAAGAACCTCCTATTCTCATGCCTCCAATTGAAGGAAGATCCTTGATTATGTACTTGACAGTGCTAGAGAACTCTATGGGGTGTGTTTTGGGATAACATGACGAGTCTGGCCGAAAAGAGCGTGCTATTTACTACCTGAGCAAAAGGTTTACCGACTGTGAAATCAGATATTTATTGCTCGAGAAAACTTGTTGTGCTCTGGCATGGGCTGCTCGCTGGCTAAGACAGTATATGTTGACTCATACCACTCTACTGATTTCTAAGATGGACCCTATCAAATACATCTTCAAGAAACCTGCTCTTTCCGGACGGATAGTTAGATGGCAAATGATCTTAACTGAGTACGACATTCAATGCACAATGCAAAATTCCATCAAAGGAAGCGTATTAGCAGATCATTTGGCCCATCAAGTTGTCGATGATTATCAGTCTATGAACTTTGACTTTCCAGATGAGAATATCATGCTAGTGACTAACTGCGCGAAACCTGGGCCATATGAAGGACCTGAACAAGGATCCCGATTGACTATGGTCTTCGATGGGGCTTCCAACTCTTTGGGTAATGGAATTGGTGTTGTGATCATATCCCCTGAAGGTTCCACACTCCTTTCACCGCCAGATTATGCTTCGATTGCACGAATAATATGCCTGAGTACGAAGCATGCATTTTGGGTCTGAAGGCTGCCATTGATTTGAGGATCAAGCATTTGAATATGTTTGGGGATTTCACTCTAGTGATTAGCCAAGTAAAAGGAGATTGGGACACTGAGAACCCTAATCTCATCCCTTACAAGGAATTTGTGCTATCTCTGATTCCTTACTTCGAAGAGGTCACCTTTGAACACTTTCCTAGGGAAGAAAATCAGTTGGCTGACGCCTTGGCTACAATGCCTTCCATGTTCAAGATCAGATGGGACAACGAAGCTCATATGATTACAATTGAGAGATTCAATGAACCTTCACACTGATGTGAGCTCGATGTTGACACCGAGAAGCCTTGGTACCATGAGGTTAAGAGATACCTTGAAGCACAAGAGTACCCTGAAGGAGCATCCATCAATGACAGAAAGTTCTTACGAATATTTTCAGCCAAATTTTTCCTAAGTAACAGAATATTGTACAAGCGCAACCATGATTCTACTCTACTCTGATGTGTGGACAAAAAGGAGGCAGAGGAAATTATGGAAGACATGCATGATAATCTCTTTGGGACTCACTCAAGTGGACATACTATGGCCAAGAAGATCCTGAGGGTTGGCTACTATTGGTCAATAATGGAGACTCATTGCCATCAACATTCAAGGACTTGCCGCAAATTCCAAATCTATGCTAACAAGGTCCATGTGCCTCATATTCCTCTGAACGTCATGATCGCTCTGTGGTCGTTTGCAATGTGGGGCATTAACATGATTGGAGAGATCAAGCCTACTACTTCCAATGGACATCACTTCATTCTTGTCGCTATCGATTATTTCACCAAATGGGTCGAAGCCGCCTCATTTGCCTCAGTCACCAAAAACATGGTAGCCAGATTCATTAAACATAACCTCATCTGCCACTATGGTATCCCCGAAAGGATCATCACTGATAATGGGACTAACCTCAACAATGCTATGATTACCGAACTTTGCACTCAATTCAAAATCATGCATCACAATTCTTCTCCTTATAGACCTAAAATGAATGGCGCAGTCGAAGCGGCCAACAAAAACATTAAGAAGATTGTGCAGAAGATGGTAGTAACCTACAAGGATTGGCATGAGATGTTACCGTTTTCTCTTCATGGCTACCGTCCTTCAGCTAGAACATCAACTGGGGTGACTCCCTTTTCTATGGTCTATGGTATGGAAGTTGTTCTGCCAGTGGAAATTTAGATTCCCTCACTAAGGATTATGAATGAAGCAGGCCTAGGCGAAAACGAGTGGATTCAGACAAGATTGGATCAGTTGAAGTTGATCGATGAAAAGCGACTGGCTACTGTTTGTCACGGTCAGTTGTACCAAAAACTCATGATCAAGGCTTTCAACAAAAAGATCAAGCCTAGAGTATATCAGGCTGGTGACTTGGTGATAAAGCGCATCATTCTGCCACAAGGCAACCCCGGAGGCAAATGGACTCCCACCTAAGAAGGGCCATTTGTTGTCAAGAGAGTGTTCTTTGGCAGTGCCATGATGCTTACTACCATGGATGGTGAAGACTTCCCACATCCTGTGAACGCGGACATAGTTAAAAAATACTACGCATAAGAGACCCGCTAGGTTGACACACCTAGGAAAAATAAGGGCATCCCGATAAACCAAAAGGTTTGGGCAAAAATTAGGGATATATGCAAAATATTGTACACCCGGCAAGTTGAAAACCCGAAAAGGTGACTTGGGCAAAAATGAGTATCCTAGTGGGCTGAAAACACGAAAGGGCGGTCCAGGAAAAAGTTAAGGATTAAAAGCATATGACTATGTCTCATGGAATCAACGCAGTCGAATTTATTACCAAGATCCAAGTTCAAATGGTCCAAGATCAATCCAATCAATTTTTGTCAACGGCAAGGGGCATTCGAAGACATTGGGGCAATAGTAGAGTTGGAATGCAATGAGATTATTTCCACATGGTTATTTGTTTTTGTTTTCCTTTCGACGATTTCCTCTTACTAGGATCTCCATCTCTTTATACAAAAACGCCTATTCACAGGCAAAATATCAATACAAATATACTTTAAAGTACAAACTTTCTGTTTTTGTTTTGAATGCAAAGTTGTCCAATGACTAAAATTGAATGAACATATGCATGTGAACATAATTAAAGTTATATGGCACATATGTCCTGCTAAGCAGCGGCAAGAATCTATTTAATGTATATGGAATATCTCCAAAGTTATTTCATTAGCATTATCCCCACAAGGACGTTTACAATAAACCATTCCTCAAACAAAGTTACCCACAAAGTCTCTTTGCATAGGTTGATCTCCAACTAGAGTCTCAATCTCTTGACAGCTCTCTCCCCAACTAAGTTGGTCCTAAAAGAAGAAGCCTTGCATATCTCTTCCTAAAAAGAACTCACCTCATCAGCAGTTCTTCAACATGGTTTATTTCCCCAACATACAACAAACAACATACAACAATCAACGAATAGCAAAATTCCCCCGGCATAGTCTATCTTCCCCAGCTGAGTCTGTCTTCCCCGGCTGAATCTATCCTCTCCAACTTGAGTTTTCCTTTCAGACTATTACAAATCAGAGGGCCACAACCCATAATCCCCAGTAAATTCGTCAACAAAACCTTTATTATCTCCAAAAGACACTATGAAGCCTGGACCCGACCAGATGATAGTACAATTTTCAAGCTACTATGAAGCCTGAACCCGACCAGATAATAGTTAACTTCTCAAGATACTATGAAACCTGGGCCCGAACAGGTAATAGTTTAACTCTTCAAGATATTGAAGAACCTGGACTCAACCAGACCAGAGTTTAACTTATTTTCCCCAGTAGAGTTTGCCTATACCCTAACAAGTTACTATGAAGCCTGGATCTGACCAGATATCAGTTTTCAACTTCATCTTGTCAAGTAAGTTATTGTGAAGCCTGGATCCACCCAGATAGAAATCTCCCTCAGAAGTTCGTTGTGAAACCTGGAATCCAACAAGATAGCAACTAAGTTCTAAGCAAGTTACTATAAAGCATGAATCCGACCAGATATCAGTTCAACTCTATCTCTTTGGACAGGTTTATTGTGAAGCCTGGACCCGACCAGATAGCAATTAACTTCATCAGACTCAAAATATGTGAAGCCTGGAGTCTGACCAGATAACAACTAGCTACAATCCCCAGGGAGACACTATGAAGCCTGGACCCGACCAGATAATAGTATAACTTTCCAAAGAAGAAACTATGAAGCCTGGACCCGACCAGATAGTAGTTACCACTTCAAGAAATCTAGGAAGCCTGGAATCCGACCAGATAACAATTAATTTATTCTTCCCTAGTAAGTTTCCGTGAAGCCTAGATCCGACCAGATAGTAGTTTACATCCTCATCCTTAGCAATTTGTAAATCATGGACCCGACCAAATAACAGCTAACATTTAAGAGATATTCCCCATGGAAGCATTCTGTCAACAAAGTTTGAAGATCCGTATATTCTTCATCCCCAACAGCAATCCGGGATTCAGAACTCCTCAGCAGTAATCAGAGATTTATTTTCCCGGACAAATATGCATCCCACATTCATACATCATAGCATATACATATAAAATGCATTTAGCATAATACCATATCTTGTGAACATCATGCATACATCTGCATTTAACTAACCCTTTTTTTCCCACAGGTAAAACATCAAGTTTTAGTATAAATCGACCCAAGATTTGTGTTGATACTTCTTCCAGTATTTACCGACATTCTTCCAAATGGCGTCTATAAGCCCATTCCCAATACATCTTCGAGTGCAAATTTCTGGGCACTCTAGTGTTCAATCATCTTCCACCTTCAAGTCACGAATGGCGAATCCGCCAATCTAACTCTTCAGGTTTAAGAAGATTGAACAGGGGAAGCTGTTGTACCCCAAAATTTTCCCTCTCATTTCTCAATAAATCTCTCACAAGATCTCCATTGATTCCAGACTACACAAGGTTTGATCAGCACAAGACACCTCCTCAACACTAACAATTGAAAATTAGGGTTTGAGTTTTCACAAGGACAAATGGACTTTTAATGTCTCAATTGACTTTCATGAATCATTTTGGACCCTTAAGATTGCTCATGTCAAGTTTCAAGTCTTGGATCATATTTTTCCTCAGTCAATTGATCAGTTGACCTAAAATCAACTATATTGAGGAAAAAGTCAACTGTGGTCAATTTACAGTCAAACTTCGTAATTTTTTATCCATATCAACATCATGAACTCATACATGTAAATTTATCAAGTTTGTATCACAATTCCTCAATAAATTTGATCAGATCATCAAAAGGGACAAATGGTCAAAATTAGGGTTTTGACTGAGGAGGTTCAATTTTTGACTTTTGACCTAACAATTGACTTATTGGTTTAAGACATGATCTCAAGGATTCAAATGAACCCTTTTGACCTAATGGCATGGCTCAAAACGTTTCTCAAGATCAATTGATTGATAGTTGAATTTCAGTCAACTGATGAAAAGTCAATTGTACACTGAAAAGTCAAACTTTGACTTTTTGATCAAAATCAAGTTTCAAAGATTACAATTCATCAAGACATGTCAAAATATGAAAATTGTTCATTAATAAATAGAAAAGTCAAAATTCATCTTTGAAAAGTCAAAATTTCCAAGACTTACAATTTTTCTAAGTGTTGAAAATTCATGTTTTTTTCATAACTTTGTGCCAAATTTCCACCATGATGCAAGATGATTCAAGAGAAACTTCCAACACGAAAGTTGTAGATCTCAACGAGATCTAAAACATTGTAGAGTTTCCACCATTTCAAGTATGGGAATGACTATTACACTGTGAGGATGGACCAGCTGGATACTGATGATCAAGCTAGCTATGATAAATAAGTGGGGTTTGTCGATTGTTTTGTCCCATCCTGGTGTGTGATCAAGAGAGGGGAACCTATCATCGATGATCGTAGGGAACTTGTTCTTGAACCTCGACTTATCAACACCAAGTAACTCCTTGAGTGTGGTAATGTCGAGGAGGCTCTGGAACTATTAGGTAGTTGTCTTTCTTTTCATTTTTCTTGTTTTTGTTTATTTGACAGTTGAACTATGCTCAATTTTAGTTACAGGTAAGATGTCGAGCTTTTATGATCAAATAGTGAAGTTGGCTACCTTGAACCGGGAAAAGCAAGTGAAGAAATTTGTTATTGCTAATACTTGTTTCACTAGAGTGGTGAGTCAGCCACAGTCTAGGTTTGAGACTTTGTCCTCTTTGCGTTGTAGCGTAAGAAATGTTGCGACTAAGCCATTGGATTAACTTGACTCGCACATATCAAAATAAAAATTTCCACCATGCTTTGTTGTTTCCAAAGGAAATGGGAAAAGTGCGAATAAACCCAAAAAAGAGGAGGAGGGAATCTAGGTACAGGGGTTGGTTATGTAAAGGGAAGGTATTAGCACCCTAAACATCTATGGTACTCCACATGAACCTCTTTGTAAATTTGTGTATTTTGACTATAAAAGGTGTATATAAAAATTGGATGGTGGGGATGAGAAAAGAAGTATTTTTTTACAATTTTTGTACCCGCCGCGATTGCGAACCTTTAGTGCTTACATACCACCTTTCATGCTATAGAGGATCAGGGTACTCGTAGTTCATATTAAAAGTTTTAAAACGCATGTGTGTTGGATAATTTTAAGAGAAGAGACATCATCGTCATATCCGAGTGGAAAACATACTTACTACCCATAATCATGAGAAATGAGAATTTACATCATCTCAAAGTGGATGATATAGCTTGGATTTTAAAATTAACAAAGCCTCACTCAACACCCAAGTGGAAAATATCTCACTTTACTACATATCGTAGAAGTATAGTAGCTCGCATCACTACAGGGATCAACAATAGTCTAATATTTTGAGAAAATAGTTTTAAAGTAAAAGCCAAAGTGGAAAAATGGTTTAAATGAGGTTGATTGACTTTTAGTCTTCTCACAAAAAATTTTAAAGTATGATTAAGTTGGTTAAATTTTGGTTAAGAAAATATTTTTGAAAATTCATGGACCTAAGTCCAAGTTTAATATGTAAGCGGTTCAAGTTAAAAAACAAGAAGAGTTTTGAAAAGGAAGGATAATATTTTGAAATTAAAGAAGATATGAGGATATGAAGGTATTATCCTAAAGCATAAGGTAAAAGCTAAGGAAAAGAACGGTCTAACCAACAAGAAACCGACACTTGACATAAGAAGTCAATGTAGAATTCTAGTCCTTTGGATTGAAACCAAGCAAGCAAAAATACTAAACATCTGAGAAATACCAAGCTTTAGATGAATTAAGTCTTCACAAAAATTGGGCAGAGTAACAGATGTATACGGAGGAATTCTCAATCAGACAAGTCATTTAATCAGAATAACCTACACACAAAGAAAATCAACCCAACATCTTGAGGTGAACCCCAAGAATTCAAGACAAAATAACAACGAAATCACAAGGTCCCAAGGGTATCAAGGCTTCTAATCCTAAGTCCAAGAGGTCCACAACTCCATAATGCCAAGGATAGTAACCAAATAGTCCAAGTAACCTTAAAGCTTTTAATGTTAAGTTGATTATTAAGTGTCTTCAAAAAGAAAATAAAATCTCAAATGAGCAATAAAAAATGACATAAAGATAAATGCTCAAGTGAGCAAAGATAAAATGATATGAAGATAAATGTTCAAGTGAGCAAAGATGAAAATAGAATTAAATATAAATGTTAAAGTAGATGGTGCATAAAATTAAAGGCATAAAATAAAGAGCATAAAGTAAAAGCACAAAGTAAAAATACAAAGTAAAAGTAAAATGTTAATGAATTAGAAGTTAGAGGTTAGATGAATGACCATCTTGAAACTTGCATTGAAAACTCATTAGAAGGTTGATAAAATCAAATCTTCTCAACAATAAGTTTCATTTCCTTTTTGTCAATTATATCATTCATTTCAAGTACTCAAGGCAAGCATATATGTGCAATGATGTTTAAATTATTCACTTAAACCAAAATTCAAGAAAGTTCATTAGAGGATTGATAAGATCAAAGCCTCCTAATAATGAACCTCAAGGTTATTGGATTAAAGGTTTCAAATTAAACATACTTGGGCTTGAAAACATAAGTTTGCGCCATGAATGATCATTTTTCGAATCAGGACAAATTTAATGCTATGTTAAGCAATCTTAAGTGGACTTATGTAGAAGTTACACCTATTTTGAGGTCGATCAGTAGTAATCTATGTACCACATGTTAGAAAAATGATATGTAGATTATTCTCCAACAACATGAAATACAAGTAAGAAATGGATAAGATGAAGAGGGGAGGAATGTATCAGATAAAATTAGGGTTTCAAATATCATCAACATCATTCATCTATTTTGGTGGATTTGGTTTTTCAACCTATCAACACCCAAGATCCAATGAGGTTGAGGAACTTGTCTCAAAAATAACATCCAAATCAAGACCAAACAAAAATAATAAAATAATATTGAAAAAAACAATATTTAAATTATTAATAAAAGGGAAATAATTTTTAAAATACACAAAGTATATTAAAACATCAAATAAAAAATACTAAAAAATACTCAGAGGTCAAACATGAGTCAATAAATGTTGACAAATTTTTCTAGAATTTTTTAAAGTCAGAAACTATTTTTAAAATTTAAAGAAATAAGCAAAATAAACCAAAAAATCGTGAAAAAAGCAAAATCAGAAATAAAAATGAGATGAGGTCACTGATATTTTTCAAGAGGTCATTAGATCCTTCCGTAATTTTTTCAGAATTTAAAAGTGAAGAGAATTTTTAAAAAAAAAATAAAATAAGGCAATTAATACCAAAAAATATAAAAAATATCAAACATCAAAATAACAATATGAAAAAATATTCACAAAGTCAAAAATAATTAAAAGTATTTTTGTATATTTTTTTCATTATTTTTAAATAAAAATAAGAGAGTTGTGAATTTTTGAAATTTAAACAAATTTTGTAAACTAAAATAAATCAGAAATAATATGAGGCGTTGGATCTGGCTCATTAAAACATGTTGGCACATCCAATGGCTCAGGAGTGATGATGTATGGTGATATATGGTTAACAAGTGCGTATTGAAGTCACAAAAGTCAGACCAATCACAACATTTCAATTGTCACGCTCTCATTGGTTGAAGAAGACACATAAGTCATCTTCAACCTCCAGCTACCCTGCAACTAGTGCAAGATCAAGATTCTTAAATCTGTAAATTTAGATGCTCATGGTGCTACCATTGGACACGCCTCTTAAAGACAATGACAACCATACCCTCGCGCCAAATTTATATAAAGCACAACTTACTGGATGGAAAAAACCAGAGAGTTTTGAAAATTTTGAAATCGAAAAACAGAAGCATCAAATGCATTTGAAATCATATATCACTCCAGTAATTTGAGTTAGAAGAATTTGTGCCTTAATCTACTTGAGGGAACTCCACTGAAATTGCTCTGAAACTTGAATTTTCTTGAACAGAATAGGGCACGATTTGGCTTGGTTTTTGTTTAAGAAGCTCCATGCAAGTTCACTAAAGAAGAATAACACAAGAAATTGAATTGAAAAACGAAGAAAGAGTGAATTTGAAAACTCAGAAAAGTGAGTTGTGGAGGGAAAGTGGCAGGTTTTTTTGGCTATCCAAGATTGAGGAAATGAGTGCAATATGTCCCTCTATTTATAGTAGAGTGAATGGTGAAAAGAATTGGAACAAATAGTGAGGTTTGGAGGGAAATTGAGAGAAGCCCGAAAATGTTAAAAGGGTGACTTTAACTTGCTCAAAACTCTGCTAATTCTTGTGTTTCAATGATCTAATCATGCTTTGAAACTTTGTTAAACATTTTTAAATACAAAACACGCAATAAATTGGTCATTAGAAGCCACAACATGGAAATTGTAAACTGACTGCAAGCAAAAATTCA
Organism: Vicia faba; assembly: GCA_948472305.1. NCBI lineage: Eukaryota > Viridiplantae > Streptophyta > Magnoliopsida > Fabales > Fabaceae > Vicia > Vicia faba. The sequence continues at coordinate 1,309,924,905 of OX451740.1, read as the reverse complement.
GTTTCATGGAAGTAACTTCAAGAGCATGGGGAACACAATGTAGGAGGCTTTACTATCTCATTCTTTTTGAAATGGAAAGATATCACAACAAACTTCACAATGTGCCAATAAAGACATAATTTGGATGTTTGAGCAAAAAGTTATGTCTATTTGAATTTGTGAAAAACACACGGATATTTTGTACTTCAAAAATTGAACTTCAAAATGACCTATAATATTCTTCAAATTTCATGCCTTTCCACTCAAAATTGGATCTTGATATCTGAAGATGGAATGTAGTAGACCATTTGAATTGATTTTTGGAATTTAGATCACTCAAAAGTCATAAAAATTTAAAGAGTTACGACCTTTCGAAGATGATGAACAAATTTGGGGAAATTCATAAAAGACCTATAATCTTTTCAATTCTTCAACCACTTTCCAAGCATCTTCAAGTCTTTCAGATAAAAACAAAGTTGTAGTTGACATCCCAAATATTATTATGGAAAAATAATGGGATAAAGGAGATGAAAATTGACCAAGTTATGATCATTTGAAGTCAAACCCTAGAATTCAAAGGCCATTCAAGGAGACTGGTAATCTTTCTGAATCATTAGTGATCTTCCAACCAAAATTTGCCAAAGACTTCTGAAGAGAACTTGTTAAATACCATTTAAAGAGAATCATGGCTTCTTAGTCACTCAAAAATCTCAAAAAATGAGAAATATATGGCCCTTGGAAGTCAACAAACCCTAGCTCAGAGAGTGTCAAAATGACTTGAAACCCCTTTCAACTTTTGATGATTTTTCTTGCACAATTGGATATTGTCATGCGAAGAAAGGTTGTTGTAGATGATGATAATAATCCATATAAAAAAGAACCAACTCAAAATTTTGAAAATTGAGAGAGTTATGCACTTGTGATCACTTAATCTAGTATTTGCTCAATTAGGTCAAACTTGTTGAGTCAACCTTCAATCTTTTTGAACTTTCTTGGAAAAATAAGCATGATAAATCATAAGAGGTCTTGAAATGGTGTTATCTTGAATCACACTCAAATATGGAGCTTAAGTATCAATGAAGCTTGTTGAAAAGACATGGAAATAAACACATGAACCTATGAATCTTCTTGATGACTTCCACCACCAATTTGAGGAGATCTTGACTTAAATAAAGTGAGAGATATCCTTGCACCAAAATTATTTGATATCATAGATATAATCTTGAAGATTGAGCTCTTGCAATCCATTGACACATCATTTGATTGAGAACCACCCCTCAAAACCCTAAGTTAGGTGGTGAGGTGAATGCAATTGTGATCACTTAAAATATGAACATTCAAAGAAACATATCATATATATATATATATATATATATATATATATATATATATATATATATATATATATATATATATATATATATATATATATATATATATATATATATATATATATATATATATATATATATATATATATATATATATATATATATATATATATATATTGATGTTAGTTAATATAACAAAGGGAGAACTAACCCTAATGCATGATCTTGATGTATTGATAAAAGTGAGATGATGAGAAATCTTAGGGGCAAAAGTTGGGGTATAACACGTGTACCTGGGAATGATCCCCATCAAAGGATTCTACCCCGACTAAGAAGCGGTCATGTGCGGACACCAGTCAGATAGATCTTAGTAATGATAATACCGAGGATAAGTTTGAGTTTCCTTTTTTTCCTTCACAAAAGGGGGTTATGCGATGGGGGTCCATCCATAATCGGGCCACAGTAGAATCGTTGCTCCTCGAGGGCCTTGATGTAACGGGAAAATGGAGGCTTATGGCCCATGCTTCCGCTGCTATGATGAGGATTTTGGAGATGGCGATAGTTTATGCTGGTGGGGAGATATGTCATGCAAAAGAGCTGCAAAGGGAGAAGGTGACTATCGCAGACCTTCAAGTGAAGTTTATCAAATCGAAGACATACTTTGATGATTATAGGGACCAATATGTGATCTAGTTCGGGCTCATCATTGATATGGACAAGAAGAGAGCAGCGCTGTCCAGCCGTGTTGAGGATATGGCGAATTTGACAGTCACTTACATCGTCGATAAGAAAAGTCTTTCGACCCAAGTTGCCGCTTTGAATGTTATCAATGCGCCTGCTGAGGACGAGCCAGAGGAGTTGAAAGCCTTGAGGTGCCATAATGAGCTTATTTCTCGTGTTGTATCCCAAAATTTTCCCTCTCATTTCTCAAGAAATCTCTCACAAGATCTCCATTGATTCCAGACTACACAAGGTTTGATCAGCTCAAGACACCTCCTCAACACTAACAATTGAAAATTAGGGTTTGAGTTTTCACAAGGACAAATGGACTTTTAATGCCTCAATTTACTTTCATGAATCATTTTGGACCCTTAATATTTCTCATGTCAAGTTTCAAGTCTTGGATCACATTTTTGCTCAGTCAATTGATCACTTGACCTAAAATCAGTTGTATTGGGGAAAAAGTCAATTATGGTCAATTTACAGTCAAACTTCTTAATTTTTGATCCATATAAACATCATGAAATCATACATGTCAATTGGTCAAGTTTGTATCATAATTCCTCAAGAAATTTGATCATATCATCAAAAGGGCAAAATGGTCAAAATTAGGGTTTTGACTAAGGAGGTTCAATTTTTGACTTTTGACCTAACAATTGAGTTATTGGTTTAAGACATGATCTCAAGGATTCAAATGAACCATTTTTACCTAATGGCATGGCTCAAAACTTTTCTAAAGATCAATTGATTAATAGTTGAATTTCAGTCAACTGATGAAAAGTCAATTGTACACTGAAAAGTCAAACTTTGACTTTTTGATCAAAATCAAGTTTCAAAGATTACAATTCATTAAGACATTTCAAAATATGAAACTTGTTCATCAAGAAATAGAAAAGTCAAAATTCATCTTTGAAAAGTCAAAATTTCCAAGACTTAGAATTTTTCGAAGTGTTGAAAATTCATGTTTTTTTCATAACTTTGTGCCAAATTTCCACCATGATGCAAGATGATTCAAGATAAACTTCTAACATGAAATTTGTAGATCTCAATGAGATCTAAAACATTGTAGGCCAGAAATTTTCCTAGAAATGCTTGGATTTCAAGTTATGATTTTGAGAAGACATGTTCATGAAACTTTAAAGACTTAGTGAAATTTTGCCCTAGTTAGGCAGGATTTTGACCTAACTTCATGGCAACTTTTCACCTAGTTCCAATTTGAATTTTCAAAAATGTACAACATGAAGGTTGTATAGGATGCTACAAGCTTTCCAAAATATCCAAGAACTCATTGAGATAATACTTGAGCTAGGAGAATCGAAAGCAAGAAGTTAGGGTTTCCAACTTGGATTACAAGCCATTTCCTTGATGAACACATAATCGAATCTCAATGTTATGCTGCATAATATTGCTTTGCAGGCCTTCTAACTTGTGTATCTATCCATAATTAATGGATTACACAAACTTTTAAGCTATGATCCAAGTGGTTTAAGCATTGTCCAACTCAATTTGCCATTTTGGGAAGAAAGTTAACATTGTTATTCTTGAAAAGCAAGCTTTATGCACAAACTCAATTCTTGAGCCTCTCACTTGTTCCCTCTGATCACACTTCATATACAAAGTCAAAATCAAGTATGTTCAAAGTGTAACCACTCTACAATAGCAAGGACAAAGGCATGGAAACTTGTTTCGTCAAGAAAATCACATGTTGAGCTTAAACATGTGAATTTGAATTCTGATCAACTACAAGTCTCAAAACCATTTGCTTATAAATAGGGATACTATTTGCAAGCTAATACACGAGCTCAAGCATCCTGAAACTCTCTCAAACACTTGCAATCCAGAAATTTCCCCAAAACACCATGGATGCACAATTTCTGACTTTGAACTTGTAACTCACATTTCCCTCATGTGTTTTAACTCCTAATCAATCACAAAGCTTCTATACCTCAAATATAGTCCATCCTTGTCCTTATTCCAGAACTGTAACACCATTTTCATCAACTTCCATAACCAAAAAACAGATTCTGCAAGTTGACTTCTCCAAACCTCTTTAGTCATCCTCATTCCAAACTAATCATTGCATTAGCTTCCTGGAGGTTCACTGAAGCTAACCTGATCACCACAACTCCTTGAATGTTGCTCAAACTCATTTCACAATTTCCAGTTTTGAGGTATCTTTTCTAAACTTCTATCTTTTCATTTAGGCATTGTTAAGCTTGCATATGTGAAGATAAAATATAGATATCATTGCCCTGAAATTGTACATGTCCATGGTTTTCATTTATATTGATTGAGCTTAGAGAATTTTAGGTTTGAATCTCTGAAAAAAGTTAGGTCAGAATTTGGTACTTTTAGAAATTCTCATTCATCTTTGATTTATAGCTTATGATATTTATATGGTTGGATTCGTATGGAAAAATGGAGCAACTTTCATGTTTACATCTTTCATTTTTGTTGAGAAATGAGTGAGTTACAGGAAACATGGCTGGAGGTTGAAGATGAAGTCATTTTCAGAACTTATTTTGTGTTATGTATTTATTATTTCACTTATGTTAATGGATGTACAACCACCCCAGTAGAAAAGGCATCGCGCATGTGTGATCGGTGGATCTGGAACTGACTGTTTAAAGTTGGTTTCGCGAAATGTCGCGGAAGCAAGAGTCGCCACCGTCTTTTATTTTCTCCAAATGGAAAGGACAAAAGCACAGAAAAATTCCTTATAGAGATTGCTCTCGGTTCGGGAGGTAGGTTATAGAAAGGGAAGGTGTTAGCACCCTTTCTATCCATGGTTATCCATGGGCTCTTAGATACTTGCTCATTTGTGTTTTCAAAAATGTTTGTTTGCTTTTCAACTGTGGGTTTTAAAAAGTTTCTTTGAAAATTTCAGTTCGACTCTTGTATCGGTCCTCAAGAGTGTTTGAAAAGTTGCTTTCGAAATATTTTTGAAAGAGTGTCGGTGTGAAAAGTATTTTTGATTTGTTTTTGAATTTAGAGCAAGTATCAAGAGTCGTCTACCTACCCTAAGGAATTCGTCTGTGTAAATGTCCTTTAAAGTAGTGCCATCCCACCATTGAGAGGTAGGTAGCACCACCGTTGGAGGTGTTCGGGTCAATTCGAGGTTCGGGACATGGTGATCACCAGAGCAATGGGAAGACACCTTAGAAGCTACCCTCATGCCAGGTTCCCGGATCATGAGGACTTACTAAGACATCCTCTACTCAACGATCACCTTTCGAGGCAAGGCAACAGTGAGGCGTACCCTAGGGGTGGTGTGTGATTTGTGTGTCAGATTCGTTTATTTTTGTCTTGTTCATGTCAAAGTGATCTATGCGTTTGTTTTTATTTTTGTCCATACATTCTTTCATGCCTTGATTAACAGTTAAAATATTGCGAGAAAGTAAAAATTCTAAGCTATTACAAAAGGCGCGGGTCCACATCGCCAAAAATTTCTTGAACCCGATTTGACAGAAAAATAAAGAAAGTAAAAGCAAATAAAAGAATTAAAAGTGCGAGAAATTAATTACAAGGCTTTGGGAGAGATACATAAATATTATAAAGAAATAAAATAAATATGCGAATAAGAATTAAAACGAGGGCGTTGGACCCTTTTGCAAAAATTTAATTAAATGATGAAATTGATTAATTAATTAAAAAGGAAAAGAAATTGTTTTTTTTTGGTATTTTTGGTTTTAATGAAAAAAGAATTAATCGCATTTAAACCTAATTCTACAATTTATTTTATTTTATTATGAAAGAATTAAATTTTAACCTAATATTAACCCTAATTAATTTACATGCAATTTTAATTATAAAAATAAATATTTAATATTTTAATTTATGAAAGAAAAATAAAAAGGAATAAAAATTATCATGAACCCTAATTCTACCATTTTTTAGATTTTATTATGAAAATATTATAATTAACCCTAATTTAATAACCAAATGAATTAATACAATTTATTGATGAAAATACTAAAAATAAAAATATTTATTATTTTTTCTTGTCTTTTCTGATTTTTTTGTGTGTTTTTTATATATTATGAAAATAATAAATTAATTAAAAACAATAATTAAAAAGAAAATAGAAATAATGAAGAATAATAAAAACTTGCAAACCTAGGGGGTCTCTGTCCCCAGAATGGAGGTGAAATTGTGGTAATTCTGGCCCATTAAGGTCCTGGCCTTGTTGACTTTATTGACCACGTGTAGCTTCGTTGACTTATACCTATGGTGTTCTCCAGATTCTAGCCTTCTGATTGATCTTGAGATAGACGTGGCAAGCTTGATTTGGAGGATGCACGGTGTTCCTTGGTCACGAAATTACATACAAACGCGTTAGTAAAAATAACATGAAAGGGATGGGGGACCTGGGGCTCGAACCCATGTCCTAGAGATTACCAGTTTTATGCCTTGCCAATCGTACTGAACGCGCTTCTTGTATATTAAATAACTGAAGAATAATATAATGAGAAAATAATGGTTAATGGAGAGTCAGCGTGCAAAATTTGAATGCTCCAATGGTGCCCTTCCACGCATCATCTTCTTCCTCGCTTATTTGTTTTCCTGAAAATATCAAAACATTGGCAACGGTTTTAACCCGTTCCCTAAGACACCATTACAGAAAATAACGATTAGGCCATGGATGCTCATAAATTGAGCGCGAGGGTGGCCTTGTGATCGTCCAATCATGCTGAATCCAGTTATGGTACTGTGGGGTTCTAATTTTTCCTGAACTGGGAAACCCCAATTCAAATTCTTCAAACCCTAAAAAACGATAATGGTAGATTCGTGTAGGGTGCATAAAAATTCAATCAAACATATGGGTTAGCTTCAGAATTGAATATTGAACATGAATCAAGCATAAAAAATTATTAAAAGTGCATGAATCGAGATGCAAGATTATGAGATTTTTTCTGTACAGGGCGAGGTCGTGTTACCAATCTAGGGTGTTAGAACGATTGGTTTTGATTGGAAAACTCTCCTTGAAGCTTCAGGAAGCTAATGAGATGAAAATCTTTCCTTGAATCGCCCTAGGACTAGGTTTTCAGAATTCACTTTTCAAGCAAAAATTTCAAGTTCTTTGGATGCTTTTCTGCGCAGCTTCTTGGTCCTTGGCATTAGGTTTTGCTTCTATACTTATGTAAGAGTGAATTAGGTCAAGAAATTTGATCAAAATCCATGCATTGATGGTTTGTGAGATTTGATTTTTAAGCCATGATATTTTCAAATCTTTTCATGCAAATTGATACCAAATCATATCCAATCCTTCCCTAATTGGCCATGCACGAATTTGAGTGTCCAATGAGAATATTTTCTGCACAAAAAGATTTTATTTCATTAGTTTTGTATTTTTCATGTATTTTATTTAATTAAATGAATTATTAATGATAAAAAATCCAAATAAATAAATAAAAAATGGAGAAAAACTTCCCTTTGGGCCTAGTGGTCGTGCACATGCCTTGGATGATGAATTGTGGAAGAGAAATAGGCCCATTAGCAATTTTAGGTCATTTTGAATCAATGTTGACTTTTCAAAATATCCAAAAATTTCCCATCTTCCACAAGGCATAACTTGCTCAATTTTTAAGCTTTGCTCATGTTCTTGGACATTTTGGAAAGGTCTTTGAGTCCTCTAACCAATGCCTTTGGTCCCATGTAATTTTGATTTACCAATCTCAAGTTATGGCCTTTGACTTAAAGTCCCTTTTTGTTGACTTTTGAAAATGACCTATAATGTAGAAATTGATAACTTTTTGTGAGAGCATTTCTTGGACTTGAAGTATGAAGAGGAGTTGTAGGAAATGTCTTTTTATTCAAAATGAGCTTTGGATGGAATTTTTCTGATAATCCATGTGAAAGTTATGCCCTGGTCAATTTACAGTTGACTTTTTCAGCTGTCCAAATAAGGAAACTTTTGCATCTTGATGATTTTTGAGCCAAGCTTTGAGAATCATGATCAAGCATTGATCAAATGATGTTTGTGGCTTCAAAATGAGATGTTGACCAAAAATCTGGACTTTTGACTGTCAAATGACCATTTTGCCCCTACAGTTGACTGTAGTGCAATTAGGGTTTTGACTGTGCAATTTTGTGCTGAAAGTCTTGAAACTTTGTATGAGGATGCTTGACCATATTTGTAAGCATGTGGGACTTGATTTGACCCTTGGAAACTTCATTTACTTGATCAGAACCAAAACCCTAATCTTGACTGTTTAGGAGGCCTTTGCACTGTGCAACACTTGGGGAATTTTGAAGCTTGACTTGGCAATTTCTTGAAGGATATGGGAGGGCAAATTTTGGGGTACAACAGCATGTATGGTAGAGGGCATGGGTTCAAGTCCAAGCACTGCCTTTTGTTTTAAGTTCCAACATTTTTTCTTTCTTTTTGTTTAAAACAACCAGTGCCTAGGCTTAGTCAGTGGGCCTTCCATTTTTGATTCTCTTGACCCCCCCCCCCCCCCCCCTCTGCCTGCTTATCACACACAAGCCCGTTATTTTCTTCTTTTATTTTTCTAACCACAAAAATCCCATTTGGGCCAAACTCAAACAAAAACTATTTTTCTAATAAACACCCTAAACTTCTTTTTCACCCCTTCACTTTTATATTATATTTTGTTTTGTTTTTCTTTATTATTTTTATTATTATTATTATTATTATTATTATTATTATTATTATTATTATTTTCATTAATAAAAAATCCAAAAATATTTGTATTTATTATTTACACATTTTTATTTTTATTTTCTTTATAAAACAAAAATGACAAAAAATATTTTCTTAAACAAACTTAATTTCTTTTTCTTAAATAAATTAATAATTAGATTTAGGTTTAATTATTTACTTTTTATTTAAAATTATCTTAGAATTTAGATTTCTTTTAATTAATTAATTTCCATACTATTTTTATTAAATTTAAAACCTTTTCATAAAAAACCCTAAAAATGCGTTCTAACTTAATTTCTTTTCTTAATTAGTTTAGGTTTAATTTTATTTAATTTTAATTAATCATTTTTCTTAATTAGGTAAAAGCTAAACCCTTAATAAAAATTAAACAAAATCATTTCCTTTCTGTTGTACCCCAAAATTTGCCCTCTCGCTTATCAAGAATTTTCTCATAAGATCTCCTTAGGCTCAAGACACCTCCTTAGACACTAATGACCAAAATTAGGGTTTGAGTTTGCACAAGGATTTTTGAACTATCAATGCTTCATATTACTTTCATGGATCATTATGGACCCCCAAGACCACTCATGTCAAGTTTCAAGCCTTAGATCGCACTTTTGATCAGTCAATTAAACAGTTGACCTAAAAATCAGTTGTATTGGGGTAAAAGTCAACCATAGCCAATTTACTGTCAAACTTCATAATTTTTTATCCACATCAACATTTTTAGACTCATATGTATCATTTGATCAAGTTTGGACCATAATTCCTCAAGAAATTTGATCAAATCTTAAAAAGGGCAAAATGGTCAAAATTAGGGTTTTGACTGGGAAAGGGCAATTTCTGATTTTTGACCTAGAAAATGATCAATTGGTTTAAGGAATGATCTCAATAGTTAAATTGAATCATTTTGACCTAATGACATGATTCAAAACATTGCAAGTCCATTGGATTGACAGATGAATTTTGCAGTCAATTAATCAAAAGTCAACTGTATACTGAAAAGTCAAACATTGACTTTTTGGTCAAAATCAAGTGCCAAGGATCATAATTCATCAAAACATGTCAAAATATGAAACTTGTTCATCAAGAAATCAAGAAATCAAGATTTCATTTTGAAAAGTCAAAATTTCTAAAATTAGAAATTTTTCTAAGTGTTGAAAATTCATGTTTTTTTCATAACTTTGAGCCAATTTTTTACCATGATACGAGATGATTCAAAGGAAACTTCCAACATGAAAGTTGTAGATATCCATGAAATATACAACTTTTCTTCATACAACTTCTCCTAAAAATTCTTGGATCTCAAGCTATAATTTTGTGAATACATGCTCATGAACTAAAAAGAAACTTAGTGAAATTTTTCCCTAGTTAGGCAGATTGTTTACCTAACTTCATGCAATTTTTTCACATAGTTCCAATTGTAGTATTCAAAATAAATTCAAAAATAAGTTGAAGTACACATTTCAAGCTTTCCAAAATGTCCAATAACTCCTTGAGATCATTCCTGAGCAAGGAGAATTGAAGGCAAGAAGTTAGGGTTTTGTCACTTGGATTACAAGCCATTTTGTGAAGAACACTTGATCCAATCTTTAAGCATGTTGTACAAATATTGCTTTGCAGGCTTCAAACTTGCTAATCACTCCATAATTTAATTCTCACACAACTGATAGAGCCATTGTCCAAGCATTTGAGCCATTATCCAAGTTGCATTTCCATTTTTAGAAGAAAGTCACCACTTCCATTTTGGAAAAGTGGCTTTAATCACAATGTCAACTCTTCTTGAGCCCATACATTGTTGTTTCTGACTCAAAAGAATTTAAAAGCAAGAAGAAACATATCTATATCCTGCTAACCACCCTGCAAACCCTTGTACTCCACATTGAAACCATGTTTATCAACTTTGCTTCAAAAACAAGTAACCAAGCCATAACATGTGATTTCAATTTCTGAGTTGTTTCAAGCCTCAAAACCTCTTGCCTATAAGTACAAACACTATTTGCAAGATGATACATGAATGATAGTGCCCTGAAACTATCTCAAACACTCAAAAACCATAAATCTGCTCCAGAACACCATTGATACACAGTTTTAAACCAAAACTCATCATCTTCATTTCCACTCGTGCGTTTTGAAAACTAATCATTCAAACACCTTCTATACATCATACCAAAGTAATCCAGGCCCCTGTTTCAAGACTGTAACTCCTTCAACACTATCCAGTATTTTCAAATATCATGCTTGCAGGTTGACTTGAGTAGAGAGATTCAGGGACTTTCAAGGCAAAGTAGGAGTTGGAATACACTCAACGAGGTCAAGGTAAGCTAAACAGATCCTCAGGCCATCTCAAAAGTTGCTCAAACTCCACTCACAACTCCAGTTGTAAGAGGTAAATTTTCAAACTTCTATCTCTTCATACAAGCATCATTTGATCCTGATTTGTGAAGACAAAATGTAGATATCTTTGCTCTAAAGCTGACCATGTTCATAGTTTCCATTTATATTGACTGTGTATAGAGAATTTTGGATTTGAAATTTCTGAGAAAATTAAGTTTCAATTTAGGGCCAGAAAAATTAGTTTTTATCTTTGACTTTTAGTTTACATAAGTTATATGGTTGGATTCGTGAGAAGAAACACCACAACTTTCATGTTTGAACTTTCCATTTTTATGGAGAGATGAAGAAGATACAGGTGGTCCGGCTAGGCGCGAGGTTGAAGATGAAGTTGCCTTCAGGAAACAGTTTCTAATATATATTTATGGTTTGACATAAGTAAACGGATGTACAGCCATCCCAGTGGCAAGCGCGCGCATACTAAGTCACTTCTTACCTAAAGGGCGCGGGTTCGAACCAATGTGAACCCCCCTTTTGCATTTTTCATATTTTCTGTTTCCCTAACATTTTTTTGCAGGTGGTGGACCCTTTGGGCCCTGCCTACTATTGGCACCTTTGGCCCATTATTTTTATTTACTTATTTATTTCATTTTTCCTTTTAAATATATTTTATAAAATACCAAAAAATCATTAAAAAATATAAAAATAGTATATTTATGTTTTGACATAATTTAAATGTTTTTCCCACACAAAAAATTATTTTTATTCATTATAGTTTATTTACCTTTACTAATTTCCTTGTAAATTAAATTAAAACTAGATTATTATTTATTTAAATATATTTATTTTAATATAGAAAAAGCCAAAAATATTTCGCAACACTATATATTATTTTCAAGACAAAAATACAAAAAAAAATACTTTTTCTTTAAACTTATTTTCTTTTAATCAACTAAATACAATTAGGGTTTTATTTAAAAAATATTTTCTTAATTAATTAATTTTCTTAATTAATTTAATTTATTTTTGATTTAATTATTTTTCTCTAATTAGGTTTAGGATAAAACCTCTTTCATATAAAAATCCAAACACAAAAATCATTTCTTTCAATTTTCAGTTGTACTTTATATATTTCTTCAATTCTTTATACATGTTCAATTTGGTTGTAATAGATTAATTAAATTTATGTTATTGCAATCCCCATTCATAAATTGTATACCCCCTCCCACAAATGTTGTAATAGTGTAGTAACTTTAAATTTTGCAATTTATCGCTTTTACATAACTTGCTAGTAATTAGGGTTTGTATGGAAAGAATAAAATCAAACAAGTAGAAAACTCAAATTCAAGACAAAATCAAGCATGAAAATAATACACTTGCACACAAGCACCCCTAGGGTAAAATCCACTTGGTTGCCTTATACAAAATGGCCATATTACACATGTAAGGTATCTTAGCAAAAATAAACAAATACAAGATCATTGTCCCTCGATGACGCTATCTAAAGTTGCCTTACAAATGATCTTAGTCCCTCAAAAAGAATGTTAAGATACCTTGCAACATTGCTAATCATGGTTATACGATGACCCACGCCCGTCCCATTTACATCCAAAGATAAGGTTGCTTACCAAATCAATGGTAAGACAACAATGTCAAAGGAAAATAAAATGAATAAGAAAGACATTTGAGTAGGTAGATTGCTCCTAATTACTTGCTCCATTTTAAAACAAACATCCTTGCTATTTTCAAAAACAAACACACACATTTTCAAACATCTTACAAAACTTGAAAACATTTTCAAAAGATCAAACATTTTTGTATACATTCTTACGAACAAGAATCATTACAAAGATTGCCTAAACAATGGCCTCTTTACAAAATACTTTCAAAAATCACACAAAGCACAATTTCAAACAAAAGCAAGTGATCTAGCAAGTAATTAAGAGCCCATGGAAAACCATGGATGAAAAGGGTGCTAATACCTTCCCTTTTCATAATCTACCCCACGAACTCAAGAAAAAATCTCAAAAGTATTTCATGTGCTTTTTCACCTTTCCTTTTGGATAAAAGAAAAGTCGGTGGAGACTCTTGCTAAACCACAACATTTGCGATAAAACGCAAAACCTTCAAGTCAGTTCTCCCACCGTATCACAGAACTGGCAAATCTGTTGGGGATTATTCTAAAATTAGGGTTACCTTAAGGCTAGATCACATTTACTTGCTTACATTGTTTGACTTGCATGCTTTACATTATGGTTCTTTGTTTGGGTTTGAATCCTCTACTCGGATTTGGGATACATTATAGGTAAGTAGCAATATATTATGGAAATTATGCGGGGTACACCGACATGGTCTAAGCAATAGCTACGTTAGTGCGACATATTTGTGGGTACTGGTAGCCTTTGAGTTAATCAAAGAGAATACGGGGCCGCTGAGTGATGTCATGAAGCACTAATGAACTTTTAGAACCTTTACTTGACCAACTTGGCCTTTAGGATGTAGTGAGATGACCGACTTTGGTGCAGTCCGAAGTTGGTAGATACTCGATACTACACTCATTGAGGTTTGGTTTCTTGGGATATTTTGGTCGCTATTAAAGAGGTTCGTGCTGAAACAATGACCAGGGAAACAAACCAGTGATATTGAGCTCCTTAGAACCCAGTTACTATTATTAGGACAGGTTTGAGCCAACTAAACTTCAAGAGGGTATTTACCTATGAAACCCCATGCAAGCCTAAACCTAAGGATTTGTTTGCTTTGTTTTCATACTTGTACATAACATCATGAACATCATATACATTCACTAACCATTTCAAGGATTTTTGGGATTCATCTTTGTTCTTGTTTTGTAGGATATGGACACACTTCGCAGGAAAACTATTCAGGTCAATCTTGTAAGGATCCCTCCATAACTTAAGGAGCTAGCTTCAAGGATTCCTGAAAACTCTCCATTCACCGAGAAACATGGTCGCCTACTCAACTTGGTCACTTCCAACACAAATGAGGACATGATGAAGGTGCTCTTTCAGTTCTTTGATCCTTTACACCATTGCTTCACATTTCTCGACTATCAACTTGTGCCTACTTTGGAAGAATTCTCCCAACTCTTGAGGATTCCCATTCTCAATCAACTACCTTTCAATGGTACGGAAAGAGACCCAAAGCCAGAAGAGATTGCTCAAGTTCTACACTCTCACTCATCTGATATCACAACTCATTGGGAAACAAGGAGCGGTGTCAAAGGTTTCCTAGCAAAATTCCTGTTTGAGAAAGCCCAAAGTTGTTGGAATTCCTTGGACTTGCAAGCCTTTGAGGAAATTGTGGCTCTCCTCATCTATGGGATGGTTTTGTTTCCAAATCTTGACCAACTCATAGATGTCAATGCCGTCAAAATCTTCATATCACGCAACCCGGTGCCTACATTACTAGGGGATATCTTACACTCTTTTCACACTCGCACAATGAGAAAAAGAGGTGTCCTTATGTGTTGCACTCCTCTCTTGGAAAGATGGTTTATTTCTCATCTTCCCTAATATGTATTAAAAAATGAGCAAGGTTCAAGGTGGTCACAAAGGTTGATGTCGCTCGAACATTCGGACATTCATTGGTGCTCCCGATCCAAAGAGAATGTTATTATTATCGATCATTATGAAGAATTCCCTAATGTCCCTTTATTTCGCATTAGGGGAGGTATCACCTACAACCCCTGTTTAGCTTTAAGACAGTTTGGTTATGCTTGAAGGGATGGCCCGCACGAGATGCTGATTCAAGGTTTGGTATTTGACTATGACAACGACAATCAAGGTCTTTGCCAGAGATTTATCCGAGCTTGGAGGATGTTAACGAAGGCGGATACCAAGACTTTGGGGCACAAGAATTCCATCCCTATTTAGCCTTACCTCAAATGGGTACGAACTCGTGCTCAGAGTCTTATGATGCCTTACCCCTCCATTCTCCCGGTAATTATTGAGCCTGTTAAGGAAGGAGATGTTTCATACACTATCCTACATCCTGACATGCCCACATATTTTGAAGACTTACAAAGGGATTGGATACAACTCAAGGGAGAGCGAGATACTTTCGAAGCCCAATTCTACGCAAGCGAGAAGAAGGTTTTGGAACTCACTAGGCTACTTCATGAGGAGCAGACTCTGAATGCCTACATTGTTCCAAAGAGGATACCTACTACCTTTTTATCTTAGATTTTTTATATTATTTTTCCCAAAAAAGGCATTGATGTACTCAAGCTTTAATCTATTAATATAACGTGTGTTTCCTTTTTGTCTAAAACAAATTTGAACCTCTGAAATCCTTGAAATCATTACATATGCATATACCATTCATCATAACATAAGCAGGTCTTTTGCAACAAGTCTCAGCATCTACTGTTTATTTCAGTAAGATGGATCTTGAGCAAACAGTGAAGGATCTCCAAGCTCAGAATACACAGTTCCAGCAGCTACTCTTGACCCTAGCCAAGCGACAAGAAGAATTGAAGACTTTGCTGGCTAAAGAGAGGAAAAAGAAGACAAAGAAGGTAAACGGAGTCCTGAACATGGGAAGAAGATTTCATGAGCTGACAAGAAGGACCTTAAACTTTACAATGACATCCGGTGAAAGAGACAATCAAGAAGGGAAAGGCAAGGAAACAGTTGTCCCATCAGAATTGGAAGAAGAAGAAGAAGAAGAAGACTACTCTGAAGAACAATACCCTCTAGCTGATGACAAGTATAAACATCTCGAAGAGCGGTTGAGTGCGATGGAAATCCAAAAAGTGCCTGACTTGGACTTTGAGGAATTGGGTTTAGTGTCGGGGATTGTGATTCCTCCAAAATTCAAAGCACCTGTGTTCGCCAAATATGATGGAGTTTCATGCCCTAAAATGCATCTCTTTCATATGTGAGGAAAATCCAATCCCATACCGCTGACAAAGACTTATGGGTGCACTTCTTCCAAGACAGTCTGTCTGGAACTTAACTTGACTGGTTTTACCAACTAGAAAGAGCCAGCATTCACAATTGGGAAGATCTTGCTGCAGCCTTCTACAAACAATACCAATACAATGCTTATATTGCACCTACCTGTACTCAACTCCAGAGTATGGCCATGGTTTCCAATGAAGGTTTCAAAGACTATGCGCAAAAATGGAGCAATTTGGCTGGAAGAGTTCAACCCTCTCTATCTGAGAGAGAATTGGTAGACATGTTCTTGGGCACCTTTTCTGGTCCTTTCTTCAATCATTTAATTGGAAGTTCATATGCATGCTTTACTGAACTAATATTGACCAGAGAAAGGGTAAGAGCCGGTATAAAGAGTGGAAAGATTCAGAAAGATACATCTTCTTCTGCAACCATAAGAAAGCCTTTCATCAGAAAGAAAGAGGTGGTTGATGTATATCCACAAAGAAACCAAGATAGGGCCGAACACCGACTAATGGTGGGGGCTATTATGATTCCTAAGCTTGTGTCTGAGCAGCAAAGAAATAATCAACCAAGGATGGAAAGGCCAGTCAGGCAGTTCACTATAATTAACATGACCCTGTCTCAAGTATTACCGCATCTACTAAGATCCAATTTAGTGCCCTTGAAAGAAGCTCCGAAAAACCCCAACACAACATCTCCGCACTATCATCCCAATGCTTGTTGCGCATATCACTCTGAAAGTCCTGGTCACGATACTTATAACTGTTGGGCTCTAAAGAACAAAATACAAGACCTATTTGAAGCAAAAGAAATTGAGTTTTATGCGCCTGAAAAGCCAAATGTCATTTGTGCCCCTATGCCCAAACATGGCCATAATACCAATTCCATTGAAGAAGGATTATTTGTTACTTCAGTTGATGAACTTATGACCCCCCTTCTGACTATTAAAATGAACTTGTTGAATGCCGGTGTGTTCCCGGGCTGTGATGAAGTTTGCCATTTCTGTTTATCCTCACTAACCAGCTGTCCTTTGTTGAAAGTAGGCATTCAGTACCTAATAGATAACAAAGAAATTTTGTTCGAAAAGACTTATGTTCCACGTATTCCTTTTGAAGATGTTTCTATCATTACCATTTCTGCCAATTCTTCCAGGGTCTCCACCAAAAGACCCGTTAGAATTACATCAGTTCCGAAAGTAACTCCTTTAATAATCACAATGCCTGGACCAGTCCCATATGCGTCAGACAAAACCGTACCATGGAATTATGGAGGGGATGTCTACTACCATGGTATCAAGCAGGACTGGCCAGCTGCCGAAGATTCAAGTTCTGTGAAAGTGGATTCTGACGTCAGTAATATTGCAGGGACTAGTAAGATTACCCGAAGTGGTAGAATCTTCTCTCCAGAAATTGCTCCCCCAAAGGCCGTATCTGAACCCGTAATCATTCATGTTGCTATTCCAAAGGTTACTCCCAATCCTACAAACATCTCCACCAATACTTCAGCTTACAAAGCCGTTACAACCCCTGTTATCATTCCTACTGACACTCCTGCTGCCGAGTTAACCGAGACTTGCGGAAAAAGTATTCTGATTGAGCTTGTCCGGAAGAAGGCTCAGTCATTGACTATCCCTGAGACCTCCAAGAAAGAAATGGAGGAAATCCTAAAAATTATAAAGATAAGCGACTACGATGTAGTTGAACAACTGGGGCAAACTCCCTCTAAAATCTCCATGCTGGCATTACTACTATGTTCCGAGGCACATGCAAAAGCCTTGATAAAATTCTTAAAAATCGCCCATGTACCTCAAGAGACATCTTCCGATCAGTTCCAAGACTGTGTAGCCAGCTTGACTGCAGATAATGGCCTAGGTTTTTCAGATGCTGATCTAACACCAAGGGGAAGGAAGCATAATGAGGCATTGCATGTCTCAGTTGAATGTAGGGGCACAACCTTGGCTCATGTTTTGGTGGACACTAGCTCATCTCTGAATGTATTACCTAAAAAAGCTCTTGATAGACTCGACTGTGAGGGACTGACATTAAAGCCAAGCAACATAGTAGTAAGGGCTTTTGACGGCTCGAAAAGGATGGTGCATGGGGAAGTGGATATCCACATAAAAGTTGGAACCCAGACTTTCAATTCAACTTTTTACGTAATGGACATCCGCCCTTCATACTCCTGCTTTCTAGGCTAACCATGGATCCACAATGCTGGCGCTGTTACTTCTACGTTGCACCAAATGCTGAAGTATCCAATTCAAGGGAATATTATAATGGTTCATGGAGAGAAAGAGTACATGATTAGCCATCTCAATTCCTTCAGATATGTGGAATTAGATGGTGAATTTATTGAAACTCCATTTCAACACTTCGAAGAAGTCCCCCAAGATGTGGCAGTGAACAAGGTTGTGTCTCAGGTTCCCAAGATTACGAGGCCTCCACTCCGGATGTCATCTATGAAGGATGCCAAAGCAGTGGTAGAAGAAGGAGGGTGCACTATCTTGGGATAACTCCCAGATATCCCATATAAGTCTGAAAAGTTTGGCCTAGGTTTTACTTCAAGTGCTCAAAAGGTTGTACGCCGCGCTCGTGCTGGAGGACCACCCCTGAAGATCAACAATCGTGAAGTCAAAGTGGTAGAAGATGGTGAAGATGGCTGCAACCTGGAGGATTGGATCTTCCCAACTGTCAATGGAGGGCTCAGCAATTTGGAGGCTAGAGATTTTGTCCCGATCACTTTTATCCCACAGTAAAGTGACAACCATAAGAACCTTAGGAATAGAGTGGAACATGACGAATAGGGGATGTAGATTACCCTAGACGGTTGTTTCGTCCACGCTCAAATAAGGTTTTAATTAGGTGTTATCATTATCACGTAGGTGTACGATGATAGTACTCTCAAGCGAACCCGTGATTTTGAGTTACCATTTCCTTACCCTGACCTAGTCTTCACCCGTGAGTGGGGAGGGAATTATTATCACAGGGACAGATGGTAACTATGTACATATGGTGACTATACTCAGACGGTGACTATTGGTTCTAATGGTTATGTTTTGAATTTTTGTTGGTGACTTATTCATATGTTATATTCTGTTGGTGACTATGGGGTCCTCGGATTTATTTTTTGAGTTCCTAACTTGTTCATTTAGAGGTTCATTCGGGCCTTTGATCTTGGTATTTCCAGCATGTTCAGAAAAGGCTCAACAGTATCCGGTGTTCTAGAAGCCTTGATCTTGTACAACTGATGATCTACATGATACTGGGTTCTTGTATGTGCGGAAGCTATGACAGGACCTTTGATTTGGTGATATTCATATGATTCAGAACAGTGCAGCAATCATATTCATAAGTGATGGAACTTTGATCCCATATCTTTGCATACATAACATGGTTAACCACATGCTTAACATACATGTTATGTTACTTCCAGGGAATCATATTTGTAAGCCTTGTGCTGAACTTTTTCATCTCTTATTTGCGTAAAATCAAAGTCAAAGCATATAAATTCCTTGGAAACGATGGAGCTTGACATGGCATCCATTCATGCACCCCATGCACATTCATGCATCCATAACAGGTACTCGAAGATTAGGGATTCTTATTAAGACCTGGTGTTCTCCTCAGAGGTTCAACTTGATTTTTACTGTCACATTCTCAAGGATCAGTTATGGAATAAATTCGTGTGGTATATATGCAAGCTTTGGCCCGTGGTCAGAAATTTTTTTGAGCAGGAAGATAATCAATTGAAGACTCATATGAACCAGGTCATGGAAGCTCTGGTGATGACGTCAACAATATTGCACCTACTGCTGCAACAGAGGTTCTCTCTTATCCTCATCTTTTAGGGAACACTTTTTTTGTACCCCAAAATTTTCCCTCTCATTTTATGCAACACATGCCCATTGAGGTCCCTAACTTGCCCGTAGATGACCAAGAATTGACTAGCCAATTCTCCTCCTAATGCAATAAACCTTTAACTAGGGTTTCAATTTTCATCAAGATGTGTGAACTCAAATGGTATTAAATGTTGTACATAGTCTTAATATGTCCTCAAGGTTATCCATATCAAATTTCATGCCTTGCACAACAAGTTTTCTCACTCAACTGCTCAAATGCCTGAAAATCAACTATACTAGGTCAAAAGTCAATTGTGGCCTATATACTGTCAAACTTCAAGATTTTTGGTCAACATCAACATTTTGAAGTGATATCCATCATTTGATCAAAGGTTGATCATGATTCTTCAAGAAATTCTCCTAAATCATCAAAAGTCAAAAATTGCAAATTAGGGTTTCTATAGAAAAAGTCAACCAAACTTTGACTAGGCATAACTTCCTCATACTTTATCAGAAATTTTTCCACCAAAGCTTATTTTGAAGAGAATTCAATTCCCTACAACTTATCTTCATCCTAAAGTTCAAGAAATTCCTCAATTAAAAGATACAAGCTCCGACATTATAGGTCTTTCAAAAAGTCAACAAAAACACATTTTGGGTCAAAGCTCCTTACATGAACATGGAAGAACCATTTTAAATGAAACCAAAAGGGTTGTTTATAGGACATCATAAGCTCTCTAAAAAGTCCAAGAACACCCTCTTTGGGTTAAAAATGAGAGACATATACATTGCTAAAGTTGACCAATTTTTGGAAAAGTGCATGAAGCCAATATTGACCAAACTTGAATTTTTTCCAAATGGGCCCATCTTTTCATGTTTGAAACTTGTTTCTAACATGGTCCACGACCTCTAAGCCCACCCATGCATTATCATATTATTTATGCTATTTATTTTGATATTTTATTCATTACAATACAAAATTAAATAAATAAATAAATAATAGAAATAATGTAAGATTTAATTTAGAATCTTTTTCTCATCAAATAATTGGCAAAATGTACTGGCATATCAAGGAAATTTCGTGGAGAGAAGAGAAGATTGGATTTGGTCCAAAAAAGTCAAAAAAATCACATAATTGAAAGAAGATATTTTGTCATGAAAGATTGGATTTTTCTTCCATTTTTGTTGATCTAATGTGATGTACTACATAAGCATAACCCTTCAGAAGTACAAGTACACACGCAGCTGCCTCCAAAAACCCTAGAAAAAGTTTAAAAATTATTCAAAGTGGTGCAAATTGAGATCTCCGTCTCCATCCAGTTTCAATCACTCCCAGCCATCCATTCACGTTTCTGAGACTCTCAGCAAGTCAACCCATCCCTCCTTGAAGGCCAAAGTACACATGAACTCCCTCTCCAACAACTCATGGTTTTCCAACTTCTCATGGTTCAAACTTTTTATTCATGGCATGTAAATAATATCTCTGCATATATTTGTGTTTAATATCACGTTTGCAAGTTTTTAGAACCATCATACGAAGGTTTGAATGTGGAAACAGAGAAGTGCCATTGTTAGGGCACAAAGGTCCATCTTCTTCGTATATAGACTTACAGGCCGTTTCAATCAAAACGGATGCCACCATCGTGATCACAACCCTCAATATAAGGGGGTAGGGTACCCTTGGCATCTGTATCTTGCGTGATTTGTAGGTTCGAGTTTTTAATCAAACGGAGGGGATGACCGGAGCCACCGCCTGAGGTGGTTTGACCGGCCGGAGACTTGCGTGGCAGTTTTTTATGTTGTGGTTGGATCATTTAGAATACATGGACCCCACAGTGCCTGCGTGCTTTGCTGACTCAACTATTGACTTGTTTTTATATTATATTGTTTTTTTGCTATCATATTCATGAATGAACAATTGGCACAGATGGTAAAGGCAACGCGTTGTAAAGGGGAGGACTTGGGTTCGATAGCCAGCTCAGGCGTTTTATTTTTCTAACAAGTAATTTACAGATCCAGTATCACAATTGCAAGCGCGTGCACCATGCGACGTAACCTCCACACCATGAGATCTCATCAGATCCAGATCTAGGCACCCACGGTAAACCCTCAGGGAATGGTAGCATGGGATCTCACGCAAGGGCAATGGGCTAACAGATCTGGGATTAACAAAAATCCAATCAGCACCCACCTCATTACTCATATCAAGCCCATTACTTTTCTCTCTTCTCTTTTTTTAATTTCTTTATTTTAATTTGTTTAATTATTTTATCTTTTTAAAATTCACCTTTTTTTATTATTTTAATCATAAAATCAGAAAAAATCACAACAAAATAGATTTAAGTTTTTTTCAATTAAAATTATTTTTTTGTAAATTATTTTAATTTCATTAATTTAACTTGTTTTTTTTTTCTTTAAATTCAAAATTGATTAGAATTAAGCTAAAACATCAAATATTTTTTAATAAAATAACAAAAATATTGGTTTCATTAGAATTTATTGTAATTAATATTTTTTCTTTCTTTTTTAATTTAATTAAATAGGATATTATTATGATATTTTCATTAATAAATAAAACACAAAAAAAAAAGAAGTTTTCTTTTAATTTAGGAGTATTTTTAGGGTTTAGACACTTCTTTATTCTTCCCGCGTTCATTATTTTTTGTTTTACTTTTTAATTATCTAATTGTTTCCCGGTTTGTAATAGTTTAATTAGGGTTTAAATTTTCGCATCTGATTATGTAATTGCCCCGAGTCCATGTAATAACTTAGGAGTTTTTATTTTCTGCAACTTATTTTCTGCACTATAAACTTCTTAGATGAATGGCTAATAGGATTGTATGGAAAGATAACGATTAATTGAACATAGCATAACTTAATTCAAAGATAATATATCTGAATCAAGCACATTTGCACATGCTCACCCCTAGGATATCTCCCACTTTGGTTGCCTTCGAAACGGTCACAATTCTCGAAACGTGAGAATTTTTAGTGATTGTCCTTTAGTTCAAGAGATCACAAGTCCCTAGATGACCCTTTCGACTGTTTCCTCGATTAAAAAAGTGATCTTAGAACTTTAGGACGATTACTAAGAGTTCTTACCCAATTGTCTTAGTGACCGTAAACGTCCCTTCGATAGTCCCTCAACATCCAACGATAGGGCTACCTACTAACTAATAGTAGGATAACACTATATAAAGGAGAGGAGGAAAAGAACGCCTTTTTTGAGTAGGTAGATGGTTGTTAAATACTTGCTCAAAACTAATTCTTTTTCACACCACACTTTCAAAACTATTTTCAAAAATGCTTTATCACACTCTTGAGGACTGATACAAGAGTCATCATAAAGCAAATTAAACTTTTCAAAACACACAAACACGAAAGCAATTTTCAAAAATGAGCAAGTACTTAAGAGCCCGTGGAAAACCACATATGGAAAGGATGCTAACACCTTTCCTTTCCATAATCTACCCCCCTTACTCAGAAAATCTCGAAAAAAAGTCTTTTTCAGTTCTTTTCACCCTTTCCTTTGTTGGATAAAAGAAAAGTCGGTGGCGACTCTTGCTTACCGCACATTTGCGAATACAAAACACAAACCAGTATAACAGTCGGTTCTGCTACCGTATCACAACTTTCAACCAAGGAGTGTTATACAATCCTGAGTTCTTGGAACATCTTATCAGCAGATGGTTCCCTGTTTACTAAGTGGATTCAAGAAACTTGTTTTACCAGCGAGATTAGAATACGCCTGAAGAGGAGTTGATCTTATATCAGTTCGTCATTCTCATTGGTATCCACACTTGTTCGAGCTTCAGTGGGTTAGATCCCGTACTTCGATATTGTCTATAAATTTCCTTCCAGATCATGATATCAATGTCAGATATAGTTACTACGCCGAGGCATCTGACTATTCAATCAGGGGCACTCTCCACAACTTTGTGTTCTCTTATTTTAAAACTTTAACTCTTCAAAAATTATATATCACAAATGATCTTCGTAGTGATCAAAAACAGACAATTCTTTGCATAATCCTTCTAGGAAGCTCAATAAAAAAAACCTTCAAAGTCATGTCATAAATCTTCACATCGATAAAGAAAAATAATTCTTTAAACAATCTTCCTGAGATATCATAACATTATTCATGTAATCCTTCTGAGATGCACGTTATTCATGAAATTCTTCAGGGATGCCTGAAAATTACAATTGATATTTTCATAAAAATTGACCAATCATTCTTTGAGCAATCATTCAGGGATGCTTCAAGAATTAATCATTGATAGAAAATTTAATTGTGTTAACTAAACAAAATTTTCAATAAAATTATATACACAAATATAATAGAATAACACGCTAAAATTTAATCTACGAGATGAAGAAAAAAGTGATCAAAAAGAGACAATTCTTTGCACAATCCTTCTAGGAAGCTCGATAAAAAAAAAACTTCAAAGTCATATCGTAAATCTTCATATAGATAAAGAAAAATAATTCTTTAAGCAATCCTCTTGAGATATCATAACATTATTTGTGTAATCCTTCTAGGATGCACGTTATTCATCCAATTCTTCAGGGATGGCTGAAAATTACAATTGATATTTTCATGAAAATTGACCAATCATTCTTTGAGCAATCATTCGGAGATGCTTTAAGAATTCATCAATGATAGAAAATTTAATTGTGTTAACTAAACAAAATTTTCAATAAAATTGTATACAAAAATATAATAGAATAACACGCTAAAGTTTAATCTACAAGATGAAGAAAAAATGATCAAAAAGAGACAATTATTTGCACAGTCCTTCTAGGAAGCTCGATAAAAAAAACCTTCAAAGTCATATAATAAATCTTCACATCGATAAAGAATGATTCTACCATGGTGGATCATTTGACGTTGTGACTTAAGTGTTACTGTATGCATATTTTGTAGTAGTGAGAGTTTCGTGCTAATAACGTATTATGAAATCCTCTAAAATAATATAGAGATGAATAAGAGATAAAAAATTATATAAAGATGAAAGAGAGAAAGAGGAGAAAATAAATAATATTATATTATATTCTTTAAGTCTACTTTACATTACTGTTAAATTGTAATTCATAGTGTCAAAGAAGATTTGATTTATTTTAGATTTAAATAGATTTGATTTAAGTCCAGAATAGATTTGATTTGATTTGATTTAGTAACAAAAAAATATTTTGGGCTTTGGGCTTAGGGTGTAAGCTCAGTTATAAATAGAGGGAGTAACCCCTATTTTTCAAAGCAAGTCAAGTAAGTCAATTCATTGTAATCATAGAATTTGCAGTTGCAAGTGATTAAGAAAGTTTTCCACAGTTTGTGGGCAGAGAGAAACTCTGCAGAAATATTTGTCTTGTCTTCTTTTCTTTGTTTGTCTCATAATTAAATTGTCATTGTGGTAGAAATTTATCATAGAATTTGGTGGATTTCCAACATCTAGTATCAAGAGCTTTTGTTTCGATTCAAGGGAAGTGTCAATCAAGAAAGATTGAAGAATTCACGATGACAAGTTATGGGAATGCAAACTATCCAGCAACGCTGCCAATTATGAAAGTTGACAACTATGAGAATTGGTGCAAACATATGAAAGTCTTATTCAGGTGTCAAGGTCTTTGGGACCTTGTAAAAGATGGAGTCGAAGCGCTTGGCGAAAATGCTTCAGAAGAAGAAAAGAAGAAATACACAGAATCTGAGAAGCTGAGTTATAAAGCATTATTTATAATTCATCAATGTGTCAGCCCAGACAATTTAGAAAAGGTTAGTGATTCAGAATCTGCAAAAGAAGCTTGGGAGATCCTTGAGAAGTCTTTTGGAGGCGCTGAGAAGGTGAAAGAAGTGAGGTTACAAACTCACAAAAGAACCTATGAACTGCTTCAGATGGAAGACAGTGAAAACATATCTGATTTCTTCACTAGAGTTACAAAACTAGTAAATCAAATCAAGATATGTGGAGAAGAGTTAACAACAAGAGCTGTTGTGTCGAAGATCTTGAGATCTTTAGCTCCTAAGTTCGACCACATAGTGGTGGCGATAGAAGAGGGGAAAGACTTGTCGAAATTGACAAAGGAAGAGCTTCAAGGGACGCTTGAATCTCATGAACAAAGAATGAACGAAAGAGCTGCAGGAAAATCGAAGAGTGATGTGGCCTTGCAGGCACATTCAGCAAAAGAGACCAAAGGCAAAGGAAAGTGTTTCGACAGAGGTAGAGGTGGCTACAACAAATCGAATGGTATAGGAAACCAAATCAAAGGAGACGTGTCGAATCAAAGAAGACCATACCAAGGAAACCAAAGAGGTGGTGTTGCAAATAGAGGAAGATGTGGTGGTCGAAAACCTGATAAGAGTCACATTCAATGTTACAATTGTCAGAAATATGGACATTATTCGAGTGATTGTCCAGAAAAACGAAAGAATAAAGAAAGTGATGCAAAGCTTGCAAAACATGAAGGAGAAGAGATGATGCTGATGGTCACACCAAGAGATTAAGATAGATTCAAGGACCAATGGTACTTGGATTTAGGATGTTCATCACATATGTCTGGAAGGAAAGATTGGTTTGTCAATATAAAGCCCTCAAAGAAAAATATGGTAAAATTTGCAAATGACAATACCCTGGCAGTTAAAGGTATTGGTGATGTTATGATTATGAGGAAAGATGGAAAAAGGTCAGTAATCTCCAATGTGTTGTACATACCAGGCATGAAGAGAAATTTGCTCAGTATAGGGAAGTTGGTCGAAAAGAATTATAAAGTGTCAATCGAAGATAAGTTGATGAGAGTCGTTGATGCAAATGGGAGAGTAATCTTAAAGGATACTATGTCTCATAATCGAACCTTCAAGATTGAACTAAATGTGATGGAGCACAAGTGCCTTTCGACTGCAGCTAGCAGAGATGAATGGATATGGCATTATAGACTAGGTCATCTCAACTTCAGAGACATCAGAGATTTGAAGAGAAGAAATATGGTTTCAGGATTTCCAGAAATTGACATTCCAAACGAGGTATGTGAGGAATGTGTGCAGGCGAAGCAACACAAGAATAGCTTCAGCAAGGATGCAGGAAGCAGATCGAAGGCTAGTCTTGAAGTCATATACTCTGATGTATGTGGACCAATCCAGGTGGATTCGATGGGAGGTAACAAATACTTTGTTACATTCATAGATGATTTCAGTCGAAAGCTATAGACTTACCTGATCAAGAAGAAAAGTGAAGTGATCAAAGTATTTACCAGGTTTAAGTCTATAGTCGAAAGACAAAGTAGTCGAAAGCTCAAAGTTTTGAGAACTGATGGTGGTGGAGAATATGTGTCAAAAGACTTCGACAGATTATGTGAAAAGGAAGGGATTGTGCATGAGGTGGTGCCACCCTATACTCCACAACAAAATGGAATTGCAAAAAGGAAAAATCAAACCATCATGAATATGGTGAGAAGTATGTTGAAAGGCAAGAGTTTACCTAAAGAGTTTTGGGGTGAAGCTGTTTCGACTGCAACATACATTTTAAACAGATGTCCTACAAAGAAGCTAGAAGGAATTACTCCAGAAGAATGTTGGTCTGGTGTGAAGCCTAGCTTGAGTCATCTGAAGGTATTTGGATCTCTTGCACATAGACATGTGCCAGATCAGTTGAGAAGAAAACTTGATGACAAGTCAAGTCAAATGATCCTAGTTGGATATCATTCGACAGGAGGCTACAAGTTGTTCGATACAGAAAACAAGAAGATTGTGATCAGCAGGGATGTGATCATAGATGAGTTTAAAGAATGGGATTGGACTGCAAATGTCAAGAAAGATTCAGTGGGAATCCTATTCGAAGAGCCAGAAACTCAAGTCGAAAGAGAAGTTTGACAAGAGGAACCAGCAGATATACCAAGTACAAGCAGACCTCAAAGAACAAGACGCATGCCTGCAAGATTGCAAGATTGTGTGATTACATCAGATGATGTAATAGATAATGAAGGTGAGCTGGTACATTATGCTTTCTATGCAGATGTCGAACCTGTTAATGCAGCTGAAGCATTAAAAGATTTGAAGTGGGTGAAAGCAATGAACGAAGAAGTAAAGTCTATCGAAGACAACAACACTTGGTCACTTGTCGAATTGCCTCAAGGCAAGAAGGCAATTGATGTCAAGTGGGTATACAAAGTGAAAACGAATTCGAAAGGTGAAGTAACTCGACACAAAGCAAGACTTGTGGCGAAAGGATTTCTACAGAAAGAAGGAATAGACTTCGACGAAGTTTTTGCACCTGTTGCTAGGATCGAAACAATCAGGTTGGTTGTTGGTCTAGCAGAAATAAACAGTTGGCACATATGTCAGATGGACGTGAAGTGTGCATTCCTAAATGGACCCTTAGATGAAGAAGTCTATGTTAAACAACCAGTTGGGTTTGTGAAACATGACGAAGAAAGAAAGGTGTACAGGCTACATAAAGCCCTGTATGGATTGAAACAAGCTCCAAGGGCTTGGAATAAGAAAATTGATAGTTTTCTAAGGGAGAAGGAATTTGTGAAGTGCACAACTGAACATGGAGTATATGTAAGAAGAAGCAAGAGTAAATTGCTTATACTATGTCTCTATGTAGATGATTTGTTGATAACAGGTAGCTGTAAAAGTGAGATTGAAGACTTCAAAGGTGATCTCAGCAAGGAATTCGAAATGTCTGATTTGGGTGAGATTTCATATTTCCTTGGTATCGAATTCTACAAGAGCAGTAGAGGTTTGATGATGCATCAAAGAAGATATGCAGGAGAAATTCTCAAGAGGTTTGAGATGGAAGAATGTAACTCAACTTCGACACCTGCAGAACCAAGACTGCAACTGTCGAAAGATGCAGATGAAGATGATGTTGATCCAACCCAATACAGAAGACTTATTGGATCATTAAGATATCTTTGTCATACAAGGCCTGACTTAGCATACAGTGTAGGTATGGTAAGTAGATTTATGCAGAAGCCAATGGTATCACATCTAGCAGCAGTGAAGAGGATACTAAGGTATCTCAAAGGAACTTTCGATTATGGCATTTTGTTTCCTGCAGTTGATAAAGAAAAAGAATGCAAGTTAGTGGAATACACTGATTCGAGTTGGTGTAGTGATGCTGAAGATCGAAAGTCAACAACAGGATATGTGTTTATGCTAGGTGGTGCACCAATTGCTTGGAATTCAAGAAAGGAACCAGTAGTGGCATTATCATCATGCAAAGCAGAATACATAGCTGCTTCTCTTTGTACATGTCAAGCAACTTGGATGGTGAACTTGGTCGAAGAGATAACAGGGAAAAATCATGGAGCAATTACCATGAAGATAGACAGCATGTCAGCTATTAATCTGGCAAAGAACCCAATAGCACATGGTCGAAGTAAGCACATCGAAATGAGATTCCATTATCTTCGAGAGCAGGTAGCAGATGGGAAGATGAATTTGGAACACTACAGAACTGAGAATCAGATTGCAGACATCATGACGAAGGGGGTGCAAGTCGAAGTATTCAGAAAGCTAAGAGCCATGACGAACATAGACAGTTTAGACACAATGAATTAGGTGGTGTGTTAAATTATAATTCATAGTGTCAAAGAAGATTTGATTTATTTTAGATTTAAATAGATTTGATTTAAGTCCAGAATAGATTTGATTTGATTTGATTTAGTAACAAAAAGATATTTTGGGCTTTGGGCTTATGGTGTAAGCTCAGTTATAAATAGAGGGAGTAACCCCTATTTTTCAAAGCAAGTCAAGTAAGTCAATTCATTGTAATCACAGAATTTGCAGTTGCAAGTGATTAAGAAAGTTTTCCACAGTTTGTGGGCAGAGAGAAACTCTGCAAAAATATTTGTCTTGTCTTCTTTTCTTTGTTTGTCTCATAATTAAATTGTCATTGTGGTAGAAATTCATCATAGAATTTGGTGGATTTCCAACAATTACAATGTGGATATTATTTATAGAACATTAAAAATACAAAAAATTTAAGAATTAAGAAATATAGAAAGTGGAATAAATGAACATCAACCTCTATTTATCATTATTCATAACAAAGAATGTGTTTTAAATCTCAATTATTTTATAACATTTATATAAATATCTTAGAGAAATTCACATCTCAAATTAATGAAATTATTATTCTCACCATGAGTTATCACTTTTTAAATCTCTTGTTGTATCTTCAAACAAATTTAATTACATATACATCAAATTATAAAATGTCAGTTAATTTATTTACATATTAACCGTGGATACTAATATTTCCAATAAATGACCCAAGTTATCATGTCCGTATAAAATCCAATCAAACTCATGGCATGCAATGCAATCAAATAATAGTAATTAAATTCAAGAAAGCAATAGCTACTATACTACACTACTTCATTCATCCTCATCATACCAAATAAAAAAGAAGTCATCTAGCATCTGAGTGCATAAAAAACCCAGCACAACATAGCACGCAGCGTAACAAACCAAAAAATATAAAACTTGTTTGATGTGTCGGCAACATTATTAACTGGTCATGAAACGCAGGCACCAGGCACCAGACACGTGGAAATGAACCCCAACATTTTTTTCTGCATATACATTACATTAAACTCAATATATTATTAACATAGTAATTAATCTAATCAAATCAAAATCAGGATAACAAATTTCACAACATTTAATAGTAAAAATCAAAAAGTGACTAACCCGTTTGGTTTTGCGAAGAAGTTGTGGAGAAATTTTGTAGAGATCTTCGTCAACTGCTTTTTGAAGTCTGGTTGGTAAAGGAGCCTTTCCAACGACGTCGTTTACATCTAATGTCTTCTTCTTGCTCATTGTCGGTTTCCTTGGGGGTTCCGTTACATCGTACACTTTGCTCTGTTTTCTCATGGTTGTTTCTCTGTTCCTCGTCGTCTACACATAATAATCCACACACTCTTTCTACCTCACATATCTTGTTCTTATCTGAACCAAACAAAAATGTACTATAAATACGATTAAACAAGATCTTGTTACCTTTTCAACTGGATTCTTGGAATCAACTGCATACAGATCTTGTTCTCCGTGCAGGTAAGAACCGCTCTCGCCAGATGAAGAACTGTAACGAATCAAACCAGCTTGTCTTGCATTCTCGAAGTACTGAGTTATTGGCAACTCGTTCGCAATATCCCAGTTTCCGAAAGCTGGTATTTGACCACTTCTCTTCCAATATTCCTAACAATAACAAACAACTTGAATCATTTTTCATCAACTTTAACCACTAGTATAACTTATGAAAAAGAAAAGGTTCGTTGAAATATAAGCTTACATCCATTTTTGGTTTCTTAAATCAAAACAAAACACCTTGCTTCACCCAGAAAGTGACTGTCTCTATTGTTTTGTTGTGCTTGTGGCTTTACAAGAGAAAACTTTGAAAGGGAGAAAAGTAACAAGTAAGGATGATGTGGTTCCCAAAAAACCTCAGACAGGGTTATAAATTCCCTGAACAGAATTTATAGAAAAAGTGAGAGGAATGGGTTAATAAAGGTTTTTTTTAGTTGTGAAGACAGGGAGAGTAAGAAAGGGCTGCATTGAAATTGAACAGAGAGAAGCAGAGAAAAGAGAAAGAGGTATTGATAAGATAGAACAACAAAAACAGAAGCTGGCAAGAATTCTGTTGTAGCATTGGCTTTGTTCCTTTTACTACTAAAACACACAATACTAACAAAGTAAGAAGAGAGATAGGTGTGGTAGTTGAATTGTAATTTATGTGTAAGGAGGATTAAGAATGAATTTCAATGCTATGAAGCTGTCACTGTTTCACTCTGTTGCATTCACTTTTCCACTTATAATCGAATCACCCCTACCTAATGCAACCATAGCTCCATTGTGTAGAATTTTTGGTAATAAAAGTTGCAAAACGTTTTCAATAGAAAAGAAAAACTTTAATTTATTCTATACTTGTGGGGGTCTGTTTCAATGGGAAAGAAAAGTTGAATCTATTATGTATTTATGGATCTGTGTTTTTTCGAGCAAAATAGATCTCACGCTTTTGTTTTACTCCATATGCCATATATATCCCACACATGGCAATCTAGGTTTTGCTTCTTAGTTGAAATGAGTTCAAACAATCTGGATCTCAAAAACTTACTAGAGTGAAATATAGCCACAATGTTTAGAAAATAATTATATTAGGAAATTTCTCTCACCACCTTTATACTTTTTCTAAAATATCAGACAAAAATGTTAAAAATATCTATTTTTAGAGATATATCCAGGAACATATTAAATTCAATTTTTTTATAAAAAAAAAAAAGTTTTGAGATATATTTTTGAATTTTTTTAAAATTAATTTGCAAATATAGTTCCGAAACTACATTTTAACAAAAAAAAAAAGAATAAAAAAAATTATTATTATTATATAGAATTTTTAGAAGCAGTATTTATAAGAAGAGGATTATAATTATTATAGAAAATAATAATAATTATAGTAAATAATAAATAATATTATTTATAGGAAGAATATAAAATTTTTATTTCAAGAATTGAATTAGTCTAGAAACGAGATAAGAAAACAAGAATACTAATAATAATAATAATAATAATAATAATAATAATAATAATAATAATAATAATAATAATAATAATAAATAATGAGATTTTATGAGGAATAAAAAAAAATTTAATCGATGGAATTGAGATAGTTTTTTTGTTGAGAAAATGATGGTAATTGGAACAAATATGGTAATTAGAACGATTTGTTTTTTAGAAGAGTAAGAATGGATACAACGCTCAATGCATCTCCTCAATCACCACATGAGTTTTTTTTTGTTTAGGTGTATTTTCGGAGATACATCTTCGATTTAACCTCAGAAAAATTCGGAGATGTATTTCCAAACTATTTTTTTTGCAAAAATTAGGATTTGGTGCGTTCGAAGATGTATCTCCGAATAAACTCAAAAATATTGTGATTTTCAGAGGTGTGCCACACTCCATAAAGGTGTACAGAGAAATTCCCCAATATTAAAAGGTTGGTTTACAAAAGCTCATTTCCCATTACAAGTGTTGAAAAGAAAACGCGTAGAATATTAGGATTTTCGTCTTTGGTGAGAATATACGATCACACAATTCATAACATCTCTCACTATTAGATCTAATCAAGTGACAATCTACACAGGACGTCAAATTACACACGAACGGTTTTAATCGCTAATATAAAAATAGTTGTTGTTATATTAAGTAAAATGTTTAATGTTGTTGTTGTTCTTGAGAATTAATATTTAAGGATTCTATAGATTTTTTTTGTTTTTGTTTTTGTTGTTGTCGTTGTTGTTGTTTTTGTTAATATTTAACGTTTATTAATTTTATTGATTTAAATTTATATTGTTGTTTTTGTTGTTATTATTGTTGAAATTTAATATTTAGCGATTTTATTGATTTTGTTGTTGTTGTTGTCGTCCTCTTAAAAATATTGAACATTCTTTGTAGTTATGGAAGTTGTCAATATTTTACAACATGGACGTGTATGTGAGACAACTTTATGAAAAAAAATTCAATGTTTTTAGCCAAAACAAGTGACAAAGATGCAAAAATATTATCTTGAAATTTTAATATTGAAGATTATTTTCAATGTTCAATTTATCCATTAAATAGTATTTTTGTAGTCAAGAATTGATTAAAGTCCTACTATTTGGTGTTGATGTACCACATTCTCAGTTGGGAGAAGACTTAAGTCTTTTTATAATTGTCGCGCGCTTAGTCTTTTTCAATAGTATATGTGCAACTTTTTTATGAAATCATATTTAAATAACACTTTGTTCGTTTGTTGAATATTATAATGTGGTAGCATCAATAAATTTGTTTTGTGTCACAAAGTACGGGAATTATTTCTGCATGTGTTCATTAATTCAAGATCTCATAAGAGAATTGACATAGTGGAATGATAAGGTAATCTGCTAGATTTATGTATTCCTCATGTTAATCGTAATCATGATTTTTTATAGGTTGTATCTTATGTCACTCTATTTTGTTCTTGATATGTTGGCTTAACAAACTAAAGATTGAAAAGATAAAAAAAATATTTGGTTGCTTCTTTTTTTAATTTTTTTATTATTCACCATTTTCTTTTTTATTGTGATATCTTCTCTGAATGATGTAATTTCTTCTTTCTTGAACAAATCTTTATGCTTTAATGAAATAATTATATTGATAAAACAAAGAGATAATGTTTTGTTCAGCCTAAAATTGGTAGAAGCATAATAGTTGCACCTTCTTTTTTTATTTTTTGATTGAAAATAGCTTACATTTCACGCGGTTTGTGTGAAGTTAAGCTTCTTCAACATCATATTTTGATGAAGGCAACTACTATGTACATTTATCAAAGGATGAGAAAAAGAATCATGAAGCAATATGGCTATGGATCAAGATTGCAACATTATAAGACTTGCATTGATCTTGATTTGTTGAGTTATAAGCATGCAATATATATTGATAAATAGTGCTCAAAATAATCTCCAAAATTCACTTGCATGCATGGTTTATTTGGTTGAAAATATCTCAACATTTCTAGCTTTAAAATAAAATATTTTTTATCATACATTTGAAAATTTATTTTCATGTATGAACCATGTTAAATCACTTTCAAATATAATATATTGACTTGCATAAATAAATAGATGTTGTATAAGGTTGGTTCAAAAATTTAGACAATTTTTAAATTTTTTTAAACGTTCAACTTTTTTGTAAATTAAGGCGATTTGAACCGCCGTAACAGAACAAAAATCTCCCTAATTTACAACGTTCTGGAGCAGTATTTTATTTTTTGAAATTCAAATATAATGTTCTGAATTTGTTAAGCCAGGTATCCGTTAAAATTGAATTTGAAAAAACAATACTTTTTTTAACACCTTTTCATGCAGGTTTTCATGAAATCATTTCATTTTAACTTGACAATTGTTCATGATATTTTTGCAGACCTTTACCATGGTTGATAGAGGTGTTATGCTTATATAAATACATGAAATTTCAAATTACAATTCACCTCTTCCATTACAATTAACATAATTATATTCATTCATTTTCAAAAACAAGTGTTTTGATATTTCAACTTTCATTGAGAATTTTTCTACATGTGTTCTTCATATCATTTCAGAAAAATTCCTTCATTATTCATAAACACTTGAGAATTAATATATATTTATATATTACTTATTTGGAATAGAAGATCAATCATTGTTATTGATATATATTCAGCAAATTTTTAATTAATATTTTTTATATTTATTTGTAAATTCCTTGTTGTCCAAAATTGTTAGAAACAAGAGAGTAGAAAGGAAATGCTTGTTTTATTGTACTACTTGTTTGGTTTATTCTTTGCTATTCAGGATTGTTGGAAGCAAGAAGTTGAAAGTGAGAGGATTGTTCTCATTTCAACTTGGTTGATCCAAGATGATTGTGAAGAAGTGAAAAACACAATAAGGGGGGTGAATTGAAACTTAAAAATCAAATGCAATAGACTCAAGATTTTTATCCTAGTTCACTTGATCTCAAACTACTCCAGTCCACCCACCAAGGTGATTTCTCCTCTCTCCAACGATGACTTAATCCACTAATCAAACAGATTACACAACTACTTTGACAACTGCAAAGTCTTCTTGAGTATGACCACAACCCGGTTTATCTCAAGGAACAATATCTTAATCAAAGAACAATTAATTGTGTACTATATTTTTTTCGTAACAAAAACTGTATCACTATTGTGATGTATTACACGATTTGAGCATATGAAAGAATATGAGTATTTGCAGCTTTTTGAGATGTATGAGCAGTCGTTGGTGAAATCGTAAATGATTTATCCTTTGAGCTTGTTTATATAGGCGTGGAAATCTTTCCAAAATAAAACGTGATAATGGACACTCAATGCACTTTCCATATTGAGATGATTCTTGTCTGAATGAATTCGTTGCATATGATATTGTCTTAATTGAAACGTAACGCTTCAGAACTTGAGAATCTTGCATGGTGCTTTATTTCAAAACTTTGATGACTCAGAGATATGAGGATCTGTTGGCGCGTTAGACTTCTGTTCAGAATCAGAGTATCTTTTACTTTAGCGTAAATTCTGATCATCATTCTTTAGAACATTCTGATTAGCTCAGCTTGAAAGCTTCTGTGGCTTAACTTCTGATGTTGTTTCAGTCAGAACTTATGTATAAAATACAACACAAATTTAGAGTGCATATTTGTTCTTTATGTTTGTTATTATCAAAACTCTTAATTAAGGGTTGTAGAATCAAATTATGTTCTAACAATCTCCCCCTTTTTGATGATGACAAAAACTAGGATTTTCAATAAAAAAATATAGAACAAAAAGCTTAAGAGAGTCTCCCCCTGAGTTGATTACTCAGATAGAGATGAGTTACTTCCCTGAAGTTCCTTCTCGTTAGAGCTTTTGATGCATCTCCTTCTGTCCTTATCAAAATATGTTCCTGTTCATGCTTTCATAAAAAAAATAGAAGTTAAGATATTCAGAATGTTTGAGACTTTGTCCCGGTATACTGTTATTGAAAATATCTTACGTTCTCCCCCTTTTTGTCAAGTATCAAAAAGCAATATAATCAGAGTCAAAAAGATGATTTATATTGAAAATAGAATGCAATGACAATTTTCAGAAACAGAGAGGATAAGATGAAGAATACAAAGTATAAGTTAAAGAAAATCTAAGAATGAGGGGGAAGTCGTGTGAACAACGCTTCCAATAAGCTCTTAATCTGAGTGCTTGATTCTTCCTGCTTTCCCAGAATATCTTTGATTTCTTTTGTAGTATCTTCTTGTTTGTCCAATATATCCTTGATCTTTTTGTTTGTGTCTTCTTGCTTATCCATCCTGACGTGGATTAAAGCATTCTCCTTCTTCAACTCTTCTAGAGTTTGCATGACTAGAGACGAAGCTGGTGTATCTTCAAGGGTTGCATGTCGTTCAGAACACTCTGCAGCCTCTTCTGATTGAACAACTTCTTTTGTTGCAATTTCCTTTTCTGGAGCAGTAGTCAGAAGGTGACTATCAGAATCTGGTTCGGTGGCTTCTGAAGGTTGGTGCTCTTTCCAGTGAGCATTTTCCAGCAGAAGAATTTCTTTCTTGTCCAAATGACCTAGAACTTGATCTTTGAAGGCTTTCAGATGATCACTGAAGTTCTGCTGAGCCATCTCATAGCTCAATTGTTTCAGCCTCTGGGATTCAGAGTTGAACCATTTTCTGAATCTATCCCACAGAGAATCAGAAGCAGCATGATTAGAATTCTCTTGACTTGCTTGCTTCAAAGAAGTAACTCATTCCTGTATTTCTGTTTCAAAAATCAACAAGTTCTTACCAACATCTGATTTGGTTAAGGTTGGTTTGGGTTTGGGAATGGAAATTTTATTTGAGGTGGAAGCTAGATGGTCCAGCGCTTCTAGATCAATGACAGTTCTGAGATGATCAACTGGACAGTTAATTGGTGAGGGAGTAGAAGAATCAGAAATCAGGATTGGTGAGTAAGGAGTGTTTGGTGGTGTGGAATCATATGGTGAAGGTATTTCTGGAATATCATGAATGGAGAGAGGTAAACGAACTGTAAGAGGTTCTGTTATTCCAGGAATTAGGGTAGTGGTATCAGAGTCTGTAAGAGAGTCTTCTGATTGGTTTACGGTAGCGTGTTGATTTTCTGGTTCAGGTGTTTCAGAATTTTGATTTTCAGATTGAAGAGAGGGATGGTTTTCATTTTTTGGTTGGGGTGAGTTGAGGTTTTGATGTTCTGGTTGCGGAGAGTGAGGTTGTGGATTTTCTGGTTATTGAAACTGAATATTTGGATTTTCTGGGATTGGTGAGTGAAAGTCTTGATCAAACAGTTCAATATAAGAGAGAACTCTTGCATGTTCTAGTTGATTTTGTTCTGGATTTGGATTAGGGGAGTGAGGTTCATTTAAGAAATTGCCAAGAGTTACAGATGGGTCAAACTCTGTGTCAAAGTCCTCAAATGTTTGTGGTCAAGGATTTTCTATTGGTTGAGGGGGAATGGTTTCAGATGTTGGAACAACTATTGATTCTACAACAGAAACAAAAGAAGTGTTACCTTTCTTTTCACAACTTTGGGTGTCCTCTAAGAGGATCCTTCTCCTGCTTCCTCCCTCTTTCTGGATTTCTTTAGCACAACCTCTGGAGTTGGCTTGTGCAGGTCACAGATGTTGATTTCTGGAATAGTCCCATCTTCCTTGCAAGCTTCAAGGTATCTGACCATAATCTCTGGAGAAGCATCTATATCAGGTAATAGTGGAAAATCCTTCAGAAGGATTCTCCTAGAAGTGATGACCTCATGAGAAGCAATTGTTGGTTCCTTCTTAATGCTTTCAATAATCTTCATTTTCTTAAGATTCTTGGCATTCAGTGGTTTCCCAACAGTTGCTTCCAGAGTGTTGATCTCTTGAGACTCTGTCAGATGTTCTACCAACCTGTTTTCCGTCAGAATATCTGAAATCAATCTTCCCATAGGAATCCAATCCCTCTTAGGTCTTTCTTCTTCTCTTGTCTCTTTCACACTTGTTCTCAGATGGTTGAAGAGCAAATGTGGAAGATTTATTTTGGTCTTCTTTACAATGAAGTATAACAGAAACTGCTGATCAATGTTGATGTAATTAGGAGAGCTTGTAGGCTTCCTGTGATTGATACATTCCAGAATGATTCTAGCCCAGATTATGTAATAATCTTTCAAGTCTCTGATCTTGCTGGATGGCTATCCAGAAGTGAAAATGACCCTAGAAATGGATTTTAGGTCAGAACACTTATCAGCCATATCAATGCATCTGACTTCTTCGCCATTGTATCCAATGAGTTTCCCAATCAAATCTTCTGTAATCACTATCTTCTTCCCTATAACATATGACGTGACCTGGTGGTTGGATGAAGTAGCATAACTCCAAAACTCTTTAACAAGAATGGGAAAAGTTGGACCCAATAGACGATCAAAGTATCTGTTCCATCCCTGTGCAGTTACATCTTCATACAGATCAAACTCGTTCTCCTGTAAACTCTCAAAGTCGATGATCAATTCACATAGAACTTCAAGGTTGTCGATCGAAGTGAGCAATGTTCTAATGGGCTCCTCATACTGTTATGTTGATGAAGAACCAGGAGCACTATTGAGATTCTTGAGGCTTGATGAGGATGCCATTGTTCACACGGATACTTTGAAGAAAACTGATAGAAAGGGTTTTTGAAAAACTAGAGAAAGAGAGAATATTGAAGGTAGTAAAACCTGAATGAAATAGTAAATTGAGTTTTATAAGCACTTTTGAAAACGTAATCAGTAAGAAAGAGAAAATAAGTAATGATTATACTGAATTAATGAAACCTGAAATTAGGGGATTTAGTGAGATATTGAACAGTTACCCATGACAAGTGTCTCAATGCATCCAGTCAGAGCCTTGGACCCTTCAGAATTTGAACGCGTGTTCAGCCTCAGAAGGTAGCTTCTGAGAGGATGGCAGATGTTTGATGGTGTGAACTGCACGCCTCTATCCTTGAAATGAAAAGTTCAGATCTTTATAGATAGATTATGAGGCAACTGTACTCCTAACTTCTGAAGATAAGTTGATCAGATGTTCATAGAAAACAATAAAATTATGAGGGTTAGAATATGCAAATAAAACATTTTATTCTGGACACAATTTCATGCTGAGATGTTTCAGAATGAAATTGAATCTATCTTCAGAAAGGGGTTTTGTAAACACATCAGCCCATTGATGGTCTGTGTCAATAATTTTAAAGTGAGAATTCCTTTCTGAATATAATCCCTAATAAAATGATGTTTTATTTCTATATGCTTAGCCCTAGAATGCAAAATGAGATTTCTTGATAGACATATGGCATAAGTATTATCACAGAAGATAGGGATGTTACTCTCAAATATGTTGAAGTCTTCAAGCTGACTTTTCATCCAGAGCATTTGTGTGCTACATCCAGCAGCTGCTATGTATTCAGCTGCTGCTGTTGAGAATGCAATTATGGACTGTCTCTTACTGGTCCATGAGATCAGATTGTCTCCAAGAAACTAGAAGCTTCCAGAAGTGCTTTTACGCTCTACTCTGTCTCCAGCTAAGTCAGCATCACAGTATCCTACTAAGTTGTATTCATTGGATTTTCTATAAAACAAACCCAGGTTAGTAGTGCCTTTCAGATACTTGAAAATTTGCGTAATTGCTGTTAAGTGAGATTCTCTAGGATCTGATTGGAATCTAGCACATAAACAAAAGCTGAATAAAATACCAGGCCTTGAAGCTGTTAGTTAAAGGAGAGAGCCAATCATGCCTATGTAGATATTCTGTTCTACCTTTTTACTTACCTCTTCCTTTTCCAGAATGCACGTGGGATGCATTGGAGTCTTTAAGGGCTTACATTCTGAGAGGTCAAATTTCTTCAGAAGTTCTTTGACGTATTTGCTCTGGTGAATGTAAGTTCCTTCTGGAGTTTGGTTTATCTGAATGCCCAGAAAGAATTTAAGTTCCCCCATTAAGCTCATCTCAAACTCTGCCTGCATGCACTTAGCAAGTTCTCTTCCTAGAGAAGGTTTAGTGGATCCAAAAATAATGTCATCTATGTAAATCTGAAAAACTAGAATGTCATTCTTAAATGTTTTACAGAACAAGGTTGTGTCCACTTTCCCTCTGGTGAATTCCTTTTCTAACAAAAAGTTACTTATCCTTTCATACCAAGCTCTGGGAGCTTGTTTCAGACCATAGAGTGACTTCTTCAGTTTGAAAACATATTCTGGGTGTTTGGAATTTTCAAACCTAGGGGGTTGGTGCACATATACCTCTTAATCAATGTAACCATTTAAGAATTCACTTTTG
Organism: Vicia faba; assembly: GCA_948472305.1. Classification (NCBI taxonomy): domain Eukaryota; kingdom Viridiplantae; phylum Streptophyta; class Magnoliopsida; order Fabales; family Fabaceae; genus Vicia; species Vicia faba. Next base: position 1,309,884,276 of record OX451740.1, on the reverse strand, counting down.
ACATCCATCTGATACAGAGTGATGCCATTATTTACAGCAAAATAGATTAAGAGTCTGATAGATTCTAACCTGGCGACTGGAGCAAAGGTTTATGTATAATCTATCCCCTCTTGCTAACTATAACCTTGTGCCACCAGTCGTGCCTTGTTTTTGATGACTTCTCCTTGATCATTCAGTTTGTTTCTGAACACCCACTTTGTTCCAATGACGTTGAATCCTTTTGGTTTGGGAACCAGATCCCATACGTCATTTCTGGTGAACTGGTTTAACTCCTCCTGCATTGCCAGAATCCAGTCATTGTCAATAAGAGCTTCATCAATTGTTATTGTTTCAATCAGATATACCAATCCTATGAGGGATTCTTCAGAGTTTCTGAATGTTGATCTTGTTCTGATTGGATCATCTTTCTTTCCCATAATCTTATCTTCTGGGTGAGCTATGCTGCTTCTGGATAACTTTTTCTGGAGTTGATCAACAGAAGGTACTGGAACACTTGTGACATTTCCTTCTGAAGTTGTTGGAGCGTCTCTGTTGGGAACTTCTGATGAGTTGTCTTCAGCGCCTGTGAATTCAACTACTATATCTGCAAAAGATTCATTCTTCTTTGACTTTTGAGGGTCAAGCTTATCATCAAATATAACACTGATTGGCTCTTCAACAATCTGTGTTTCTGTATTGTATACTCTGTACCATCTTGAGCGTTCAGAGTATCCTAACATAATACACTTTTGTGCTTTAGAGTCAAACTTGTTCAGATGATCTATAGTATTCAGAATAAAACATGTACATCCAAAAGGATGGAAATAAGAAATGTTGGGCTTTCTGTTCTTCCACAATTCATATGGATTCTTTTCCAGAATAAGTTTTATAGAGATTCTATTCTAAGTATAACACACTGTGTTAATTTCTTCTTCCCAGAAGATCTTAGCAATGTTAGTCTCATTGATCATGGTTCTGGCCATTTCTTGCAATGTTCTGTTATTTCGTTCTACAACTCCATTTTGTTGGGGAGTTCTAGGACAAGAGAAGTCATGCGAAATTCCTTTTTCATTAAAAAATGTTTCAAATGTTTTATTTTCAAATTCTCCATCATGATCACTTCTGACTTTGACAATTCTAAGATCCTTTTCATTTTGAACTTGGTTACAGAAAGCAACGAACACAGAATGTGACTCATCCTTGTGTCTTAAGAACTTTACCCATGTCCATCTGCTATAGTTGTCTATGATCACTAACCCATACTTCTTTCCACTAACAGGCGCAGTTTTCACTGGTCCAAATAAATCTATGTGCAGAAGTTCTAATGGCCTAGAGGTGGAAACAACATTTTTAGCTTTAAAAGCAAGTTTTGCAAATTTGCCTTTTTGACATGCTTCACACAGAGCATCTGAGCTGAACTTCAGATTAGGAAGTCCTCTGACCAGATTGAGTTTGTTAATCTGAGATATTATTCGCATACTAACATGCCCCAATCTTCTGTGCCATACCCATTGCTCGTTGTTAACAGAAAGAAGGCATTTTACATTCTGGATTTTTAGTTCAGAAAGTTTTATCTTATAAATGTTGTTTTTCCTCTTTCCATTAAACAAGATAGTTCCATCTTTCTAACTAACAGTTTGCATGAATTTTGATTAAAGATTATATCATAACCGTTATCACTTAATTGACTCTTGGATAACAGGTTATGCATTAATCTATCAACTAAAAGCACATTATTAATAGAAGAAATATTACCATTACCTATTGTTCCAGAGCCAATGATCTTCCATCTTTGGTTTCCTCCAAAGCCCATGTAGCCTCCAGGTTTAAGTTCCAGGCTTTGGAACATATGCTTTCTTCCCGTCATGTGTCAAGAGCATCCAGAGTCCAGGTACCATGACTGGTGTTTTAGCCTTGCTGCTAAAGATATATGCTACATATATAATTTTTTCCTTAGTGTTGTACCCCAAAATTTTCCCTCCCATATTTCTCAAGACATTGCAAGAAAAATCTCCAAGTTGTTCAAGTTTGTCAAGAGTTCGTCAGACAAGCTATCTCCTATGGCAGTCAACCCCAAATTAGGGTTTTATGTTGCATTAAGATCCTTGAGTCCAAATGACCTCAAGTGCTCCCTAATGTCCTAATATGTTCTCAAGATCATCCATGTCAAATTTCAAGCCTTGCAGAGGAAGTTTGCTCAGTCAATTGCTCAAAGTACCAAAAATCGACTGTGCTAGGGCAAAAGTCAATTGTGACCCAAATACAGTCAAACTTCAAGATTTTTTTGTCAACATTCTCATTTTGAAGGATATTTCATCATTTGATCAAGGGTTTATCATGATTCATCAAGGATTGCTCAAAATTCATCAAGACTCAAAAGTTGCTAAATTAGGGTTTTGTAGGAAAAGTCAACTCAACTTTGACCAAGATTAACTATCTCATACTTTATGAGAAATGACCCATCCAAAGCTCATTTTTAAGGGGATGCAATTCCCTACAATCTATCTTCATACCCCAAGATCAAAAAATGCACTCACAAGAAGTTGTGAATTTGGACATTATAGGTCATTTTTGAAAGTCAACAAAAATACCTTTTTTGCCAAAGCTTATAACTTGATCATGGAATATCAAAATAAGATGAGACCAAAAGGGTTGGTTATAGGACATCTCAATATTTCTAAAAAGTCCAAGAACACCTCCAAAAGTTCAAAATTGAAGAAGTTATGCATTGTTGAAGTTGGACTTTTTTGCAAAATTGCCAAAAGTCAACTATCCCCAAAACATCAAATTTTGTCAAATGGGCCCATTCTTTTCCACTTGATTTGAGCTTGCATAGTTGCCCACGTTTCCTAGCTTCAGCCATGAGCCCATATTTCATTTTTATTATTTAATTTGATTTTTAATTGAATTTATTCATTTTAAATCAAATAAAATCATATAAAATCCAACACTTTGATAACACAAGATCTTTTTGCTATTTCAGGATTTGATTACAATCATTATCATCATCAAATTCGAATCAAACCAAATCATGTGCAAAAAGATTGGAATTAGGAAAAATTGGCAAGTTTGTAAAGGGAGATAAAATCAAATATGCAAGCATTGATAAGGCAAGATTTGGATCAATTTTGTTGACCTAATGCGCTGAGCATTACATAAGGAATGCAAAGACACGAAAACAAGGGCTGGAAACTGGTGAGAGAGACAAAACAAGAATTTAAAATTTCTCAAAAAAGTGGGAGATCAAAGTCTAAGTTAGAGACAATTTCAGGACACGAGACTTGTCCCAATCGCTTCCTGGGCATTCACACGAGATATTTGGATCAAAAGAAAGAATTTTCAGGCCTCTACAAGCACTGTAAGTCTCATGAAACACAACCATGTTCTTGAAATCGATTTGACTTGTTCTTGCATCATTTGAGAAAAGTATTGGTATATTTGTAATCATAAGAACATTTCCAAGCTATTTGCATCATTTAATTTCATTTATATGGTATGTATTGCAATTCACCATAGCTAGGTTTTGCTTGGAGTTTTTGGGCGTTTTTATTTCAGGAACAATTGACCTCCATGAAGGATATGGTTATGACTGGGAGGTTGAGACGAACATGACTATGCCTTTGGAAATCATTTTCATGGCTTGTACATGATTTTAGAGGTGGACTTGCTTATAGCTACGGACTTATGTCCGTTGGTATAGGTTTGTGACCTTTTAGCCACAGACGAGAGGTTGGAGATGATGCGTGGCGTCCCATCATTGGGTCACTCAAACCAAGCGCGCATTTTTTTATTATGTTTCTGGCAATTATTTCGTTTTCATATAATATTATTTGTTTATATTATAATAGCAATTGAAACAATGTGGTGTAGTGGCAAAGCAAGCAATGTACATCCTTCAGGACCAGGGTTCGAATCCCAGGTCCTCCACTTTCTTAATAATTTTGCTTTTCAGGTATTCCCATACAGGCACCTATATGCAGTCCATCATACTCCCTCATGCATCCAAATGCCAGATGGCCAAGAGCCAGATCTGGTGGTCCAAAGCTGAAGGTCTACCATGAGCCAAGTCCATGCGTGCATACTGGATCCTAGAAAGTCAAAAAGGCCAACATAAGTGGGCTTATGGAATTGCTATCAACACCACCTAATAAGGCCCAAACTCCTCTCTTTATTTATTTTGTTTGTTTTATTATTTGATTTATTATTTTTATTTAATTTTTCTAACCAATCAAAATTCTGTCTTTTATTAAATAAAATCACAAGAAATGTTTTTCTTTTATTTTCAAATCAAATTTTAAACTTTTATTTTTCTTAATAAATTTATTAATTAACTAGGTTTTTAATTAGAAAACTTTAACTTATTTTGTAAGTAATTTTAACTAATTAGATTTAATTAGATTTAACCACTAATTCAATAATTTTAATTTCTTTCCTAAATAATCAAAACTCCAAAAATAATTTATTTTATTTAATTAATTTATTTTAATTTAGTAATTAATTTAGGATTTATTTCTTTTCCTTAAATAAAAACAACAAAAACCTAAAAAAGATTTCTTCTTTAACAAAAAGGGTCAAAACCCTAATCATGCGTCCGATTTAATTTTGCACCGCGATTTACTCTTTTTTATCCAATAATGTACCTGCTTCCGGATTGTAATAGTTAATAGGAATTTTAATTATTTTTTATCGCTTTATTTTATTTTTCAAAGGGTTTGTCTTTGGCGATGTAAATACTCGACGCATTGTAATTTAAATTCCGCATTTTATTTCCGCAGATTATAACTGTTAGATGTTTGATAATAGGGTTGCATGACAAGACTGAATGCTAATCTTAAAATCAAATTAGATCACCTTTAACATGTATAAAGATAAAAATAAACTGAAAACGACACACTCGCACATGCGTACTCTTAGGGTATACCCCACTTGGTTGCCTTCGTACACAGTCATTGAGTATAGGTCGCTTTAGAGGTCGTCCTCTTGTCTAAAAGATCATAGTCGCCTCGAAATGGTTGCCTCGGATATTTTTGCCTCAAACAAATGATCTAAGACATTAGGGTTACTGCTAAGGCGTCCTAACATTGCTTTGGTGATCGTATGTCCCTCATTCGAATTGACCCTTAAACTCCAACGGAGGTGCTACCTACTCATCAATAGTAGGATAACATTGTCTAAAGGAAATTAGCATAGAACGATTCCTTTTTCGAGTAGGTAGATGGTTCTTAGATACTTGCTCTTTCAAAAACAAAAACTTTTCACACTTACACTCCTTTTCGAACAAAGTTTTCAAAAACACTTCATACGCTCTTGAGGACAGAAGCAAGAGTTAAATCGAAGTTTCAAAAGAAAAACTTTTTCAAACCCACAAGCACAAAGAAAACAATTTTGAAAACAATTGAGCAAGTACCTAAGAGCCCGTGGATAACCACAGATAGAAAGGGTGCTAACACCTTCCCTTTCTATAATCTACCCCCCGAACCCGAGAAACATCTCGAAAAAGGAATTTTTCTGTGCTTTTTTCCTTTCCTTGTTGGATAAAATAAAAGTCGGTGGCGACTCTTGCTTACCGTGACATTTTTCAAAAACAAACGCAAAGCGCAAACCAGCATTCTAAAAAACAGTCAGTTCTTCCCACCGTATCACAGAACTGGCGACTCTGCTGGGGAATGATCTTATAAGTGGGGTGTACGTTAGGAATAGTTCATATTGTTTTCAATTGCTTGACTTGTATGATTTATCTTTGTGGGCTTGAATCGGAGTTATTATAGATCCTAACCCAGATCTGGGGGATACCCTTTAGGTAAGTAGCATAAACTGTGAGGGAACTGTACGGCATAGACCGATACGGTGGAAGCAGTAGCTACATTGGTGTAGCACTTTAGTTTGTACCGATATCCCTTATGGCGCAACGAGGAGAATATGGGTCTTCTAAGGGGTCATTAAGCACCAACTGACCTTAGAACCTTTAAATTGACCAACTTGGCCATAGAACAGTAGTAGTATGCTACACTCATTGAGACCAAACTCTCGCGATGATTTCGGCCGCAAGAAAAGGTTGCTAAACTGGAATTATGACCAATCGAGGGTGGTCAGTGATATTGAGATCCTCTAGAACCCGGTTACTATTTTAGGACAAGTTTAAACCAACTGAACTGAAAGAGGGTAATACCCAAACTCTTTGCCAGCCTGAAATCTAAGGGCTATCTATGTGACTTGTTTCTCCTTACCATGTTTGCTATCTGTGAATACTTGTGGTGTGTTTCTTATCATAACATCATGCATCATGACATTGCGTGCATATTTCATTGGACTAACCTATTTTAAAGACAGAGGGGATTCATCTTTGTTCTGTTTTATAGGTCATGACACCCATGCGTAGAAACACTATTCGGATCAACTTTATCCAGATTCCCACTTAGCTTAAGGAATTGGTTGCAAAAATGCCAGATACTTCTTCCTTTATCAGAAGACATGGGCACCTCCTTGGTTTGGTCACCTCCAAGATGGATGAACAGATGATGAGTGTCTTAGTCCAGTTCTTTGATCCACTGTACCATTGCTTTACTTTTCCGAACTACCAGTTGGTCCCCACCTTGGAAGAGTTCTCTGATCTACTCGGTATCTCTATTCTGGAGCAGACCCCGTTTACAGGTTGGGAGAAGATCCTTAGGCCGGAAGAGATTGCTTCAGTCCTCCATCTGACAAAGGCTGAGGTAATGTCAAACTGGGAAATTAGAAGTGGGACAAAGGGCTTCTTGACTAAATTCTTGGTTGGTAAGGCTAATCAGTTCTGGGACAGTCTAAACTTCCAGGCATTTGAAGACATTCTGGCTCTTCTCATATATGGTTTGGTGTTATTTACTAACTCTGATTCCTTTGTTAACGTGAATGCGGTGAAGATCTTCATTTCCCGTAATCCTGTGCCCACTCTCTTGGGTGACATTTTGCACTCTCTTTATGCCCGTACTGCTCGGAAACGGGGAACCCTTATGTGTTGTGCACCATTGCTGGCGAGGTGGTTTATTTCTCACCTCCCCAAATCATTTTTGAAGAACAAGGAAGGCATGGGTTGGGCCTATAGGATTATGTCTCTCTCTCATAATGACATCATTTGGACTATCAAGGGCATGGAAGACATGGCTATTATTGATCACTGTGGGGAATACCCCAATGTTCCACTTCTAGGAACCCATGGAGGAATCACCTATAACCCATGTTTGGCCTTACGTCAATTTGGACGAGGTAGGAGGGAAGGACCTCATGATTTACTGATGTCGAGCATTGTCTTTGACTTCTAAGGGGATAGTGACGAGCAGCGCCGCAGGTTCATACGAGCCTGGGATAGGGTACACAGGTTTGATCCGCACGAGCTGGGTGCAAAGACTTCTCTTCTAATGGAGCCATATCTCTGGTGGGTTCGAATCCGTGCCCAAAAGCTGGGAATGCCGTACGAAGCCGTCTTGCCTATAACTCTTGAAGTTGCTGATGAAGAAGGGGTTCCTCCTACCATCCTCCATCCTTACATGCCTACTAACATTGGGGCATTAAAGAGATCTTGGATGCAACTGAGAGAAGAACGGGATACTTATAGAGAAAAGTATCACGAGCAAGAGCATAAAATTCTGAAGTTGACAAGGCAATTGGAGAACGAGAAGATCCTCAATGACTATGTCCACACTGACAGGAAACGACCATGAGAGCATTGATTGTCTTTTGATTATTTCTAGTTTTGATTTATTTTTCAGTATTTCCTTTTTGTAATGCCTTAAAGGCATCTGTTGAACATTTGAATTCAAAGTTTATCTAATAAAAGTGTGTTTTATTTTGGTTTACGAATTTGAATCTCTAAAGTCTTTGAAATCATATCATGCGCATTTAATGAACCTCATAATAGGTACCCTTACAGGTTTTCTCATCTTCTTCGCTGTTTATTTCAGCACATCATGTCTGCTGAAACATCAACTGATCAAGCTATCAAGGCTCTACAAGCTCAAAACGCTCAATTTCAAGAAATGTTCATGAATTTGGCCAAGGGTCAGCAAGATCTAAAGACCCTTATCTTAAAGGATAAGAAGAAGAAGAAGAAGAAGAAGAAAAAGAAGAAGAAGAAGACGGTCCTCCTGAACATGGGTCACAGGTTCGGAAACAGGCTGCGAGATGAAGTCAATCTATCCCACTCATCTGGAGGGGGAGAAAACCAAGAATAAAGGAGGGTGGCTAGCCCTGTGGTATCTGACCACGAGACTGACTTTGACGAAGACCAGTATCCTCCTGCTGAGGATAGATATAAACAGCTTGAAGACCGGTTAAGTGTGATGGAGATTCAGAAGGTCCCTGGGTTGGACTTTGGTGATCTAGGTTTGTCGTCTGGGGTGGTGATTCCCCACAAGTTTAAAGCACCAGCCTTTGCTAAATACGACGGGGTTTCTTGCCCAAAGTTGCACCTCCGTTCGTATGTTAGGAAGATTTAGCCATACACCACTGACAAGAACCTTTGGATCCACTTCTTTCAAGACAGTCTCTCAGGGACTCAGCTTGAATGGTTTTACCAGCTGGAAGGAGCTAGTATCCGTAATTGGGAGGACTTGGATGCTGCTTTCTACAAGCAGTACCAATACAATGCCGACATCGCTCCCACGCGTACCCAACTCCAGGGTATGTCTATAGGTGCGGGAGAAGGTTTCAAACTACGCTCAAAAATGGAGGGACCTCGCTGGAAGAGTGCAACCACCCTTGGCTGATACGGAGCTAGTGGATATGTTTCTGGGGACCTTGTCTGGTCCATATTTCAACCATCTGATTGGAAGTTCATCGTCCAGATTTACAGAGCTGATCATGACCGGGGAAAGAATTGAGGCCGATATCAAATCTGGTAAAATACAGAAGGGTGCTTCGTCTAGTGCCGAGAAGAAGCCTTTTAAGAAGGAGTCAAGCGCAGTTTATAGTTCAAAGAGCCATAATAAACCTGAACACCGCCAAACAGTCAATGTGGTGGTTATATCAAGACCTGTTGTTGCTCCGCAGCGTAACAATCAGCCAAGGCCCGAGAGACCATAAAGATAATTCACTCAACTCAATATGACTTTATCCCAAATTCTTCCGTAGTTATTAAAGACCAATTTGGTGATTCCAAGGGAGGCCCCGAAGAATCCAAATACAAAATCACCGATGTATGATCCGAATGCCCGCTGTGCTTTTCACTCTGATAGCCCGGGGCATGATACGGATAACTGATGGGTCTTGAAGAATAAGGTACAGGACTTGATTGATGCGAAGGAGATTGAATTCGAAGCACCTGAAAGACCTAATGTTATGACTGCTCCAATGCCCAAGCATGGAGCGAATGCTGTAGAGGAAAACTCGTTTGTGGTTTCTGTGAAAGACATTGTAACTCCATTTATGACTGTGAAGAAGAACCTTCTGCTAGCCGTTTTATTTCCGGGTTGTGACGAAGGTTGCCGTATGTGTTCCGTCCTACCAACCGGTTGCCATCTTTTGAAGTCAGGTATCGACCGCCTGATGGATAATAAAGAAATTCTGTTTGAGAAGACTTTTGTTCCTTTGGTTCCTACTAAAGAAGTTTCTATAATTACCATTTTCGACAATTCTTCCAAGGATTCTTTGAGAAAGCCTGTTAGAATTACATATGTTCCAAGAATCGTACCCTTGATCATCACTGTTCCTGGGCCTATCCCCTATACATCCGATAAGGCTGTCCCGTGGCATTATGGGGCTGACGTATATTATCACGGAGTTAAACAAGATTTGAATGTTGATACCAACGTCATCAACATTGTTAGATCTAGTAAATTCACCCGCAGCGGAAGACTTTTCTCCCCTGAGATCTCTCTGCAAGTTGTTCGGACGCCAATTGTCATTACGCCTGCTAGTGCACCTGATACTATCCTTGTTCAAGTTCCCATTCCTACCCCTGTTGCCGAGTCATCTGATACTCGGGGCAAAGGGACCACTGATGAGCCTGCCCGGACGGAGGCACCGAAGAGGATTGCTGTTGAAGCCTCTAGACAAGAGATAGGGGAAATTTTGAAGATCATCAAAAAGAGCGACTATAATGTAGTCGAACAGTTGGGGCAAACCCCATCCAAAATCTCTATGTTGTCTTTGTTTCTATGCTTAGAAGCCCATGCCAAGGCTCTGATTGCCTTCCTGAAAACTGCGCACGTGCCGCAGGAAACATCAGCTGACCAGTTTAAAGATTGTGTGGCTAGTCTGACATCGGATAATAGGTTTGGTTTCTCCGACGCAGACTTGCCTGCTAAGGGGAGGAATCACAATGATGCCCTGCATGTCTCCATTGAATGCAGGGGCACTACTCTAGCTCATGTGTTGGTGAATACTGGTTCCTCATTGAATGTTTTACCTAAGAAAGCTCTAGACCGGTTGAACTGTGAAGGTTTAGAGTTGAAGCCAAGTAACATTGTTGTTAGGGCCTTTGATGGGTCAAAGAGAATGGTACATGGAGAAGTGGATATTCCAGTGAAGGTTGGTTCTCAGATCTTTGCGTCTACTTTTTATGTGATGGACATTCGGCCATCCTATTTTTGTTTGCTAGGCCGCCCATGGATCCACAAAGTTGGGGCAGTGACTTCTACGCTCCACCAAATGCTGAAATACCCGGTGAAAGGGAAAATTGTGGCAGTACAAGGAGAGGAGGAGTATATGGTGAGCCATCTCAACTCTTTCTGATATGTAGAGATGGATGGGGAGTTCATTGAGACCCCGTTTCAAAATTTTGAAGAAGTACCCCAGACGCTGGCATCAACTGAAGTTGTTGTTCAAGATCCTCCAATGAAGATGGCTTCCTTCAAGGATGCCCGGGCTGTTCTTGAGAAAGGTGGGTGTGCAAATTGGGGATAACTCCCTAATTTTGCACATAAGACTAACAAGTTTGGTTTGGGTTTCACTACAGAAGCTCAAAGGGATGTTCGGAGTGCAAGGACTGGAATACCTCCCCTTTTTATCAGCAATTCAGGAGTGAATGCCATTGAAGACGATGTTGAAGAATCTGAGTTCGACAGTTTGATCTATCCTACTACTGATGGTGGACTAAGCAACTGGACATGACTTCATCCCAATTTCTTTTGTTACCCAGTAATGAGACTTTTGTTTTGTATTTGTAACAGATAATGTTTTAAACATTATGGCCCGGTGTCTTACTCGGGGCACTGTGGTTTTATTTGTGAGGGCTTTATGTGTGTCATTTCCATATATCATTATTAAAATCATTGGACGTTTTCTTACATTTCAAATTTTGCGCTCCTTGTTTTTCTTTTTACCTTGAAAAACAACTATTTTACACACACTCACATATACAGGTCTACATCCACTCTGGATCCCACTGATAACGACTCTGCTACTGCCGGTTATGACTTCGAAAGTCTGATCAACTTAGCCGAAGACGAAGCTAAAGATGATTTTGAAGTGCCTGGTAAACTTGCTAGACTTTTACTTCAGGATGAGAGGGCTATACAGCCACACGAAGAGCCAGTGGAAACGGTAAATCTGGGTACAGAGATAGACAAGAAAGAGGTCAAGATCGATGCAAATCTGGAAGCTAGTGTTAAACAACGGTTGATTCATATGCTGCATGACTATGTTGAGATCTTCGCCTGGTCTTATGAAGATATGCCTGGTTTAGATACCGACATTATGGTTCACCGATTGCCTACCAAGGAAGACTGTCCTCCCGTGAAACAGAAAGTTCGCCGAATATGCCCAGAGATGTCTGAGAAAATCAAGGCTGGAGTTATGAAACAGTTTGACGCTGGTTTTCTAGCAGTTACTTCTTACCCATAGTGGGTGGCCAACGTGGTTCCTGTGCCGAAGAAGGATGGTAAAGTTCGAATGTGTGTTGACTATAGGGATCTAAACAGGGCGAGTCCCAAGGACGATTTCCCTCTACCTCATATCGATGTTCTGGTTGACAACACCGCACAACATAAGGTCTTTTCCTTTATGGATGGTTTCTCCGGTTATAATCAGATCAAAATGGCTCCCAAAGATATGGAGAAGACATCCTTTGTTACTCAATGGGGTACCTTTTGCTACAAGGTTATGCCGTTCGGATTAAAGAATGCTGGGGCAACGTATCAACGCGCCATGGTCGCTCTATTCCATGACATGATTCATCATGAGATTGAGGTATATGTTGATGACATGATTGCAAGGTCCCAGACGGAGGAAGAACACCTTGACCATCTTCAGAAGCTATTTGACAGGTTGAAGTTGTACAAGCTGAGGTTATGTAAGTCTAAGAGTGCCTAAGAGGGGGGGGGGGGTGAATTAGGTATATAAAAATTTATTCGGTTTTATGAGAATACTTGAAGTAATTTTTTGGTTAAGTGTTTGAAGGTTTTGGTTATATCTTATCTTTTCTTGATTATGGTGATGAAAGCGATAAAAGCGGAAAAGTAAAGAACACGGTGATATATCCTGGTTCCCCTTACAATCCGAGAGTACTCCAGTCCCCTTTCCAACACAAAAGAGATTTCACTATAGTTAGAATGATTGTACATCCTATGCTTACTATCTAACCTATAGGGTGACCAAAGGTTCTTAACACCTTTAAGATCAAACAAACACTAATGTGAATGAAGAACAATCCTCTTCAAATCACAACACTTACTTCCAACAATCCTGGATAGTAAGGGAATAATTTCTTTTGTAATACAATGATTTATTTGAAATAGATGGAGAGCACTATCAATCTTCAATTGATCTTCTTCTTCAAGATAGAAACAATTCTCAAGCAATGATTATAAATGTTCACAATGTATGTATGAAACTTGTAATGATTTCTTAATGAAAAAGTATATGTCAAGTTTCACAAAATTTATGAACACATGAAAGTTTATATGCAAATTTGAACGAATGAAAATTGTTAATATGAAGAAGGTTTATTGTTTTTGTTGTTGTTGTTATGAAAATCTGAAAATCTGCACATTTTATAATGTCACAAATACCTCTTCATTCATGCCATTTGATATGAAAAGATGCAATGCATTCATGAAAGAATACCATTTGAAATATGTTCAAAAACCAAAAGAAAAGCTGCACTGGTTCACTGGGAACCGGTTCCGACACAGGCAGAACCCGGTTCTTAGTGAACGTTATAACTCAGAATTCAAAAATAACACGCAGGAACCGGTTCCCCTATAGGTACAACCCGGTTCCTGGTACAAATTCCAGGGAGGTGTTTTTTGAACAAGTTTGGAACCCGGTTCCCTGTTAGGGAGGAACCGGTTCCTGAAAGTTTATTTCCAAAAATTCTTTTTGAAAAAGATTTCAAACAAGGTTTTTCTTAACATTAAAAATGTGGGATATGTATATGATTATGAATGCATATTTGTGAACATTTATTTTCAAGTTTAAGAATTATTTATACCATTTGACATTTGTTGATTCTTCAATAATTCTTCTTCTAATCTTCAAGACTTTGTATATGATATTGATAAGCTTTTTTGCACATCCTTTGAATGTTGATATCCATGTTGTCTTCATCAAAACAAATGCTTTAAATATGACTTGAGAAGCTTGCAATTACATTCTCCCCCTTTTTGATGATGACAACCAAGTCTTGAAAACGATTCTTGAAATGATTATGTTGTTTTGTGTAGCAAAAAAATGTTGAGCAAATGCAAGGCTCCCCCTAAATTGTATGCTCCCCCTAAGTCCATGATTCTTTGAATTTTGGAGTGAGTGCCTGCAATTTCTTTGAAACAAAAACAACACATATGCATATTCTTCTCCCCCTTTGTTAACATCAAAAAGGATTGGGAAAAAGAGTGAAACAAATACATTTAAAAATTAAGACGTAAAAACATATAAAAGAAGGAGTAGAAGCAGAGTGTACTGAAACATAAAATTTTTGTTGAAGAAAAATTAAGACGTGCAACTTATGAGAAACATTTTAGAGATCACCTTCATCCAAAATACCAAGTTCTCTTCGGATTTTGAAGAATGGTTCTCGAGCAAGCGGTTTTGTGAAGATATCTGCGAGTTGGTTATGAGTATCCACAAAAGTGACTTCGACATCTCCTTGAAGTACATGATCACGGAGAAAGTGATGTCGAATATCTATATGTTTGGTTCTTGAATGCATGACCGGATTCTTTGTAATATTGATAGCACTTGTATTGTCGCATCGAAGAGGAATGCATCCGAGATCAAGTCCGTAATCACGGAGTTGTTGCTTGAGCCAAAGAATTTGTGCACAACAACTACCCGCTGCTATGTATTCTGCTTCAGCCGTGCTAAGAGTAACACATGCTTGCTTTTTACAAGCCCTTGATACTAATGCATTTCCAATAATGTGACAAGTACCACTTGTGCTTTTACGATCAATTTTACAACCTGCATAATCCGTGTCAGAATAACCAATTAAAGTGCAAATACTACCTTTAGGATACCATAAGCCGACATTGGTTGTTCCTTTAAGATACTTCATGATCCTTTTGACTGCCATGAGGTGTGATTCCTTTGGATTTGCTTGAAAGCAAGCACAAAGACAAACACTAAACATGATGTCAGGACGGCTTGCCGTCAAATACAATAAGGAACCAATCATACCTCGGTATTTTGTAATATCAATTGGAGTACCGGATTCATCTTGATCAACATATGTACCGGAGCCCATTGGAGTATTCATTGCTTTACAATTGTCCATATCAAACTTTTTCAATAATTCTTTGCAATACTTAGATTGGTTGATGAAGATTCCATCTTTTAGTTGCTTGATTTGTAGTCCAAGAAAGTAGTTCATCTTTCCCATCATAGACATCTCGAATTCTCCTTGCATCATCAATGAGAATTCCTCACACATTTCTTTGTTAGTCGATCCAAAAATGATATCATCAACATAGACTTGAACCAATAAAGTATTACTTTTGATTTTCTTAATGAACAAAGTTTTATCAACCTTACCCTTGTCGAAACCTTTTTCACACAAAAAATTGCTAAGTCTATCATACCATGCTCTTGGAGCTTGCTTTAAGCCATAAAGACCCTTTCTCAACTTAAAGACATGTGTAGGATGTTTGAAGTCTTCAAATCTCGGAGGTTGTTTGACATATACTTCTTCATTGATGTATCCATTCAAGAATGCGCTTTTGACGTCCATTTGAAAAAGCTGAAAATTTAATGAACAAGCATAAGCAAGTAAAAGACGTATAGCTTCTAACCTTGCAACCGGAGCAAATGTTTCTTCAAAGTAGATTCCTTCCTCTTGATTGTAGCCTTGGGCAACCAACCTTGCTTTGTTTCGAACAATTAGACCATTCTCATCAAGTTTGTTCTTAAACACCCATCGGGTGCCTATGATGTGTTTACCACTTGGTCTAGGAACAAGTTCCCAAACTTGATTTCTCTCGAATTGATTTAATTCTTCTTGCATAGCAATAATCCATTGATCATCTCCTAAGGCTTCATCAACTTTGGTAGGTTCAATTTGAGAAACAAACGCCATGTTTAAGCAAGCATCTTATAGATTTAATCTTGTTGATACTCCTTGGCTAATGTCACCAATAATTTTGTCAATAGGATGGTCTCTATGAGTTCTCCATTCTATTGGTAGATCATTTATGTTTGAATCTTGTTGTACAATGTTTTCTTGATTTTCCGGTGATTTCACAACTTGATCATTTGAAAGATCTTCCGGGGGTAAATCTATAGGATCATCATCATCACACATAACTTCGTTGGATTTCTCGTCAAACTTACCGAGATTGTCTTTGTCATTGTTAAGAACAAAACACTTGCATCCAAAAATGTGGAAGTGAGCAATATTAGGCTTTCTTCCTTTGAAGAGTTCATATGAGGTCTTCTTTATTATAGGTCTAATGATAACTCGATTTCCAACATAACATGCCGTACTAACCGCATCCGCCCAAAAATATTTAGGAAGATTTGCATCACTAAGCATTGTTCTTGCAAGTTCCACTAGAAACCTATTCTTTCTTTCAACTACTCCATTTTGTTGTGGAGTTCTAGGTTCTGAAAAATTATGAGAGATACCATGTTCTTCACAAAATTCTTCAAATTGTGCATTTTGGAATTCTCCACCATCATCACTTCTTATGGATACAATCTTTAGTGATTTTTCATTTTGGATTTGCTTAGCATACTTCTTAAAAGCTTTAAAAGCATCACTTTTCTGCACAAGAAACAAAGTCCAAGAATATCTAGAAAAATCATCAATAATAACCAAAGCGTATACATTACCTCCGAAGCTTTTTGTTCTTGATGGACCAAAGAGATCCATGTGTAACAATTGTAGTGGCCTTGTAGTAGACACCACATTCTTAGATTTGAAAGTTGATTTGGTCTGTTTTCCCTTTTGGCATGCGCTACATAATTTGTCTTTGATGAACTTCATCTTTGGTAGACCAATAACTAAGTCATGCTTAACCAATTTGTTCAAGTGCTCCATGTGAATGTGAGCAATCCTCTTGTGCCATAACCAAGCGTCATTGTTGTTTACCATAAGACATTGTACCTTCATAGACAAATCATCTAAAGTAATCATAAAAATATTGTTAGTTCTTATACCTTTGAGTTTTACCTCATTGGTTGCCTCATCCATAATAAGGCATTCTTCTTTGTTGAATTTGATCTTGAACCCTCTATCGCAAAGTTGACTTATGCTAAGAAGGTTGTGCTTTAATCCTTCAACATAGAGAACATCCTCAATTTGAATGGATGGAGGTGTGCCAACTATTCCAACGCCAAGTATCTTTCCTTTGGTGTTGTCTCCATAGGTGACATACCCTTTGGATTTATGTACTAGATATGAAAATTGGTGTACATCTCCTGTCATATGCTTTGAACATCCACTATCAAGATACCAAACATTTGATGTGGATTTCAAGCATACCTACAAAAACAAATTATTTCTCGTTAGGTACCCAAGTTGCCTTGGGTCCTTCATAGTTAGTTCCCTTTTTCACCCACACATAATGCCCACTTGCCATACTAAAGTTTCTAACATAGCAAGCATTAGGTGTATGGCCTTTAATACCACAATAAAAACAAGTAGGTTCAAAGTTACTTCTATATCTAGAAGGATAAGATTTCTTCTCAGGAAATGTTTTCTTTTTCGATACATTAGCCTTTTTCTTTTGATGATTATGAACAACTTGCTTCTTTTCTACTTTCTTGGGATTGGAACTATTACTGGCCTTTACAAAAACAGTGGGATTTTTACTTGGTTTCTTAGTATTCACATACCCAAGACCTCTTTTATCATTTGGATAACGTTGTTGGCTTAGTAATCCTTCCAATCCTATTTGTCCTTTTTCATATCGTTCAATGACTCTTTTCAATTGAACAATTTGAAAGACATTTGATTCACACTTGGAGCATGCAAAGTTTTCCTTTTCTTTAATAAAATTCTGTTTTTGAAGATCAAAATCTTTAGTCATGGTGTCAATTTTTTCTAGACAAATTAGAAGTTCTTTTTCTTGATTTGACACCTTTTTGTATAAACTTTTGCATTCTTTCAAGAGTTCATCAATAGCACCTTGAACATCATCATCAAAAAGATTAAATTCATTACTAACCTCTTCTTCATCGTCGGAGTGATGTGAAGCCATCAATGCTAGATTTGCACATTCGTCGCTTTCCGAATCGGATGAAGAACTTATCTCATTATCTTCCCATGCAACATAAGCCCTTTTGTTCTTGAACTCCTTTTTGCCTTTGAATCCATTTTTCTTGGAGAGTTTTGGACAATCCGGCTTTATGTGACCTTGCTTTCCACATTCATAGCATGTGACATCTTGTGTTGATGTGGAGGCTTCTTTATCTTTATGCTTATATAATTTCTTTCTTTTGACAAAGTTAGCATTATGAAGATTATTTTTATGACCAAAATATTTTCCTAACCTTTTTACAAGAAGCAAGAGATTTTCATCTTCGTCCGATGCATCTTTATCTTGACTTTCTTTTGAATCAACTTTCAAAGCAATGCCTTTGGATTTCTTCTCATGATTCTCATGTTTTTCATGTCTTCCAAGTTCCGTCTCATATTCTTGAAGCTTTCTGAAAAGTGTTGCGGAAGTCATAGTTGCTAGGCTTTTCTTTTTGGATATTTCCGTCACTTTTGGTTGCCATTCCCTAGTTAAAGATCTAAGCACTTTAAGATTTAATTCATCGTTATTTAAAGTCTTACCAAGTGCCTTCAAATGGTTTGTCAAGTGAACGAATCTCTTTTGCAAGTCAAGGATGGATTCTCCGGGCAGCATTCTGAATAATTCATATTCTTGACTCAAAGAGTTCAATATAGACCTTTTGACTTCGGCGG
Organism: Vicia faba; assembly: GCA_948472305.1. NCBI lineage: Eukaryota > Viridiplantae > Streptophyta > Magnoliopsida > Fabales > Fabaceae > Vicia > Vicia faba. The sequence goes on along the minus strand of OX451740.1, from coordinate 1,309,865,978 downwards.
TTCCTTCATGAGTTTCTACAAGAGTATCCCAAATTTCCTTTGCTGTTGTACATGCCGATACTCGGAAAAATTCATCCATACTAAGAGCACTTTGGAGAATATTGATTGCCTTTTTATCCAAGAGAACTTTTTTCTTGTCATCGTCATCCCATGATGCTTTAGGCTTTGATGACCCAACACCATTGACAACACACACCGGAGTAAATGGACCATTATCAACAGCATTCCATATTTCTTCTCCTTGCGCTTCAAGATGAGCCTTCATGCGAATTTTCCAAAAGTCAAAGTATTTACCACAAAACAATGGAGGCTTGTTGTTACTACCACCATCTTTGAAAACCGGATTTGGATTTGCGGAAGGCATTCTGGATCTTTAGGAACAAGTTACCTATAACTTGCTCTGATGCCAATTGTAAGTCTAAGAGTGCCTAAGAGGGGGGGGTGAATTAGGTATATCAAAATTTATTCAGTTTTATGAGAATACTTGAAGTAATTTTTTGGTTAAGTGTTTGAAGGTTTTGGTTATATCTTATCTTTTCTTGATTATGGTGATGAAAGCGATAAAAGCAGAAAAGTAAAGAACACGGTGATATATCCTGGTTCCCCTCACAATCCGAGAGTACTCCAGTCCCCTTTCCAACACGAAAGAGATTTCACTATAGTTAGAATGATTGTACATCCTATGCTTACTATCTAACCTATAGGGTGACCAAAGGTTCTTAACACCTTTAAGATCAAACAAACACTAATGTGAATGAAGAACAATCCTCTTCAAATCACAACACTTACTTCCAACAATCCTGGATAGTGAGGGAATAATTTCTTTTGTAATACAATGATTTATTTGAAATAGATAGAGAGCACTATCATTCTTCAATTGATCTTCTTCTTCAAGATAGAAACAATTCTAAAGCAATGATTATAAATGTTCACAATGTATGTATGAAACTTGTAATGATTTCTTAATGAAAAAGTATATGTCAAGTTTCACAAAATTTATGAACACATGAAAGTTTATATGCAAATTTGAATGAATGAAAATTGTTAATATGAAGAAGGTTTATTGTTTTTGTTGTTGTTGTTGTTGTTATGAAAATCTGAAAATCTGCACATTTTATAATGTTACAAATACCTCTTCATTCATGCCATTTGATATGAAAAGATGCAATGCATTCATGAAAGAATACTATTTGAAATATGTTCAAAAACCAAAAGAAAAGTTGCACTGGTTCGCTGGGAACCGGTTCCGACACAGGCAGAACCCGGTTCTTAGTGAACGTTATAACTCAGAATTCAAAAATAACACGCAGGAACCGGTTCCCCTATAGGTACAACCCGGTTCCTGTTACAAATTCCAGGGAGGTGTTTTTTGAACAAGTTTGGAACCCGGTTCCCTGTTAGGGAGGAACCGGTTCCTGAAAGTTTATTTCCAAAAATTCTTTTTGAAAAAGATTTCAAACAAGGTTTTTCTTAACATTAAAAATGTGGGATATGTATATGATTATGAATGCATATTTGTGAACATCTATTTTCAAGTTTAAGAATTATTTATACCATTTGACATTTGTTGATTCTTCAATAATTCTTCTTCTAATCTTCAAGACTTTGTATATGATATTGATAAGCTTTTTTGCACATCCTTTGAATGTTGATATCCATGTTGTCTTCATCAAAACAAATGCTTTAAATATGACTTGAGAAGCTTGCAATTACAGGTTAAACCCGAACAAGTGCACCTTCGGGGTGAAATCTGGTAAGCTGATGGGTTTCGTTGTAAGTGATAAAGGTATTCAAGTGGACCCTGCAAAGGTGAAGGCTATACAGGAAATGCTAGTTCCCCGAACAGAAAAAGAAGTCAAAGGCTTTCTGGGACGTCTGAACTATATTGCCCGATTCATCTCACACCTGACTGCTACTTGTGAGCCAATCTTCAAGCTACTGAAGAAAGATCAAGTGGTAAGATGGAACGATGAATGTCAGGCCGCTTTCGAAAGGATCAAAGAGTATCTCCAAGAGCCACCTATTATGATGCCGCCAGTTAAAGGGAGACCTCTGATCTTACACTTGATAGTACTCGACAACTCAATGGGGTATGTGCTGGGTCAGCATGATGAGTCTGGCCGAGAAGAGCATGTAATTTACTACCTTAGCAAAAAGTTTACCAACTGTGAGACCCGATACTCGTTGCTCGAGAAAACTTGCTACGCTTTGGCATGGGCTGCTCGCCGGCTGAGACAGTATATGCTGACTCACACTACTCTATTGATATCAAAGATGGATCTAATCAAGTATATCTTCGAGAAGCCAGCCTTGTCTAGAAGAATAGCAAGATGGCAGATGATCTTGACTGAGTATGACATCTAATACACCAACCAAAAGGCAATCAAGGGAAGTGTGTTGGCAGACCATTTGGCACATCAGGCAGTGGATGATTACCGGTCTATGAACTTTGAATTCCCGGAGGAGAATATCATGACAGTGACTGACTGTGAGACACCTGGACCGGATGAAGGACCTGAGGAAGGATCCCGATGGTCTATGTACTTTGATGGAGCTTCAAACGCTTTGGGTAATGGCATTAGCACCATGATCATATCTCCTAAGGGCTCTCATACTTCATTCACCACCCGATTATGTTTCAACTGCACCAACAATATGGCGGAGTATGAGGCGTGCATCATGGGTCTTCGAGCAACAATCGAACTAAGGATTAAGTTCTTGAGTGTGTTCGGAGATTCCTCTCTCGTGATCAGCCATATCAAATGCGAGTGGGATACGAAACACCCAAATCTTATTCCTTACAAGGAGTATGTGTTGATGTTGCTTCCGCACTTCGAGGAGATAACCTTTGAACACTTCCCTAGAGAGGAGAATCAGTTGGCAGACGCGCTAGCTACGATGTCTTCTATGTTCAAAGTCAATTGGGACAATGAGGCTCCCCGAATTATCATTGAAAGGTTGGACGAACCTGCACATTGCTGCGACATTGAGACCAAAGAGGTAGCAGATAAACCCTGGTTTCATGAGGTAAAGAGGTACCTTGAAGCTCAGGAGTACCCCAAGGGTGCATTAATTAATGATAAGAAATTCTTGAGGAGGTTCGCAGCAAGGATCATGGCAGATTTACATGAAGGTACCTTTGGGACTCATTCCAGTGGACACACCATGGCAAAGAAAATCCTTCGGGAAAGATATTTTTGGTCCACAATGGAAGTCGAATGTTATCAGCATTCTCGGACCTGTGACAAGTGCCAAGTCTATGCTGATAAGGTGCACATACCTCCAGTTCCTTTGAACGTCTTGACAGCTCCTTGGCCTTTTGCAATGTGGGGCATTGACATGATCGGCGAGATCAGACCTACGGCATCCAACGGACATCGTTTCATCCTGGTAGCTATTGATTACTTTACAAAGTGGGTTGAAGTAGCTTCCTTTGCTACAGTAACCAAGAACGTCGTGGCACGGTTCATTCGGCACAATCTGATATGTTGATATGGTGTACCAGAGAGGATCATTACGGACAATGGTACGAATCTCAATAATAAGATGATCACTGAGCTCTACAAGCAGTTCAAGATACAACATCACAACTCTTCTCCTTAGCGGTCGAAGATGAATGGGGCAACTGTTGTACCCCAAAATTTTCCCTCCCATATTTCTCAAGACATGTCAAGAATAATCTTCAAGTTGCTCAAGTTGGCTCAAGGGTTGGACAGTCAAAACACCTCCTAAGGCAGTCAAGTCAAAATTAGGGTTTTGTGTTGCATTAAGGTCCTTATATCCAAATAGCCTCAAGTGCTCCCCAATGTCCTAATATGTTATCAAGTTCATCCATGTAAAATTTCAAGCCTTGCAGAGGAAGTTTGGTCAGTCAATTGTTCAAGAGGCCCAAAAATCGACTGTGCTAGGGCAAAAGTCAACTGTGTCCCAAATACAGTCAAACCTCAAGATTTTTTGTCAACATTATCATTTTGAAGGATAATTCATCATTTGATCAAGGGTTGATCATGATTCATCAAGTATTGCTCAAGATTCATCAAGATTCAAAAGTTGCTAAATTAGGGTTTTGTAGGAAAAGTCAACACAACTTTGACCAAGCATAACTTTCTCATAATTTATGAGAAATGACCCATCCAAAGCTCATTTTTAAGAGGATGAAACTTCCTACAATCCATCTTCACACCACAATATCAATAAATTCACTCACAAAAAGTTACAAATTTGGACATTATAGGTCATTTTTGAAAGTCAACAAAAACACCTTTTTTTTCCAAAGCTTATAACATTATCATGGAAGATCAAAATGCGATGAGACTAAAAGGGTTGATTAGAGGACATCTCAAGGTTTCTAAAAAGTCCAAGAACACCTCCAAAAGTTCAGAATTGAGGAAGTTATGCATTGTTGAAGTTGGGCATTTTTCCAAATTTGCCAAAAGTCAACTATCCTCAAAACTCCAATTTTTGACAAAAGGGCCCACTTTTTTCCACTTGATATGGTCTTGTAATGCCACACACGTGTCTCATATTTGATTTCATGGCCATTCATTTATTTTTCTATTTTATTTAATTTTTATTGATTTAATTCATTTTAAATCAATATTAAATCAAATAAAATCTAAAAAAATGATGTAAGGGGATTCTTATGATCATTACATCTTGGAAATCTCATGTGATACTCAATAAAACTCGTTCCAAGTCAAAACAAGCACAAAATCTCAGATTTGATGCAAATATGGCAACTTGATTATGGTGATCAAAAGCAAATCTTGATTCTTCAATGCATAAGGTTTAATGCCCAAATTTTGACCTAAACACATTCTATTATATGCACACAAGAGAGGCAGACCAAAAAGGGCGCACAAAGCACTGCAAAAACGGCCAATTTAGAATTGAAAAAAACCTTGAAAAAGTGGAGATCGAATTCTTGTTTGGGGGCATTTTCAAAGCAAAAACTCAACACTACTCCCTTGCCTGATATCTTGTGAAGCTATAGCAACCAAAACCGAACCTTAAGACCACCTGTAACGCGCTGTAAGTATTCCTGAATATGCCTCTGCACATGAAAATTTAACTCCTCATTCTTGCATCTTTTTTACCAAATATTAACATATTCTTGATCCATGCTTGATTTCGAAGCTTTCTACATCATTCAATTTTATTTCCATGGCTTCTAATGTGATACCTGAACCTAGGGTTTCCTTGCTTCGTTTTTAGGCATTTTGTGTACAGGCAAAATCAAGGCGAATAATTGGTACAGGGATACTCAGGAAGGAGAGACGAAGTCAGCTATGGCTTTGGATTGCATTTCTATGGCCTAGGGTGAATTCTAGGACACACCTAGGAATTTAGCTGCGGACAAAATCCGCAGGTAAAAACCTGGTTATTTCAACGAAGAAGACGACTACGCGTCCTCTTCCCATTGGCCGGTTTAAACAGCGCGCCAAATTTTTTTATTTTTCAGGCATAGTAAATGTTTTTCCATATATTATTTGTTTTGTATTATTATAACGAATGAGCAGTTTGGTTGGGTGGTTAAGCACGCTGGCATGTGAGCATTGGGACCTGGGTTCGAATCCCAGGTCCCCCAAAACACTTTATTTGTTTTTTCTTCAGGTATTCATGTGCAATTCTCAAAGGATGGTCCATCATGCACCTCAAAAGATCCACTTGCCAGATGGATTTCAGATCAGATCCAGGGGCCCAGATTGCACGCCCATCATACTCCCTGGTCAAAGGCACACATTGGATTCCAAAAGTTCAACAAGGCTGGACGTTCTGGGCCTGGGAATTGCCATTCGAATACCCTTTTCAGGCCCACACCCCCCTGAGTTTGTTCTTTATTTTATTTTCTTTTCATTATTTTTTTCTATTTTACTATTATTATTATCTTAATTAATTAACTAATTAACCTTTTTCATAAAAAATCAGAAAACAAAAAATAATATTTTTTAATTCCATTAATTTTATTATTTATTTTTGTAAATAAACAATTAATTAATTTATTTAGTTTAAATAGGTTTAACAATAACATATTTTTGCAATAAATTAAAATCAATTTAGAATTAGGTTTTTTTTTATATTTTTAATCATTCTTATGTTATTTCCTTAGTTAAAATAAAATCCCAAAAATATTTTCATTTAATTAATTAATTCAATTATTAATTTAGACTAATTTTTAATTCAAAAAAATAACAAAAATATGCTTTATTTAATAAATAGGGTCAAAACCCTAAGACACTCCGATTTAATTTTCTCGCGCGTGAATTATTTTTGATCCATTTGTAACTGCTTCGAGAATGTAATAGCTTTTAACTTAGGACTTTATTTATTTATTTATCGCTTTCATTTACATTTCGCCATTTAATTTGAAAAGGGTTTGTCTTTGGCGATGTAAATACCCGACGCCTTGTAATAGCTTAGATTTATTTTCCGCAATTTAATTTCCGCAACCATTAACTGTTAGATGTTTGATAATTAGGCAATGCATGACAAGACAAATCTTTAACCTAAAATCAACAGTAGCTCACCATTAACATGTACAGATAAAAATAACTGAAAACAATACACTCGCACATGCCACTCTTAGGGTACACCTCACTTGGTTGCCTCGAACGTGGTCATTGAGTATAGGAAGCTTTAGAGGTCGCCCTCTTGTCCAAAGATCATAAGTTGCCTCGAAACGGTTGCCTCAGATAAAATGATCCAAGACATTAGGGTTACCGCTAAGGCGTCCTAACATTGCTTTAGTGACCACACGTCCCTTAATTGAATTGACCCTAAAACTCCAACGATGATGCTACCTACTCCTCAATAGTGGGGTAGCATCGTCTAAAGGACATTTGCACAGTTTAATTCCTTTTTCGAGTAGGTAGATGGTTCTTAAGTACTTGCTCCTTTTAAAACATGACAAAACTTTTCGCACTTACACTCTCTTCAAAACAAAAACTCTTTTCAAACCCACAAACACAAAGAAAAGAAAACTTTTGAAAACACAAATGAGCAAGTACCTAAGAGCCCGTGGATTACCATGGATAGAAAGGGTGCGAACACCTTCCCTTTCTATAATCTACCTCTCGAACCCGAGAAATATCTCAAAAGGAATTTTTCTGTGCTTTTTTCCTTTCCTTGTTGGATAAAATAAAAGATGGTGGCGACTCTTGCTTACCGCGACATTTTGCAAAAACAAACGCAAACGCGAACCAGCATTCCAAAACAGTCAGTTCTCATTCCCACTGATCACAGAACTGGCGACTCTGTTTGGGATGTTATAATAAGTGAGGTGTACCTTAGGATTAGATCACTACGTTTTCAATTGTATGCTTTGTATGCTTTAATTTTGTGGGCTTGTATCGGAGTTCTATAGATCCTAACCCGGATCTGGGGATACCCTTTAGGTAAGTGGCAATAAACTGTGAGGGATCTGTACAGCGTAGACCGATACGGATGAAGCAGTAGCTACGTTGGTGTGGCACCTTGGTCTGTACCGATATCCCTTATGTTGGAAAGAGGAGAATATGGGTCTTCTAAGGAGTCATTAAGCACTAACTGACCTTAGAACCTTAAATTGACCAACTTGGCCATAGAACAGTAGCAGTATGCTACACTCATTGAGACTAAACTCTCGCGATGATTCCGGCCGCAAGAAAAGGTTGCTAAATTGGAATTATGACCGATTGAGGGTAGTCAGTGATATTTAGATCGTCTAGAACCCGGTTACTATTTTTAGGACAGGTTTAAACCAACTGAACTGAAAGAGGGTAGTACCTAAGCTCCATGCCAGCTTGAAATCTAAGGGTTCTCTGTGTGACTTGTGTGCCTTTACCATGTTTGTTTTTTGTGGATACTTATGGTGTGCCTTTATCATGACATCATAACATTACATACATCTTGCATAAGGACTAACCTATTTCAAGGACAAGAGGGTTTCATCTTTGCTCTATTTTGTAGGTCACCATGATGCCCATGCGTAAGAATACTATCCGGATCAACTTTGTCCAAGTCCCTACCTTGTTTAAAGAGTTGGTTGTCAGGATTCCAGACACTACTTCCTTCATCAGAAGGCATGGTTCTCTCCTCAGTTTGGTCACCTCAAAATTGGACGAACAAATGATGAGTGTCCTGGTCCAATTCTATGATCCGCTGTACCATTGTTTTACTTTCCAGGACTTCCAGCTGGTTCCTACCCTAGAAGAGTTCTCTGAGCTGCTCGGTATCTCTGTTTTGGAGCAGACCCTGTTTACTGGATGGGAGAAGACTCTTAAGACCAAAGAAATTGCTACAACCCTTCACTTGACCAAAGAGGAGGAAATGGCTAACTAGGAGGCTAGAAGTGGAGCTAAGGGTTTTCTGACTAAGTTTTTGGTTGACAAAGCTAATTACTTCTGGGACAGCTTAGACTTCAAGGCGTACGAGGATATTCTGGCTCTCTTGATTTATGGTCTGGTATTGTTTCTAAATCCTGACACTTTTGTTGATATTAATGCCATAAGATCTTCATCTCTCAGAATCCGGTACCCACTCTCTTGGGTGATATCCTTCATCAGCTCTATGCTCGTACTGCCCGAAAATGGGGAACTTTGATGTGATGTGCTCCTTTATTGTCGAGGTGGTTTATTTCGCACCTCCCTAAGTCCGTACTGAAGAACAAAGAAGGAATGGGTTGGGCTTATAGGGTGATGTCTCTTTCTAATGATGACATTATCTGGACTCTCAAAGGCTTGGATGAGGTGACTGTCATTGATCGTTGTGGAGAGTATCCTAACATTCCATTGATCGGAACCCATGGAAGGCTTTCTTACAACCCATGCTTAGCTCTCCATCAGTTTGGAAAAGCCAGAAGAGAAGCGCCTCATGAGATGTTGATGCCTCATATCATCTTTGATTTTCAAGGAGATAGCGACGAGCTGCATCGTAGATTCATAAGGGCTAGGGACAGAGTTCACCAATCTGATCCTCATGAGTTGGGTCCAAAGACTTCTCTTCCAATGGAGCCATATCTCAGATGGGTCCGCATCCGTGCCCAAAAGCTAGGTATGCCATATGAAGCTGGCAGGCCTGTTACTCTTGAAGTTGCTAATGAGGAAGGGGTTCTTCCAACTATTCTCTATCCTTATATGCCCACTGACATTGGGGCACTGAAGAGATCTTGGATGCAACTGCGGGATGAACGGGATTCTTACCGAGAGAGGTTCAATGAGCAAGAGTAGAAGATCCAGAAGCTGACTCGACAGTTGGAGAATGAGCGGATTCTCAGTGACTATGTCTGCACTGACAAGAAAAGACCATGGGAGCGTTGATTGACCTTTGATGATTTCCTTTCCAGTTTTTATTCACTTTTCAGTATTTCCATTCTTGTAATGCCCTGAGGGCATCGGTTGAACAATTTGAATTTTGAAGTTTAAATCTAATAAAGCTTATTTCCTTTCTTGTTTACAAATTTGAATCCCGATTGTCTTTGAAATCATAATCATACGCATTTCATCTCATGCACTTCACAAACAGGTACCCTTTACAGGTCTCTCATGTTCTCGCTGTTTATTTCAGCGATGGCTCTCCAACAAGACAACCAAGATCTCCGGGCTCAAAATGCCCAACTTCAAGAAATGTTATTGAACCTATCTCAGGGGCAAGAAGAAATAAAATCTCTCCTCACAAGGGGCTTGGTCCTAGGGAATCCAGACGGCATCAGGAATGATCAGTTGGAAGGGCTACAAATCGAGTTGGCAACAATAAAGATCCAAATGATGGGACAGCTGGTGGGCCAGATGGCTCTCATTCAAGACTTAGCTCAAAGACAAGAAGAGCTTAGGGTCCTCGTCAACAAGCTGCTTCAAAATAACCAAGTGGGGAAAACAACTAGGGTTGAAGATCAAATCATCATTCAACCTCCTTTGAGACAAGAAGACAAAGGAAAAGCTCCCCCAACTTGCTTCAGGGTCACAAGCCCAGCAACAACCTCGCCAGCGTTAACGGGGTAATCGGCGCAAGAAAAATGCATCTGGAAGACATTTCTCTGAGACTGATATACCATCATCTCTAATAATGAAATGCTTGTTGGAGGTCAATCTTATTACTCTAAAGGATCCTCCCCGGAATCCCAATACCTCTGCTCCTGGCTATCGTCCCGACGCATTTTGTGTATACCACTCCCATAGTCCTGGACATGACACCGACGACTGTTGGACTTTGAAAAACAAGATCCAAGACTTGATTGACAGAGGAGCGCTGGAATTCATGCCGGATGGCAAGATGAAAATCTTCCGCTGAAGGTTCTCCACTTGAGATGACTAGTTCAAACTAAGAGACTTTTGTTCATTTGAATTCTGAAGTTGTATTTTTCTTTACTTATTCAAACAATTATTATCATGTCAAACTTTTTATTTTAATAATGCATTACACGTATCTGTTTTGAATCAATCCATTCGTATTTCACTATATTCAAATTGCTTTCATTTTTTGTGATGATCAACTCTAGATTAAAACAAAAAATTCTAAGCCTTTAGAGGGAGGATGACGAAAATGATATCAAAATCTCTAAAGTATGCTTTTGAACAGACCCCGCTGACGAGGTACAGGCATTGTTTCAAATCCTAAAACAGTGGAGTTATAAGGAAGATAATCCCTAGTCAACCCCTTTGAGCCAAAGAAGTTGGAGTTTTTCTTTTCACAAATTAAAACCCTTAATTATAACCTAGGGCAGGGTAGTTTTCTCAGTTGATCTAGGTGCACGATGAATGACATCAAATAAGTCCTTATGAAACAAAAGACGGTGTTGGTTCCGTATAATCGTAAGGACAAGCAGTCATTATCTCTCAAAATAAAAGCCCAATAAGTCAAAACCTGTGAAGGAGACTTAAGAAAAACTGGGGCATCCCGCTGACTGTAATCACAAAAAAGAAACAGTTCAAGCAAAAGACAGGGATAATAAAAACCAAAAAGGAAGAGATCCTGCAAACTCTCAACAAAATGACTGCCTGTTCAAAATAAATTGTCAGTATCCGAACCATCACTGGTATATCAGCACAAAGACTCAAACAAGATCTAATGCACGATTAGCTGAGTTTAGGATCGAAGAACATCACGAAGAGCGGGTGGGTACAAATAAATTTTGAGCCTTTATCCTTTGTTTCTTAAACCGTGAACCAGGCCACGTTATAACCCTTAAAAGTCCTAGTTGAAGCATGAGTTAGTTCGAAAGCATACTGTTATGAAAGGTATCCTGACTTCTATAGGACTTGCTGTAAATCCTGAGTTGACATCACATTTTACAAAAATTGCCTGTTTTACAAAAAAAAATGCATTTTCAAAAAATTTCAAGACAGACATAAGCTTTGCATTCTTAAAATAACATTGTTTGCATAAGACTATTTGTTCAAACATCAGAGAAATTCGCGCGACGAATATCTAGTGAACAAAAATCTTCTCAATAAGAAGGGTCACCTCAAGTGAAAAAAACACTTCCAATCCAGGGGCACGGCATGAGCATTGTCCATCTGTTTACCGTGGAAATTGGTAAACAACCGCTGATCTTCCAAAAGGTTACTTATTTGGTGACTAGCAGGATCGATCAGATTGATCTTAAGACATGGTTGATTTTATGGAGTTTGACTAATCCTAATGGTGATTAATGCCAGTAAAGTAAAGACACTTTAAAGTAAATTGCATGAAGAAAATCTTGATAGAATAAATAAAAGCGTTAAGTAAAAGGCTTCGACGGAGATAAGTAAATGAAACGCGATAAATTGCTTGAATATAAAAGACTTTGATTAATTTAAATGGTGTTTCACACATACATTCTCAATGATTCTTTCGCTCACGCTGGGTACTTGAATATAAATGAGTGACTTGTATAAGATGATGAACACACGCGAAAACTACGTGAACAACTAGTATTTATACTAAAGCAAATCCTAAGTAACCGCTGGGCAGTTACGCTGCTTCGAGATGACGCCACATGGCACGCTCACAACCTTCGACGCTTCTATTCTCGGCACGTTGCATTTGGTAACTGCTGGGAACCGTTTTCCCTCCAACAGTTCAAATCTCAAACCGTTCGACCTTGGGCGTCAGGTACCTTTGTCGAGAGGTTCCTTCGACGTCGAAGTGAACAAGATTCCCACTAAAAAGAATTTCTCCAAGTATCTTGTCATTCTTTGATGAGCCTTTGACATGATCAGCTGGTCGAAGCCTTCTTATGTAGGAAACTCTTCTGACTCATAATTAATGGTCTATATTGATAACAAACAAGGGTGTCGAATTTAGGAGCCAACACCATCATCTGGGGCAGTTAAGTCAAGATTCAAGGAATCTCTCAAAATGCCAAATAGCCAGGGACAAATTTCCATCTGAATCAATTGGGGCATTGGACGTAAATTCCAGCAACGAATCTTGCACGATCAAACGAAGATCTTCTGGTAGTATGGTAACACAACACTACCAACAGTGGCACCTCCCTACATTCTGAGAGCACGAACATAGTCAAAAAAGTACTATGCATAATCAAAGACCCGCTAGGTTGACTGGCCTAGACAAAAATAAGGGCTTCCCAGCGAACTAAAAGGGTTCGGGCAAAAATCAGGGATGAAAATGAAAAATTTGTACACCCGGCAAGTCGAAAACCTGAAAAGGCGGCTTGGGCAAAAAAGGGTATCCCGGTGAACTGAAAACCCGAAAGGGCGGTCCAAGCAAAAATTAGGGATCAAAGCGTACGACTATGTCTCATCATCTCGTCACTGGCCTACCAGAAGAAGACTTGTCATTTTGACCGAAAGATACCAAGCACCTCATAGGTTGGGATAATACTCGATCCACAAGGCCTCCGCAGGCACCTTCTCCCGCAGAAACAGGGGCAATAAGAATTGTCCAAGCGGTATAGTTGCTCTGTCCACCAGGTACCAAGGTATATATTCAGCTGAAGAATATGGCTAAGATACTATCACTCCCCGCAAAGTAAGACAATATTGGTAGCTCTCCCAGCTAGGACTTGCAGTTGAACAAATCAGTAATACCCTCCCCAAGAAGAGTTAATCTACCATTAGCCCCAAGAAGGTGTGGTATCCCCAGAAGATCTTAATCTTCCCCAGCGGAGTATAAAGATATTCCTCAGCAAGTATAAGAGCATCTCCGGCAGTCTTAATATTCTTCAACAGAGTATAAGAATGTTCCCCGGCGGAATACAAGATACCCCTAGTGGAGCCATTTCCCCAGCGCAGTCTAAAAAAGGCTTCCCCGCCAGAGTTGAATCATCTTACCCAGTAGATTCTGGAAGCTTATCCCCTGCAGAGCACAAATAAATCTCCCCAGCCAAATTCAGAAGGTTATCCTCACAAGAGTCTAACTGGGTTATCCTCAGCGAGTTGCAACTGAAAGATCATCCCCAGCGAAGTTCTCTCTATCCCCAGCGGAATTCATCATTAAAATCCCCAACAGAGCTTATCAACAGAATCCCCAGCGGAATTATCGTTAAAATCTTCAGCAGAACGTCTCTTCCCCACAGAGTAAATCCCCTCGGAGTAATCTCTTCATCAGTTTATTCCCCAATGGAGTTCTTTTCTCCTACAGGTTTACCATCTTCATTCATCATCCTCAGTGGAAACGAAGAACTCTGCTTTATTCTCTAGCAGCTCCGGGATTTATTTTCCCCAGCTAAAGCATCATATTCCCATACATCATGATACATGCATATACGCATCATACGAATACAATCTCATTTATTTTGAGAACATCATTGTCGGATCCATATCATGCATTGCATATGACTGGACTTTACCTTTCAGGAAAGATATAGTTAAAGTTCTCAATTACGTCAAAGACCTGATCGGTTCTTAAATCTCAATTGAATTATCCTCGGTTGAATTTCAGATAAGGTTCTCAATCCCGACAGTTTCCCTACGTCATAGTGTGGACGAGTACTATAACCTCAACGATATACTCCATTAAGCACGAGTCAGTTCCTAGATCTTGATGTTTTCCTCTGTCATAGTGTGGACAAGTTCTATAACCTCAACGGTATACTCCATTGAGCACAAGACATTTCCTAGATCTTGATGAAGATGTTTCCCTATGTCATAGTGTGGACGAGTACTATAACCTCAATAGTATACTCCATTGAGCACAAGTCAGTTCCTAGATCTTGATGTTTTCCTCCGTCATAGTGTGGACAAGTTTTATAACCTCAACGGTATACTCCATTGAGCACGAGACAGTTCCTAGATCTTGATGAAGATGTTTCTCTACGTCATAGTGTGGACGAGTACTATAACCTCAACGGTATACTCCGTGGAGCACGAGTCAGTTCCTAGATCTTGATGTTTTCCTCTGTCATAGTGTGGACAAGTTCTATAACCTCGACGGTATACTATATTGAGCACGAGATAGTTCCTAGATCTTGATGAAGATTACCCCCCAGTTGAATTATGGACAGGTTCTTAAGACTTAGCTGAGGCATTCTCTGAGACAAAGTATAGACCAGATGCCTGAATCTCAACAAGGTTAGACTTCCCCAGCGGAATATTTTACAACAACAGGTATGCAAGTTCTCGCTAAGGAATCTCTTATGCGATCGACACTCCTGTAGATGGCATCTGTAAGCCCATCCTCCTACCAATAATCTCCAAATGGAATTTGTAAGCCCATTCCCGACATCACAATGCTGATACTACACCATGCGAGTGTAAATTTCTGGGCACTATAGTGTTCAATTATCTTCCACCTTCGGATCAAGAAAGGCTCGAAAGCCAATCTACATCCTCAAGTTTAAGAAAATTGAACAGGGGCAACTGTTGTACCCCAAAATTTGCCCTCCCATATTTCTCAAGACATGTCAAGAATAATCTTCAAGTTGCTCAAGTTGGCTCAAGGGTTGGACAGTCAAAACACCTCCTAAGGCAGTCAAGTCAAAATTAGGGTTTTGTGTTGCATTAAGGTCCTCATATCCAAATAGACTCAAGTTCTCCCCAATGTCCTAATATTTTCTCAAGTTCATCCATGTCAAATTTCAAGCCTTGCAGAGGAAGTTTGGTCAGTCAATTGTTCAAGAGGCCCAAAAATCGACTGTGCTAGGGTAAAAGTTAACTGTGTCCCAAATACAGTCAAACCTCAAGATTTTTTGTCAACATTCTCATTTTTAAGTATAATTCATCATTTGATCAAGGGTTGATCATGATTCATCAAGGATTGCTCAAGATTCATCAAGATTCAAAAGTTGCTAAATTAGGGTTTTGCAAGAAAAGTCAACTCACCTTTGACTAAGCATAACTTTCTCATACTTTATCAGAAATGACCCATACAAAGCTCATTTTGAAGAGGATGTAATTTCCTATAATCCATATTCACACCCCAAGATCAATAAATGCACTCACAAAAAGTTACAAATTTGGACATTATAGGTCATTTTTGAAAGTCAACAAAAACACCTTTTTTGCCAAAGCTTATAACTTGAGCATGGAAGTTCAAAATGAGATGAGACCAAAAGGTTTGATTAGAGGACATCTCAAGGTTTCTAAAAAGTCCAAGAACACCTCCAAAAGTGCAAAATTGAGGAAGTTATGCATTGTTGAAGTTGGGAATTTTTCCAAATTTGCCAAAAGGCAACTATCCTCAAAACTCCAATTTTTGACAAAAGGGCCCACTTTTTTCCACTTGATATGGTCTTGTCATGCCACACACGTGTCTCATATTTGATTTCATGGCCATTCATTTATTTTTCTATTTTATTTAATTTTTATTGATTTAATTCATTTTAAATCAATATTAAATCAAATAAAATCTAAAAAATTGATGTAAGGGGATTCTTGTGATCATTACAGCTTGCAAATCTCATGTGATACTCAATAAAACTCGTGCCAAGTCAAAACAAGCACAAAATCTCAGATTTGATGCAAATATGGAAACTTGATTATGGTGATCAAAAGCAAATCTTGATTCTTCAATGCATAAGGTTTAATGCCCAAATTTTGACCTAAACACATTCTATTATATGCACACAAGAGAGGCAGACCAAAAGGGACGCACAAAGCACTGCAAAAACGGCCAATTCAGAATTGAAAAAAACCTTGAAAAAGTGGAGATCAAATTCTTGTTTGGGGGCATTTTCAAAGCAAAAACTCAACGCTACTCCCTTGCCGGATATCTTGTGAAGCTATAGCAACCAAAACCGGACCTTAAGACCACCTGTAACACACTGTAAGTATTCATGAATATGCCTCTGCACATGAAAATTTAACTCCTCATTCTTGCATCTTTTTGACCAAATATTAACATATTCTTGATCCATGCTTGATTTCGAAGCTTTCTACATCATTCAATTTTATTTCCATGGCTTCTAATGTGATACCCGAACCTAGGGTTTCCTTGCTTCCTTTTTAGGCATTTTGTGTACAGGAAAAATCAAGGCGAATAATTGGTACTGGGATACACAGAAAGGAGAGACGAAGTCAACTATGGCTTTGGATTGTATTTCTATGGCCTAGGGTGAATTCTAGGATACACCTAGGAATTTAGCTGCGGACAAAATCCGCAGGTAAAAACCTGGTTATTTAAACAAAGAAGACGACTACGCGTCCTCTTCCCATTGGCCGGTTTAAACAGCGTGCCAAATTTTTTTATTTTTCAGGCATAGTAAATGTTTTTCCATATATTATTTGTTTTGTATTATTATAACGAATGAGAAGTTTGGTTGGGTGGTTAAGCACGCTGGCATGTGAGCATTGGGACCTGGATTTGAATCCCAGGTCCCCCAAAACACTTTATTTGTTTTTTCTTCAGGTATTCATGTGCAATTCTCAAAGGATGGTCCATCATGCACCTCAAAAGATCCACTTGCCAGATGGATTTCAGATCAGATCCAGGGCC
Source organism: Vicia faba (assembly GCA_948472305.1). NCBI lineage: Eukaryota > Viridiplantae > Streptophyta > Magnoliopsida > Fabales > Fabaceae > Vicia > Vicia faba. The sequence continues at coordinate 1,309,849,127 of OX451740.1, read as the reverse complement.
CCAGATTGCACGCCCATCATACTCCCTGGTCAAAGGCACGCATTGGATTCCAAAATTCCAACAAGGCTGGACGTTCTGGGCCTGGGAATTGCCATTCAAATACCCTTTTCAGGCCCACACCCCCCTGAGTTTGTTCTTTATTTTATTTTATTTTCATTATTTTTTTCTATTTTACTATGATTATTATCTTAATTAATTAATTAACTAATTAACCTTTTTTCATAAAAAATTAGAAAACAAAAAATAATATTTTTTAATTCCATTAATTTTATTATTTATTTTTGTAAATAAACAATTAATTAATTTATTTAGTTTAAATAGGTTTAACAATAACATATTTTTGCAATAAATTAAAATCAATTTAGAATTAGGTTTTTTTTTATATTTTTAATCATTCTTATGTTATTTCCTTATTTAAAATAAAATCCCAAAAATATTTTCATTTAATTAATTAATTCAATTATTAATTTAGACTAATTTTTAATTCAAAAAAATAACAAAAATATGCTTTATTTAATAAAAAAGGTCAAAACCCTAAGACACTCCGATTTAATTTTTTCGCGCACGAATTATTTTGGATCCATTTGTAACTGCTTCGAGAATGTAATAGCTTTTAACTTAGGACTTTATTTATTTATTTATCGCTTTCATTTACTTTTCACCATTTAATTTTAAAAGGGTTTGTCTTTGGCGATGTAAATACCCGACGCCTTGTAATAGCTTAGATTTAATTTCCGCAATTTAATTTCCGCAACCATTAACTGTTGGATGTTTGATAATTAGGCAATGCATGCCAAGACAAATATTTAACCTAAAATAAACAGTAGCTCACCATTAACATGTACAGATAAAAACAACTGAAAACAATACACTCGCACATGCCACTCTTAGGGTACACCTCACTTGGTTGCCTCGAACGTGGTCATTGAGTATAGGAAGCTTTAGAGGTCGCCCTCTTGTCCAAAGATCATAAGTTGCCTCGGATAAAATGATCTAAGACATTAGGGTTACCGCTAAGGCGTCCTAACATTGCTTTAGTGACCACACGTCCCTTAATCGAATTGACCCTAAAACTCCAACGATGATGCTACCTACTCCTCAATAGTGGGGTAGCATTGTCTAAAGGACATTTGCACAGTTTAATTCCTTTTTCGAGTAGGTAGATGGTTCTTAAGTACTTGCTCCTTTTAAAACAAAACAAAACTTTTTGCACTTACACTCTCTTCAAAACAAAAACTCTTTTCAAACCCACAAACACAAAGAAAAGCAAACTTTTGAAAACACAAATGAGCAAGTACCTAAGAGCCCATGGATAACCACGGATAGAAAGGGTGCTAACACCTTCCCTTTCTATAATCTACCTCCCGAACCCGAGAAATATCTCAAAAAGGAATTTTTTTGTGCTTTTGTCCTTTCCTTGTTGGATAAAATAAAAGACGTTGGTGACTCTTGCTTACCGTGACATTTTGCAAAAACAAACGCAAACGCGAACCAGCATTCCAAAACAGTCAGTTCTCATTCCCACCGATCACAGGGTTGTAGAAGCGGCTAATAAAAACATCAAGAAGATTGTGCAGAAGATGACGATGACATACAAAGATTGGCACGAGATGTTACCATTTGCTCTTCATGGGTACCGTACCTCGGCGCGGACGTCAACAGGGGCAACACCCTATTCCTTGGTTTATGGCATGGAGGCCGTTTTGCCCATTGAAGTTCAGATACCCTCTCTTCGGATTATGAAGGATGCAGGTTTGAGCAAAGATGACTAGATTCAGACCCGGCTTGATCAGCTGAACCTAATTGACAAGAAAAGACTTACTGCTATTTGTCATGGTCAGACGTATCAAAAGCGGATGATCAAGGCATTTAACAAGAAAGTTAGACGACAAGAGTATCAAGTTGGGGATCTGGTTATCAAGCGCATCATACTACCTCAAGGTGATCCCAGGGGCAAATGGACCCCTACTTATGAAGGGCCATTTGTGGTTAAGAACATTTTCTCAGGAGGAGCTATGATTCTAACCACCATGGATGATGACGACCTTCCTCACCCCGTAAATGCAGACATAGTGAAAAGATACTACGCATAATCGAAGACCCGCTAGGTTAACTGGCCTAGGCAAAAATAAGGGCTTCCCGGCGAACCAAAAGGGTTCAGGAAAAAATAAGGGATGAAAATGAAAAAAAATTATACACCCAGCAAGTCGAAAACCTGAAAAGGCGGCTTGGGAAAAAAAGGGTATCTCGATGGACTGAAAACCCGAAAGGGAGGTCCAGGTAAAAATTAGGGATCAAAGCGTAAAACTATGTCTCATTGGATCACCTTGTAACCCAGACTTCGGTATCAACTATCAAGCTCGAACGATAGTGATCAATCTTATCTATCTTCAACCAAGTAGCAATGTGATGAGATGTTTGAGGACATAAAGGCAATAGCAGAGTTGGAACCCAGTGGGATTATTCACATAGCTATTTTGTTTTTCACAAATTGTGTAAAATCTATTATTCGGCGGTGTTCTCTTACTAGGACGTCAGCCTCTTGTACAAAAACGCCTATTTACAGGCCAAACTTAAAAATCAATACAATTCATTTTCAAAGAAATTTCAAACTGTTTTTCCTTTATCTGTTTTGTTTTGCAAAGAACGTCTAATGTTCATTTTTGATATATGCATTTGACATTAATTGCTGCTCATAAATATTTACATGCGAAACAAAAGACGATTACTGGTAATATCAGAAACAGGAGAATTGTCCAAGCTTTACAGTTGCTCTATCCACCAGGTACAAAGGTAGATTCAGCTGAAGAATATGGCTAAGGTACTTTCACTCCCAGCAGAATAAGAAAGAGACAATAATGATATCTCTCCCCAAATGAGACTTGCAACTGTGAATGAATCGGTAATATTCTCCCCAAGTAGAGCTTATTTACCATCAGCACTGAAAGGTCTTAATATTCCCCATCGGAGTATAAGAATAAGTACAAAACATCCCCAGTGGAGTTTGAAATCTTTCCCAGCGCAGTCTGAAAAAGCTTCCCCAGTAGACTTTGGAAGATTGTCCCCAGCAGAGCTCAAAGGATTATTCCCATTAGAGTCTAAAGGTTATCCCTAGTGAAGTCGCAACGGAAAGATCATCCCCAGCGGAGTTCTATCCTTTCACAAACAAGAAATTCAATCCCCAATAGGATTCAATATCACCAGCAACGGTAATTCATCCCCAGCGGAATTTATCGGCAGAATCCTCTACAGAGCATCTCTTCCCCACAGAGTAATCTCCTCATCAGTTTATTCCCCAACAGAGTTATCCTCTCCTGCAGGTTTATTTTCACAATCATCTTCGCTCGCCATCCCCAGCGGAAACGAAGAATTCTATTCTTTTCTCCAGCAGCTATTCGGGATTTATTTTCCCCAGCTGAAAATATTACATACATCATGACACATGCATATACGCATCCTACAACACAATCTCATTTATTTTGATAACATCATTGCTTGATACATATCATGCATTGCATACAACTAACCTTTACCCTTCAGGAAGGATGCGGTTAAATTCTCATAAAATTCAAAGCTATGAAGTTTTTACCTCAGTCGAAGTACTGACCGGTTCTTAAATCTCAACCGAATTATCCTCGATTGAATTACAGATAAAGGTCCTAAATCTAGATGAAGATGTTTTCCCCCTGTTGAATTACGGATAAGTTCTTAAAACTCAGCAGAGATGTTCTCTCAGTTGAAGTACATGCAAGTTCCTAAATCTCAATAAAATTAGACTTCCCCAGTGGAATCTTCTACAACAACAGGTATATAAGCTCTCGCTAAGGAATCTCTTATGCGATCGACACTCTTGCAGATGGAATCTTTAAGCCCATCCTCCCGCCAGAAATATCCAAATGGCATCTGTAAGCCCATTCATAACATCATAAGGCTGATACCGCTTCATGCGAGTGCAAATTTCTGGGCACTCTAGTGTTCAATCATCTTCCACCTTCGGATCACGAAAGGCTCCAAAGCCAATCTACATCCTCAGGTTTAAGAAGATTGAACAGGGGCAGTTGTTGTACCCTAAAATTTTCCCTCCCATATTTCTCAAGACATTGCAAGAAAAATCTCCAAGTTGTTCAAGTTTGCTCAAGAGTTGGTCAGACAAGTTATCTCCTAAGGCAGTCAACCCCAAATTAGGGTTTTATGTTGCATCAAGATCCTTGAGTCCAAATGACCTCAAGTTCTCCCTAATGTCCTAATATGTTCTCAAGATCATCCATGTCAAATTTCAAGCCTTGCAGAGGAAGTTTGCTCAATCAATTGCTCAAAGGTCCAAAAATCGACCGTGCTAGGGCAAAAGTCAACTGTCACTCAAATACAGTCAAACTTCAATATTTTTTGTAAACATTCTAATTTTGAAGGATATTTCATCATTTTATCAAGGTTTGATCATGATTCATCAAGGATTACTCAAAATTCATCAAGACTCAAAAGTTGCTAAATTAGGGTTTTGTAGGAAAAGTCAACTCAACTTTGACCAATCATAACTTTCTCATACTTTATCAGAAATGATCCATCCAAAGCTCATTTTGAAGGGAATGCAATTCCCTACAATCGATATTCATACCCCAAGATCAAAAAATGCACTCACAAGAAGTTATGAATTTGGACATTATAGGTCATTTTTGAAAGTCAACAAAAACACCTTTTTTGCCAAAGCTTATAACTTGAGCATGGAATATAAAAATGAGATGAGACCAAAATGGTTGGTTAGAGGACATCTCAAGATTTCTAAAAAGTCTAAGAACACCTCAAAAAGTTCAAAATTGAAGAAGTTATGCATTATTGAAGTTGGACTTTTTTGCAAAATTGCCAAAAGTCAACTATCCCCAAAACTTTAAATTTTGTCAAATGGGCCCATTCTTTTCCACTTGATTTGAGCTTGCATAGTTGCCCACTTGTCCTAGCTTCAGCCATGAGCCCATATTTCATTTTTATTATTTAATTTGATTTTTAATTGAATTTATTCATTTTAAATCAAATAAAATCATATAAAATCCAACACTTTGATAACACAAGATCTTTTTGCTATTTCAGGCTTTGATTACAATCATTATCATCATCAAATTCGAATCAAACCAAATCATGTGCAAAAAGATTGGAATTAGGCAAAGTTGGCAAGTTTGTAAAGGGAGATAAAATCAAATATGCAAGCATTGATAAGGCAAGATTTGGATCAATTTTGTTGACCTAATGCGCTGATCATTACATAAGGAAGGCAAAGACACGAAAACAAGGGTTGGAAACTGGTGAGAGAGGCAGAACAAGAATTGAAAAATTCTCAAAAAAGTGGGAGATCAAAGTCCAAGTTAGAGACAATTTCAAGACACGGGACTTGTCCCAATCGCTTCCTGGGCATTCACACGAGCTACCTGGATCAAAAGCAAGCATTTTCAGGCCTCTACAAGCACTGTAAATCTCACAAAACACATCCCTGTTCTTGAAATCGATTTGACTTGTTCTTGCATCATTTGAGAAAACTATTGGCATATTTGTAATCATAAGAACATTTCCAAGCTATTTGCATCATTTAATTTTATTTATATGGTATGTATTGCAATTCGCCATAGCTAGGTTTTGCTTGGAGTTTTTGGGCGTTTTTATTTCAGGAACAATTGACCTCTATGAAGGGTATGGTTATGACCGGGAGGTTGAGACGAACATGACTATGCCTTTGGAAATCATTTTCATGTCTTGTACATGATTTTAGAGGTGGACTTGCTTATAGCTACGGACTTCTGTCCGTTGGTATAGGTTTGTGATCTTTTAGCCACAAACGAGAGGTTGGGGATGATGTGTGGCGTCCCATCATTGGGCCATTCAAACCAAGCACGCATTTTTTTATTATTTTTTTGGAAATTATTTCGTTTTCATATAATATTATTTGTTTATATTATAATAACAATTGAAACAATGTGGTGTAGTGGCAAAGCAAGCAACGTACATCCTTCAGGACCTGGGTTCGAATCCCAGGTCCTCCACTTTCTCAATAATTTTGCTTTTCAGGTATTCCCATACAGGCGCCTATATGCAGTCCATCATACTCCCTCATGCATCCAAATGCCAGATGGCCAAGAGGCAGATTTGGTGGTCCAAAGCTGAAGGTCTACCATGAGCCAAGTCCATGCGTGCATACTAGATCCCAGAAAGTCAAAAAGGGGGCTTATGGAATTGCTATCAACACCACCTAATGAGTCCCAAACTCCTCTCTTTATTTATTTTATTTGTTTTATTATTTGGTTTATTATTTTTATTTAATTTTTCTAACCAATCAAAATTCTGTCTTTTATTAAATAAAATCACAAGAAATGTTTTTTTTATTTTCAAATCAAATTTTAAACTTTTATTTTTCTTAATAAATTTATTAATTAACTAGGTTTTTAATTAGAAAACTTTAACTTATTTTGTAAGTAATTTTAACTAATTAGATTTAATTAGATTTAACCACTAATTCAATAATTTTAATTTCTTTCCTAAATAATCAAAACTCCAAAAATAATTTTATTTATTTAATTAATTTATTTTAATTTAGTAATTAATTTAGGATTTATTTCTTTTCCTTAAATAAAAACAACAAAAACCTAAAAAAGATTTCTTCTTTAAAAAAAAGGGTCAAAACTCTACTCATGCGTCCGATTTAATTTTGCACCGTGATTTACTCTTTTTTATCTAATAATGTACCTGCTTCCGGATTGTAATAGTTAATAGGACTTTTAATTTTTTTTTATCGCTTTATTTTATTTTTCAAAGGGTTTGTCTTTGGCGATGTAAATACCCGACGCCTTGTAATTTAAATTCCGCATTTTATTTCTGCAGATTATAACTGTTAGATGTTTGATAATAGGGTTGCATGACAAGACTGAATGCTAATCTTATAATCAAATTAGATCACCTTTAACATGTATAAAGATAAAAATAAACTGAAAATGACACACTCGCACATGCGCACTCTTAGGGTACACCCCACTTGGTTGCCTTCGTACACGGTCATTGAGTATAGGTCACTTTAGAGGTCGTCCTCTTGTCTAAAAGATCATAGTCGCCTCGAAATGGTTGCCTCGGATATTGTTGCCTCAAACAAATGATATAAGACATTAGGGTTACCGCTAAGGCGTCCTAACATTGCTTTGGTGACCGTATGTCCCTCATTCGAATTGACCCTTAAACTCCAACGGCGGTGCTACCTACTCATCAATAGTAGGATAGCATTTTCTAAAGGAAATTAGCATAGAACGATTCCTTTTTCGAGTAGGTAGATGGTTCTTAGATACTCGCTCTTTCAAAAACAAAAAAATTTTACACTTACACTCCTTTTCGAACAAAGTTTTCAAAAACACTTCATACGCTCTTGAGGACAGAAGCAAGAGTTAAATCGAAGTTTCAAAACAAAAACTTTTTCAAACCCACAAACACAAAGAAAACAATTTTGAAAACAATTGAGAATGTACCTAAGAGCCCGTGGATAACCACGGATAGAAAGGGTGCTAACACCTTCCCTTTCTATAATCTACCCCCCAAACCTGAGAAACATCTCGAAAAAGGAATTTTTCTGTGCTTTTTTCCTTTCCTTGTTGGATAAAATAAAAGTCGGTGGCGACTCTTGCTTACCGCGAAATTTTGCGAAAACAAACACAAAATGCAAACCAGCATTCTAAAAATTAGTCAATTCTTCCCACCGTATCACAGAACTGGCGACTCTGCTGGGGAATGATCTTATAAGTGGGGTGTACCTTAGGAATAGTTCATATTGTTTTCAATTGCTTGACTTGTATGATTTATCTTTGTGGGCTTGAATCGGAGTTACTATAGATCTTAACCCGGATCTGGGGGATACCCTTTAGGTAAGTAGCAATAAACTGTAAGGGAACTGTACGGCATAGACCGATACAGTTGAAGCAGTAGCTACATTGGTATGGCACTTTAGTTTGTACCGATATCCCTTGTGGCACAACGAGGAGAATATGGGTCTTCTAAGGGGTCATTAAGCACCAACTGACCTTAGAACCAATAAATTGACCAACTTGGCCCTAGAACAGTAGTAGTATGCTCTACTCATTGAGACCAAACTCTCGCGATGATTTCGGCCGCAAGAAAAGGTTGCTAAACTGGAATTATGACCGATCGAGGGTGGTCAGTGATATTGAGATCGTCTAGAACCCGGTTACTATTTTAGGACAGGTTTAAACCAACTGAACTAAAAGAGTGTAATACCCAAACTCCTTGCCATCCTGAAACCTAAGGGCTATCTGTGTGACTTGTTTGTCCTTACCATGTTTTCTATATGTGAATACTTATGGTGTGTTTCTTATCATAACATCATGCATCATGACATTGCATGCATATTGCATTGGACTAACCTATTTCAAAGACAGAGGGGATTCATCTTTGTTCTGTTTTGTAGGTCATGGCACCCATGCCTAGAAACACTATTCAGATCAACTTTGTCCAGATTCCCACTCAGCTTAAGGAATTGGTTGCAAAAATTCCAGATACTTCTTCCTTTATCAGAAGACATGGGCACCTCCTTGGTTTGGTCACCTCCAAGATGGATGAACAGATGATGAGTGTCTTAGTCCAGTTCTTTGATCCATTGTACCATTTCTTTACTTTTCCGGACTACCAGTTGGTCCCCACCTTGGAAGAGTTCTCTGATCTACTCGGTATCTCTATTTTGGAGCAGACCCCGTTTACAGGTTGGGAGAAGATCCTTAGGCCGGAAGAGATTGCTTTAGCCCTCCATCTGACAAAGGCTGAGGTAATGTCAAACTGGGAAATTAGAAGTGGGAAAAAGGGCTTCTTGACTAAATTCTTGGTTGGTAAGGCTAATCAGTTCTGGGACAGTCTAGACTTCCAAGCATTTGAAAACATTCTGGCTCTTCTCATATATGGTTTGGTGTTGTTTCCTAACTCTGGTTCCTTTGTTGATGTGAATGCAGTGAAGATCTTCATTTCCCGTAATCTTGTGCCCACTCTCTTGGGTGATATTTTGCACTCTCTTTATACCTGTACTGCTCGGAAACAGGGAACCCTTATGTGCTGTGCACCATTGCTGGCGAGGTGGTTTATTTCTCACCTCCCCAAATCAGTTTTGAAGAACAAGGAAGGCATGGGTTGGGCCTATAGGATTATGTCTCTCTCTCATAATGACATCATTTGGACTACCAAGGGCATGGAAGACATGGCTATTATTGATCGCTGTGGGGAATACCCCAATGTTCCACTTCTAGGAACCCATGGAGGAATCACCTATAACCCATGTTTGGCCTTACGTCAATTTGGGCGAGCTAGGAGGGAAGGACCTCATGATATACTGATGCCGAGCATTGTCTTTAACTTCCAAGGGGATAGTAACGAGCAGCGCCGCAGGTTCATATGAGCCTGGGATAGGGTACACAGGTCTGATCCGCACGAGCTGGGTGCGAAGACTTCTCTTCCAATAGAGCCATATCTCTGGTGGGTTCGAATCCGTGCCCAAAAGCTGGGAATGTCGTACGAAGTCGTCTTCCCTATAACTCTTGAAGTTGCTGATGAAGAAGGGGTTCCTCCTACCATCCTGCATCCTTACATGCCTACTGACATTGGGGCATTAAAGAGATCTTGGATGCAACTGGGAGAAGAACGGGATACTTACAGAGAAAAATATCACGAGCAAGAGCAGAAGATTCTGAAGTTGACAAGGCAATTGGAGAATGAGAAGATCCTTAATGACTATGTCCGCACTGGCAGGAAACGACCATGGGAGCATTGATTGTCTTTTGATTATTTCTAGTTTTGATTTATTTTTCAGTATTTCCTTTTTGTAACGCCTTAAAGGCATCTGTTGAACATTTGAATTCAAAGTTTATCTAATAAAAGTGTATTTTATTTTGGCTTACGAATTTGAATCTCTAAAGTCTTTGAAATCATATCATGCACATTTCACACACCTCATAATAGGTACCCTTACAGGTTTTCTCATCTTCTTCGCTGTTTATTTCATCACATCATGTCTGCTGAAACATCAACTGATCAAGCTATCAAGGCTCTACAAGCTCAAAACGCTCAATTTCAAGAAATGTTCATGAATTTGGCCAAGGGTCAGCAAGATCTGAAGACCCTTATCTTAAAGGATAAGAAGAAGAAGAAGAAGAAGAAGAAGAAGAAGAAGACGGTCCTCCTGAACATGGGTCACAGGTTCGGAAACAGGCTGCGAGATGAAGTCAATCTATCCCACTCATCTGGAGGGGGAGAAAACCAAGAAGAAAGGAGGGTGCCTAGCCCTGTGGTATCTGACCACGAGACTGACTTTGACAAAGACCAGTATCCTCCTGCTGAGGATAGATATAAACAGCTTGAAGACCGGTTAAGTGCGATGGAGATTCAGAAGGTCCCTGGGTTGGACTTTGGTGATCTAGGTTTGTCGTCTGGGGTGGTGATTCCCCACAAGTTTAAAGCACCAGCCTTTTCTAAATACGACGGGGTTTCTTTCCCAAAGTTGCACCTCCGTTCGTATGTTAGGAAGATTCAGCTATACACCGCTGACAAGAACCTCTGGATCCACTTCTTTCAAGACAGTTTCTCAGGGACTCAGCTTGAATGGTTTTACCAGCTGGAAGGAGCTAGTATCCGTAATTGGGAGGACTTGGCTGTTGCTTCCTACAAGCAGTACCAATACAATGCCGACCTCGCTCCCACACGTACCCAACTCCAGGGTATGTCTATAGGTGCGGGCGAAGGTTTCAAAGACTACGCTCAGAAATGGAGGGACCTCGCTGGAAGAGTGCAACCACCCTTGGCTGATAGGGAGCTAGTGGATATGTTTCTGGGGACCTTGTCTGGTCCGTATTTCAACCATCTGATTGGAAGTTCATCGTCCGGATTTACCGAGCTGATCATGATCGGGGAAAGAATTGAGGCCGACATTAAATCTGGTAAAATATAGAAGGGTGCTTCGTCTAGTGCCGAGAAGAAGCCTTTTAAGAAGGAGTCAAGCGCAGTTTACAGTTCAAAGAGCCATAATAAACCTGAACGCCGCTAAACAGTCAATACGGTGGTTATATCAAGACCTGTTGTTTCTCCTCAGCGCAACAATCAGCCAAGGGCCTAGAGACCGCGAAGATAATTCACTCAACTCAACATGACTTTATCCCAAATTTTGTCGCAGTTATTAAAGACCAGTCTGGTGATTCCAAGGGAGGCCCCGAAGAATCCAAATACAAAATCATCGATGTACGATCCGAATTCCCGCTGTGCTTTTCACTCTGATAGCCCAGGGCATGATACGGATAACTGCTGGGTCTTGAATAACAAGGTACAAGACTTGATTGATGCGAAGGAGATTGAATTTGAAGCACCTGAAAGACCTAATGTTGTGACTGATCCTATGCCCAAGCATGGAGCGAATGCTGTAGAGGAAGACTCGTTTGTGGTTTCTGTGAAAGACATTGTTACTCCATTGATGACTGTGAAGAAGAACCTTCTGCTAGCCGGTTTATTTCTGGGCTGTGATGAAGGTTGTCGTATGTGTTCCGTCCTACCTACCGGTTGCCATCTTTTGGAGTCATGTATCCAACGCCTGATGGATAATAAAGAAATTCTATTTGAGAAGACTTTTGTTCCTTTGGTTCCTACTGAAGAAGTTGTTATAATTACCATTTTCGACAATTCTTCCAAGGCTTCCTCGAGAAAGCCTGTTAGAATTACATTTGTTCCAAAAATCGCACCCTTGATCATCACTGTTCCTGGGCCTATCCCCTATACATCCGATAAGGCCGTCCCGTGGCATTATGGGGATGACGTATATTATCACGGAGTTAAACAAGATTTGAATTCTGATACCAACGTCAGCAACATTGTTGGATCTAGTAAAGTCACCCGCAGCGGAAGACTTTTCTCCCCTGAGATCTCTCCGCCAGTTGTTCGGACGCCTTTTATCATTACGCCTGCTAGTTCACCTGATACTATCCCTGTTCAAGTTCCCATTCCTACCCCTGTTGCCGAGTCATCTGATACTCGGGGCAAAGGGACCACTGATGAGCCTGCCCGGACGGAGGCACCAAAGAGGATTGTTGTTAAAGCCTCTAGACAAGAGATGGAAGAAATTTTGAAGATCATCAAAAAGAGCGACTATAATGTAGTCGAACAGCTGGGGCAAACCCCATCCAAAATCTCTATGTTGTCTTTGTTGCTATGCTCAGAAGCCCATGCCAAGGCTCTGGTTGCCTTCCTGAAAACTGCGCACGTGCCACAGGAAACATCAGCTGACCAGTTTAAAGATTGTGTGGCTAGTCTGACAGCGGATAATGGGTTAGGTTTCTCCGACACAGACTTGCCTGCTAAGGGGAGGAATCACAATGATGCCATGCATGCCTCCATTGAATGCAGGGGCACTACTCTAGCTCATGTATTGGTGGATATTAGTTCCACATTGAACGTTTTACCTAAGAAAGCTCTAGACCGGTTGGACTATGAAGGTTTAGAGTTGAAGCCAAGTAACATTGTTGTTAGGGCCTTTGATGGGTCAAAGAGAATGGTACATGGAGAAGTGGATATTCTAGTGAAGGTGGGTTCTCAGATCTTTGCGTCTACTTTTTATGTGATGGACATTCGGCCATCCTATTCTTGTTTGTTGGGCCGCCCATGGATCCACAAAGTTGGGGCAGTGACTTCTACGCTCCACCAAATGCTGAAATACCTGGTGAAAGGGAAAATTATGACAGTACAAGGAGAGGAGGAGTATATGCTGAGCCACCTCAACTCTTTCCGATATGTAGAGATGGATTGGGAGTTCATTGAGACCCCGTTTCAACATTTTGAAGAAGTACCCCAGACGCTGGCATCAACTGAAGCTGTTGTTCAAGATCCTCCAATGAAGATGGCTTCCTTCAAGGATTCCCGAGCTGTTGTTGAGAAAGGTGGGTGTGCAAATTGGGGCCAACTCCCTGATTTTGCACATAAGACTAACAAGGTTGGTTTGGGTTTCACTGCAGATGCTCAAAGGGGTGTTTGGAGTGCAAGGACTGGAAGACCTCCCCTGTTTATCAGCAATTCAGGAGTGAATGCCATTGAAGACGATGTTGAAGAATCTGAGTTCGACAGTTGGATCTATCCTACTACTGATGGTAGACTAAGCAACTGGACATGACTTCATCCCAATTTCTTTTGTTACCCAGTAATGATACTTTTGTTTTGTATTTGTAACAGACAATGTTTTAAACTTTATGGCCCTGTGTCTTACCCGGGGCACTGTGGTTTTATTTGTGAGGGATTTATGTGTGTCATTTCCATATATCATTAATAAAAGCATTGGACGTTTTCTTGCATTTCAAATTTTGCGCTCCTTGTTTTTCTTTTTACCTTGAAAAACAGCTATTTTACACACACTCACATATACAGGTCTACATCCACTCTGGATCCCACTGATAACGACTCTGCTACTGCCGGTTATGACTTCGAAAGTCCGATCAACTTAGCTGAAGACGAAGGTGAAGATGATTGCGAAGGGTCTGGTGAACTTGCTAGACTTTTACTTCAGGAAGAGAGGGCTATAAAGCCACACGAAGAGCCAGTGGAAACGGTAAATCTGGGTACAGAGATAGACAAGAAAGAGGTCAAGATCGGTGCAAATTTGGAAGCTAGTGTTAAAGAACGGTTGATTCAGATGCTGCATGACTACGTTGAGATCTTCGCTTGGTCTTATGAAGATATGCCTGGTTTACATACCAACATTGTGGTTCACTGATTTCCTACCAAGGAAGAATGTCCTCCCGTGAAACAGAAAGTCCGCCGAATGCGCCCAGAGATGTCTGAGAAAATCAAGGCTGAAGTTATGAAACAGTTTGACGCTGATTTTCTAGAAGTTACTTCTTACCCACAATGGGTGGCCAACGTGGTTCCTGTGCCGAATAAGGATGGTAAAGTTCGAATGTGTGTTGACTATAGGGATCTAAACAGGGCGAGCCCCAAGGAAGATTTCCCTCTACCTCATATCGACGTTCTGGTTGACAACACCGCGCAACATAAGGTCTTCTCCTTTATGGATGGTTTCTCCGGTTATAATCAGATCAAAATGGCTCTCGAAGATATGGAGAAGACAACCTTTGTTACTCAATGGGGTACCTTTTGCTACAAGGTTATGTCGTTCGGATTGAAGAATGCTAGGGCAACGTATCAGCGCGCCATGGTCACTCTATTCCATGACATGATTCATCATGAGATTGAGGTATATATTGACAACATGATTGCAAGGTCCCAGACTGAGGAAGAACACCTTGACCATCTTCAGAAGCTATTTGACAGGTTGAAGTTGTACAAGCTGAGGTTAAACCTGAACAAGTGCACCTTCGGGGTGAGATCTGGTAAGCTGTTGGGTTTCGTTGTAAGTGATAAAGGTATTCAAGTGGACCCTGCAAAAGTGAAGGCTATACAGGAAATGCCAGCTCCCCGAACAGAAAAAGAAGTCAGAGGCTTTCTGGGACGTCTGAACTATATTTCCCGATTCATCTCACACCTGACTGCTACTTGTGAGCCAATCTTCAAGCTACTGAAGAAAGATCAAGTGGTAAGATGGAACGATGAATGTCAGACCGCTTTCAAAAGGATCAAAGAGTATCTCCAAGAGCCACCTATTCTGATGCCGCCAGTTAAAGGGAGACCTCTGATCTTATACTTGACAGTACTCGACAACTCAATGGGGTGTGTGTTGGGTCAGCATGACGAGTCTGGCCGAAAAGAGCATGCTATTTACTACCTTAGCAAAAAGTTTACCGACTGCGAGACCCGATACTCGTTGCTCGAGAAAACTTGTTGTGCTTTGGCATGGGCTGTTCGCCGCCTGAGACAGTATATGCTGACTCACACTACTCTATTGATATCAAAGATGGATCCAATCAAGTATATCTTCGAGAAGCCAGCCTTGTCCAGAAGAATATCAAGATGGCAGATGATCTTGACTGAGTATGACATCCAATACACCACCCAAAAGGCAATCAAGGGAAGTGTGTTGGCAGACCATTTGGCACATCAGGCAGTGGATAATTACCAGTCTATGAACTTTGAATTCCCGGATGAGAATATCATGACAGTGATTGACTGTGAGACACCTGGACCAGATGAAGGACCTGAGGAAGGATCCCGATGGTCTATGTACTTTGATGGAGCTTCAAACGCTTTGGGTAATGGCATTGGCGCCATGATCATATCTCCTAAAGGCTCTCTTACTTCATTCACCGCCCGATTATGTTTCAACTGCACCAACAATATGGCGGAGTATGAGGCGTGCATCATGGGTCTTCGAGCAGCAATCGATCTAAGGATTAAGTTCTTGAGTGTGTTCGGAGATTCCGCTCTCGTGATCAGCCAGATCAAAGGCGAGTGGGATACGAAACACCCAAATCTTATTCCTTACAAGGAGTATGTGTTGACGTTGCTTCCGCACTTCGAGGAGATAACCTTTGAACACTTCCCTAGAGAGGAGAATTAGTTGGCGGATGCGCTAGCTATGATGTCTTCTATGTTCAAAGTCAATTGGGACAATGAGGCTCCCCGGATTATCATTTAAAGTTTGGACGAACCTGCACATTGACGCGACATTGAGACCGAAGAGGTAGAACATAAACCTTGGTTTCATGAGGTAAAGAGGTACCTTGAAGCTCAGGAGTACCCCAAGGGTGCATCTGTTAATGATAAGAAATTCTTGAGGAGGTTCGCAGCAAAGTTCTTCATCAGCAATGGCATTCTTTACAAGCGTAACCATGATTCAACCTTACTGCGATGTGTGGACAAGAACGAGGCAGAAAGGATCATGGCAGATTTACATGAAGGTACCTTTGGGACTCATTCCAGTGGACACACCATGGCAAAGAAAACCCTTCGAGTAGGATATTTTTGGTCCATAATGGAAGCCGACTGCTATCAGCATTCTCGGACCTGTCACAAGTGCCAAGTCTATGCTGATAAGGTGCACATACCTCCAGTTCCTTTGAACATCTTGACAGCTCCTTGGCCTTTTGCAATGTGGGGCATTGACATGATCGGCAAGATCAGACCGACGACATCCAACGGGTATCATTTCATCCTGGTAGCTATTGATTACTTTACAAAGTGGGTTGAAGCAGCTTCCTTTGCTACAGTAACCAAGAACGTCGTGGCACGGTTCATTCGGCACAATCTGATCTGTTGATATGGTGTACCAAAGAGGATCATTACGAACAATAGTACAAATCTCAACAATAAGATGATCACTGAGCTCTGCAAGCAGTTCAAGATACAGCATCACAACTCTTCTCCTTACCGGCCGAAGATGAATTGGGCTGTAGAAGCGGCTAATAAAAACATCAAGAAGATTGTGCAGAAGATGACGGTGACATACAAAGATTGGCACGAGATGTTACCATTTGCTCTTCATGGGTATCGTACCTCAGCACGGACGTCAACAAGGGCAACACCCTATTTCTTGGTTTATGGCATGGAGGCCGTTTTTCCCATTGAAGTTCAGATACCCTCTCTTCGGATTATGAAGGATGCAGGTTTGAGCGAAGATGACTGGATTCAGACCCGGCTTGATCAGCTGAACCTAATTGACGAGAAAAGACTTAATGCTATTTGTCATGGTCAGACGTATCAAAAGCGGATGATCAAGGCATTTAACAAGAAAGTTAGACGACAAGAGTATCAAGTTGGGGATCTGGTTATCAAGTGCATCATACTACCTCAAGGTGATCCCAGGGGAAAATGGACCCCTACTTACGAAGGGCCATTTGTGGTTAAGAACATTTTCTCAGGAGGAGCTATGATTCTAACCACCATGGATGGTGACGACCTTCCTCACCCCGTCAATGCAGACATAGTGAAAAGATACTACGCATAATCGAAGACCCGCTAGGTTGACCGGTCTAGGCAAAAATAAGGGCTTCCCGACGAACCAAAAGGTTCGGGCAAAAATAAGGGATGAAAATGAAAAAAAAACTGTACACCCGGCAAGTCGAAAACCTGAAAAGGCGGCTTGGGCAAAAAAGTGTATCCCGGTGGACTGAAAACCCGAAAGGGCGGTCCAGGTAAAAATTAGGGATCAAAGTGTAACACTATGTCTCATTGGATCACCTTGTAACCCAGACTTCGGTATCAACTATCAAGCTCGGACGACACTAATCAATCTAATCTATCTTCAACCAAGTAGCAATGTGATGAGATGTTTGAGGACTTAAAGGCAATAGCAGAGTTGGAACCCAGTGGGATTATTCACATAGCTGTTTTGTTTTTCACAAATTGTGTAAAATCTATTATTCGGCTGCGTTCTCTCACTAGGACGTCAGCCTCTTGTACAAAAACGCCTATTTACAGGCCAAACTTCAAAATCAATACAATTCATTTTCAAAGAAATTTCAAACTGTTTTCCTTTATCTGTTTTGTTTTGCAAAGAACGTCCAATGTTCATTTTTGATATATGCATTTGACATTAATTGCTGCTCATAAATATTTTCATGCAAAACAAAAGACGATTACTGGTAATATCAGAAACAGGAGAATTGTCCAAGCTTTACAGTTGCTCTATCCACCAGGTACAAAGGTAGATTCAGCTGAAGAATATGGCTAAGGTACTTTCACTCCCCGCAGAATAAGAAAGAGACAGTAATGATAGCTCTCCCCAGCTGAGACTTGCAATTATGAATGAATTAGTAATATTCTCCCCAAGCAGAGCTTATTTACCATCAGCACTGAAAGGTCTTAATATTCCCCAGCGGAGTATAAGAATATTCCCCGACAAAGTACAAAACATCCCCAGTGGAGTTTGAAATCTTTCCCAGCGCAGTCTGAAAAAGCTTCCCCAGTAGACTTTGGAAGATTGTTCCCAACATGGCTCAAAGGATTATCCCCATTAGAGTCTAAAGGTTATCCCTGGTGAAGTCGCAACTGAAAGATCATCCCCAACGGAGTTCTATCCTTTCACAAACAAGAAATTCAATCCCCAACAGGATTCAGTATCACCAACAACGGTAATTCATCTCCAGCGGAATTTATCGGCAGAATCCTCTACATAGCATCTCTTCCCCACAGAGTAATCTCCTCATCAGTTTATTCCCCAACGAAGTTATCCTCTCATGTAGGTTTATTTTCACAATCATCATCGCTCGCCATCCCCAGCGGAAATGAAGAATTCTATTCTTTTCTCCAGCAGCTATCCGGGATTTATTTTCCCCAGCTGAAAATATTACATACATCATGACACATGCATATACGCATCATACAACACAATCTCATTTATTTTGAGAACATCATTGCTTGATACATATCATGCATTGCATACAACTAACCTTTACCTTTCAGGAAGGATGCGGTTAAATTATAATAAAATTCAAAGCTATGAAGTTTTTACCTCAGTCGAAGTACTGACCGGTTCTTAAATCTCAACTGAAGTATCCTCGATTGAATTACAGATAAAGGTTCTAAATCTCGACAAGTTCCTCCGTCGAAGTATGGACGAGTTCTTAAATCTCAACATAATTATCCTCGGTTGAATTACAGACAAGTCCTAAATCTCGATGAAGATGTTTCCCTCAGTCAAAGTACTGACCGGTTCTTAAATCTTAACTGAATTATCCTTGGTTGAATTACAGATAAGGTTCTAAATCTCGGCAAAGTTCCCCCGTCGAAGTATGGAAGAGTTCTTAAATCTCAACAGAATTATCCTCGGTTGAATTACAGACAAGTCCTAAATCTCGATGAAGATGTTTCCCTCAGTCGAAGTACTGACCAGTTCTTAAATCTCAACTGAATATCCTCGATTAAATTACAAATAAAGGTTCTAAATCTCGACAAGTTCCTCCGTCGAAGTATGGACGAGTTCTTAAATCTCAACAGAATTATCCTCGGTTGAATTACAGATAAGTCCTAAATCTCGATGAAGATGTTTCCCTCAGTCGAAGTACTGACCGGTTCTTAAATCTCAACTGAATTATCCTCGGTTGAATTACAGATAAGGTTCTAAAACTCAGAAAAGTTCCTCCGTCGAAGTATGGACGAGTTCTTAAATCTCAACAAAATTATCCTCGGTTGAATTACAGACAAGTCCTAAATCTCGATGAAGATGTTTCCCTCAGTCGAAGTACTGATCGGTTCTTAAATCTCAACTGAATTATCCTCGATTGAATTACAGATAAGGTTCTAAATCTCGGCAAAGTTCCTCCGTCGAAGTATGGACGAGTTCTTAAATCTCAACAGAATTATCCTCGGTTGAATTACAGACAAGTCCTAAATCTCGATGAAGATGTTTCCCTCAGTCGAAGTACTGACCGGTTCTTAAATCTCAACTGAATTATCCTCGGTTGAATTACAGATAAGGTTCTAAATCTCGGCAAAGTTCCTCTGGCGAAGTATGGACGAGTTCTTAAATCTCAACAGAATTATCCTCGGTTGAATTACTGACAAGTCCTAAATCTCGATGAAAATGTTTCCCTCATTCGAAGTATTTACCGGTTCTTAAATCTCAACTGAATTATCCTCAGTTGAATTACAGATAAGGTTCTAAATCTCGACAAAGATCCTCCGTCGAAGTATGGACGAGTTCTTAAATCTCAACAAAATTATCCTCGGTTGAATTACAGACAAGTCCTAAATCTTGATGAAGATGTTTCCCTCAGTCGAAGTACTGACCGGTTCTTAAATCTCAACTGAATTATCCTCGGTTGAATTAAAGGTAAGGTTCTAAATCTCGGTAAAGTTCCTCCGTCGAAGTATGGACGAGTTCTTAAATCTCAACAGAATTATCCTCGGTTGAATTACAGACAAGTCCTAAATCTCGATGAAGATGTTTCCCTCAGTCGAAGTACTGACCGGTTCTTAAATCTCAACTGAATTATCCTTCGTTGAATTACAGATAAGGTTCTAAATCTCGGCAAAGTTCCTCCATCGAAGTATGGACAAGTTCTTAAATCTCAACAGAATTATCCTCGGTTGAATTACAGACAAGTCTTAAATCTCGATGAAGATGTTTCCCTCAGTCGAAGTACTGACCGGTTCTTAAATCTCAATTGAATTATCCTTGGTTGAATTACAGATAAGGTTCTAAATCTCGGCAAAGTTCCTCCGTCGAAGTATGGACGAGTTCTTAAATCTCAACAGATTTATCCTCCGTTGAATTACAGACAAGTCCTAAATCTCGATGAAGATGTTTTCCCCCAGTTGAATTACGGACAAGTTCTTAAAACTCAGCAGAGATGTTCTCTCAGTTAAAGTACAGGCAAGTTCCTAAATCTCAACAAAATTAGACTTTCCCAGCGGAATCTTCTACAACAACAGGTATACAAGCTCTCGCTAAGGAATCTATTATGGGATCGACACTCCTGCAGATGGCATCTTTAAGCCCATCCTCCCGCCAGCAATCTCCAAAAGGCATCCGTAGTCTCATTCCTGACATCACAAGGCTGATACCACTTCTTGCGAGTGCAAATTTCTGGGCACTCTAGTGTTCAATCATCTTCCACCTTCGGATCACGAAAGGCTCCAAAGCCAATCTACATCCTCAGATTTAAGAAGATTGAACAGGGGAAGCTATTGTACCCCAAAATTTTCCCTCCCATATTTATCAAGACATTGCAAGAAAAATCTCCAAGTTGTTCAAGTTTGCTCAAGAGTTGGTCAGACAAGCTATCTCCTAAGGCAGTCAACCCCAAATTAGGGTTTTATGTTGCATAAATATCCTTGAGTCTAAATGCCCTCAAGTTCTCCCTAATGTCCTAATATGTTCTCAAGATCATCCATGTCAAATTTCAAGCCTTGCAGAGGAAGTTTTCTCAATCAAATGCTCAAAGGTCCAAAAATCGACTGTGCTAGGGCAAAAGTCAACTGTGACCCAAATACAGTCAAACTTCAAGATTTTTTTGTCAACATTCACATTTTTAAGGATATTTAATCATTTGATCAATGGTTGATCATGATTCATCAAGGATTGCTCAAAATTCATCAAGACTCAAAAGTTGCTAAATTAGGGTTTTGTAGGAAAAGTCAACTCAACTTTGACCAAGCATAACTATCTCATACTTTATGAGAAATGACCCATCTAAAGCTCATTTTGAAGGGGATGAAATTCCATACAATCCATCTTCATACCCCAAGATCAAAAAATGCACTCACAAGAAGTTGTGAATTTGGACATTATAGGTCATTTTTGAAAGTCAACAAAAACACCTTTTTTGCCAAAGCTTATAACTTGATCATGGAATATCAAAATAAGATGAGACCAAAAGGGTTGGTTATAGGACATCTCAAGATTTCTAAAAAGTCCAAGAACACCTCCAAAAGTTCAAAATTGAAGAAGTTATGCATTGTTGAAGTTGGACTTTTTTGCAAAATTGCCAAAAGTCAACTATCCCCAAAACATCAAATTTTGTCAAATGGGCCCATTCTTTTCCACTTGATTTGAGCTTGCATAGTTTCCCACGTGTCCTAGCTTCAGCCATGAGCCCATATTTCATTTTTATTATTTAATTTTATTTTTAATTGAATTTATTCATTTTAAATCTAATAAAATCATATAAAATCCAACACTTTGATAACACAAGATCTGTTTGCTATTTCAGGCTTTGATTATAATCATTATCATCATCAAATTCGAATCAAACCAAATCATGTGCAAAAAGATTGGAATTAGGCAAAATTGGCAAGTTTGTAAAGGGAGATAAAATCAAATATGCAAGCATTGATAAGGCAAGATTTGGATCAATTTTGTTGACCTAATGCATTGAGCATTACATAAGGAAGGAAAAGACACAAAAACAAGAGTTGGAAACTGGTGAGAGAGGCAGAACAAGAATTGAAAAATTCTCAAAAAAGTGGGAGATCAAAGTCCAAGTTAGAGACAATTTTACGACACGAGACTTGTCCCAATCACTTCCTGGGCATTCACACGAGCTACCTGGATCAAAAGCAAGCATTTTCAGGCCTCTACAAGCACTGTAAGTTTCACGAAACACATCCCTGTTCTTGAAATCGATTTGACTTGTTCTTGCATCATTTGAGAAAACTATTAGCATATTTGTAATCATAAGAACATTTCCAAGCTATTTGCATCATTTAATTTCATTTATATGGTATGTATTGCAATTCGCCATAGCTAGGTTTTGCTTGGAGTTTTTGGGAATTTTTATTTCAGGAACAATTGACCTCCATGAAGGGTATGGTTATGACTGGGAGGTTGAGACGAACATGACTATGCCTTTGGAAATCATTTTCATGGCTTGTACAGGATTTTAGAGGTGGACTTGCTTATAGCTACGGACTTCTGTCCGTTGGTATAGGTTTGTGACCTTTTAGCCACAGACGAGAGGTTGGGGATGATGCGTGGCGTCCCATCATTGGGCCATTCAAACCAAGCGCGCGTTATTTTATTATTTTTCAGGCAATTATTTCATTTTCATATAATATTATTTGTTTATATTATAATAACAATTGAAACAATGTGGTGTAGTGGCAAAGCAAGCAATGTACATCCTTCAGGACCTGGGTTTGAATCCCAGGTCCTCCACTTTCTCAAAAATTTTGCTTTTCAGGTATTCCCATACAGGCGCCTATATGCAGTCCATCATACTCCCTCATGCATCCAAATGCCAGATGGCCAAGAGCCAGATCTGGTGGTCCAAAGCTGAAGGTCTACCATGAGCCAAGTCCATGCGTGCATACTGGATCCCAGAAAGTCAAAAAGGCCAGCATAAGTGGGCTTATGGAATTGCTATCAACACCACCTAATCAGGCCCAAACTCCTCTCTTTATTTATTTTGTTTTTTTTATTATTTGATTTATTATTTTTATTTAATTTTTCTAACCAATCAAAATTCTGTCTTTTATTAAATAAAATCATAAGAAATGTTTTTTTTTATTTTCAAATCAAATTTTAAACTTTTATTTTCTTAATAAATTTATTAATTAACTAGGTTTTTAATTAGAAAACTTTAACTTATTTTGTAAGTAATTTTAACAAATTAGATTTAATTAGATTTAACCACTAATTCAATAATTTTAATTTCTTTCCTAAATAATCAAAACTCCAAAAATAATTTATTTTATTTAATTTATTTATTTTAATTTAGTAATTAATTTAGGATTTATTTCTATTCCTTAAATAAAAACAACAAAAACCGAAAACAAATTTCTTCTTTAACAAAAAGGGTCAAAACCCTAATCATACGTCCGATTTAATTTGCACAGTGATTTACTCTTTTTTATCCAATAATGTACCTACTTCTGGATTGTAATAGTTAATAGGACTTTTAATTATTTTTTATCGCTTTATTTTATTTTTCAAAGGGTTTGTCTTTGGCGATGTAAATACCCGACGCCTTGTAATTTAAATTTCGCATTTTATTTCCACAGATTATAACTGTTAGATGTTTGATAATAGGGTTGCATGACAAGACTAAATGCTAATCTTAAAATCAAATTAGATCACATTTAACATGTATAAAGATAAAAATAAACTGAAAACGACACACTCGCACATGCGCACTCTTAGGGTACACCCCACTTGGTTGCCTTCGTACACGGTCATTGAGTATAGGTCGCTTTAGAGGTCGTCCTCTTGTCTAAAAGATCATAGTCACCTCGAAATGGTTGCCTCGGATATTGTTGCCTCAAACAAATGATCTAAGACATTAGGGTTATCGCTAAGGCGTCCTAACATTGCTTTGGTGACCGTATGTCCCTCATTCGAATTGACCCTTAAACTCCAACGGCGGTGCTACCTACTCATCAATAGTAGGATAGCATTGTCTAAAGGAAATTAGCATATAACGATTCCTTTTTCGAGTAGGTAGATGGTTCTTAGATACTTGCTCTTTCAAAAACAAAAACTTTTCACACTTACACTCCTTTTCAAACAAAGTTTTCAAAAACACTTCATACGCTCTTGAGGACAAAAGCAAGAGTTAAATCGAAGTTTCAAAACAAAAACTTTTTCAAACCCACAAGCACAAAGAAAACAATTTTGAAAACAATTGAGCAAGTACCTAAGAGCCCGTGGATAACCACGGATAGAAAGGGTGCTAACACCTTCCCTTTCTATAATCTACCCCCCGAACCCGAGAAACATCTCGAAAAAGGAATTTTTCTGTGCTTTTTTCCTTTCCTTGTTGGATAAAATAAAAGTCGGTGGCGACTCTTGTTTACCGCGACATTTTGCAAAAACAAACGCAAAACGCAAACCAGCATTCTAAAAAACAGTTAGTTCTTCCCACCGTATCACACTTAGGTACCCATATCTTTTTGGGTCCTGGTTTGTTAGTTTTACCAAAATTCTGTTTGAATTTTGGTTTGGTAGAATAATCATGCTAGTGTATTTCAGGTCATGTGTGTGCCCATATGTGAAGTGTGATTTTAGTGGTGTGCATTTTATTACTAGGACCATGAATTTCTTAGGTGGAGATACCTTACCTTGGTATCCTATTCCTTTTCTGCCATTCCTGCTAACTCCATAGATCATTGAAGCCATCTTGCTTCTATCTATGTTTTTAGCCAGAAACTTCTGAAAGTTGTGATCATATTCTTTTATGATTTTATCAGCGCTACTGGGAGCCTCTGAGATTATTTCTTTCTGAGAGTTTAGTAAATCACTTTCTAGTTTTGAAATATTTTCTTTTAGCTCAGAATTTTCTAATCTTAGACTCACAGTTTCTTCAGAGTCAGAGACAAGATCCCTTTTTAGGTTCTTGAATTTGACTCTAATGTGCTGATATCTTTCAGGAATCTCATTCAGGCTTTCTGCTAGTTCAGCTTTAGTGAAATTAACAGTAAAATCAGGAAATACTTCTTCTGTTTCTAATTCTGAGTCTGACTGAGATGCTTCATTGTCTTCTGTCACATTAGCCATAAGAGCAATGTTGGCTCTTTCATCATCTGATTCTGAGTCTGTGTCAGAAGTGTCTGAATCATCCCATGTAGCCATGATACTTTTCTTCTTCTCCTTGAAGAACTTCTTTTTGGGCTTCTCCTTCTGAAGCCTTGGACAATCACTTTTGTAGTGCCCCTGTTCATTACACTCATATCAGATGATGTCTCTGTTGTTTGACTTCTTGTGACCAGATGAAGCTTCAGATCTTTTGTGTCCAGAGGAGGACTCAGACTTTTTGTATCCGGAGGAAGATTCATTATGATTCCCTGACCTTCTGGAATTCTTTAATTTTCTTTGCCTATGCTTCCACAACTGATTTACCCTTCTGGAGAGAAGAGACAATTCGTCTTCTTCTGATGAGGATCCATTAGAGATTTCTTCCATAGCCTGCAAAAACTTATAATCAAGTTTTTTGCTAGATTTTAATGCTAAAGGCTTACCTTGCTTCTGAAGCTCGTCGGCTTCTAGCTCTATCTCATGGCTTTTGAGGGAGCTAACAAGTTCCTCCAGAGATATCCTGTTGAGATCTTTAGCCAGCTTAAGCGTAGTGACCATTGGCCTCCATTGCTTTGATAGACTTCTGATGATCTTCTTTATATGATCAGCAGTAGAATACCCTTTGTCAAGAACTCTCAGCCCAGCAACAAGAATCTGGAATCTTGAGAACACTGCTTCTATGGATTCACTGTCTTCCATCTTGAAAGCTTCGTATTTCTGATTGAGCGCAAGGGCCTTGGTTTCTTAAACTTGTATGTTTCCTTCATGCGTCATTCTCAGAGAGTCAAACATATTTTTGAATGTCTCTATGTTTGAGATCTTCTCATATTCTGAGTATGAGATGGCACTGAGAATTATTGTTCTGGCTTTATGATGGTTTCTGAAATCACGCTTTTTCTGGTCAGACATTCTTTTTCTATCTATCTTCTGACCACTTTTATCCACCGGATGTATGTATCCATCAATTACCATGTCCCATAGATCAACATCATGAGCCAGAAAGAAGCTCTCAATTATGTCTTTCCAGTAGTCAAAATTTTCTCCATTAAAGACTGGAGGTTTGCCGTTGATTCTGTCCTTGTCATCATGATAGTCATTGCTGATGTTTTGGCTTGTTCCCACCATAGTGTTTTTCTAAATCTTGGATCTTGCACTGACACGGTTAAGTGTATGAACTCAGAACCAGGTGCTCTGATGCCAATTGAAGAAGTGAAAAACACAAGAAGGGGGGGTTGAATTGAAACTTAAAAATCAAATGCAATAGACTCAAGATTTTTATTCTGGTTCACTTGATCTCAAACTACTCCAGTCCACCCGCCAAGGTGATTTCGCCTCTCTCCAACAAGGACTTAATCCACTAATCAAACAGATTACACAACTACTTTGACAACTGCCAAAGTCTTCTTGAGTATGACCACAACCCGGTTTATCTCAAGGAACAATATCTTAATCAAAGAACAATTAACTGTGTACTATATGTTTTTCATAACAAAAACTGTATCACTACTGTTATGTATTACACGATTTGAGTATATGAAAGAATATGAGTATTTACAGCTTTTTGAGATGTATGAGCAGTCGTTGGTGAAATCGTAAATGATTTATCCTTTGAGCTTGTTTATATAGGCGTGGAAATCTATCCAAAATAAAACGTGATAATGGACACTCAATTCACTTTCCATACTGAGAAGATTCTTGTCTGAATGAAGTCGTTGCATATGATATTGTCTTAATTGAAACGTAACGCTTCGGAACTTGGGAATCTTGCATGTTGATTTATTTCAGAACTTTGATAACTCAGAGATATGAGGATCTATTGGCACGTTAGACTTCTGTTCAGAATCAGAGTATCTTTTACTTTAGCGCAGATTATGATCATCATTCTTCAGAACATTCTGATTAGCTCAGCTTGAATGCTTCTGTGGCTTAACTTCTGATGTTGTTTCAGTCATAACTTCTGTATAAAATACAACACAAATTTAGAGTGCATATTTGTTCTTTGTGTTTGTTATCATCAAAACTCTTAATTAAGGGTTGTAGAATCAAACTATGTTCTAACAGATTGTTCTTGGTGGTATCATTGTTAAAAGATTTTAGGAGAACTCTTGGTATAGGGCTTGTACAAAGATCTAACAATATTGAAATCTCTTTCATGTTGAAAGGGGACTAGACGTACTCTCGGACTGTGAGGGGAACTAGGATACATCCTTGTGTTGTTTACTTTTCCGTATTTAACAGTTTCATCTTAAAACATAACTAGAAAAGAAAGAAACACATTTCTAAACACTTAAACACCAAACCAAAAATAAGAATAACTTGTTTTTAAAACCGGATAAATTTTCAAATTCCTAATTCACCCTTCTCTTAGATGCACTTCGAACTTACAGTTGGAAATTCCAATTGTGGAAAAGTTAAGGTGCTACATTTCTCCATGGTTGAAAATTACGTCCATGGGTAAAAGTCAAGGCACTATATTTCACCTTAGTTAGAACTCGCAACCGTGGGAAAAAGTCAGTCTAACTCACCATTTTGGAAATGCCAAAATGATTTTGTTGGGATTCAAAACCATAACCAAACCACTTTTCCACACAGTTGGCAGGTTCAGTCGTGGGAAAAGATGGTGTGATATCTAGTTTTCCATCTCGGCCATTAGCTCGTAGGAAAAAGTAGCGCATTTTCTACGACATCCTTCGTTTCCAAGGACAACCAACCATGGTGAAACCCTTTTCCCAACCAAGGCGATAGAAATTTTTTGTAGTGGTGACAATTCCTATCACACCAAACACTTGATAATTAAAAATTAAGTCAATTATTTATGCCAATTCTAAGTATGTGTGTAAATTGGGGGTTTTGTGATTACTTAATGGTCAAGTAAGTGTGTACGTGCTAAAAATCTACTGTAAAATTCAAGTAAAATAAACACTTATTAAGGAGAAGCTTTGAAAATTGAAGACGATAGGCAAGAGATGAAAGAATTACCCTAAAGTATAAAGTAAAAGAAAAGGTAGAAAAGATCTAACCAAGATAGAGCAAATAACTTGACATAAGTCAAACCATACATCCATTCCCTTTGGATTAAGCCACACACAAGCAAGTAAACAGATGAATGACATAAGCATCAGATGAAAATTTGATGTCTCAGATGAAAGCTCAAGGTATTATCATCAGATGAATCATAGGGTGCATATTAATTCTCATGCATCAGATAAAAACTTGATGTCTCAATTGAAAGTTCCTGCATCAGATAAACACACAAAAGAAAATAGACAGATAAAACCCAATGATCAGATGAAATTCCTAAGGTCTCAGATGAAGGTTCCAAGGTCTCAGAGGGATCAAGGTATCAGATGGATCAAGGTATTAGGTGGATCAAGGTCTCAAATCATATCTCTAAAGCATAAGATCAAGAACCTAAATCTAAGTCCATAAATTTATTTCCAAGTCAAGGATAGTAACCATAGTTCAAGAAATCCATTAAGTCTTTTAGGGTTTAATATTTATTAATGTCTTTGAAAAGAAAAAGAAAGTGTCTAAGGGACAAAGGAAAAAAGACTAAAAATAAAAGGCAATAAAATAAAATGACATGAATGATAAAATGCTAAAAGTAAATTGCATAAAAATAAATTGCGAATATTTAAATGACATAAATGTAAAGTGCGTAATTTAAATGGAATTAATATAAAAGGCATGAAATTAAAGTCAATTCAATTATAGTTAATGTTAGTAATTAGTATTTCAATTCTGGATAATTTGGCGCTATATTAAGCAATCGTAAGTGAAATTATATAGAAGTTGCACCTATTTGAGGCCAGGCCAAAATAATGTAGCTGTATTGCATATAATGCACACCATGGTTTAAAAGCAATGGTGATTAAGAGCTAAGCCAAGGAGATTGGTTCATTACATCAATCATTCTTTATGATAACTTAAGACAAACTTATCAATAATTCAAAGTACCTCAAATGATCAATGATCAATTGGAAGGTAGATTTGAAATGATGAAAGTTCATCAAGCACCATTTCAAACTTCATGAACAAGATGGATCCTAAATCATCCAATTTGATCAAAAAGAAAAAGAAGAAGAAAGAGATGAAAAAAGATGAAGATAAAAAAGCAAATCCTAAATTGGATCAAGCCATTGATCAAGTTATAATCAAAACCAATCATCCATTTTAGTGGATTAGGGTTTTCACCCCATCAACACCCAAGATTCATTGATGTTGATGAAACTTATAACCAAATGAGCCATGATCCAAGGCCAACAGAAGTCAACTGAAGTCAAACAAATATAGAATGCAATAATATGAAATCAAAATGCATGGAAAGATTTTTTAAATGACTTTTAAAAGACGAATAAAAAGAAAAATTCATAAAGTCCTTTAAAATATCAAATAAATGGGCAAGAAAATTGTGAGAGGTCAGAAATAAATCAAGAAGCATATAATAATATTTTTAGAATTTTTAAATACAGAGAACTATTTTTTAACCAATTTAAATGTTTGAAAAAATAAAAAATTAAAGAAAAATAGGAAATAATAAAAATAAAATCTCAAAAAATAGAATCATATGAGAAATAATAAAAGATATTTTTTGATTTTTTTTGGTATTTTTTGGAATAAAATCTGAAGAGAAATGAATTTTTAAAAGAAAAATAAAATAAACAAAATAAAAGAAATAAAAGAAAATGTAAAACGGTGTGGACCATCAGATCTAACTTCATTAATCCAATGTGGCACATCCAAGGGCTTAAAAGAAATGAGAATGGTGGAATTTAGTTCAAAAAATGCATTGGATCTCATTTAAATGTAACCATCCAAAACATTTCAAATGGTAGCACCTCATTGGTTGTTACGAATAACAACCTCAGGCCACCATCTTCTTCCCTCAGACCATCTTCTTCGACCAACCATCACAGGAGTTTTCGTGTTTGATAACATGAAAAGGCTAAGACTACCACCATTGTATTTTTTCTTCATCGTGATCTCATCCATATCCTCCGTGAAAATTTATTTAAAACGAGTTGAGAGAATTTTGGAGAAAACTAGGAAAAGTTTGAAAAACAAATTCAAAATTAAACAATGAAGATGAAAGATAAATGAAATCTAGAAGAAGCATGAGCATCAGATAGCCAAGGACTACATTGTGGTATTAAGTTTAAAGCTAATATAAGCCTCTAACTACCTGAAAAAAGTATGCTCGGAAGTTTCTAAAATTGGATTTGGAGAGGATGACTCATAGGCTCTCAAAGCTTGGGAGTTGTTGTGCTAGCTTCAGGAGATGGCAGGGAAGCCGTATAAATCAATAGTTTGCTCAGAAATGGCTTGAAAAAGTTTCATGGTTTCACAATTTTGTGAAGAAATTTGAAGTTTCTGCAGGGTTTTGAGGGGCTGCTTGAGCTTGAGAATGAGTGTAATATGATCCTCTATTTATATTTGATCTCATGGAATGAAATACGTGTGGAGAAGAGGCTCAAGGATGTGAAATCGAGTGGCACAAATTTTGTGATTTTTCCTCATGATGAAGTCGCCAAAATGCATCTTATCCTTCACAATTGTAGGTCTTTTTTATCCTTGAACATCATTGAGCAAGTTTAGATGCAAACCACATGCACATTTGGGCTTAAAATTTAGAATTGAGTGATTTTGCAAAAATGATTCGGTACAAAAATCAATCCCATGGAGGTAATTTTGAACCATCATGAAATCTTTTACAATGGAACTTTATTGTTCATTCTTTTTTCCAAATGATCACAATATTATGGAGAGTACAATGTGACAATAAAGTATTGATTTGGATTCTTTAGCAAAAATTATGACAATGTGAAGTTGATACAATGACCTGATTTTGGAAGTCAAAATAATTCTAAATCCAAAATGACCTATAATGTCATCCAATTTTTCATGGATTTCTAAGCATAATTAGCCTTTGATCTTTGAAGAAAATTTTTAGAGGGAATAAGAAATTACAAGTAGCAAAAATAAACATTCAAAAATGTTGAAAATTGAGAGAGTTGTGATTCTTGAAAGTTGGGAAAAATTCACTTGAAAATAGATCAAATTTCCCTTAAGTCCACAAAGTGTCCTCTAATGTTTCCAAACTTTTGATGATCTTCCAAACATAATTGGATTTTTACTTATAAATATAAATTATAGATGATTTCAAGGATAGTCATATTCCCAAAGGATCACTAAAAATGTTGAAGGTTGAAGGAGTTGTGCATTTTTGAACTTTGACTTGCAATGCTGACTTTTTAGGCCAAACCCCTTTGAATCAACTTGTGAACATGGACTTTTCTTGCATTTCAAAACACATTAATGATCATATGAACTCGAAATTATGTGCCTTTGATTTTATTTTGATTATATTTGGTCAAGGCTTGAGGTAACTTGTTGAAGAAGGCATGAAAATAAACACATGAACCTTTAAAGTTTCTTGAGAAACAAGCTATTAATCCTTGAGGTATTCTTGATCAAGATGAGATTGAATGATTCTTGATACATATACTTTGATATTAGAGGCCATATCTTGAAGAGATAGCCTTTGGGAATCAATGATTGATCACAGTTTGACTTTAAGAAAGCAAACCCTAGCTGAGGGAACCATGCTTGATGCCCTTGATTTAACACCTGCCTTGTACAATAAGCAAAAGGAAACAAGGAATATTTTTGTATTTTGAATTAGGATTAGTGTAGCATAAAGTATATAAACATAAAAGAGAAAGATACACAACAAGATCCTTGATGATCTTCACAAAGGCAAGCTCAGAGAGAGAGAGAGAGAGAGAGAGAGAGAGAGAGAGAGAGAGAGATAAGGCAACTAAGCTTGTGATCTTGATGTAATGCATAATTCAAAAAATGATATAGGATCTTAGGGGTAAAATTTTGGGTATAACACAAAAAAAATTATGCTTTTTCTTACTTAAGAAGAAGAATCGGTTATCAACTGAAATCATGGATCATGGTCAGTCATCATATTTATCTGGATGGCTATCAAAGTTATCATACATGGCCAGCCCAAAACCATTATTAGGCATATGCCCTTTGGACCTTGTGGGCATCCCAAAACCATTTCCCCTCAAGCCCTTATTTTTCTTTGCACGCCATAGCTTTGTAGTAAATGCCCATATCTAGTCATTAGATCTGAGGATGTGAAGGCCTGTGATAGGACGTCATTGCTCTTAAAAATATATACATTAAATGTCTTTCTTGTAATATGTAACATTCTACCGGGAATGGTTGGCGTATGTCTCTACGCTAGTTAGCGATGATGTTTCCTATCCCTTAGAGTACTTAAGAACTTCAAATAGTTTTTCAAGATGATCTTAACTGCTGGTGGAGCATAGTGGATTCTATGATCCTTATGAATGAATAGGCTATAAAAGGAAGTGCCATTTTGGTGTACTTTTCCATTAGCGACCTACTTGAGATTCGTTTGTTCTTTCTTCATCATTGACTTTATAAGCTTCTTTGTTCCATTATTTGATCAACTTTGTACATTATTGTTTGTTGGTACATGCCATGCATGTTTCATTTATCTATTTTCTTGTTTTCAAAGTTCAACATTTTTTTCTTATGCTCCCTCTTTCTAGAGTTTCCAAATTAATGAATGTTTGAACTCTTACCTTCTTCCCAGCTTAATAAATCACTTGTTAATCTCCCCCTCACAGTTGCACCCAATGAGTTGGAATTTATCAAGGTTTTTCAACATTGGTGTGAATACAATAGGGGTAAATTGATTGTGAGGTTGTTCTTTCACCTCTTTAAAACTCACAAGAGCCAACATTATGCGAACATTCAAGTTTGCTTTTTTTTTAGGAAAATCATTAAATACTTCGAGAGTTAATCTTACAATGTGAAGAGTTTTAAGGATATCTTCTTCTAGGTTACTTCTCTTATTGAAGAAGTTAATAAAAATATTTGCAAATTATAACCTTGTTTTCCATCGATGTGCACAAATATATTTTGTATGTATGGGAGCCATACTCACTTTTCGGCGGGGGAAAGATCCTATGTTTACAAGGAGTATGCCTTGTCTCATAAAGAATTGTATTTGAAGAACCATCTGATCAACTTCTAAAGGGAGATTGTCTACAATGGTGGCATTGTTTCTTTTGACGTGGCATCAAGAAAATAGCTGAAGATTATCATTCAAACTTGCTAGTTGGAAGATGCCAAATCAGAGAAGGAGAGTGAGAAAATATTTGGTAAGTGACACAAGACTCTTATTTTCCTTGATTTATTTTCTTGAATTACCCCCTCCTCTGATGTCTTATTTGCTAGTTATGAAGATGCGATGAATAATATAGAAGCAATGTGGAAGATGAGGAAGGAGGTTTGGGCTACTTCTCTTCTGACAAACATTCTGAGTACCTCATCTATCGAGAAAGCTTTTACCTTGGGTACACTCGTCAGTACACCTTCTAGTCTGATTTTTGATCTAAATGTTTAGGTCATTCCTCCCCTACTTAAATGGAAGTTTGAGTCTCTCTAGGTCAGATTAAGGCGAAATAAGTTTTACCCCTTCGCGGCTGAAGAGCGGGGAAGGATTGGCTTCTATCCTTGAACTTAAGGTACATTAGGTGGATTGGCCTCCTATAAAACGTCATCGACCCAAGTCTGCATAAAGGCAGACTCATGTTTGAGTGGATTAAAATCCCCATGTTTCTAGCTCGTCCTAGCCTGAGGACCGGTAGGGAGTTTTGGTCCCCAATTTTTGAAGAAGATTACACCTACTTCTCAAGTTTATATAAGGAAGCCCAATAAGGGAAATTAGAATAGTTGAATTACCATACACATCCTCAACTAGAGAGGAAGAAGCTAAGGAACAAGTTGATAACCATACAGTTGAGTGAAATAGGCATTGTGAGGAAATTCGAGGTTCTTTTGACTCATTTCTATAAATGGAGGCCGCTATGGAGTCTCTTGAGTATTGCGACATCTTAGTCGAGAAGGTAAGATTGCTTGTCTTGGAAGTGTAAGTCTAAGAGTGCCTAAGAGGGGGGGTGAATTAGGTATATAAAAATTTATTCGGTTTTATGAGAATACTTATAGTAATTTGTGGTTAAGTGTTTGAAGGTTTTTGATTATATCTTATCTTTTCTTGATTATGGTGATGAAAACGATAAAAGCGGAAAAGTAAAGAACACAACGATATATCCCGGTTCCCCTCACAATCCGAGAGTACTCCAGTCCCCTTTCCAACACAAAAGAGATTTCACTATAGTTTAGAATGATTGTACAACCTATGCTTACTATCTAACCTATAGGGTGACCAAAGGTTCTTAACACCTTTAAGGTCAAACAAACACTAATGTGAATGAAGAACAATCCTATTCAAATCACAACACTTACTTCCAACAATCCTGGATAGTAAGGGAACACCTTTAAGGTCAAACAAACACTAATGTGAATGGAGAACAATCCTCTTCAAATCACAACACTTACTTCCAACAATCCTGGATAGTAAGGGAATACTTTCTATTTGTAATATAATGATTTATTTGAAAGAGATGGAGAGCACTATCAATCTTTGATTGATCTTCTTCTTCAAGAAAGAAACAATTCTCAAGCAATGATTATAAATGTTCACAATGAATGTATGAAACTTGTAATGATTTCTTAATGAAAATGTATATGGCAAGTTTCACAAAATTTATGATTTGTAAGAACACTTGAAAGTTTGTAAGAATATGCAAATTTGAATGATGAAAATTATTAATTGAAGAAGGTTATTTGAATTTGAAAATCTGCACAATTTATAATGTCACAAATACCTCTTCATTCATGCCATTTGATATGAAAAGATGCAATGCAATCATGAAAGAATACCATTTGAATTATGTTCAAAAAACAAAAGAAAATCTGTACTGGTTCGCTGGGAACCTGTTCCGACCCAGGCAGAACCCGGTTCTTAGTGAACGTTATAACCCAGAATTCAAAAATAACACGCAGGAACCGGTTCCCCTATAGGTACAACCCGGTTCCTGGTACAAATTCCAGGGAAGTGTTTTTTGAACAAGTTTGGAACCCGGTTCCCCTTTAGGTAGGAACCGGTTCCTGAAAGTTTATTTTCAAAAAAATCCTTTTGAAAAAGATTTCAAACATAGTTTTTCTTATTGTTAAAAATGTGGGATATGTATATGATTATGAATGCATATTTGTGAACATCTATATTCAAGTTTAAGAATTATTTATACCTTTTGACATTTGTTGTTTCTTTAATAATTCTTCTTCTAATCTTCAAGACTTGTAACAAGGTTTTATATGATATTGATAAACTTTTTGCACATCCTTTGAATGTTGATATCCATGTTGTCTTCATCAAAACCAATGTTTTAAACATGACTTTAGAAGCTTGCAATTACATTCTCCCCCTTTTTGATGATGACAACCAAGTCTTGAAAACAATTCTTGAAATGTTTATGTTGTTTTGTGTAGCAAAAATGTTAAGCAAATGCAAGGCTCCCCCTAAATTGTATGCTCCCCCTAAGTCCATGATTCTTTGAATTTTGGAGTGAGTTTTATGATAGTTATTTTGGCCTGCAATTTCTTTGAAACAAAACAACACATATGCATATTCTTCTCCCCCTTTGTTAACATAAAAAAGGATGGGGAAAAAGAGTGAAACAAATTCATTTAAAAAACACAAACAATATATACACACATATTTTATCAAATAAAAACATATAAAAGAAGGAGTAGAAGCAGAGTGTACTGAAATATAATTTTTTGAAGAAAAATTAAGACGTGCACCTTATGAGAAACATTTAGAGATCACCTTCATCCAAAATACCAAGTTCTCTTCGGATTTTGAAGAATGGTTCTCGAGCAAGCGGTTTTGTGAAGATATTTGCGAGTTGGTTATGAGTATCCATAAAAGTGACTTCGACATCTCCTTGAAGTACATGATCACGGAGAAAATGATGTCGAATATCTATATGTTTGGTTCATGAATGCATGACCGGATTCTTTGTAATATTGATAGCACTTGTATTGTCGCATCGAAGAGGAATGCATCCGAGATCAAGTCCGTAATCACGGAGTTGTTGCTTGAGCCAAAGAATTTGTGCACAATAACTACCCGCTGCTATGTATTCTGCTTCGGCCGTGCTAAGAGCAACACATGCTTGCTTTTTACAAGCCCATGATACTAATGCATTTCCAATAATGTGACAAGTACCACTTGTGCTTTTACGATCAGTTTTACAACCTGCATAATCCGCGTCAGAATAACCAATTAAAGTGCAAATACTACCTTTAGGATACCATAAGCCGACATTGGTTGTTCCTTTGAGATACTTCATGATCCTTTTAACTGCCATGAGGTGTGATTCCTTTGGATTTGCTTGAAAGCGAGCACAAAGACAAACACTAAACATTATGTCAGGACGACTTGCCGTCAAATACAATAAGGAACCAATCATACCTCGGTATTTTGAAATTCTCCACCATGATCACTTCTTATGGATACAATCTCCGAAGCTTTTTGTTCTTGATGGACCAAAGAGATCCATGTGTAACAATTGAAGTGGTCTTGTTGTTGAAACCACATTCTTTGGTTTGAAAGTTGATTTGGTCTGTTTGCCCTTTTGGCATGCACTACATAATTTGTCTTTGATGAACTTCATCTTTGGTAGACCAATAACTAAGTCATGCTTAACCAATTTGTTCAAGTGCTCCATGTGAATGTGAGCAATCCTCTTGTGCCATAACCAAGCGTCATTGTTGTTTACCATAAGACATTGTATCTTCATAGACAAATCATCTAAAGTAATCATAAAAATATTGTTAGATATTATACCTTTGAGTTTTACCTCATTGGTTGCCTCATCCATAATAAGGCATTCTTCTTTGTTGAATTTGATCTTGAACCCTCTATCGCAAAGTTGACTTATGCTAAGAAGGTTGTGCTTTAATCCTTTAACATAGAGAATATCCTCAATTTGAATGGATGGAGGTGTGCCAACTATTCCAACGCCAAGTATCTTTCCTTTGGTGTTGTCTCCATAGGTGACATACCCTTTGGCTTTATGTACTAGATATGAAAATTGGTGTACATCTCCTGTCATATGCTTTGAACATCCACAATCAAGATACCAAACATTTGATGTGGATTTCAAGAATACCTACAAAAACAAATTATTTCTTGTTAGGTACCCAAGTTGC
Source organism: Vicia faba (assembly GCA_948472305.1). NCBI lineage: Eukaryota > Viridiplantae > Streptophyta > Magnoliopsida > Fabales > Fabaceae > Vicia > Vicia faba. Next base: position 1,309,812,061 of record OX451740.1, on the reverse strand, counting down.
CTTGGATCCTTTATAGTTAGTTCCCTTTTTCACCCATGCATAATGTCCACTAGATATACTGAAATTTCTAATATAGCATGCATTGGGTGTGTGTCCAATAATACCACAGTAAAAACAGTTTGGAACAAATTTGCTCTTGTATCTAGGAATTTGTTTTCTTTTAGATACATTAGCCTTTTTCTTTTGATGATTATGAACAACTTGCTTCTTTTCTACTTTCTTGGGATTGGAACTATTACTAGCCTTTACAAAAACAGTGGGATTGTTACTTGGTTTCTTAGTATTCACATAACCAAGACCTCTTTTATCATTTGGATAACGTTGTTGGCTTAGTAATCCTTCCAATCCTATTTGTCCTTTTTCATATCATTCAATGACTCTTTTCAATTGAACAATTTGAAAGACATTTGATTCACACTTGGAGCATGCAAAGTTTTCCTTTTCTTTAGTAAAATTTTGTTTTTGAAGATCAAAATCTTTAGTCATGGTGTCAATTTTTTCTAGACAAATTAGAAGTTCTTTTTCTTGTTTTGACACCTTTTTGTATAAACTTTTGCATTCTTTCAAGAGTTCATCAATTGCACCTTGAACATCATCATCAAAAAGATTAAATTCATTACTAACCTCTTCTTCATCGTCGGAGTGATGTGAAGCCATCAATGCTAGATTTTCACTTTCGTCACTATCCGAATCGGATGAAGAACTTATCTCATTATCTTCCCATGCAACATAAGCCCTTTTGTTCTTGAACTCCTTTTTTCCTTTGAATCCATTTTTCTTGGAGAGTTTTGGATAATCCGGCTTTATGTGACCTTGCTTTCCACATTCATAGCATGTGACATCTTGTGTTGATGTGGAGGCTTCTTTATCTTTATGCTTATAAAATTTCTTTCTTTTGACAAAGTTAGCATTATGAAGATTATTTTTATGACCAAAATATTTTCCTAACCTTTTTACAAGAAGCAAGAAGTTTTCATCTTCCTCCGATGCATCTTTATCTTGACTTTCTTTTGAATCAACTTTCAAAGCAATGCCTTTGGATTTCTTCTCATGATTCTCATGTTTTTCAAGCCTTCCAAGTTCCGTCTCATATTCTTGAAGCTTTCCGAAAAGTGTTGCGGAAGTCATAGTTGCTAGGCTTTTCTTTTTGGATATTGCCGTCACTTTTGGTTGCCATTCCCTAGTTAAATACCTAAGCACTTTAAGATTTAATTCATCGTTAGTTAAAGTCTTACCGAGTGCCTTCAAATGGTTTGTCAAGTGAACGAATCTCTTTTGCAAGTCAAGGATGGATTCTCCGGGCAGCATTCTGAATAATTCATATTCTTGACTCAAAGTGTTCAATCTAGACCTTTTGACTTCGGCGGTTCCTTCATGAGTTTCTACAAGAGTATCCCAAATTTCCTTTGCCGTTATACATGCTGATACTCGGAAAAATTCATCCATACTAAGAGCACTTTGGAGAATATTGATTGCCTTTTTGTTAAAGAGAACTTTTTTCTTGTCATCGTCATCCCATGATGCTTTAGGCTTTGATGATCCAACACCATTGACAACACACACCGGAGTAAATGGACCATTCTCAACAGCATTCCATATTTCTTCTCCTTGCGCTTCAAGATGAGCCTTCATGCGAATTTTCCAAAAGTCAAAGTATTCACCACAAAACAATGGAGGCTTGTTGTTACTACCACCATCTTTGAAAACCGGATTTTGATTTGCGGAAGCCATTCTGGATCTTTAGGAACAAGTTACCTATAACTTGCTCTGATGCCAATTGTAAGTCTAAGAGTGCCTAAGAGGGGGGGGGTGAATTAGGTATATAAAAATTTATTCGGTTTTATGAGAATACTTGTAGTAATTTGTGGTTAAGTGTTTGAAGGTTTTTGATTATATCTTATCTTTTCTTGATTATGGTGATGAAAACGATAAAAGCGGAAAAGTAAAGAACATGGTGATATATCCTGGTTCCCCTCACAATCTGAGAGTACTCCAGTCCCCTTTCCAACACGAAAGAGATTTCACTATAGTTTAGAATGATTGTACAGCCTATGCTTACTATCTAACCTATAGGGTGACCAAAGGTTCTTAACACCTTTAAGGTCAAACAAACACTAATGTGAATGAAGAACAATCCTCTTCAAATCACAACACTTACTTCCAACAATCCTGGATAGTAAGGGGACACCTTTAAGGTCAAACAAACACTAATGTGAATGAAGAACAATCCTCTTCAAATCACAACACTTACTTCCAACAATCCTGGATAGTAAGGGAATACTTTCTTTTTGTTATATAATGATTTATTTGAAAGAGATGGAGAGCACTATCAATCTTTGATTGATCTTCTTCTTCAAGAAAGAAACAATTCTCAAGCAATGATTATAAATGTTCACAATGAATGTATGAAACTTGTAATGATTTCTTAATGAAAATGTATATGGCAAGTTTCACAAAATTTATGATTTGTAAGAACACTTGAAAGTTTGTAAGGATATGCAAACTTGAATGATGAAAATTGTTAATTGAAGAAGGTTATTTGAATTTGAAAATCTGCACAGTTTATAATGTCACAAATACCTCTTCATTCATGCCATTTGATATGAAAAGATGCAATGCAATCATGAAATAATACCATTTGAATTATGTTCAAAAAACAAAAGAAAATCTGTACTGGTTCGCTGGGAACCGGTTCCGACCCAGGCAGAACCCGGTTCTTAGTGAACGTTATAACCCAGAATTCAAAAATAACACGCAGGAACCGGTTCCCCTATAGGTACAATCCGGTTCCTGGTACAAATTCCAGGGAAGTGTTTTTTGAACAAGTTTGGAACCCGGTTCCCCTTTAGGTAGGAACCGGTTCCTGAAAGTTTATTTTCAAAAAAATCCTTTTGAAAAAGATTTCAAACATAGTTTTTCTTATTGTTAAAAATGTGGGATATGTATATGATTATGAATGCATATTTGTGAACATCTATATTCAAGTTTAAGAATTATTTATACCTTTTGACATTTGTTGTTTCTTTAATAATTCTTCTTCTAATCTTCAAGACTTGTAACAAGGTTTTATATGATATTGATAAACTTTTTGCACATCCTTTGAATGTTGATATCCATGTTGTCTTCATCAAAACCAATGCTTTAAACATGACTTGAGAAGCTTGCAATTACAGGAAGTAACAAAGAAGAATGATGACTTAGATTCTACTCATACATATTTATCCAAGGTGGATGTCGCTCTTAATGAAGAAAATCGTTCTTTGGATTCTACCTTAAAAAGGATATAAAAGATGGAGAAGTCTCTAAAAGAGTCTCGAGGGAGTCAGAAAAAGGCTGAGTACGACCTCTTTGTGGCACGCCTTGAGAATCTTGATCTTTCCAAGGAGTTATCCAAGTCAACAAAAGAAAATTACTATGTTTCCAGGGATGTCTTTGTGAGTGCCTTGAAACATGTGGATTATTTTTATGCTACCGTGTCAATCTCCCGAGAGCAAGTTCGTCTTGATCAAGATATCAAAAATGGGATGGTGGCCTCCTTGATAGATTAGTATTCCATTTTTTAACTGACGTTCTTGTACCTTACATATGTAAATCTTTGTAGCTCTTCTCTTGTAAAATATATTTTAGTTTGTTACTTACTCTTTTTTTTTACCTCTTTTTGAGGTGTTTCTTCTGGTCACGGGTTCATTACTCTAGGATGCATATTTTTATTTGAGGTTGTGCTTAAAGTTTATTCGACGTCTTTGGAGACCTTACTTGGCCAATGGATGATACCCCTTCCTTTCCCCCATATGTAAATTTGGTTCGAGGTTGATGTATGACATACTCATCACTACCTATGGAGTGGATATCTACCTAGAGGGGGTGAGCCAATATTTTCCACTTCGTGACTTACTTTATTTATGTTTGTGGATTGACATCATAAGGTTTTGATTTCTTTACGCATACGCCTATGTCATTTGTGACATCACCTCTGAGTCTTTGTGATAGAGTTGTGATCTTTTTGTTGTACCCCAAACTCATCGTTACTTTTCATAATCACAAGTAAAATAGATAGTTTAGTAAAAATTTATTTTTTCTTTAATCGAATAACATAATAAATTTTAGTAATGTGTCATCGCTTTTACAAAGAAATTGATTTAAGATAGCCAAATGGTATAGTCATATCTTGTTGGCCACAAGAGAACTAGTAGTTAGCTTTGACCTTTCCTGGATCATCCACTTCTGCTTGTCTAACCACATTGATCTTCATGGTTTTGCCTTGACCTTCTTTTTGGTCATACTACAAAGCCTTGTAAATCATCATAACCGAATCATCATGGATGTTATGGTAGTTCATCTTGAGGTGATGAGGGGTGTCTACATGGTAGGTAATATGAGATTACAAAATGTGTTAAAATGATTTAAAAAAGAAAGTTGTTAATGTGAGATTAATATAGGAAATTTATTTTTCCACTCTGTTACCTTCTCCCATGCCCGTGGATAAATGTCAAAAATTCCCCCTATTTATAGAGATACATATCTGAATGCACCATTTTTTTATTTGACCTAAATTAAATTTGGAGATGCATATGCAATTGTGTTTTAGGGTCAGTTCGCAGATACAAATCTTAATTAACCTTTTTTATTAAAAAAATTCAGGGATTATTTTTGAGATTCATCTCCGAACGAGAAAATGTATTTAAACCTCACACCAGACTCTCCCTCTTCTCCTTCTTTATTTTCAGAAACTTTTTCTTCCCCATTGGAGCTCGTGAGCAGCGTTATTCAAGTCAATTTTCAAGCAACATAAGAACCTATACTTCTACCTTATCAATCCCAACTCACTCAACCTACTACATTCGACATTTCGCATCCTCATCAACACTTTTTTGAGTAAGTTTCTCATTTAACTTATTTTGAGTTTTGACTAATGTATTAGATAAAATAGGTTACTTTTAAAGCATTAGGTAGTATTAGCATTCGAAATAGGAAATGTTTCTATAATTTGAATGATTTTTGGGTGGTTAGGGAAAATGTAAGAGATGTTTCTTCCATTGAAATAAAAAATGAAGCTTTTTTGTAGATGTATATCTGAAATGGGTCCTTTCTGGTGTTTAGAGACACATCTCATAATTTTTTCCTTCTGATGCACGAATGTCTTTTTTTGATGTTTTTTTCAAGGAGAATGGCTGCAAACAACAAAATAAGACTCGGTCGTGAAACCCTAACCGCGTCTGTTCGCTGCGAGGGGGATCTTTAGCATGAGCAGGCCAGAGGTATGGGGGAGTTGTCCCTAGGCCTCACGACGGTGAAGCGGCGAATTTTAGGAGACGATTTTCAATTTTAAAACAACTTTTTTGACACTTGTTACTAATGTTTTTTTTTATTATTCATTTTCAGGGATGGATCCTTGTCCACTTTCATCGTATACACGAGTTTTAGCGCGTGCAATCGTAAACTGAGGATTACCCACGTGCTTGCATGTATCTCTCGCACAGAGGGAATGGTGTTGCGATACCGTTTTATGTGTATATTGATTGGACTCAACATGATGACGTCGACTGGATGCCATGCACTTCTCACCGAGAGAGAATTCCATTCGACCATATTTCATTATACTCCGGATGGCTGGCATGTGAAGTAGTATCATGTGCATATATCTACCAGAGTGGTGCATGCGGCAGTTTGGATACATGTAGATCATTCCTAGGTCTCCCTTCGAGGTTGCTCTTGAGACCATTGTCCGCAGATATCTAGATGACATTCTGGAAGATTTTGAGAGTCATATGGTATCGGGGGAGTATATGAGGGTGCAAGCCATATCTCAATGACATTATGCTGAGGATTACATAACTTGGTTCTATTATGTGTCACACCTTGTCATGACACCAGACTCTCCTGGATGTCCACCTAGACCTACTCATGAGGAGATCCTGAAGAATGAGTATGCCACAAATGACCATGTTGTTGATGTGTTGCCCATATATCAAAATATTATGAAGATTACTTATGTGGGCATATAGTCTGGACTGTTCGAGTGAGGTGGCGATGACGTGGTTGCGCTAGTATGTTACATTCTTACTGAGGCATGGAATGCCTTGGGTTACTGTTGACAGAGGAGGAGCCAGGGGTGAGAATTAAGCATACTCAGTAGATGATGTATTTGATTCTATTTTGGAATGTTATGGTATTTCTTTCCATACTTTGAGAACAATCTTTGTACTATGATTCTTTTTTTAACTAACCCATTGTTTTGTTCTATGGTATTCATGTTTATTAATCTTTGAATAAAAAATGGCAATGTTAATCGAATTAAAATGACATTGGATTCAAAAAACCTACAAAATTAGGACAATATTTTTGCACGAGTAGCATGTAGGCAAGATTTCAGACATTCATCTTTGAATTTACATCAGAAATATATACAGATGCATCTTCAAACTGTTATTTTTTAAGCGAGATGACTGATTGATTTAAGAAAGAAGAAATGTAATTCCAAAGATGTTTCTGCGAATTTATCTCAAAAAAATTCATAATTATATCTCCGAACTAAATTTTAACAAAAAAAAAAGATTTGATGCGTTCAGATAAATATCTCTAAATAGATAAAAAGATTTTAAAATTTTTATAAGTAAGTCCCACCTAAAAAAAAGAAATAGCATTGATGTAAACAGAAAACATATGTTTACACTAGTTTTAACATATAGGTGTATATGTATACCTAACATATACTAGTTTTATTTTTTTATTAATTTATCTATAATTTTTGTGCCACCAACACTTTTCTTTGTTATTATGCACGGTGTAACTACGGTATATGGCAAAAGCAGTGCAGGAGTAGCACGCCTCTAAGCTTAAATAAAACACTCGCACTGTCCGAATGAAAGTTTTTTGTTCTTGTTTGGTACCGTTTACTTTAATTAACTTAGATGAAGAGATGAATGCAACTAATTTTAAAAATTAAAAAAAGAAAAAACAAAGAAATTAGTCAATGGCATGTAGCAGAGTTTCAGTAAAATCAGTAAAATAATGTTGGTTGGATGGATTTCTTTTTGTACGTTTGTGTACATATAATTCATGGCCATGGGGTCCATGCCCAAATAATTTCACTTCACATTCATTTATTTGAATGAGGATGATGATGATAGCAAGCAAGTGAGAAAATATGTTTTATTTTATTTTTTTCCTAAACTAGGTGCTAAAAAATATTTGGAGTCTGTATATAGGAATTAGTGATATAACCAAATAAAGGAGAATAATACTTGTAAACTTAAATTATGGTAGCTCAATAAGATGGGTGAGAGACTGGTTATGTGTTTTATAATATTTCGATTCTAAAATAATAAAAAATATATAAAATAAATATTAGTTAAATTTAATTGGATTCGATTTTTAATAGATAATTATCTGAATCCGACCAAATCAACTATATAATATTTAAATTAAATAATTCGATGAATCTAACACTCGATTCAATCAATTTGTTTAAAAAAAATAATAAATTGGCCGGTTTAAATAGGGTGTTTCAAATTTGTCTATCCCTATAATTTCGTATCAAAACTTTGAAAAAATGTGACGTTCGTAAGTCAACAGAATTTCAGCATATCTCATCAAATGTCACGCCAAAATGAATTGTCTGTTTCCTTATGAACGCCTCTCTCTCTCTATCTTGTTTTTCTTCCCATATTGTGTTATGCACATGGCAAAATATTACACTCTCTAACATATACTCGCTCTGTTTTAAAACAGGGTCGTTTTAGATTTTTATATAAATTAATTAATGTCAGAGGATATTGTCCTTTATTAAATAATTTTATAAATTTGTTAGAAGGAATGTAAAATATAATTAAAAGACATAATTAGATCATCTATTTATTAAAAAAATGAGAATGATATTTCATCTATCTCAAAATAAATGTTTAAAAAAAAAAAATTATTTCAAAATGAATGTCATCATCACCTTTTAATATAATAATAGTAATTATTTTCTTAATTGTGTTATATAATTATTACTCTACATAGTATTTTTAATAAATTAATAAAATTAATTTAGTAAAAGTGCAATGTGTCATGACAATATAATTGTATTCTTTAATCTATATGAAAAAACTTTAAACAACAGTCATTTTAAAACGGATTAAGTATTTATTTTAAAACAAAATTTATCTATTAAAATGATACTTATTTTAAAACGGAAGAAGTACTTAAGTAAAAACTATCTGGTATGCAATCTTTCACAAATTTTTGGTGTTCTTTAATTTTGGGATTCTTCTCATTGAACTATTTACACCCTTTATGGCATGTTGATAAGTTTTTTATTTGAGATTTTTTCTCAAAATGCCACACTCCTAAAACATAATTCTCACAATGTTACAGTTTGAAAAAATATTTTCAAAATACGATAATCAGAAACCTCTATGCTATTTGAAATGGAGCGAGGGTCTCACCCATGCTTGCGCCGTTTCAAATGGCGTGAATGTGTATAATTTGTTTTTTTCGTTTTTTATTTTCTTGATGTGTAATGGATGAGACCCTCACATCATTTTAAATAGCGTGAATGTTTCTGAACATGATATTCTGAAAATATTTTTTCAAGCCGTGACATTGTAGAAATTATATTTCAAGGGTGTGACATCTTAGAAAAAACTTCTTTTATTTGATATAACTGCTATCACTAGCCTTAAACCTACCGGACAAATGATAACACCTGATGTGATTCATTGATTTAAGTCTTGAGCCTTAGAAAAACTTGTTCTTATTACATTTAATCTATTCAAAATAACCAAAGAGAGTCTTTTAGATATTGTAGATAATGATCGTATTGTTTTTGTTATTTTGGCTCCATCATTCTTCAATTTGTTCAAAGTCTATTTCCTCTAGCAAAGTTATTCATGAATGTCAAAATACTGACTTAAGGAAGTTTTTATTGGCTGAATTATATGAAGCATTCTGTGATGTATATGAATCTCTTTCGAAGAATCAAGATTCTCTTTCAAATCTGAGAGATCTCATTTGACTTAATAATTTTGTCTTAGTGCAATTTACTCAATTTTTGTGTTAAAACATGTGCAATATTTTGGTCCCAACAAAACCACAACGGGGGGCTAATTTATCGTATTTATGAGGATTATTTTAACTTTGTACAAAGCTAGAGAAAGTATACTTGTTATTGAAAGGTTGATAATTGTAATAGGGGTGCATATAGCACAATCGATTGTGTGGTGATCTAATTGCAAAACTAATTACTATGCTACATTGAATATATATATATATATATATATATATATATATATATATATATATATATATATATATATATATATATAATTAATGATCAAAAAGATTAAATTACCCTTCAAATCATTTGTCCTTTCAATGTGAGTAACCCAAGTTTTAACTTATAACGAACCTTTTTAAATTATGACATTTACAAAACATAATTATTTGATGAATTAATCGTCAAATAATCCGTTTTGTATGTTACGACCTCCCAACACAACTGGAAGAATATAATTACAATTGATCAAGTTTTTATGACGCATAAGTAATTAGATTATTTTTACAAAACATTTTTATTCAACAAATCGATCGTAAAGTAACTTCGTTTGTTGGGTGCTCATAGTGCATCTGATAGAATATTATTGAAAACTACGAAGGTTTTATAGCATATAAAAAGTAGACTAGTATTCAAGACTAATTATGTCCTATTGCTAGTAATCATAACAAGCCCAATATATTATATTAACTAGATGTGCAAATTTACAGCTAGTTCTTATTTTTCATATAGATCATTTATCTCAATTTCATAGACAAAAGAAAACATTAAATTTAACTAACATTATAATCCATTGTGTTTCTGGTATAGGTGTGACAACACCATTAACATTGGTCAATGTAATTTTATTAGGATCATTGATAATGATGTTCTATACTCTCTTATCATACGAGTTGATATGAATACACATACAAGCTTTCCAATAATTATAATTTTTATCGGTAAAAATAGGTGTTCTATTGTGGACTCTTTTAAGTTCGAAAGCCATAATCTAATAAGTATTTTTTAAAGCACGGAATAAACCGGAGCTCGTGATACCACTTATTAGACGGAGACAACTTATCTAGAGGGGGTGAATAGATCCCCAAGTTAAAAAAAATTTCGAAAAATTAGTTTTAAAAACTTTGATAACTATGGCAAGTGGAAAACACCCGGTCCAAATATCGTCTAATTCAAACGTTATCGAAAAGCTCAGATATGTGTTAAACCGATGATATATGAAATGATAATGACAAGCAATTGAGACAATATTTTCAAAAATAACACGTTTGAATATGAGCACAATAGAGACGTGTTTCCAATGAAATCAAATACAACAAAATATAAAGTGTCAAATTATCAAACACTTGGTGTGCAATTGATTTTTTAGATTTTTCTTTTCACTTTGTTGATATGATAGTTAATTATAATTCTAAAAATTGTAATGTAATCAACAAAGCAATTTCAAGTTTAATAACAAATAATTTTTCTACATGGATCAATACACAATCAATGAATTTAATAATTTGCAATTAAACATAAAATAGAGAAGTAAAGAGATAGATAGAGAGAGAGAGATGACACGAGGATTTGTTTAGACATTTCACCAATTGTCCTTGCTATGGCTATGTTTGCTCTCAATTCTGATCGGAATTAAGATAATCAATCTTACTTTATAAAAAATGATTTACAAGAGAAATATAGCAATCCAACCCTATAAACCCTAAGTTTGATGTTGATCCTAACACTTTCTCTTCCCTTGATCGGAGCTTGATCAAGTCACCCAACAATATCAATTTGATCCACCGTCTTACACTACTCCTTTGCAAGAATCTCTGTTCTTCAAAGCTTTCACTCGGCCGAATCCAAATTACGAATTATTGTCACCCAAGATTTACCAAATTGATCCTTCGCCTCACGCTACTCCTTCGACTAAACCCACCGTTCTTCGAAGCTTTCACTCGTTTGAATCCAATTTGCGTAATCTTTTTCAAAACCATCAAATCTCAATGATCTTGAAGGAAAACCCCAACTTGGTTTCTTATTTGAAATCCCCAAAGATTCTCAATCCAATTTACAGTTCAACATCCTAAATTAGATGTTATCAACTATGATTCTAGATGGCACCTGTGATACGGTGGCAAAACTGACTGTTTTTTTGTTACTACTGGTTTTGCGTTTTTTGTTTGCAAATGTACGGTAAGCAAGAGTCGCCACCGTCTTTTATTTTATCCAACAAAGGAAAATGGAAAAAGAATAAAAAAACCTTTTTCGAGATGTTTCTGAGTACGGGGGGTAGATTATAGAAAGGGAAGGTGTTAGCACCCTTTCTATCCATGGTTTTCCATAGGCTCTTAGGTACTTGCTCATTTTGAAATTTCTTTTGTGTGTGTTTTGAAAAGCTTTGAAAATTCCTTAGTGCGGCGTTTCACTTTATGGTAACCCTTGTGTCAACCCTCAAGAGTGTGATAAAGCGTTTTTGAGAACTTTGTTCGAAAAGTGTAATTGTGAAAAAACTGGTTATTTTGAGCAAGTACTTAAGAGTTTCTACCTACTCGAAAAAGACTGTTCGTTTTCTTATTTCCTTTAGATAGTGATATCCTACTATTAAGGAGTATGTAGCTCCATCGTTGGAGTTTGAGGGACAATCAAAAGGGACGATTACGGTCACTTAAGGCAACATGGCAAGATCTCTTAGTAACTGTCCTAAAGTTCTAAGATCGCATTTTGTTTTACCGAGGCAACCTTCGAAAGGGACTTATGATCTCTAAATTAGAGGACAGTCACTAAGAATTCTCACGTTCGAGAATAGTGACCGTATTTCAGAGGCAACCGAATTGGGAGATACCCTAGGAGTGAGCATGTGCAAGTGTTTGATTTCAGTTTATTTATCTTTGCACAGTTAGGGTGTTCTACTACTTTAAACATTCGATTTATCTTTTGCATACAATCCTATTATCCATACATCTAAACAGTTTAAACAATTGCATAAATTAAAAGCGGAAAAGAAAATCTATGCTATTACATGGCTTCAGGGGAGGGGGTTACATAATCAAAAATTGGGGAATTTAAACAGTAAATAAAATAGTAAAACTAAACCTAATTAAAAGCTATTACAACCCATTATCAGATACAATAATAATAAATGACAATAATAATATGAAAGTAGCTAACGCACGCGACTTGGAAATGACGTCTAAAAATCTAAAATGCTCTAAGTAAAAGAAAATTATTTTTGTTGTTTTGTTTATTTGGAAAAAATAATTAATTAAATTTAATTAATAAAAAGAAAAAAAAATTTGAAATTAATTCTAAAACAAACCTAATGTTTTTTTGGCATTTTTTATTTTGAGAAAAAAATATTTAAGAATTAAAACTAATTTCCTAATGGGTTTTAATTATAGAAAAAAAATAGACCAATTACCCTAATTAATACTAATTATTTAATTAACAAGATTATTTTTTAGCACAATATCTAATTTCTACCTTTTTTGTGATTTTATTGATTTTATTGTTTTAACTAAAAAAGTGATTTTTAGAAATAAATAAAACAAAATAAATAAAATGAAATAAAAAAAATAATAAGAATAAAAAATGGGCATGTATGAGCTTCAGCTGGGGGTGTTGATTGAAATTTCCAAGGCCCAAGTGTGATGGCCCAATTGCCTGCGCGTGATCCAATGGAGCCCTCATCTGGGGGTTCACCAACTTCTTTGCTTGCTTAATGTTGGATCTGGATTGAAAGAAGATCCAATGGCTGGATCTGGAGGCGCATGATGGATGCCTGGTTGTGAGATGTGCTGGATCTGAAACAAGAAACTCAGAAAATATGAAAATGTCTGGACCTGGGATCGAACCCAGGTCCTCTCCACTTTCAAACGCGTGCTTGACCATCTGAGCTAACCTGTTTAATTGTTAATACAAATAAAATATAACATAAGCAGAGCGCTTTGTCCAGAAAAATGGCGCGAAATTCAAACGAGCCAGTGTGTGGCTGCCAAGTGATCATCTTCTTCCCAGAACTGTCGTTTTAGGTATTGGACTTATACCTATGGACAAAGTTCATAGCTATAATCTGTGACATTTCCAAAACACAGCATAGGCATGATAAATCCCATCCAAGGGCATGGGTCGATTGAAAATTACCCACTGAGCCTAAATATATACTTGGTTTGGCCTAATTTAACCTATATCAAAAAGTCCTAAAACATGCTTTGAAACCCTAAGAATGGTAGTTCACGATTCCTGCGCGTAAAGTCAAATCAAATCATCCAAACATATTGCAAATATGATAATAAGCATGAATAAATGATTAAAACATGTTGATAATGCCATAATTAAGGAAAATGATTTTTTTAAAAAGGAGAAAACCGTGATTGTTATTATGCTTGATTCTTGATGCTTTGAGGCTTGGGAATGAGTGGGATAGCTTCAGTGAATGTCCAGTAGTGCTGTTGTGTCCTTGGAATTGCTTGAAACGGCCTATGGAGGGATATGTGATCAACACTTTTTTGACAAAATTTGAAATCTCTTCCTTCTTTGTGGGAGGCAGGCTGCGCATGTAATGTTGTCCTTAGGGTTGCAAATGCTTTGTTATATGTAGTAGAATCAATAAAGGTCATTAGAATTAGAAAGAATCCAAGATATAATGGTCATGAATTTTTGATTCCAATCTTTCCACATTTGAAGATTTCCTCTTGTTTTGAGCTTTCACTATTTTGTTCTTCATTTGACAGCTCATGAAATATTCAATCAATACCAAAACAAATCTTATCCCATTTATTTGATTTATTTTTGATTTAATTTGATTTAATTTGAATTTTAAATAAATAAAATCAAAATAAATTAAATAAATAAGTGAATGAGGCATGGAGTGGTTCATGGGTCGTGTACCATGTTAGGAGTGTGTTGCAAGCATAAAAAGTTAGGCCCATTTGAAGAAAAATGCATTTTTGGGCATGGTTGACTTTGTGCAAATTTCCAAAAATGGCCAACTTTGAAAATGTATCTCTCTCTCAATTTTGACCCTAAGAGGATGTTCTTGGACGTTTTATAAATCTTAGGATATCCTCTAAGCAACCTCTTTAGTTTCATCTCAATTGGATATTCCATGTTCATGTAAGAAGCTTTGATCCAAAAGGTGTTTTTGTTGGCTTTTGAAAAGGACCTATAATGTCTAATTTTATATCTTTTGATGAGTGCATTTATTGAACTTGAGGGCTGAAGACGAATTGTAGGGTATTGGACTCTCTTCAAAATGAGTCTTAGATGAGAAATTTCTGATAAAGTATGAGAAAGTTATGTTTGGTCAAAGTTTGGTTGACTTTCCTGTAGAAATCCTAATTTAATAACTTTTGACTTTTGATGAATTAGGAGAATTTCTTGAGGAATCACGATCAACCCTTGATAAAATGATGTATATCACTTCAGAATGTTGATGTTGACCAAAAATCTTGAAGTTTGGCTGTATTTGGGCCACCATTGACTTTTGACCTAGTATAGTTGATTTTTAGGCATTTGAGTAGTTCACTGAGCAAACTTGTTGTTTAAGGCATGAAACTTGGCATGGATGATCTTGAGGACATATTTGGGCAATGGAGACCATTTGGGACTCTTGGAACTCAAACATCTTGTTGAGGAGTGAAACCCTAGTTTGAGGCTTATTGTCTTAAGAGGAGGATTTGTCTGGTCAATCCTTAGTAAACTTGAGCCATTGAGGACCTCTAGGAGTATGTCTTGTGTGAAAATGGGAGGGGAAATTTTGGGGTACAATAGCTGCCCCTGTTCAATCTTCTTAAACCAAAGGATTTAGATTGGCTTGTCCGCCTTTCATGATCTGAGGGTGGAAGATGATTGAACACTAGAGTGCCCAAAAATTTGCACTCGCATAAAGTAATACTTGTTGTACCCCAAAATTTGCCCTCTCATTTCACAAGGGATCACCCTGGATCCCAGGTTTGCTTCTATCAAGTTTCCAGGCCTTGAACTATCAATTTTTCCAAGCAAGTCATTCACAAGGGCAAAATGGTCATTTGCATACTGAGAAGTCTAACTTTGACTTTTGGATCAAAATCAAATCTCAAAAATCCAATTTCATCAAGACATGTTGGAATATGAAGTCTTTTTCATCATGAAATTTAAAAATCAAATTTTTACTTTGGAAAAGTCAAATTCTAAAGTATTTAGAAATTTTTCTAAGTGTTTAAGGATTATGACAATTTCAGAACTTCTGACCAGATTATCACTAAAGCACTTAGCAAATTCTGGATATTCTCAAGACAGAATTTAGTCAGAACTTCTGGGAAAGTTTTCACAAAAGCTTCAGTCAGAGTTTTCCAGGGTAAATCAAAGAAGGTTAAGAAGCGTGCTGCAAGCTTTCCAGAAAGTTTGAAAGCTCCTTCAGAACATGCTGGAGTCATAAGATAAGAGGATCAGAAGATGAGATGGTACGCTGAAGCAGAACTTCTAATCCAGAGTTAAGTAAGGACGCAGAGTTTCACATGGCAGGATTTCTGATCATCATTTAATGCTCACAACTACTTGTGAGTTGCTATCCAAAGGATTTCCCCCACGTGTACCCCTACTGTCTTGGGAAGACCAGCTGTTATGCAAAAGTATGCTAGGCCCATGCGTTGCTTCTACTTTTTCCTTAATTCACGCTGATAAATCCAGCTTAGGTGTTGTTAGCCATCCAACTTTATGCATTGAACCACACTTGTTTAAGCTTACTTCAAGAGTAAGTCAGCATCTAGTGTATGATGTTGGTGCCACTTGACCTCCCCAAACTGCAAAACCTTTTCCTATAAATAGAACACCTTTGGCCATTGAAGGGAGGTCGGAAAAATTTGAGAGAAAGGTGTGGAATTTGAGAAAGAAAAGCCTTGAACCCCCTGCAAAATTCCAAGAATCCAAAAAGATTGCAAACATAAAAAATACAAAAAACCTTAGCATTTAATTCTTGCATTAAGGCTCCATTTTTTCTCAAGTTGTTTCCCATCCAAAAATTATGTAATCAAATAGTAAAACATCCTCCACCAATATCCACTTCAAAAGGATCATAATTTTATCCTTTGGTTGTTCTAGAATCTTCTAATCATTTACAATCCAAGCTGGAAGTTTCCAACCTGCTGAAAACGTGAGGAAGCTGTTCAGAACACCACAAGTGGTCAAAACCAAATTCCAGCTCCCAGAATATTTCCCAGCTGCAAGGTAAGTTCCTACTGACTCTCATCATATTATCTAGGCATTGTCAGATTTTTCATATTTAACATAATGTAAATATTTTGATTCTGATGGTGTACATATTTTGAGATTTCATGCATCTTCCTGCCTGAATAGAGGGAATTCCAGTTCAGAGTTTCATAAAGAAATTAGGACTTAGAATTAGGATTAGCAAATTCATGTTGCTTCTGATTTGTGTTTCTGATATTTCTTGAAACTTGTCATAACTGTCATGTATGCAACTTCTGTTCTGTTAAGAAATGACTAAGCTGCAGATGTTCTGACTAGCAAGGAGAGAGACAAAGTTATAACAATTTCATCAGAACTTCTTAAAACTGCTGAGCTCTCAGAAGATCCAGAACTTCTGAACTTCCATATTTCTACTAACGTTGTTTCTGTTTGTGTAGTAAGTCAGAGTCAGAACTTTTGACTCCTTCTATTTTCAGCTTTTCCGCTGATTTTGTTTTCTTTCTCTTTTATTATTTTGCCATCATCCTTATTTTTCATTAACCAAAAATACCAAAAATATTTCATTTTCACATATTATATTTTCTTTTAACATAAAAAGACAAAAACATTTTCTAAAAACAAGTCCATTTCTTTCTTATATTATGCATTTCAATATGGTTGTAATAGATAATTAGGACTTAAATTCCTTGCAATCTCCATTCATAAATATGTACCCTCATCCCCAAAATACTGTAATAGCGTAGGACTTTACATTTCCGCACTGTTATTGCTTTCATATATGTTAGTAATTAGGGTATGTATAGCAAGACTAAAATCAACAAATAGATCACCTAATCAAGATTAAACGCATGCAACCAAACACTATTCACACATGCACCCTTAAGGTTACTCCACTTGTTGCCTAAAAATGTCCATGTTATACATGTGGGATGTCTTAGCACAAACAAAATCGAAATACAAGATCATAGTCCCTCGATGACGCTATCAAAGTTGCCTTTCAAAATGATCTTAGTCCCTAAAAGAAAAGTTCTAAGTCATCTCACAACATTGCTATCATGGTCATATGATGACCCAATTCCCGTCCCTTCACATCCAACGATGGGGCTTCTTACTAAAACAATGGTAAGATAGCAACGTCTAAAGGAGGAGGAAAAGAACATCTAAGACCTTTTGGGTAGGTAGATTACTTTTAGTTGCTTGCTCAATTTCAAAACAAACATCCTTGCTATTTTCACAAACAAACACTTTCACAAACACTTTCTAAAACATGGAATATTTTCAAGAGCTCAACACTTTGTATACGTTCTTACGAATGAGAACTATTACAAAGTTTGCCTAAACGAAGGCACCTTTTCAAAATACTTTCAAAAACCACACAAATCACATTTTTCAAACAAAAGCAAGTGATCTAACAAGCAACTAAGAGCCCATGGAAAACCATGGATGAAAAGGGTGATAATACCTTCCCTTTTCATAATCTACCCCCTAAACTCAAGAAAACATCTCGAAAGGTCTTTCCTGTGCTTTTTCACCTTTCCTTATTGGATAAAAGAAAAGTCGGTGGCGACTCTTGCTAAACCACAACATTTGCGAACACAAACGCAAAACACCTCAAGTCAGTTCTCCCACCGTATCACAGAACTGGCGATTCTGCTGGGGAAAAGATGTCTTAAAAGTGGGGTTACCTTAGGGTTAGATCACATTTAATTACTTACACTTGTTTGATTAGTTTGCTTTACATTTTGGTTCCTTGTTTGGGTTTGTTTTAAATCCTACACCCAGATTTGGGGACATCTTTTAGGTAAGTAGCAATAAACTGTGAGGGAATTATGCGGGGTATACCGACACGGTTGAAGCAGTAGCTACATTGATGTGACACTTTGGTTGGTACCGTTAACCCTTGAGTCAATCAAGGAGAGTACGGGGCCGCCTCCTGGTGTCGTAAAGCATCAACTGACCTTAGAACCTTACTTGACCAACTTGGCCATTAGGACGAGTGAGATTACTGGCTTTGGTGCAGTCCGAAGTTGGTCGATACTCCATACTACACTCATTGAGATTTGGCTCCCGAGATTTGTTTGGTGGCAAGTCAATTGTCAATCGAAATGAAGTTTGTGGGAAAGATCAGTGATATTGAGATCCCTTAGAATTCGGTTACTATTAACTAGGACAGGTTGAGCCAACTAAACTTCAAGAGGGTACTTACCTATAAGACCTCATGCAAGCCTAAAACATAAGGACTTGTTTGCTTTGTATATATATACATGTACATAACATCATAAGCATCATAAACATCATACTCATACTCACTAACCATTTCAAGGAGTATTGGATTTATATTTGTTCTGTTTTGTAGGACATGGCTTCCGCTCGTAGGAACACTATCCAAGTCAGTCTCGTGAGGATACCTCCACAACTCAAGGACTTAGTATCAAGGGTCCCTGAATATTATCCATTCACTAAAAGACATGGTCGACTCCTTAGTTTGGTTAACTCAAGTATTGAATAAGATATGGTAAATGTGCTTTTCCAAATCTTCGACCCTTTGCATCATTGCTTCACTTTTCCCGATTACAACTTGTGCCCACTTTAGAAGAATTTTCTCAACTTATGGGGATCCCTATTCTTGATCAATTACCTTTTAACGGTATTGAAAGAGACACTAAACCTGAGGAAATTGATCGAGCTCTACATTTGCAACCATCTGACATAATAGCAAATTGGGTAACAAGGAGTGGTGTCAAAGGGTTCCTAGCAAAGTTTTTGTTGGAGAAGGCTCGAGAGTGTTAGAATACTTTGGATCTACAAGCCTTTGAGGAAATTTTGGCTCTTCTCGTCTATGGGTTGGTACTATTTCCCAATCCTGACCAACTTATAGATATAAATGCGATCAAAGTTTTCATATCTCGTAATCCGGTGCCTACATTACTTGGAGACATCTTGCATTCTCTTCACTCTCGCACTTTGAAGAAAAGAGGTACTTTGATGTGTTGCACTCCCCTTTTGGCTAGGTGGTTTATTTTGCACCTACCTCAATACGTGGTGAAGAATGAACAAGGTATGAGGTAGTCTAAAAGATTGATGTCACTTTCACATGCTGATATCCATTGGTATTATCGCTCTTTGGAAGACATTACCATCATTGATCGCTGTGGGGAATTCCCTAATGTGCCTCTACTTGGAATTAGGGGAGGCATTACTTACAACCCTTGTTTAGCTTTGCGACAATTTGGATGCGTTAGGAGAGATGGCCCTTATGAGGTACTCATCCAAGGAATTGCGTTTGACTACGAAAGCGATACCCAAGGTTACCGTTAAATATTTATACGAGCTTAGGGTATGGTTAATAAAGTTGATAGCAAGACGTTGGGGCGTAAGAATTCCATTCCTTTGGAACCTTATCTTAAATGGGTGCGGGCTCACGCTCAAAGTCTTAAGATGCCTTATGAAGCCGTCTTACCTGTTATCATGGAACCAATAGTTGAGGGAGACGTTCCACATACTATCCTCTACCCTGATATGCCTACTTCTCTTGAAGATTTGCAAAATTCTTGGATTCAGTTAAGAGGAGAGCAAGACACCTTTAAAGCTAAGTTCTATGAGGGCGAGAAGAAGATATTAGAGCTTACAAGGGAGCTTCATGAAGAAAGGAGTTTAAACACCTACATTGCGCCAAAGAGGATGCGCATAAATTTTCTGTCTTAGGAGTTTACTTTATGCTTATTTCTGTTGTTGTAAGCCCAAGAGGCGTGTTTGTATTCAAATCAGAACTCTTTAATGCACGTTAACGTCTGTTCACTCTTTGTCTATACAAATTTAAATTCTTTAAATCCTTGAAATCATTTGCATATACATATTCATGCATCATATCATAAGCAAGCTTTTCGCAACAGGTTTCCTCATCCTTCTACTGTTTATTTCAGTAAGAATGGATCTCGAACAAACAGTGAAGGACTTGCAAGCTCAGAACATTCAGTTCCAAGCCACCTTCATGACCTTGGCCAAAGGGCAGAAAGAGCTAATGATAACATTGACAACCAAAAAGAAGAAAAAGAAGGCCCTCATCAACATGGGGAAGAGATTCAAAGAACCGATTCGCCAAGTGCAAATAGTCGAAGACTCATATGAGGAGGATGAGAACCAAGCAGAAGAGGCAAGAAGCACCCGTGCTGAAGGTGTGATTGATCAAGCTTCTGAAGATGAGGATCACTTTGATGAACAATACCCACCTGCTGGTGAGGAAAAGTACAAATAATTGGAGAATAGGCTAAAGGCAGTTGAAATTCAAGCTGTGCCTGGCTTGGATTTTAGTGATTTGGGCCTAGTTCCTGGGGTCGTAATTTCTTATAAGTTCAAGGCACCAGTCTTCGCCAAGTATGATGGGGTCTCCTGCCCCAAACTACATCTAAGAGCTTATGTGCATAAAATACAACCACACACTGCTGACAGAAAATTGTGGATTCATTTTTTCCAAGAGAGCCTAGTTAGAACTCAGCTAGAGTGGTTTTATCAATTAGAAGGTTCTCGCGTCCATACGTGGGAGGATTTGGCCACTGCCTTCTATCACCAGTATCAATACAACACCGACTTGGCACCAACGAGAGTTCAGCTTCAGAATATGACCATGGGAAGTAACGAGGGATTTAAAGTATATGCCCAAAAGTGGAGGGACCTTGCCAGTAGGGTCCAGCCACCTTTGACCGAAAGAGAGCTAGTTGATATGTTTATAGGTATGTTAACTGGTCCGTTCTTCAACCTGTTAATTGGAAGTTCTTCGTCTGAATTCGCCAAGTTGATTTTAACTGGTGAAAGGATTGAAAGCGGTATTAGAAGCGGCAAAATTACTACGACACCTGGTTCAACATCCCACTCCGTCAGAAGGCCCTTAACTGGAAAAAAGGAAACAAATGCTATGTATGAGGAAAGAGCCCATACCAAGAAGGACCATCATTCATCTATAAACACTGTGTCAATTTCCAACCCTCAACCTACTCAAAGGCAACCCTCCAACAATCAGAGACCTGAAGTTCCCCGACGATAATTTACAAGAATAAGCATGTCATTATCACAAGCCTTACAACATCTGCTAAAGGTCAATTTGGTGACTCTGCGCAATCCACCATCCAACCCTGATGTTTCTTCACCTAATTACAAATCGAATGCGAAATGCGCATACCATTCCAACAGCCCCGGCCATGAGACCGATCAGTGTTGGGCCTTGAAAAACAAAATTCAAGATTTGATAGATAACAAGACAATTGAGTTTGATCCCCCACTACTCCCAACGTGATAACCGCGCCAATGCCAAAACATGGAAAAAGGGTTAATGCCATTGATGATGTTACTTTTATCGTCTCTGTCGAAGATTTAACAACCCCCTTGACCACTGTGAAAGCTAATTTGCTAAAAGCCGGTGTGTTTCCTGGATGTTCCGAAAATTGTGCCTATTGTGATCAACGAGAAAATGGATGCGAGCTACTGAAGAAAGGTGTGCAACACCTGATAAATAGCCGCGAGATTCTACTCGAAAAGATTCCCACCATCAAAAATTCAATCGACAAAACTGAAGATTTGGCCATCATAACAATTTCAACAAACCTCTTAGGATCTCATGCAAAGGTCCTATCAGGATTTTGAACGAACCGATCATTGCTCCTCTCATAATCACTGCTGCCGGACCTATTCCATACATCTCTGATAAAGCGGTACCATGGAATTATGGTGCCGAGGTTTATTACCATGGGGTAAAACAAGATTCTTGGATTGATGATAAGGAAGCTGGTGTTATTAATATTACTGGTTCTAGTAAAGTCACAAGAACAGGAAGGGTCTTTTCTCCTGTTATCTCATCAAGAAAAGCGACTTCAAAATAGTAGAGCAGTTGGGGAAAACCCCTTATAAAATATCAATGTTGTCCTTATTGCTATGTTCCGATGCCCATGCACAAGCTTTGATTAAGTTTTTGAAAAAGGCTCATGTGCCTCAAGAAACCACAGGCGACCAATTTGAGAACTGCGTAGCAAGTCTGAAAGCTGACAATAGTCTGGGGTTCTCCGACGCAGATTTAACTCCCATGGGAAATAATCACAATAAAGCCTTACATGTTTTTGTTGAATGTAAAGGGACCACTTTGGCACATGTTTTGGTTGACACAAGCTCATCTCTAAATGTGTTACCTAAAGGCGCTTTAGATGGGCTAGACTGTGAAGGTTTGGTTTTGAAGCCAAGTGATATTGTCGTGAGGGCATTTGATGGGTCAAAAAGGATGGTTCAGGGAGAGGTGGATCTCCCAATTAAGGTTGGTTCACAGATTTTCAACTCCACATTCTATATAATGGACATACGGCCTGCGTACTCTTGCTTTCTTGGGCGCCCATGGATCCATTGGGCAGGTGCGGTCACCTCTACTCTCCACCAAAAGTTAAAATATCCAGTTCAAGGGAAGGTTGTCACTGTTTGCAGCGAGGAAGAATTTATGGTAAGCCATCTCAATTCTTTCAAGTACGTAGAAATGGATGGCAAGTTCATAGAAACTCCTTTCCAGACATTTGAAGTTGTGGCCGCCACCAAAATCTCCTCCGACACTCCAAGAGCTGATAAGGTTATCCCCAAGATGGTTTCTCTTAAGGATGCCCGTGCTGTGGTAGAAGAAGGAAACAATGTGATGTGGGGTCAACTCCTCGATGTCCCGTTCAAGGCAGACAAGTTTGGGTTAGGTTTCACCTCCCAAGCTCAGAAATAAGCTAGAAGGGCTCGTGCTGGAAAGCCGCCTCTCCACCTCAAAAATCATGAAGTGAACGCTATAGAAGACTTCGATGATGAGTGTGCTTTTGAAGACTGGATCTACCCAACAACCAAAGGGAAGCTCAACAATTGGCATGCAAAGGATTTCACTCCTGTTTCTTTCATTGAGGAGTAATTACTGTTTACTTTTTCTGTCAATTCAAGAACTCTATGTCTGTAATATCATTTCCAAACAACAATTTTTAAGCCATGTGCCTTGCCCCGGGAACTTTGGTCAATTTGTTAAGGGTTTTGCTCATGTTTCATCTATCATATGATAATTTAATATAAACCATTGGACCTCTTTGCATTCAAATTTTATGTTCATTGTCTTTCATTTCCTTTATTACATTTTTCAATAGCCATGTATCTTACATGCATACACACAGACACACACACACATTTGCAGATCATCATCCACTATGGATCTTATTGTTAACAACTCTACTATTGCCAAGTATGATTTCGAACATCCAATTCACCAAGCCGAAGACTAAGGCGAGGAAGATTGTGATATACCAGGAGAACTAGCCAGACTTCTATTACAAGAGGAAAAAGCTATTCAACCACATGAAGAGTTAGTAGAGGTTATCAACTTGGGTACTGAGTCAGATAAGAAGGAAATCAGGATCAACGCTAATTTGGAAAGCAGTGTTAAGAACAGACTCGTTCAAATGTTGCGCAATTATGTGGAAGTATTTGCTTGGTCTTATGAAGATATGACTGGGTTGGATACCGACATTGTGGTTCATCGTCTGCCTACTAAAGAGGAATACCCTTCTGTTAAACAAAAAGTTCGTCGCATGAGGCCTGATATGTCTGAAAAGATAAAAGCCGAAGTAATGAGACAGTTTGATGCAGGGTTCCTAGTTGTAAAGTCCTATCCTCAATGGGTGGCCAATATAGTGCTAGTGCCAAAGAAAGACGGGAAGGTTCGCATGTGCGTAGACTATAGGGATCTAAATAGGGCAAGCCCCAAGGATGACTTCCCTCTACCACACATTGACATCTTAGTCGATAATACTGCCCAGCATAAGGTCTTCTCATTCATGGATGGCTTCTCAGGCTATAACCAAATAAAGATGGCTCCCAAAGATATGGAAAAAACTACTTTCGTTACGCAATGGGGCACCTTCTGCTACAAGGTCATGCCGTTCGGATTAAAGAATGAAGAGGCGACATATCAAAGGGCTATGGTTGCTTTATTTCATGACACGATTCATCATGAGATAGAGGTATATGTGGATGATATTATTGCCAGATCACAAACCGAAGAAGAACATCTCGATCACCTGCATAAACTATTCGAATGATTGAAGAAGTACAAGCTGAGGTTAAACCTTAACAAGTGCACATTCGGAGTATGCTCTGGAAAGCTTCTAGGTTTTATGGTCAGCGATAAAGGCATTGAATTTGATCGTACCAAGGTAAAGGCTGTGATCGGTGGATCTGGAACTGACTGTTTAACGCTGGTTCGTGAAATGTCGCGGAAGCAAGAGTCGCCACCGTCTTTTATTTTCTCCAACATGGACAGGACAAAAGCACAGAAAAATTCCTTAAAGAGATTGCTCTCGGTTCGGGAGGTAGATTATAGAAAGGGAAGGTATTAGCACCCTTTCTATCCATGGTTATCCATGGGCTCTTAGGTACTTGCTCATTGTGTTTTCAAAAGGTTTGTTTGTTTTTCAATTGTGGGTTTTAAAAAAAGTTTCTTTGAAAATTCCAGTTCGACTCTTGTATCGGTCCTCAAGAGTTTTTGAAAAATTGCTTTCGAAAGCTTTTTGAAAAGGTGTCGGTGTGAAAAGTATTTTCGATTTGTTTTTGAAATTAGAGCAAGTATCTAGAGTCGTCTACCTACCCTAAGGAATTTGTCTGTGTAAATGTCCTTTAAAGTAGTGCCATCCCACCATTGAGAGGTAGGTAGCACCACCGTTGGAGGTGTTCGGGTCAATTCGAGGTTCGGGACATGGTGATCACCAGAGCAATGGGAAGACACCTTAGAAGCTACCCTCATGTCAGGTTCCCGGATCATGAGGACTTACTAAGACATCCTCTACTCGACAATCACCTTTCGAGGCAAGGCAACAGTGAGACGTACCCTAGGGGTGGTGTGTGATTTGTGTGTCATGTTCATTTACATTTATCTTGTTCATGTCAGGGGTGATCTACGCGTTATTTTTATTTTGTCATTCATTCTTGCATGCCATTATTAACAGTTAAAAAAGCGAGAAATATAAAGTTCCTAAACTATTACAAAGGCGCGGGTCCACATCGCCAAATTTAATCCAGGACCCGATTTGACATAAAATAAAGAAATAAAGTGCGAGAAATATAAAATGTCCGAGTTACACAGCTTTGGGAGAATTAGATCAATATTTAAAAGAAGGAATAAAAATGCGCGAATTGAATTAAAATTGAAAGCGAGGGCGTTGGACCCTTTTTAATGAAATCAAATTATATTATTAAATTAATGAAATTAAAATGAAAAAGAAATTATTTTTGAGGTTTTTTGTATTTATGGTTTTTTATGTGAATTAAATGAAATTAAAACCTAGTTCTAGCTATTTTTTAATTTATTAAGAAAATATGAAAATTACCTAAAATTAAACCTAATTAATTAATGCAATTTGATTTATAAAAATAAATAATTAATTATTAGTGATGATAAAAGAAAATAAAAAAAGGATAAATAGTTAAAACCCTAATTCCACAAGTTTTTTAATTTATTAACAAAAAAGGGTCAAAATTAATCCTAGAATTGAAAACTAATTTAATTAGTGATTTTTATTTACAAAAATAAGTTTAAATGAAATATATTTTATTTTTTATGGCTTTTCTGATTTTTTGTTATTTTTATGTTTTATGAAAATAAATTAGTTTAAAGAATTAAAAAAGAAATAATTGAAACAAATAAAATAAAAAAAGAAAAGAATTACAAAACCTTGGGGGGTTCTGTCCCCAATTGGAGGTATAATCAGCATTTTAGGCCCATTGAAACTCTGGCCTTATTGACTTTCCAGGGTAGCATGTGGCTTCGTTGACCAACGTCCATGGTGTTCCTCAAACATTGGCCCTTGGATTACCCTTATTGGCCATGTGGCGCTCTTAGATTATGGAGTGTACGCTGGAACTCTGGAAGCGAACTACACATAAGCATAATTAGAAAAATAATATGGAAAGGGAGGGGGACCTGAGATTCGAACCCAGGTCCCAGAGATTACCATACTGATGCCTTGCCACTGGAGCTCTTAGCGTGCTTTGTAAGTTATATGACTAACAATTAATATAAGATAAAACAAGAGTTAATGGGAGATTTTAGCGCGAATTTCAAACCAACCAACCATGCCTTGCCACCTAGTCTTCTTCTTCCTCGTTTGGATTTTCCCTGAAACATAAAAAGAGTTAACGGGGGTTTTAAACCCCCCCAAAATGTGACCTTTTTAGAAATAGCGTTTAGCCCATATTGACACATAAATTAGGCGCGAGGGGTGTATTATATTCGTCCAAGCTTCCTGATTTCAACCATGGCATTGAGGTGTCCTAATTTTACAATATTTAAGAATGCCCAATTTCGAGCTTGAAGAACCCTAGCTGGCTTTAATGGTGAAATCACGTACAATGCATAAAAACTCAATCAAACTATAGGGTTAGCTTCAGAATCAATCAATTGTTGTAAATCAGTAAAGAAAACACATGAAAAATGCATAGAATTCATGATACGATTATGAATATTTTCGTGAAAAGTATGACTTGGATATACCAATTCCTTGAGTATGGGAAAATGTTCTTGATTGGAATAGTCTCCTGGTAACCTTGGCAAGCTAATGGAGTAGTTATTTGATCTTGAAAAGCCTTGCAATCGTGATTTCAGTTCTTGAGTTTTTCACAAAAAATACAAAAGTGTTTCTTGAATTCTGGCGCAGCTCAGAGGTTATGAGCACTAGGGTTTGCATGAGTATATGTATTGGAATGATTAGGGTTGAGAATTTTGTCCAAAGAATCCTTGCATTGATGGGATGATATTTGATTTTCCATGCATATATTTTCCAATCTTTTCATGCATATTTGCTACCAATTATGTCCTAATCACATTGATTCTTTCCCTATCTAATAATGCACGAAAATCTGAAGTTGTTCCATGCATAAAAAGATTTGATTGACTTGCTTTGGTATTTTCCACATATTTATTTTAATTAAATGAATTATTAGCAATTAAAAATTCAAATAAATAAATAAAAATGATGAATAACTTCCCTTTGGGCCAAATGGTCGTGCACATGCTTAGGATGATGAATCTTGGAAGAAAATGTGGCCCATTAGCAATTTTAAGACATTTGAAGCAAAGTTGACTTTTCAAAATATCCAAAAATTTCCCAACTTCCACAAGGCATATCTTGCTCAATTTTTTAGATTTGCTCATGTTCTTGGACATTTTGGAAAGGTCTTGAAGTCCTCTAACCAATGCCTTTGGTCCCATGTCATTTTGATTTACCAATCGCAAGTTATGGCCTTTGACTTAAAGTCCCTTTTTGTTGACTTTTGAAAATGACCTATAATGTTGAAATTGATAACTTTTTGTGAGAGAATTTCTTGGACTTGAAGTGTGAAGAGGAGTTGTAGGAAATGTCTTCATCTTAAAAATGAGCTTTGGATGGAATTTTTCTGATAATCCATGTGGATGTTATGCCTTGGTCAAGTTACAGTTGACTTTTTCAGCAAAGAGAGCATGGAGATTTTGGAGGGCGTATGCCCCAGTTGCTCGACAACATTAAATTCACTCTTCTTGATTATTTTCAGGATTTCCTCCATCTCTTGTTGGGAGGCCTCAGCATTTACAGGTCTTGGTGCCTCCATCCGGGCAGGCTCATCTTCAATCCCTTTGCCCCGAGCATTAGATGACTCGGCAGCAAGGGAAACAACTTGATCAGAAACAGGAACAGGTACACTTGTAGGTGTTATAGTGAGGGGTCTTCGAATAGCGGGCGGTGCAATGTCAGGCGAGAAGAGCCTGCCACTGCGGGTAACCTTTGCTGGATCAGTGATATTCCTGATGCTGGTGCCAGTGTTGAACTCTTGTTTGATTCCATTCACATACACATCTGCCCCATAGTGCCAGGGGATAGCCTTATCAGATTCGTAGGGGAGAGGCCCCAGAACAGTAATAACAACAGGTGCAACAGTCATGATTTGAACTGGCTTTCTTGGGAGAGCCTTGATCGGATTATTAAAGATCGTAACCACAAAAACTTCTTCTACCGGAACCAACTGAACAACGGACTTTTTGAACAGAATCTCTTTGCTGTCCATTAGGCTTTGGATGCCCAACTTCAGCAAAGGACAACCAGATAGGGAGACAGCGCAGAAAAGGCAACCTTCACTACAACCCGGAAATAAACCGGCCAGCAGTAGGTTCCTCTTGACAGTCATTAAGGGAGTAGCCACATCATCCACAGAAATGGCGTATACATCTTCATCAACAACATTTACTCCATGCTGGGGCATAGGAGCAGTCACCACATTTGGCCTCTCAGGCGCTTCAAACTGTATCTCTTTTGCGTCAATAAGGTCTTGTACCTTATTCCTTAAGGCCCAACAGTCGTCAGTGGAATGCCCCGGGCTATCAGAGTGATAAGCATAGCGGGCATTTGGATTGTATTTGGGAGAAGCAGTGTTCACAACCTTCGGGGCCTCTCTGACAGTCACTAGGTTGGTGGACAACAACTGCGGCAAGATCTGCGATAGGGTCATACTCAAACGGGTGAACTCTCTCCTGGGTCTTTCAGCCCTTTGAGGATTGGTTTGCCGAGGAGCGGCAGCAGGCTTAGCAATCATCACCGCGTTGACGGATTGGCGGCGCTCAGATTTCTCTTGTCTTCTGGACCCGTATACAGCACTGGCCTCCTTTTTGAAGGGTTTCTTCTCAGAACTTGAAGATGCCCCTTTCTGAATTTTACCAGACTTCATCCCAGCCTCAATTCTCTCTCCAGTCAGAATAAGATCAGTAAACCCTGCAGATGAGTTACCGATAAGATGGTTGAAAAATGGCCCAGATAGGGTCCCCAAGAACATGTCTACCAACTCCCGGTCAGTCAACGGAGGCTGCACCCTGCCAGCCAGATCCCTCCACTTCTGTGCGTACTCTTTAAAACCTTCGCTTGAACCTAGCGACATACCCTGGAGTTGGGTACGTGTAGGGGCAAGGTCGGCATTATATTGATACTGCTTATAGAAAGCAGTAGCCAACTCCTCCCAGTTACGAACCTTGGTCCCATCCAGCTGATAGAACCATTCGAGATGAGTCCCTGAAAGACTCTCCTGGAAGAAGTGGATCCACAAATTCTTGTCCACTGAGTACGGTTGGATCTTCCGCACATACGATCTGAGGTGTAACTTGGGACAAGACGCCCCGTCATACTTGGTAAAGGATGGTGCTTTGAACTTATGAGGAATGATCACACCAGTAGACAAACCCAAATCTCCGAAATCCAGCCCAGGCACTTGTTGGATCTCCATAGCATTCAGTCTGTCCTCCAACTGCTTGTACCTGTCTTCTGCAGGAGGATACTGTTCCTCATCAAAATCAGTCTCGTTGTCAGAGACTACCGGACTAGGACCTTTTCCGCCCTGGGGATTACTCTTGCCTATAGAAGAACCAGCCTCTTCATTCTGCAGAGTGTTGCCAAACCTTCGGCCCGAGTTGAAAAGAACAGTTCTTCTCTTCTTCTTCTTCTTCTCCTTCTTCAGGAGCATGGCCTTCAGCTCTTCTTGGCCCTGAGCCAAACCCATGATTAATTCCTGAAATTGCGCATTCTACGCCTGAAGAGCCTTGATGGACATCTCAGTTGATGATGAGTCAGGATTCATGATGCTGAAATAAACAGCGAAGAACGGTAAGCAACCTGAAAAAGAAGAAAACCTGTTATGCACATGATGAATGATATGTGTTTATGCAATGCATTCAAGGGTTCGAAGGTCAAATTTGTTGTAGACAAAAAGGAACACACGTTATCATTAAGGAAATAATTGTTCAGTACATCAAAGCCTCATGGGCACAAATTACAAAGCAAATAAATCCCAAAAGACACTACGCATCCTCTTTGGAGCTATGTAGGTGTTGAGATTCCTCTCCTCATGCAATAGGAGGGTGAGCTCCAAGACCTTCTTTTCACTAGCATGTAGACTGGTCTCAAGAGAATTCCGTTCTTCCTTAAGCTGGATCCAGCTCTTCTTCATCTCTTCCCAGGATGTGGGCATATCAGGATGCTGAATGGTGTAGGACACTTCTCCTTCCAAGACTGGTTCTTTGATCACAGGGAGCATATGAGGATATGGCATCACTAACTTCTGGGAGCGGGCACGTACCCACTTGGGATAAGGTTCCAATGGGATGGAATTCCTGTGCCCCAGTGTCTTACTGTCTATCCTACTTGGCATCCCCCAAGCTCTGATAAATCTCTGGCGAAGTCCTTGTGCATCGTTGTCGAAGTCAAAAACTATGCCAGGAATTAACATGTCATGAGGGCCATCCCTCCGAGCATAACCAAACTGTCTCCAAGCCAGGCATGGGTTATAAGTAAAACCTCCTCTGATTCCAAGTAAAGGAACATTAGGGTACTCCCCGCAACGATCAATGATAGTGACATCCTCTCTGGACCGAGGGCACCAATGTATATCTGCATGTGTAAGAGTCATCAACCGTTGTGACCACCTCAAACCTCGCTCGTTCTTCAAAACTGATTGTGGAAGGTGCGAAATAAACCACCTTCCCAGGAGGGGAGTGCAACACATAAGGACACCTCTTTTTCTCATGGTTCGAGTGTAACATGAGTGAAGGATGTCCCCCAACAACGTAGGCATAGGATTCCTGGACATGAAGATCTGGACAACACTGATATCTATAAGCTGATCTGGGTTAGGGAACAACACCAAACCATAGACAAGGAGGGCCACAACTTCTTCAAAAGCTTGTAAATCAAGGGAGTTCCAACATTCATGGGCCTTTTCAAACAGAAACCTGGCTAAGAACCCTTTGATACCCCTTCTAACTTCCCAATGTCCCTTGAGGTCAGATGATTGTAGGTGCAAGGCTTTAGCAATATCTTCAAGCTTGGGTTCCTTTTCCGTACCGTTGTAGGGTAGTTGATCAAGGATAGGGATCTTCAGGAGCCGGGAGAACTCCTCCAATGTAGGTACCAGCTGATAATCCAAGAAGGTGAAACAGTGATGCAGAGGGTCAAAGAACTGGAATAGGACCTTTATCATATCTTCCTCAATGTTGGTGTTGACCAAGCTGATGAGTCTTCCATGTCTCTCACTGAATGAAGAGCTCTCGGGAATCCTGGATATAAGCTCCTTAAGCTGAGGAGGGACCCTTACAAGGCTGATTTGAATTGTCTTTCTGCGAACAGTTTCCATGTCCTACAAAACAAGAACAAAGATGAAGATTCGAACCCCTGAAATGGTTAGTCGATGCATATGATGCTGGATGATGTCATGATGCTATGATTAAACACACCACAGATATTTAAAAAGACAAACATGTAAGGCACACAAGGCACACAAGACAAGCCCTTAGGCTTTAGGCCAGCATGGGGTCTGGGTATTACCCTCTTGAAGTTGGTGGGTTCAACCTGTCCTATTAGAAGTAACCGGGTTCTAAGGGTCCCAATATCACCGAATTGCTTTCATTGTTCATCGTTTCGATTTAGCCACTGAACTGGCGACCGAAATATTCCAGGAAAGCAACCCTCAATTGAGTGTAGTATCGAGTATCAACCAACCTCGGACTGCACCAAAGTCAGTTATCTCACTACCCTAAAGAGGCCAAGATAGTTCAATTAAGGTTCCTAAGGTCTGTTGATGCTTCATGACACCACGCGGAGGCCCCGTACTCTCCTTGACTGAACTCAAGGGTTACCGGTACACACCAAAGTGCCACATCAACGTAGCAGACTGTTTCAATCATGTCAGTATACCCCACACAGTTCCCTCATAGCCTTGTTGCTACTTTCTAAGAAGGTATCCCCAGATCCGGGTTAGGATCTATAGAACTCCCAAGACAGTCCCACAAGTTAAAGCAAGCAAAGAAATCAATTGAAAACACAGTTATGAACTATCCCTAAGGTACACCTCACTTTATAAAGAAATCCCCAGCAGAGTCGCCAGTTCTGTGATCGGTGGATCTGGAACTGACTGTTTAACGCTGGTTCGCGAAATTTCGCGGAAGCAAGAGTCGCCACTGTCTTTTATTTTCTCCAACATGGACAGGACAAAAGCACAGAAAAATTCCTTAAAGAGATTGCTCTCGGTTCAGGAGGTAGATTATAGAAAGGGAAGGTATTAGCACCCTTTCTATCCATGGTTATCCATGGGCTCTTAGGTACTTGCTCATTGTGTTTTCAAAAGGTTTGTTTGTTTTTCAATTGTGGGTTTTAAAAAAAGTTTCTTTGAAAATTCCAGTTCGACTCTTGTATCGGTCCTCAAGAGTGTTTGAAAAATTGCTTTCGAAAGCTTTTTGAAAAGGTGTCGGTGTGAAAAGTATCTTCGATTTGTTTTTGAAATTAGAGCAAGTATCTAGAGTCGTCTACCTACCCTAAGGAATTTGTCTGTGTAAATGTCCTTTAAAGTAGTGCCATCCCATCATTGAGAGGTAGGTAGCACCACCGTTGGAGGTGTTCGGGTCAATTCGAGGTTCGGGACATGGTGATCACCAGAGCAATGGGAAGACACCTTAGAAGCTACCCTCATGCCAGGTTCCTGGATCATGAGGACTTACTAAGATATCCTCTACTCGACGATCACCTTTCGAGGCAAGGCAACAGTGAGACGTACCCTAGGGGTGGTGTGTGATTTGTGTGTCATGTTCATTTACATTTATCTTGTTCATGTCAGGGGTGATCTACGCGTTATTTTTATTTTGTCATTCATTCTTGCATGCCATTATTAACAGTTAAAAAAGCGAGAAATATAAAGTTCCTAAGCTATTACAAAGGCGCGGGTCCACATCGCCAAATTTAATCCAGGACCCGATTTGACATAAAATAAAGAAATAAAGTGCGAGAAATATAAAATGTCCGAGTTACACAGCTTTGGGAGAATTACATCAATATTTAAAAGAAGGAATAAAAATGCGCGAATTGAATTAAAATTGAAAGCGAGGGCGTTTGACCCTTTTTAATGAAATCAAATTATATTATTAAATTAATGAAATTAAAATGAAAAAGAAATTATTTTTGAGGTTTTTTGTATTTATGGTTTTTTATGTGAATTAAATGAAATTAAAACCTAGTTCTAGCTATTTTTTAATTTATTAAGAAAATATGAAAATTACCTAAAATTAAACCTAATTAATTAATGCAATTTGATTTATAAAAATAAATAAATAATTATTAGTGATGATAAAAGAAAATAAAAAAAGGATAAATAGTTAAAACCCTAATTCCACAAGTTTTTTAATTTATTAACAAAAAAGGGTCAAAAAAAATCCTAGAATTGAAAACTAATTTAATTAGTGATTTTTATTTACAAAAATAAGTTTAAATGAAATATATTTTATTTTTTATGGCTTTTCTGATTTTTTGTTATTTTTATGTTTTATGAAAATAAATTAGTTTAAAGAATTAAAAAAGAAATAATTGAAACAAATAAAATAAAAAAAGAAAAGAATTACAAAACCTTGGGGGGTTCTGTCCCAAATTGGAGGTATAATCAGCATTTTAGGCCCATTGAAACTCTGGCCTTATTGACTTTCCAGGGTAGCATGTGGCTTCGTTGACCAACGTCCATGGTGTTCCTGAAACATTGGCCCTTGGATTACCCTTATTGGCCATGTGGCGCTCTTAGATTATGGAGTGTACGCTGGAACTCTGGAAGCGAACTACACATAAGCATAATTAGAAAAATAATATGGAAAGGGAGGGGGACCTGGGATTCGAACCCAGGTCCCAGAGATTACCATACTGATGCCTTGCCACTGGAGCTCTTAGCGCGCTTTGTAAGTTATATGACTAACAATTAATATAAGATAAAACAAGAGTTAGTGGGAGATTTTAGCGCGAATTTCAAACCAACCAACCATGCCTTGCCACCTAGTCTTCTTCTTCCTCGTTTGGATTTTCCCTGAAACATAAAA
Organism: Vicia faba; assembly: GCA_948472305.1. Lineage (NCBI taxonomy): Eukaryota > Viridiplantae > Streptophyta > Magnoliopsida > Fabales > Fabaceae > Vicia > Vicia faba. The sequence goes on along the minus strand of OX451740.1, from coordinate 1,309,777,940 downwards.
AGAGTTAACGGGGGTTTTAAACCCCCCCAAAATGTGACCTTTTTAGAAATAGCGATTAGCCCATATTAACACATAAATTAGGCGCGAGGGGTGTATTATATTCATCCAAGCTTCCTGATTTCAACCATGGCGTTGAGGTGTCCTAATTTTACAATATTTAAGAATGCCCAATTTCGAGCTTGAAGAACCCTAGCTGGCTTTAATGGTGAAATCACGTACAATGCATAAAAACTCAATCAAACTATAGGGTTAGCTTCAGAATCAATCAATTAGTGTAAATCAGTAAAGAAAACACATGAAAAATGCATAGAATTCATGATACGATTATGAATATTTTCGTGAAAAGTATGACTTGGATATACCAATTCCTTGAGTATGGGACAATGTTCTTGATTGGAATAGTCTCCTGGTAACCTTGGCAAGCTAATGGAGTAGTTATTTGATCTTGAAAAGCCTTGCAATCGTGATTTCAGTTCTTGAGTTTTTCACAAAAGATGCAAAAGTGTTTCTTGAATTCTGGCGCAGCTCAGAGGTTATGAGCACTAGGGTTTGCATGAGTATATGTATTGGAATGATTAGGGTTGAGAATTTTGTCCAAAGAATCCTTGCATTGATGGGATGATATTTGATTTTCCATGCATATATTTTCCAATCTTTTCATGCATATTTGCTACCAATTATGTCCTAATCACATTGATTCTTTCCCTATCTAATAATGCACGAAAATCTGAAGTTGTTCCATGCATAAAAAGATTTGATTGACTTGCTTTGGTATTTTCCCCATATTTATTTTAATTAAATGAATTATTAGCAATTAAAAATTCAAATAAATAAATAAAAATGATGAATAACTTCCCTTTGGGCCAAATGGTCGTGCACATGCTTAGAATGATGAATCTTGGAAGAAAATGTGGCCCATTAGCAATTTTAAGACATTTGAAGCAAAGTTGACTTTTCAAAATATCCAAAAATTTCCCAACTTCCACAAGGCATATCTTGCTCAAATTTTAAGATTTGCTCATTTTCTTGGGCATTTTGGAAAGGTCTTGAAGTCCTCTAACCAATGCCTTTGGTCCCATGTCATTTTGATTTACCAATCGCAAGTTATGGCCTTTGACTTAAAGTCCCTTTTTGTTGACTTTTGAAAATGACCTATAATGTTGAAATTGATAACTTTTTGTGAGAGCATTTCTTGGACTTGAAGTGTGAAGAGGAGTTGTAGGAAATGTCTTCATCTTCAAAATGAGCTTTGGATGGAATTTTTCTGATAATCCATGTGGAAGTTATGCCTTGGTCAAGTTACAGTTGACTTTTTCAACTGTCCAAATATGGAAACTTTTGCATCTTGAGACTTTTTGAGCCAAGCTTTTGAGAATCATGATCAAGAATTGATCAAATGATGTTTGTGGCCTCAAAATGATATGTTGACCAAAAATTTGGACTTTTGACTGTCAAATGACCATTTTGCCCCTACAGTTGACTGTAGTGCAATTAGGGTTTTTGACTGTGCAATTTTGTGCTGTAAGTCTTGAAACTTGGTATGAGGATGCTTGACCATGTTTGTAGACATGTGGGACTTGATTGGACCCTTGGAAACTTCATTTTCTTTGTCAAAACCAAAACCCTAGTTTTTGACTGTTAGAAGGCCCTTGAACTGTGCAACCCTTGGGGAATTTTGAAGCATTGACTTGGCAAATCTTGAAGAATATGGGAGGGCAAATTTTGGGGTACAACAGTTGCCCCTGTTCAATCTTCTTAGACCTGAGGATGCAGATTGGCTGACGTGCCTTTCGTAATCCGAAGGTGGAAGATGATTGAACACTAGAGTGCCCAGAAATTTGTGCTCACATAGTAGTGATGGTGGGGAATGGGCTTATAGATGCCATCTGGATGTTGATCGCATAAGAGATTCCTTAGCGAGAGCTTGCGTACCTGCAAAAGAAAAGGATTACCTGACTCGTTTACAGGAGCTGGTCTTCAAATTCTTTATATAGATGTGTCCTGACTGGTTACAGGAGCTGGATCCGGATCTTCAAAAGGTGATGAATGAACCAGGGATGGTTACTACCTCAACAGGAACGGTGAGAGAACCTTGGATGATTACAACCTCAACAGTAACGCTGAAAGAATCTGGGGACGATTACTACCTCCGCAGTAACGGGGAGAGAACCATAGGCGACTTCAACCTCAACAATATCATTGAGAGAATCTTGGGCGACTTCAACTTCAACAGTAACGCTGAGAGAATCTTGGGGCGATTACTACCTCCGCAGTAACGGGGAGAGAACCATAGGCGACTACAACCTCAACAGTATCATTGAGAGAATCTTGGGCGACTTCAACCTCAACAGTAACGCTGAGAGAATCTTGGATATCTTCTACTGAGTCTTTATCAGGAAAATCTGTTAGGGGTCGATTTAGCTGGACTAGAGAAGGCCTTTGACTGGATAAGAAACAGAGAAATCTTAGGGTCGATTTAGCTGAACCGGTCTAGGTCTTGAAATCTTCAACTGGATAAGAAACAGGGAGATCTTAGGGTCGATCTGACTGAACCAGAGAAGGCCTTTGACTGGATAAGAAACAGAAAAATCTTAGGGTCGATTTAACTGAACCGGTCTAGGTCTTGAAATCTTCAACTGGATAAGAAACAGGGAGATCTTAGGGTCGATCTGACTGAACCAGAGAAGGCCTTTGACTGGATAAGAAACAGAAAAGTCTTAGGGTCGACTTAACTGAAACGGTCTAGGTCTTGAAATCTTCAACTGGATAAGAAACAGGGAGATCTTAGGGTCGATCTGACTGAACCAGAGAAGGCCTTTGACTGGATAAGAAACAGAAAAATCTTAGGGTCGACTTAACTGAACCGGTCTAGGTCTTGAAATCTTCAACTGGATAAGAAACAGGGAGATCTTAGGGTCGATCTGACTGAACCAGAGAAGGCCTTTGACTGGATAAGAAACAGAAAAATCTTAGGGTCGATTTAATTGAACCGGTCTAGGTCTTGTAGCTGAGAACTTAACGGGATCTTTCCTGAAAGGTAAAGGTCAGTCATATGCCATGCATGATGTGGATCAAGCAATGATGTTCTCAACATAAATGAGATTTGTAAGATATGATGCGTATATGCATGCTATAATGTATGGAAATGTGATGTTTATGAACGTAGGTTTTTCGTCTAGGAAAGTAAATCCTTGACGGGTTCCGGGAAGTCACTCCTGGGCTGATGTTGAAGAATAGATTTTTGCCTCCGCTGGGGATGATAGTTGCAAGAATACCGGTGGGAGAAGATGACTCCGTTGGGAAATGAACTTGGCGAATGGATTACTCTGCGGGGAGAAAAGTACTCTAACGGTCTTGCTGGGGATCAATACTCTGTGGGGAGGGAGATGCTTTGTTGAGATGTTGGTAGAACTTGCTGGGGATAAGAAGACTTCGCTGAGGACGATCTTTCCGTGGCTTTTGGCTGAGGATAACCTAGTTATATCCTGGTAAGGAAATAACTCTTTGAATAAAGCCGGGGGACGCGTTCGTGCTCTGCGAGGATAAGCTTCCAGAATCTACTGGGGATAAGCTTACTGCTTGGGGAGATGAATTCCAACTTTCCTAGGGAACTAGATTGGACTCTCCTGGGGAAGCTTTGAGATGCGTCGAGGAATTGATTCCTTTGAATGTTTGATATACCGCCGGGGAAAAATCTTTAGGCCGAGACTGCCGGGGATGCTTGTTAAGAATGCAATGTATTGGGGAATGCTGAGATCTGCGGGAGGATACCCGACTTCCTTGAGGTTGATAATAGCTTCGCTTGAGGAGAGTGTACTGACTTGCTGGCTCACTCTCTGGGGAATTGGGATGTACTGGTTATGTTCTTCAGCTGAACCTACCTTGGTACCTTGGAGGACAGAACAATTAGATTGCTTAGACAACTCTTTATTGCCCCTGTTTCTAATGCTACCTGTAATTAATCCTTTGTTTCGTATGCAAATATTCATGAGTTAGCAAATTATTGTCAATGCATATATCACAAATTGAACCTTTGACGTTCTTCGCAAAACAAAACAGAAAAGGAAAACAATTGGCAATTTTAACTGAAAAGTATATTTGTATTAATTTTTTGAATTTGCCTGTAAAATAGGCGTTTATGTACAAGAGGCTGACGTCCTAGTAAGAGAACGCCGCCGAACAAAAGAGTTTATACAAATTTGTACAAGAGAAAATAAAACAGCTGTGTGACATGAATGATCCCACTGGGTTTCAACTCTGCTATTGCCTTTATATCTCCGAGCGTCTCATCACTTGATGACCTTAGTTGAAGATGAAGCTGACTGATCGATGCCGTCTGAACTTGATGTAAATACCAGATTCTGGATGCGAAGTGATCCAATGAGACATAGTATTACGCTTTATCCCTAACTTTTGCCTGGACCTCCCTTTCGGGTTTTCAGTCCACCGGGATACCCATTTTTGCCCAAGCCGCCTTTTCAGGTTTTCGACTTGCCGGGTGTACAGAGATTTTTTTTATTTCATCCCTTCATTTTGCCCGAACCCTTTTGGTTCGACGGGAAGCCCTAATTTTTTCCTAGGCATGTCAGCCTAGCGGGTCTTTATTATGCGTAGTATCTTTTTACTATGTCTGCATTGGCGGGGTGAGGAAGGTCGTCACCATCCATGTTGGTTAAAATCATGGCTCCTCCTGAGAACACATGTTTAACCACAAATGGCCCTTCGTACGTGGGGGTCCATTTGCCCCTTGGATCACTCTGAGGAAGGATGATTCGCTTGATTACCAGATCCCCAACTTGATATTCTTGTGGTCTGAACTTTTTGTTAAATGCCCTGATCATCCGTTTTTGATACGTCTGACCATGACAGATAGCAGCAAGCCTCTTTTCATCAATAAGGTTTAATTGATCAAGTCGTGTCTGGATCCAATCATCTTCGTTCAGATTTGCATCCTTCATTATCCGGAGAGAGGGTATTTGCACTTCGATCGGTAAGACTGCCTCCATACCGTAAACCAAGGAGAAAGGAGTTGCCCCGGTTGACGTCCTGGCTGAGGTACGGTACCCATGTAGAGCGAACGGTAACATCTCGTGCCAATCCTTATAAGTCACTATCATCTTCTGCACAATTTTCTTGATATTTTTATTTGCTGCTTCTACAGCCCCATTCATCTTCGGTCTGTAAGGAGAAGAGTTATGGTGCTGTATCTTAAACTGCTCGCAGAGCTCAGTGATCATTTTATTATTGAGATTGGTACCGTTGTCTGTAATAATTCTTTCTGGGACGCCGTATCGACAGATCAGGTTATGCCGAATGAACCGTGCCACAACCGTCTTGGTTACTGTAGCGTAAGACGCTGCTTCAACCCACTTCGTAAAATAATCAATCGCTACCAGGATGAAGCGATGCCCATTGGATGCCGTAGGTTTAATCTCACCGATCATATCTATGCCCCACATTGCAAACGGCCAAGGCGCAGTCAGAACATTCAGAGGAACTGGAGGAACATGCACCTTGTCTGCATATATCTGGCATTTGTGGCATGTCCGAGAATGTTGGTAGCAGTCAGCTTCCATTGTGGACCAGAAATACCCTGCCCGAAGGATTTTCTTTGCCATAGTGTGTCCACTGGAATGTGTTCCGAAGGTCCCTTCATGTAGCTCTTCCATGATCCTTTCTGCTTCAGTCTTGTCCACACAACGCAGTAAGGTCGAATCATGGTTTCGCTTGTACAAGATGCCGTTGCTAAGGAAGAACTTCGCTGTGAACCTTCTCAGAAACTTCTTATCATTGACAGATGCACCTTCAGGGTATTCCTGAACTTCCAGATATCTCTTCACCTCATGATACCAAGGCTTCTCAGTCACCAATTCAGTTTCGAGATCACAACAGTATGCCGGTTCGTCCAGTTTCTAGATGATGATCCGGGGAGCCTCATTATCCCATTTGACCTTGAACATAGAAGACATTGTAGCTAACGCGTCCGCTAACTGATTCTCCTCTCTTGGAAAGTGTTCAAAGGTTATCTCTGTGAAGTGAGGGATCAAGGTCAACACACATTCCCTGTAAGGAATAAGATTCAGATGTTTCGTATCCCACTCTCCTTAGATCTGATTGATCACGAGAGCGGAATCTCCGAAGACACTCAGAAACTTGATCCTTAAGTCGATCGCAGCTTGAAGACCCATGATGCACGCCTCATACTCCGCCATGTTGTTGGTGCAGTTGAAACATAGCCGGGCAGTGAGTGGAGTATGAGTGCCTCGAGGGGATATTATCACAGCGCCGATACCGTTACCCAAAGCATTGGAGGCTCCGTCAAAGTGCATAGACCATCGGGATCCTTCCTCAGGTCCTTCATCCGGTCCAGGTACTTCACAATCAGTCACTATCATGATGCTCTCGTCCGGAAACTCGAAGTTCATTGACTGATAGTCGTCTACGGCCTGATGTGCCAAGTGGTCTGCCAATACACTTCCCTTGATGGCTTTCTGGGTCGTGTACTGGATATCGTATTCCGTCAAGATCATTTGCCATCTTGCTATTCTCCCAGACAAAGCAGGCTTTTCAAATATGTACTTTATAGGATCCATCTTTGAGATCAACAAGGTCGTGTGAGTCAGCATATACTGTCTCAGCCGGCGAGCAGCCCATACCAAAGCGCAACAAGTTTTCTCGAGCAGTGAGTATCGGGTCTCACAGTCGGTAAACTTTTTGCTAAGGTAATAAATGGCATGCTCTTTTCGGCCAGACTCGTCATGCTGCCCCAGCACACACCCCATTGAGTTGTCAAGCACTGTCAGGTATAATATCAGAGGTCTCCCTTCAACCGGTGGCATAAGAATGGGTGGTTCTTGGAGATACTCTTTGATTCTGTCAAAAGCAGCCTGACATTCATCATTCCAACGTACTACCTGATCTTTCTTCAGTAGCTTGAAGATTGGCTCACAGGTAGCAGTCAGGTGCGAGATGAATCGAGCAATGTAATTCAGGCGTCCTAAAAAGCCTCTGACCTCTTTCTCTGTCTTAGGAATTGGCATCTCTTGAATAGCTTTAACCTTGGCAGGGTCCACTTGAATACCCTTGTCACTTACAACGAAGCCTAGCAACTTTCCAGATGTTACCCCGAAGGTGCACTTGTTCGGGTTCAACCTCAGCTTGTACAACTTCAGACGGTCAAACAACTTCTGCAGATGATCTAGGTGCTCTTCCTCAGTCTGAGACCTTGCGATCATGTCGTCAACATACACTTCTATCTCATGATGGATCATGTCATGAAATAAAGCAACCATGGCACGTTGGTAGGTTGCCCCAGCATTTTTCAGTCCAAAAGGCATGACCTTGTAGCAGAAGGTGCCCCACTGAGTAACAAAGGTAGTCTTTTCCATGTCTTCAGGAGCCATCTTGATCTGATTATAGCCTAAAAAACCATCCATGAAAGAGAACACCTTATGCTGAGCTGTATTATCAACAAGGACATCAATGTGAGGTAGAGGGAAGTCACCTTTGGGGCTGGCCCTGTTCAGATCCCTATAGTCAACACATATTCTGACCTTTCCGTCTTTCTTTGGTACCGGCACCACATTAGCAACCCACTGCGGGTAAGAAGTCACTGCAAGGAACCCGACATCAAACTGTTTCATGACCTCGGCTTTGATCTTCTCAGACATCTCTGGACGCATACGACAGACCTTTTGCTTAACCGGAGGGCAGTCTTCCTTAGTAGGCAAGTGATGGACCACAATATCGGTATCCAACCCGGGCATGTCTTTGTAGGACCAGGCAAAGATCTCCATATAATCATGTAACATTTGAGTCAACCGTTGCTTCACGCTGAGCTCTAGGTTGGCACCAATCTTTACCTCCTTCCTGTCTGCCTCAGTACCCAGATTTATTGTTTCCACTGGCTCTTCGTGTGGTTGAATTACCCTCTCTTCCTGGAGTAACAGTCTTGCAAGCTCGCCAAGCACTTCGCAATCATCTTCACCTTCGTCTTCGGCTAAGTTGATCGAATTTTCGAAGTCATAACTGGCAGTAGCAGAGTCGTTACCAGTGAGATCCAGAGTGGATTGGAACCTGTATGAGTGAGTGTGTGTAAATACAGCTGTTTTGAAATATGTAAAGAAAGGAAAGAAAGAAAAGGAGCATAAGATTTGAAATGCGAGAAAACGTCCAAGGTCTTTATTCATGATATATGAAATGAAAATTTATATGCCCTCACAAATGAAGCCACGGTGCCCTGGGTAAGACACCGGGCCATAGAGTTTTAATTGTTTATTACAAATAATAAAACAAAGAAGTTTATTACTGCGTAACAAAAGTAACAGGAGTATGGTCCTTGGCAATCCAATTGGTCAATCCGCCATCAGTTGTCGGGTAGATCCAGCTATTGAACTCTGCTTCATCCACTTCATTATCCTCCCCAACAGCATTCACTCATGGATTGGTAATAAGCACAGGAGGTCTTCTGGTCTTTGCCTTCCGCATAGCTTTCTGTCCCTCTGCAGTAAAACCCAATCCGAACTTGTCAGTTTTCTGTGTAAAATCAGGGAGCCTGCCCCAATTAGCACATTCACCTTTCTGAATCACAACCCGGGCATCCTTTAGGGAAGCCATCTTCAAAGGAACATCCTCTTCGACCGCTGTTTCTGCTGCTGCTAAAGTTGGAAGCACCTCTTCGAAATGCTGAAAGGGGGTTTCAATAAACTCCCCGTCCATCTCAATATACCTGAAGGAATTCAAATGGCTTACCATATACTCCTCCTCTCCCTGCACAGTGACAATCTTCCCTCTGACAGGGTATTTTAGCTTCTGGTGCAAGGTAGAGGTCACTGCCCCAGCTTTGTGGATCCAAGGTCGACCCAGTAGACAAGAATACGATGGACGGATATCCATCACATAGAAAGTGGAGTCGAACACCTGAGAACCCACCCGAATAGGAAGGTCCACCTCTCCATGAATCATCCTCTTGTAACCGTCGAAGGCTCTGACGATAATATTGCTAGGCTTTAGCTCCAGGCCCTCACAATCCAAACGGTTTAAGGCCTTCTTGGGTAGCACATTTAGAGAAGAGCCGGTGTCCACCAACACATGCGCCAGAGTAGTGCCCCTACATTCGATAGAGACATGCAGGGCGTCATTGTGGTCCCTTCCCTTGGCAGTAAGGTCAGCATCCGAGAAACCCAAACCATTGTCCGCTGTCAGATTTGCTACGCAATCGGTGAACTGAACTACGGATGTCTCTTGTGGCACATGGGCCGTCTTGAGAAATGAAATCAAGGCCTTAGCATGGGCCTCTGAGCACAGAGCAAGGAGAGCATGGAGATTTTGGAGGGCGTATGCCCCAGTTGCTCGACAACATTAAAGTCACTCTTCTTGATTATTTTCAGGATTTCCTCCATCTCTTGTTAGGAGGCCTTAGCATTTACAAGTCTTGGTGCCTCCATCCGGGCAGGCTCATCTTCAATCCCTTTGCCCCGAGCATTAGATGACTCGGCAGCAGGGGAAACAACTTGATCAGAAACAGGAACAGGTACACTTGTAGGTGTTATAGTGAGGGGTCTTCAAATAGCGGGCGGTGCAATGTCAGGCGAGAAGAGCCTGCCACTGCGGGTAACCTTTGCTGGACCAGTGATATTGCTGATGCTGGTGCCAGTGTTGAACTCTTGTTTGATTCCATTCACATACACATCTGCCCCATAGTGCCAGGGGATAGCCTTATCAGATTCGTAGGGGAGAGGCCCCGGAACAGTAATAACAACAGGTGCGACAGTCATGATTTGAACTGGCTTTCTTGGGAGAGCCTTGATCGGATTATTAAAGATCGTAACCACAGAAACTTCTTCTACCGGAACTAACTGAACAACAGACTTTTTGAACAGAATCTCTTTGCTGTCCATTAGGCTTTGGATGCCCAACTTCAGCAAAGGACAACCAGATAGGGAGACAGCGCAGAAAAGGCAACCTTCACTACAACCCGGAAATAAACCGGCCAGCAGTAGGTTCCTCTTGACAGTCATTAAGGGAGTAGCCACATCATCCACAGAAATGGCGTATACATCTTCATCAACAACATTTACTCCATGCTAGGGCATAGGAGCAGTCACCACATTTGGCCTCTCAGGCGCTTCAAACTGTATCTCTTTTGCGTCAATAAGGTCTTGTACCTTATTCCTTAAGGCCCAACAGTCGTCAGTGGAATGCCCCGGGCTATCGGAGTGATAAGCACAGCGGGCATTTGGATTGTATTTAGGAGAAGCAGTGTTCACAACCTTCGGGGCCTCTCTGACAGTCACTAGGTTGGTGGACAGCAACTGCGGCAAGATCTGCGATAAGGTCATACTCAAACGGGTGAACTCTCTCCTGGGTCTTTCAGCCCTTTGAGGATTGGTTTGCCGAGGAGCGGCAGCAGGCTTAGCAATCATCACCGCGTTGACGGATTGGCGGCGCTCAGATTTCTCTTGTCTTCTGGACCCGTATACAGCACTGGCCTCCTTTTTGAAGGGTTTCTTCTCAGAACTTGAAGATGCCCCTTTCTGAATTTTACCAGACTTCATCCTAGCCTCAATTCTCTCTCCAGTCAGAATAAGATCAGTAAACCCTGCAGATGAGTTACCGATAAGATGGTTGAAAATGGCCCAGATAGGGTCCCCAAGAACATGTCTACCAACTCCCGGTCAGTCAACGGATGCTGCACCCTGCCAGCCAGATCCCTCCACTTCTGTGCGTACTCTTTAAAACCTTCGCTTGAACCTAGCGACATACCCTGGAGTTGGGTACGTGTAGGGGCAAGGTCGGCATTATATTGATACTACTTATAGAAAGCAGTAGCCAACTCCTCCCAGTTACGAACCTTGGTCCCATCCAGCTGATAGAACCATTCGAGATGAGTCCCTGAAAGACTCTCCTGGAAGAAGTGGATCCACAAATTCTTGTCAACTGAGTACGGTTGGATCTTCCGCACATACGATCTGAGGTGTAACTTGGGACAAGACGCCCCGTCATACTTGGTAAAGGATGGTGCTTTGAAATTATGAGGAATGATCACACCATTAGACAAACCCAAATCTCCGAAATCCAGCCCAAGCACTTGTTGGATCTCCATAGCATTCAGTCTGTCTTCCAACTGCTTGTACCTGTCTTCTGCAGGAGGATACTATTCCTCATCAAAATCAGTCTCGTTGTCAGAGACTACCGGACTAGGACCTTTTCCGCCCTGGGGATTACTCTTGCCTATAGAAGAACCAGCCTCTTCATTCTGCAGAGTGTTGCCAAACCTTCGGCCCGAGTTGAAAAGAACAGTTCTTCTCTTCTTCTTCTTCTCCTTCTTCAGGAGCAGGGCCTTCAGCTCTTCTTGGCCCTGAGCCAAACCCATGATTAATTCCTGAAATTGCGCATTCTGCGCCTGAAGAGCCATGATGGACATCTCAGTTGATGATGAGTCAGGATTTATGATGCTGAAATAAACAGCGAAGAATGGTAAGCAACCTGAAAAAGAAGAAAACCTGCTATGCACATGATGAATGATATGTGTTTATGCAATGCATTCAAGGGTTCGAAGGTCAAATTTGTTGTAGACAAAAAGGAACACACGTTATCATTAAGGAAATAATTGTTCAGTACATCAAAGCCTCATGGGCACAAATTACAAAGCAAATCAATCCCAAAAGACACTACGCATCCTCTTTGGAGCTATGTAGGTGTTGAGATTCCTCTCCTCATGCAATAGGTGGGTGAGCTCCAAGACCTTCTTTTCACTAGCATGTAGACTGGACTCAAGAGAATTCCGTTCTTCCTTAAGCTGGATCCAGCTCTTCTTCATCTCTTCCCAGGATATGGGCATATCAGGATGCTGAATGGTGTAGGACACTTCTCCTTCCAAGACTGGTTCTTTGATCACAGGGAGCATATGAGGATATGGCATCACTAACTTCTGGGAGCGGGCACTTACCCACTTGAGATAAGGTTCCAATGGGATGGAACTCCTGTGCCCCAGTTTCTTACTGTCTATCCTACTTGGCATCCCCCAAGCTCTGATAAATCTCTGGCGAAGTCCTTGTGCATCGTTGTCGAAGTCAAAAACTATGCTAGGAATTAACATGTCACGAGGGCCATCCCTCCGAGCATAACCAAACTGTCTCCAAGCCAGGCATGGGTTATAAGTAATACCTCCTCTGATTCCAAGTAAAGGAACATTAGGGTACTCCCCGCAACGATCAATGATAGTGACATCCTCTCTGGACCGAGGGCACCAATGTATATCTGCATGTGTAAGAGTCATCAACCGTTGTGACCACCTCAAACCCCGCTCGTTCTTCAAAACTGATTGTGGAAGGTGCGAAATAAACCACCTTCCCAGGAGGGGAGTGCAACACATAAGGACACCTCTTTTTCTCATGGTTCGAGTGTAACATGAGTGAAGGATGTCCCCCAGCAACGTAGGTATAGGATTCCTGGACATGAAGATCTGGACAACACTGATATCTATAAGCTGATCTGGGTTAGGGAACAACACCAAACCATAGACAAGGAGGGCCACAACTTCTTCAAAAGCTTGTAAATCAAGGGAGTTCCAACATTCATGGGCCTTTTCAAACAGAAACCTGGCTAAGAACCCTTTGATACCCCTTCTAACTTCCCAATGTCCCTTGAGGTCAGATGATTGTAGGTGCAAGGCTTTAGCAATATCTTCAAGCTTGGGTTCCTTTTCCGTACCGTTGTAGGGTAGTTGATCAAGGATAAGGATCTTCAGGAGCCGGGAGAACTCCTCCAATGTAGGTACCAGCTGATAATCCAAGAAGGTGAAACAGTGATGCAGAGGGTCAAAGAACTGGAATAGGACCTTTATCATATCTTCCTCAATGTTGGTGTTGACCAAGCTGATGAGTCTTCCATGTCTCTCACTGAATGAAGAGCTCTCGGGAATCCTGGATATAAGCTCCTTAAGCTGAGGAGGGACCCTTACAAGGCTGATTTGAATTGTCTTTCTGCGAACAGTTTCCATGTCCTACAAAACAAGAACAAAGATGAAGATTCGAACCCCTGAAATGGTTAGTCGATGCATATGATGCTGGATGATGTCATGATGCTATGATTAAACACACCACAGATATTTACAAAGACAAACATGTAAGGCACACAAGGCACACAAGACAAGCCCTTAGGGTTTAGGCCAGCATGGGGTCTGGGTATTACCCTCTTGAAGTTGGTGGGTTCAACCTGTCCTATTAGAAGTAACCGGGTTCTAAGGGTCCCAATATCACCGGATTGCTTTCATTGTTCATCGTTTCGATTTAGCCACTGAACTGGCGACCGAAATATTCCAGGAAAGCAACCCTCAATTGAGTGTAGTATCGAGTATCGACCAACCTCGGACTGCACCAAAGTCAGTTATCTCACTACCCTAAAGAGGCCAAGATAGTTCAATTAAGGTTCCTAAGGTCTGTTGATGCTTCATGACACCACGCGGAGGCCCCGTACTCTCCTTGACTGAACTCAAGGGTTACCGGTACACACCAAAGTGCCACATCAACGTAGCAGACTGTTTCAACCATGTCGGTATACCCCGCACAGTTCCCTCACAGCCTTGTTGCTACTTTCTAAGAAGGTATCCCCATATCCGGGTTAGGATCTATAGAACTCCCAAGACAGTCCCACAAGTTAAAGCAAGCAAAGAAAGCAATTGAAAACACAGTTATGAACTATCCCTAAGGTACACCTCACTTTATAAAGAAATCCCCAGCAGAGTCGCCAGTTCTGTGATCGGTGGATCTGGAACTGACTGTTTAACGCTGGTTCGCGAAATGTCGCGGAAGCAAGAGTCGCCACCGTCTTTTATTTTCTCCAACATGGACAGGACAAAAGCACAGAAAAATTCCTTAAAGAGATTGCTCTCGGTTCGGGAGGTAGATTATAGAAAGGGAAGGTATTAGCACCCTTTCTATCCATGGTTATCCATGGGCTCTTATGTACTTGCTCATTGTGTTTTCAAAAGGTTTGTTTGTTTTTCAATTATGGGTTTTAAAAAAAGTTTCTTTGAAAATTCCAGTTCGACTCTTGTATCGGTCCTCAAGAGTGTTTGAAAAATTGCTTTCGAAAGCTTTTTGAAAAGGTGTCGGTGTGAAAAGTATTTTCGATTTGTTTTTGAAATTAGAGCAAGTATCTAGAGTCGTCTACCTACCCTAAGGAATTTGTCTGTGTAAATGTCCTTTAAAGTAGTGCCATCCCACCATTGAGAGGTAGGTAGCACCACCGTTGGAGGTGTTCGGGTCAATTCGAGGTTCGGGACATGGTGATCACCAGAGCAATGGGAAGACACCTTAGAAGCTACCCTCATGCCAGGTTCCCGGATCATGAGGACTTACTAAGACATCCTCTACTCGACGATCACCTTTCGAGGCAAGGCAACAGTGAGACGTACCCTAGGGGTGGTGTGTGATTTGTGTGTCATGTTCATTTACATTTATCTTGTTCATGTCAGGGGTGATCTACGCGTTATTTTTATTTTGTCATTCATTCTTACATGCCATTATTAACAGTTAAAAAAGCGAGAAATATAAAGTTCCTAAACTATTACAAAGGCGCGGGTCCACATCGCCAAATTTAATCCAGGACCCGATTTGACATAAAATAAAGAAATAAAGTGCGAGAAATATAAAATGTCCGAGTTACACAGCTTTGGGAGAATTACATCAATATTTAAAAGAAGGAATAAAAATGCGCGAATTGAATTAAAATTGAAAGCGAGGGCGTTGGACCCTTTTTAATGAAATCAAATTATATTATTAAATTAATGAAATTAAAATGAAAAAGAAATTATTTTTGAGGTTTTTTGTATTAATGGTTTTTTATGTGAATTAAATGAAATTAAAACCTAGTTCTAGCTATTTTTTAATTTATTAAGAAAATATGAAAATTACCTAAAATTAAACCTAATTAATTAATGCAATTTGATTTATAAAAATAAATAATTAATTATTAGTGATGATAAAAGAAAATAAAAAAAGGATAAATAGTTAAAACCCTAATTCCACAAGTTTTTTAATTTATTAACAAAAAAGGGTCAAAATTAATCCTAGAATTGAAAACTAATTTAATTAGTGATTTTTATTTACAAAAATAAGTTTAAATGAAATATATTTTATTTTTTATGGCTTTTCTGATTTTTTGTTATTTTTATGTTTTATGAAAATAAATTAGTTTAAAGAATTAAAAAAGAAATAATTGAAACAAATAAAATAAAAAAAGAAAAGAATTACAAAACCTTGGGGGGTTCTGTCCCCAATTGGAGGTATAATCAGCATTTTAGGCCCATTGAAACTCTGGCCTTATTGACTTTCTAGGGTAGCATGTGGCTTCGTTGACCAACGTCCATGGTATTCCTCAAACATTGGCCCTTGGATTACCCTTATTGGCCATGTGGCGCTCTTAGATTATGGAGTGTACGCTGGAACTCTGGAAGCGAACTACACATAAGCATAATTAGAAAAATAATATGGAAAGGGAGGGGGACCTGGGATTCGAACCCAGGTCCCAGAGATTACCATACTGATGCCTTGCCACTGGAGCTCTTAGCGCGCTTTGTAAGTTATATGACTAACAATTAATATAAGATAAAACAAGAGTTAGTGGGAGATTTTAGCGCGAATTTCAAACCAACCAACCATGCCTTGCCACCTAGTCTTCTTCTTCCTCGTTTGGATTTTCCCTGAAACATAAAAAGAGTTAACGGGGGTTTTAAACCCCCCCAAAATGTGACCTTTTTAGAAATAGCGATTAGCCCATATTGACACATAAATTAGGCGCGAGGGGTGTATTATATTCGTCCAAGCTTCCTGATTTCAACCATGGCATTGAGGTGTCCTAATTTTACAATATTTCAGAATGCCCAATTTCGAGCTTGAAGAACCCTAGCTGGCTTTAATGGTGAAATCACGTACAATGCATAAAAACTCAACCAAACTATAGGGTTAGCTTCAGAATCAATCAATTAGTGTAAATCAGTAAAGAAAACACATGAAAAATGCATAGAATTCATGATACGATTATGAATATTTTCGTGAAAAGTATGACTTGGATATACCAATTCCTTGAGTATGGGACAATGTTCTTGATTGGAATAGTCTCCTGGTAACCTTGGCAAGCTAATGGAGTAGTTATTTTATCTTGAAAAGCCTTGCAATCGTGATTTCAGTTCTTGAGTTTTTCACAAAAAATGCAAAAGTGTTTCTTGAATTCTGGCGCAGCTCAGAGGTTATGAGCACTAGGGTTTGTATGAGTATATGTATTGGAATGATTAGGGTTGAGAATTTTGTCCAAAGAATCCTTGCATTGATGGGATGATATTTGATTTTCCATGCATATATTTTCCAATCTTTTCATGCATATTTGCTACCAATTATGTCCTAATCACATTGATTCTTTCCCTATCTAATAATGCACGAAAATCTGAAGTTGTTCCATGCATAAAAAGATTTGATTGACTTGCTTTGGTATTTTCCACATATTTATTTTAATTAAATGAATTATTAGCAATTAAAAATTCAAATAAATAAATAAAAATGATGAATAACTTCCCTTTGGGCCAAATGGTCGTGCACATGCTTAGGATGATGAATCTTGGAAGAAAATGTGGCCCATTAGCAATTTTAAGACATTTGAAGCAAAGTTGACTTTTCAAAATATCCAAAAATTTCCCAACTTCCACAAGGCATATCTTGCTCAATATTTAAGCTTTGCTCATGTTCTTGGACATTTTGGAAAGGTCTTGAAGTCCTCTAACCAATGCCTTTGGTCCCATGTCATTTTGATTTACCAATCTCAAGTTATGGCCTTTGACTTAAAGTCCCTTTTTGTTGACTTTTGAAAATGACCTATAATGTTGAAATTGATAACTTTTTGTGAGAGCATTTCTTGGACTTGAAGTGTGAAGAGGAGTTGTAGGAAATGTCTTCATCTTCAAAATGAGCTTTGGATGGAATTTTTATGATAATCCATGTGGAAGTTATGCCTTGGTCAAGTTACAGTTGACTTTTTCAACTGTCCAAATATGGAAACTTTTGCATCTTGAGACTTTTTGAGCCAAGCTTTTGAGAATCATGATCAAGAATTGATCAAATGATGTTTGTGGCCTCAAAATGATATGTTGACCAAAAATTTGGACTTTTGACTGTCAAATGACCATTTTGCCCCTACAGTTGACTGTAGTGCAATTAGGGTTTTTGATTGTGCAATTTTGTGCTGTAAGTCTTGAAACTTGGTATGAGGATGCTTGACCATGTTTGTAGACATGTGGGACTTGATTGGACCCTTGGAAACTTCATTTTCTTTGTCAAAACCAAAACCCTAGTTTTTGACTGTTAGGAGGCCCTTGAACTGTGCAACCCTTGGGGAATTTTGAAGCATTGACTTGGCAAATCTTGAAGAATATGGGAGGGAAAATTTTGGGGTACAACAAAGGCCATCCAAGAAATTCTAGTCCCCCATTCTGAAAAAGAAGTCAGAGGATTCTTGGGTCGTCTCAATTACATTTCCCGTTTCATATCCCACTTAACTGCTACTTGTGAGCCACTCTTCAAACTCTTGAAGAAAGATCAGGTAGTCAGGTGGAACGATGAATGCCAGATTGCCTTTGACAAAATCAAAGAATACCTACAAGAACCTCCTATCCTCATGCCTCCAATTGAAGGAAGACCCTTGATCATGTACTTGATAGTACTAGAGAATTCTATGGGGTGTGTTTTGGGCCAACATGACGAGTCTGACCGAAAGAGCATGCTATTTATTACCTGAGCAAAAAGTTTACCGACTGTGAAACCAGATATTCACTTCTCGAGAAAACTTGCCACGCTCTGGCATGGGCTGCTCGCCGGCTGAGACAGTATATGTTGACTTATACCACTCTATTGATTTCTAAAATGGACCCAATTAAGTACATCTTCGAGAAACCTGCCCTTTTTGGACGGATAGCCAGATGGAAAATGATCTTAACCGAGTACAACATCCAATACACAACTAAAAAAGCCATCAAAGGAAGTATACTAGCAGATCATTTGGCCCATCAAGCCATGGATGATTATCAATCAATGAATTTCGACTTCCCTGATGAGAACATCATGCTGGTAATCGACTGTGCGAAATCTGGACCGTATGACGGACCTGAACAAGGATCCCGATGGACTATGGTATTCGATGGGGCTTCCAACGCTTTAGGTAATGGAATTAGTGCTGTGATCATCTCTCCTGAAGGTTGCCACACTCCTTTCACTGCCAGAATATGTTTCGATTGCACAAACAATATGGCCGAGTATGAAGCTTGCATCTTAGGTCTGAAAGCTGCTATTGACCTAAGAATCAAACATTTGGATGTGTTCGGGGATTCCGCCTTAGTGATCAGCCAAGTAAAAGGAGATTGGGACACTAGACACCCTAATCTTATCCCTTAAAAGGAACTTGTGCTATCCCTGATTCCTCACTTCGAAGAGATCACTTTTGAGCACCTCCCTAGGGAAGAAAACCAGTTGCCTGACGCTTTGGCAACCATGTCTTCAATGTTCAAAGTCAGATGGGATAACGAAGCCCCTATGATTATAATTGAAATATTCGATGAACCTGCGCATTTCTATGAGTTTGACACCGATGCGGAAAAGCCATGGTACCATGAGGTGATTAGATATCTTGAAGCACAAGAGTATCCAGAGGGGGCATCTATCAATGACAGAAAGTTCTTAAGAAGATTTGCAGCCAAATTCTTCCTAAGTAACGGGATATTGTACAAGCGCAACCATGATTCAACTCTACTCTGATGTGTGGACAAGAAGGAGGCAGAGAAAATCATGGAAGACATGCACGATGGTCTCTTCGGTACTCACTAAAGTGGACATACGATGGCTAAGAAAATCTTAAGAGCATGTTACTATTGGTCAACGATGGAGACTGATTGCCATCAAAATTCAAGAACCTGTCACAAATGCCAAATCTACGCTGACAAGGTCCATGTGCCTCCTATCCCTCTGAATGTCATGACCGCTCCATGGCCATTTGCAATGTGGGGCATTGACATGATCGGAGAGATCAAACCCATAACTTCCAATGGACATCGCTTCATTCTTGTTGCTATCGACTATTTCACCAAATGGGTCGAAGCCGCCTCATTTTCCTCAGTCACCAAGAATGTGGTAGCCAGATTCATCAAACACAATCTCATATGCTGTTATGGTATCCCCAAAAGGATCATCACCGACAATGGGACTAACCTCAACAATGCTATGTTACTGAGCTTTGCACTTAGTTTAAGATCAAGCATCACAATTCTTCTCCATATAGACCAAAAATGAATGGCGCAGTCGAAGCAGCCAACAAAAATATCAAGAAGATTATACAGAAGATGGTAGTCACCTATAAAGATTGGTATGAGATGTTGCCACTTGCTCTACATGGCTACCGTACTTCAGCTAGAACATCAACGGGGGTAAATCCCTTTTCTTTAGTCTATGGCATGGAAGCTGTTATGCTAGTGGAAGTTCAAATTCCCTCGCTGAGGATTATGATTGAGGAAAGCTTAGGAGAAGATGAGTGGATTCAAACGAGATTGGATCAGCTGAACTTGATTGACGAAAAATGATTAGTTTCTATTTTCCATGGTCGGACTTATAAAAACGGATGATTAAGGCTTTCAACAAAAAGGTTAAGCTTCGAGTATATCAAGTTGGTGACTTGGTGATAAAACACATCATTTTACCACAAGGTGACCCCAGAGGAAAATGGACTCCCACCTATGAAGGGCCGTTTTTTATCAAGAGAGTTTTCTCTGGCGGTGCCATGATGTTGACTACCATGGACGGTGAGGATTTCCCGCATCCTATAAACACGGACATAGTTAAAAATTACTACGCATAAGAGACCTGTTAGGTTGACACACCTAAGCAAAAAAAAAAGGGGCATCCCGGTAAACCAAAAGGTTTGGGCAAAAATTAGGGATATATGCAAAAGGTTGTACACCCGACAAGTTGAAAACCCGAAAGGGCGACTTGGGACAAAAAGGGTATCCTGGTGGACCGAAAACCCGAAAGGGCGGTTCAGGCAAAAATTAAGGATTAAAAGCGTATGACTATGTCCCGTGGAATCAACACAGTCAATTCTATCACCGAGGTCCAAATTCAAATGGTCCAGGATCAATCCAATCAACTTCGATCAACGACAAGGGACGTTCGAAGACATTGGGGCAATAGTAGAGCTGGAAGGCAATGAGATCATTTCACATGGCTATTTGTTTTTCATTCTCAATTTTGGTTTCCTTTTGAAGATTTCCTCTTACTAGGATCTCTGTCCCTATGTACAAAAAACGCCTATTCATGGGCAACATATCAATACAAATACACTTTGAAGTGCAAAATTTTCTGTTTTCGTTTTGAATGCAAATTTGTCCAATGACTAAAATTAAATGAATATATGCATATGAACATAATTAAAACTTTTGGCACATGTGTCCTGCTAAGCAGCAACATCAACAACAGAGCATCAGCACACAACAACATTAAGCATCTCTTTAATATATATGAAATAACCCCACAGAGTTATCTCATCATCATTATCCCCACAAGGATGGCAGCAACAAACCTTTCCCCAATGGAGCGGCCCACAAAGTCTCCTTGCATAAGAAAGTCCCTGACCAAAGTCTCAACCTCTTGGACACTTTCTCCCCAGCTAAGTCAATTTTGACAAAATTGAAGCCTAGGGAATTCTTTCCTAAAGGAAATTCGCCTCCCCAACAGGGTTTATTCCCCAACAGAGTTATTTCCCCAGCCGAGCTCAAAAGCCTCAACATACAACAATCAAGACACCACAAATTTCCCAGCTGAACCCATCATCCTCAATTGAGCCTATCATCTCCAGTTGAGCCCACATTCCCCAATTGAGTCCAAATTTCCTAGCTTGATCCATCTTCCCCAGCTGAGCACATATTCTCCAACCAAGGCTATTTTCTCCGAACAAGAATCTATCATCCCCAGCTGAACCCATCATCCCCAGCTGAGCCCATCACCCCCAGCTGAGCCCATCATCCCTAACTGAGCCCATCATCCCCAGTTGGTTGCATCTTCCCCAAGATGAGCCTGCCTTACCCGACTGAGTCTATACTCTCCAGTTTGAATTTCCCTTTCAAATTACTGCAAATCACAAGGCCACAACCCCTAATCTCCAGTAAAGCCGTCAGCTAAGCCTTTACTATTTCTAAGAGATGCTTTGAAGCCTGGATCCGACCAGATATTAACATAATTTTCAAGTTACTGAAACATGGACCCGACCAGATAACAGTTTGACTTCTCCAATTCTTGAAACCTGGACCCAACCAGATAACAGTTGATCTCAACTCTAAGATGCTATGAAACCTGGATCCGACCAGATATTAGCATAATTTTCAAGTTATTACTGAAACCTGGACCGACCAGATAACAGTTTGACTTCTTCAATTACTGAAACCTGGACTCGACCAGATAACCGTTTGACTTCTCCAATTACTGAAGCCTGGACCCGACCGAATAATAGTTGATCTTAAAGATGCTATAAAACCTGGACCCGACCAGATAGTAGCCTAGCTCTTCAAACATAGAGAAGAACCTGAACTCAATCCGACCAAGGTTTAACCTCTTTTCCCCAATAGAGTTGCCTCCATATCCCCAATAAATAGATGAGAAACCTGGACCCGACCAGATATCAGTTTTCATTTCCATCCTTTCAAAAAAAGCTGTTGTGAAGCCTGGATCCGACCAGATAGTAATCACCCTCAGAGATTCGTTGTGAAACCTGGAAACTGACCAACTAACAACTAAATCCCCAAGCAGTTTATTGGGAAACTTGGACCCGATTAGATAACAATCGACCTTTTCAAACTCAGAAATCTGTAAAGCCTGGACCCGACCAGATAACAGTTTTCAAACAGTTTATTGTGAAACCTGGACCCGACTAGATAATAATCAACCTTATCAAACTCAGAAATCTGCGAAGCCTGGACCCGACCAGATAATAGTTTTCAAACAGTTTATTGTGAAACCTGGAGCCCGACCAGATAACAATTAACTATGATCCTCAGAAAGACACTATGAAGCCTAGACTCGACCATATAATGGTATAACTTTCCAAAACCCATGAAGCCTGGATCCGACCAGATAGTAGTTTCCATTCCAAGTTATTGTGAAGCCTGGATCCGACCAGATAACAGTTAAATTCCGTATCCCCAGCAAGTTGTTGTGAAGCCTGGATCCGACCAGATAACTATTCAATTTCAAGGAATTTTCTGTAAAGCCTGGGATCCGACCAGATAACAGTTAATTCGTCTCATCCTCCAGTAAGTTGTTGTGAAGCCTGGGCCCGACCAGATAGCAGTCGACTACTTCATCCTCAACAACTGTGAAGCCTGGATTCGACCAGATAACAGCTAACATTGGAGCAATCTCCCCCAGCAAAAGCATCATTTCAACAAAATTTAAAGATATGCATATTCTTCATCTCCGACAAGCAATTAGGGATTCAATCTCCCAAAATTTCATCGATAGTAGTCAGGGATTTATTTTCCCAGACAAAAACATACACTTCGCATTAATACATCATAGCATGTACATACCATACGCATTTGGCATGATACCACATCTGGTGAACATCATGCAAACATCTGCATTTTACTAACCCTTTTCTCACAGGTAGGACGTCAAGTTTTAGTATAAATCAACAAGAAGATTCATGCTGATACTTCTTCCAAGTGTCTACCAACACTCCTCCAAATGGTATCTATAAGCCCATTCACCATCCATCTTCGAGTGCAAATTTCTGGGCACTTTAGTGTTCAAATCATCTTTCACCTTCAAGTCACGAATGGCAGATCCGCCAATCTAACTCTTCAGGTTCAAGAAGTTTGAACAGGGGAAGTTGTTGTACCCCAAAATTTGCTCTCTCATTTCACAAGGGATCACCCTGGATCCCAGGTTTGCTTCTATCAAGTTTCCATGCCTTGAACTATAATTTTTCCAAGCAAGTCATTCACGAGGGCAAAATGGTCATTTGCATAATGAGAAGTCTAACTTTGACTTTTAGATCAAAATCAAATCTCAAAAATCATATTTCATCAAGACATGTTGGAATATGAAGTCTGTTTCACCAGGAAATTTAAAAGTCAAATTTTTACTTTGGAAAATTCAAATTCTAAAGTATTTAGAAATTTTTCTAATTGTTTAAGGATTATGACAATTTTAGAACTTCTGACTAGATTATCACTAAAGCACTCAACAAATTCTGGATATTCTAAAGACAGAGTTTAGTCAGAACTTCTGGGTAAGTTTTCACAAAAGCTCCAGTCAGAGTTTGCCAGGGTAAATCAAAGAAGGTTAAGAAGCATGCTGCAAGCTTTCCAGAAAGTCTGAAAGCTCCTTCAGAACATGCCGGAGTCAGAAGATAAGAGGATTAGAAGATGAGATGCTACACTGAAGTAGAACTTCTAATCCAGAGTTAAGCAAGGACGCAGAGTTTCACATGGTAGGATTTCTGATCATCATTTAATGCTCACAACCACTTGTGAGTTGCTACCCAAAGGATTTCCCCCACGTGTACCCCTACTGTCTTGGGAAGACAAGCTGTTTTGCAAAATATGCTAGGCTCATGCGCTGCTTCTACTTTTTCCTTAACTCACGCTGATAAATCTAGCTTAGGCGCTGTTAACCATCCAACTTGATGCATTGAACCACACTTATTTAAGCTTACTTCAAGAGTAAGTCAGCATCTAGTGTATGATGTTGGTGCCCCTTGACCTCCCCAAATTGTAAAACCTTTGCCTATAAATAGAACACCTTTGGCCATTGAATGGAGGTTGGAAAATTTGAGAGAAAGGTGTGTAATTTGAGAAAGAAAAGCCTTGAACCCCCTGCAAAATTCCAAGAATCCAAAAAGATTGCAAACACAGAAAATACAAAACCTTAGCATTTGATTCTTGCATTAAGGCTCCATTTTTTCTCAAGTTGTTTCCCATACAAAAATTCTGTAATCAAACAGTAACACTTCCTCCACCAATATCCACTTCAAAAGGATCAGAATTTTATCCTTTGGTTGTTCCAGAATCTTCTAATCATTTACAATCCAAGCTGAAAGTTTCCAACCTGCTGAAAACGTGAGGAAGCTGTTCAGAACACCACAAGTGGTCAGAACCAAATTCTAGCTCCCAGAATATTTCTCAGCTGCAAGGTAAGTTCCTGCTGACTCTCATCATATTATTTAGGCATTGTCAGATTTTGCATATTTAACATAATGTAAATGTTGTGATTCTGATGGTGTACATATTCTGAGATTTCATGCATTTGCCTGCCTGAATATAGGGAATTCCAGTTCAGAGTTTCATAAAGAAATTAGGACTCAGAATTAGGATTAGCAAATTCATGTTGCTTCTGATTTGTGTTTCTGATATTTCTTGAAACTTGTCATAACTGTCATGTATGCAACTTCTGTTCTGTTAAGAAATGACTAAGCTGCAGATGTTCTGACTAGCAAGTAGAGAGACAAAGTTCTAACCGTTTCATCAGAACTTCTGAAAACTGCTGAGCTCTCAGAAGATCTAGAACTTCTGAACTTCTATATTTCTACTAACGTTGTTTCTGTTTGTGCAGTAAGTCAGAGTCAGAACTTCTGACTCCTTCTATTTTCAGCTTTTCCACTGATTTTGTTTTCTTTCTCTTTTATTATTTTTCCATCATCCTTATTTTTCATTAACCAAAAATACCAAAAATATTTCATTTTCACATATTATATTTTCTTTTAACATAAAAAGACAAAAACATTTTCTAAAAACAAGTCCATTTCTTTCTTATATTATGCATTTCAATATGGTTGTAATAGATAATTAGGACTTAAATTCCTTGCAATCCCCATTCATAAATATGTACCCCCATCCCCAAAATACTGTAATAGCGTAGGATTTTACATTTCCGCACTGTTATTGCTTTCATATATGTTAGTAATTAGGGTATGTATAGAAAGACTAAAATTAACAAATAGATCACCCTAATCAAGATTAAATGCATGCAATCAAACACTATTCACATATGCACCCTTAAGGTTACTCCACTTGTTGCCTAAAAAATGGCCATGTTATGCATGTGAGATGTCTTAGCACAAACAAAATCGAAATACAAGATCATAGTCCCTCGATGACACTATCAAAGTTGCCTTTTAAAATGATCTTAGTCCCTAAAATAAAAGTGCTAAGTCATCTCACAACATTGCTATCATGGTCATACGATGACCCAATTCCCGTCCCTTCACATCCAACGACGGGGCTTCTTACCAAAACAATGGTAAGATAGCAACATCTAAAGGAGGAGGAAAAGAACATCTAAGAACTTTTGGGTAGGTAGATTACTTTTAGTTGCTTGCTCAATTTCAAAACAAGCATCCTTGCTATTTTCACAAACAAACACTTTCACAAACACTTTCTAAAGCATGGAAAATTTTCAAAAGCTCAACACTTTGTATACGTTCTTACGAACGAGAACTATTACAAATTTTGCCTAAACGAAGGCACCTTTTGAAAATACTTTCAAAAACCACACAAAGTACATTTTTCAAACAAAAGAAAGTGATCTAACAAGCAACTAAGAGCCCATGGAAAACCATGGATGAAAAGGGTGCTAATACCTTCCCTTTTTATAATCTACCCCCGAACTCAAGAAAACATCTCGAAAGGTCTTTCCTGTGCTTTTTCACCTCTCCTTATTGGATAAATGAAAAGTCGGTGGCGACTATTGCTAAACCACAACATTTGCAAACACAAATGCAAAAAAAATCAAGTCAGTTCTCCAACCGTATCACAATACTGATGGTTGATGACGTCGAGAATGGGCTTACAAGTTCCATTTGGAGAAGATAACTGAAAGTCGTCGGAGATGGGCTTAAAGATGCCATCCAGAGAATGTGACGGAGAGTATTTGGAGATGGGCTTAAAGATGCCATCCAAAATAATGATGATTTCATGAGATACTCCTTCGTGGGAATTCTTGTTCCTGTTGTTAGGGTGGCCTTCGCTGAGGAATGTTGGTCTCTATCTTGGGGAATAAAGTCCAGGAGCTTCAGTTGTCCATTACTCTAATCGGGAGTCATCTCTTGATTGGAGAGGCGGAAGTGAACTGCTATCTGGTCAGGATCCAGGATTCACAGTGACTTGCTGAGGATGATAAGGCTGGCTACTATCTAGTTGTACTCTAGGCTTCACAACGATTTATTGGGAAATGAGATTAAACTATTATCCAGTCAGGATCTGGACTTCACAGTGTCTTAAATTGTTGATTGACTATTATCTGGTCAGTTTCCGGGCTTCATAGTTTCTTTAACTAGAATAGAAATCTTAGTATCGATTTGACTGAACCAGAGGAAGGTCTCAAGTTGTCTTTAACTGGGATAGAAATCTTAGTGTCGATTTGACTAAACCCGGGAAATGACTTGAATTAACTTTGACTGGCATAGTAATCAGGAGGATCTTAGTAGCGATTTAACTGACCCAGACGAAAGTCTTGGAGTCTCTTCTACCGGCATAGTGAGCAAAGAGATCTTGGGTTAACTTTGACTGGCATAGTAATAAGGATAATCTTAGTAGCGATTCAACTGACCCAGACGAAAGTCTTGGAACCTCTTCCACCGGCATAGTGAGCGGAGAGATCTTGAGTAACTTTGACTGGCATAGTAATCAGGAGAATCTTAGTAGTGATTCAACTAACCCAGACAAAAGTCTTGGAATCTCTTCCACCGGCATAGCGAGCGGAGAGGTCTTAGGATGAATTTGACTGGCATAGTAATCAGGAGAATCTTAGTAGCGATTCAATTGACCCAGATGAAAGTCTTGTGAGGACATCTTCTTGAAGAAAATGCTGAAATAGCCGTAGCTTGTTGATTTGGTCTTTTCCCTGAAAGGTAAAGAGTTAGTCGCATGCAATGTCATGATGTATGAAATGCATTGTGATGATGTTCTCAAAATAAATGAGATTGTATTGTATGCAATATGTATGCACATGCCATGATGTATGAACATGGGATGCTATTGCGGTACTTCTTTGACGGGGAAAATAAATCCCGGACTGTCACTGAAGAGTATTGGGGCAGCTGAATTCTTAATTTTCGCTAGGGATGGTGAATGGAGATGACTATGTTGTGGATTTACTCCTTTCTGTTTTGCGAATATTCTACCGGGGAGAGACTCTGCTTGAGAATAACTCTGCGGGGAAAGAGCTCTGCTTGCGAGAGGAGATACTTTACTGGAATATTTTTCCGATTTGGGGAAATAAACTCTACCGGGGGATGAATTTCTGTAGCTGGAGGAATAAACTCTATTGGGGATTGAGCTTATGTATTCAGAGAAATAAACTCTTCTCGGGAGAAAACTTTATGAACCGCTTGCAATTATAAAATTCGGCTGGGGAATATAGACGTCGACTCTCTTGAAGGAACTTTGTCGGGGAAAGTAGCTCCTCTTTGGGGAATCCGATGTCAAAGCTTTGGTTGCCTCTACTCTGTGGGGAGTGTAGATGTCACGGGGGTGTATGTAATGGTGACTTCATTTCAAAGTTGTCGGAAGGAGTAACTGTCGGTATTGACATGGTTTTTTAGTCTTTTCCCCCCTGTTCCTTAAGTTATAAGCAATTGTCTTTTCGTTTCTTATGCAAATATTTGTGAATAGAAATCATATTCAAATGCATATGTCAAGAATAAATCATTGGACATTTTCGCACAACAAAACATAAAAAGAAAAACAAATGGTTTTGTAAAAATGACTTGGATTAATTTCTGAAGTTGGCCTATAACTGGCGTTTTTGTACAAGGAAACTGACGCTCTATTAAGAGAATGCCTCCGTGAAAATGAAAGCTATACAATATTGTTTACAAAGAGAATAAAACAGCTATGTGTAATAATCCCATTGAGTTTCAATTCTGCTATTTCCGCTATGTCTTCGAGCGTCTCATCACTTTGTTGTTTATCCAAAGCTGACTGGGTTGATTGGTGCCGTTTTGAGCTTGATAGATGATGCTAAAGTCTGGTCGCAAGGTGATCCAATGGGGCATAGTGATACGCTTTAAATCCCCAACTTTTTCCTGGACCGCCCTTTCGGGTTTTAAGTCCACCGGGATACCCTTTTTTGCCCAAGCCGCCTTTTCAGGTTTTCGACTTGCCGTGTGTACAAATTTTTTTATTTTCATGCCTAATTTTTTCCCGAACCTTTTGGTTCGCCGGGAAGCCCTTATTTTTTCCTAGTCCAGTCAACCTAGCAGGTCTTTAATCATGCGTAGTATCTTTTAACTATGTTCTCATTAACAGGGTGAGAAAGGTCGTCACCATCCATGGTGGTCAGAATCATGGCTCCACCAGAAAATATACTTTTGATCATAAATGAACCTTCATATGTGGGAGTCCATTTCCCCTGGGATCACGTTGCGGCTGTATGATGCGCTTGATCACTAAATCCCCGACTTGATATTCTTGGCATTTGACCTTTTTGTTGAAAGCCTTGATCATCCGTTTTTGATACATTTGATCATGCAGACAACAATAAGTCTCTTTTCATTGATCATATTCAGTTGATCAAGTCGAGTCTGGATCCAATCATCTTCATTCAGACCTGCATCCTTCACAATTCTCAGAGAAGGGATATGGACCTCAATAGGCAGGACAACCTCCATGCCATATACCAGAGAGTAGGGTGTTTCCCCTGTCGGTGTTCGTGCTGAGGTGCAATAACCATGAAGAGCAAATGGTAACATCTCATGCCAGTATTTGTATGTCACCGTCATCTTCTGTGTAATCTTCTTGATGTTCTTATTAGCAGCCTCCACATTGCCATTCATCGTCGACCGGTAAGGGGAAGAATTATGGTGCTGGATCTTAAACTGTTTAGAGAGTTCGGTGATTATTGTATTGTTGAGATTCGTACCATTGTCAGTCATGATTCTCTCTGGAACACCATACCAACAGATCAGGTTATGCTTGATAAATCGCGCCACGACGTTCTTGGTAACAGTAGCAAAAGAGGAAGCTTCAACCCACTTCGTGAAGTAATCAATGGCCACCAGGATGAAGCAATGCCCATTGGAAGCGGTAGGTCTAATCTCTCCTACCATGTCAATGCCCCACATTGCAAAGGGCCAAGGAGCCATCAAGATATTCATAGGAACCGGAGGTACATGCACCTTATCAGCATGGATTTGGCATTTGTGATAAGTTCAGGAATGCTGATAGTAGTCTGCTTCCATAGTGGACCAATAGTATTCTACCCGTAGGATCTTTTTATCCATGATATGTCCACTCAAATGGGTTCCAAAGGTACCTTCGTGTATATCTGTCATAATCCTCTCCACTTCGCTCTTGTCTACGCACCAAAGTAAAGTAGAGTCATGGTTTCACTTGTAGAGGATTCCATTACTGAGGAATAATTTCACGGCGAACCTTCTCAGAAACTTCTTACCATTGACAGATGCCCCCTCGGGATACTCTTGAGCTTCGAGACATCTCTTCACCTCATAGAACCAAGGTTTGTCTGCTATTCCTTCCGTGTCGATCTTGAAGCAGTATACTGGTTCATCCAATCTCTCAATAGTGATCCGAGGAGCCTCGTTGTCCCACCTGACCTTGAACATAGAGGACATGGTAGATAGCGCATCCGCTAACTGATTCTCTTCTCGTGAAAAATGTTCAAAGATTACCTCCTCAAAGTGTGGAAGCAATGTCAGCACGTGCTCTTTGTACGGGATGAGATTCGGGTGCTTTGTATCCCATTCTCATTTGATCTGACTTATCACCAAGGCTGAATCCCAGAAAATGCTCAAGAATTTGATCCTCAGGTCAATAACAGCTTTGAGACCCATGATGCATGCTTCATAATCCGCCATGTTGTTGGTACAGTTGAAGCATAGTCGGACAGTGAAAGGAGTATGACAACCCTCGGGGGATATGATTACAGCACAAATTCCATTACCGAGTGCGTTCGAAGCTCCGTCAAAAACCATAGTCCATCGGGATCCTTCTTCAGGTCCTTCATCCGGTCCAGGTTCTTCATAGTCAGTTACTAGCATAATATTCTCGTCCGGGAACTCAAAATTCATGGACTGGTAGTCATCCACGGCCTGATGAGCCAAATGATCAGCTAATACACTTCCCTTGATTGCCTTCTGGGTCGTGTATTGGATATCGTATTTGATTAAGATCATTTTCCATCTCTCTATTCTTCCGGAGAGAGCGGGCTTCTCGAAGATGTACTTGATCAGATCCATCTTAGATATCAGTAAATTAGTGTGGGTCAATATATACTGTCTCAGTCGGCGAGCAGCCCATGCCAAAGTGCATTAAGTTTTCTTGAGCAGTGAGTATCTTGTCTCACAGTCGGTAAACTTTTTGCTAAGGTAGTATACAGCGTGCTCTTTTCGACCAGACTCGTCATGCTTCCACAACACACACCCCATTGAATTGTCTAACACTGTTAAGTACATTATCAAAGGTCTTCCTTCAATCGGAGGCATCAGAATTGGTGGTTCTTGAAGGTATTCCTTGATTCTTTTGAAAGAAGTTTGGCATTCGTCATTCCATTTTACGTTCTTTCTTCAGGAGCTTAAAGATTGGATCACAAGTAGCAGTTAAATGGGAAATGAACCTGACAATGTAGTTTAGGCGTCCCAAAAAGCCTCTGACCTCCTTCTCAGTACGAGGAGCCGACATCTCTTGTATAGCCTTTACTTTTTCAGGGTCCACCTGAATTCCCTTGTCACTGACAATGAAACCTAGCAGTTTACCAGACCTTACCCCGGAGGTGCATTTGTTCAGATTCAACCTCAGCTTGTACGTCTTCAACCTATCAAACAACTTTTGTAAATGATCAAGGTTCTCTTCCTCAGTTTGAGACCTGGCTATCATGTCATCCACATATACCTCTATCTCATGGTGAATCATGTCATGAAATAAGGCGACCATGGCTCACTGATAGGTTTCCCCAGTGTTCTTTAATCCAAACGGCATCACTTTGTAGTAGAAAGTGCCCCATTAAGTGACAAAGGTTGTCTTCTCCATATCTTCGGGTGCCATCTTGATCTGATTATAACCAGAGAAACCATCCATGAAGGAAAAGATCTTGTGTTACACGGTGTTGTCAACCAGGGCATCAATATGGGGGAGCGAAAAGTCATCTTTGGGGCTTGCTCTGTTTAGATCTTTGTAGTCCACACACATCCGTACCTTACTGTCTTTTTTAGGCACTGGCACCACATTGGAAACCCAATGGGGATAAGAGGTGACAACTAGGAACCCAGCGTTGAACTACTTCATAACCTCTGCTTTGATCTTCTCTGACATTTCAGGGCGCAAGCGACAGACCTTCTGCTTTACCGGAGGGCAATCTTCTTTGGTTGGCAGTCGGTGAACCACAATATCTGTATCCAGTCCTGGCATGTCTTCATATGACCAGGAAAAGATCTCGACATAGTCATGCAACATTTGTATCAACCGCTATTTGACATTAATCCCTAGATTTGTGCCAATCTTGACTTATTTTCTGTGTACCTCCGTGCCTAAGTTTATTGTCTCAACTGGCTCTTCATGAGGCTGTATAGCCCTCTCTTCCTGCTGTAACAGTCTAGCAAGTTCTCCAGGTACCTCAAAATCTTCCTCCCCTTCGTCCTCGGCTTGGTTGATCGAATTTTTGAAGTTATAACTGGCAATGGCAGAACTGTTATTAATGGGATCCAGAGTGGATATGGATATGCAGTTTGATATGTGAGTGTGTGTAAGAGCATAGCTGTATTGATAAAGTAAAAAGCAGAAAAGAAAAACAGATAGCTAAAAATTTGTATGCAAAAACGTCCAATAGTTTATTGATGACATATGATTATGACATATAATAACCCTCACAAATAAACCATTGTGCCTCGGGTAAGACACAAGGCCATAAAGTTATATTGTTTATTACATATCCAAAAAACAAGGAAGACAATTACTTCTGAACAAAAGTAATAGGTACAAAATCTTTGGTCGTCCAGTTACTAGGTCCACCGTTGGTAGTAGGGTAGATCCAACTGTCAATATCAGAATCCTCACCATTATCTTCTATAGCATTGACCCCATGATTGCTAATGCGTAGGGGAGGTCCTCCAGCCCGAGCACGGTTAACATCCATTTGAACTCCTTCTTCAACTACTGCTCTGGCGTCCTTGAGAGAAGCCATCTTCAAAGGAGGTCTGGTGATTTTTGGCAAACTGGTAATAGTCTCGGTTGATGCCATAGTTTGGGGAACCTCTTCAAAATTTTGACAAGGGGTCTCTATGAACTCACTGTCCATTTCCACATACCTGAAATAGTTCATATGGCTTACCATGTACTCCTCTTCACCATGCACAGTGACAATCTTCGCAGCAGTTAGACTGGCCACACAATCCTCGAATTGGTCAGCGGAGGTTTCTTGCGGCACATACGCAGTCTTGAAAAATGTAACCAAAGCCTTTGCATGGGCCTCGAAACATAATAGTAGAGCCAACATTGATATCTTCAAAGGGGTCTGCCCTATCTGTTCGACCATATTGTAGTCGCTCTTCTTGATTATCTTTAAAATCTCCTCAATTTCTTGTTTAGAGGATTCCAAAATAACTTTTCTAGGTGCCTCCGTCCGGGCAGGCTCACCTACAACTTCTTTGCCCTGAGTCCCAGATGACTCATCGGCGGGGGTAAAAACTGGGGTAAGGATGGGAGTAGTAGTAGGAGTACTAGCCGGAACAAAATATGGAATAACAACAGGATTAACAATAGTCTTCAAGGAGATCTCAGGAGAGAAAACCCTTCCACTTCGAGTAATTTTGCTGGTCCCGACAATGTTACTGATATCAGGATCAACCTCTTCAGTTTTTTCGTCTTTAATGGTTAACAAATCCTACTTGACGCCATGGTAGTAAACTTCAGCACCATAATTCCAAGGAACAGCTTTGTCCGAGGAGTATGGTACAGGGCCAAGAAAAGTGATTATTAATGGAGGAATTCTTAGAGCGGATGTAATCCTAACAGGTCTTTTGGAGGAGACCTTGGAAGGATTGGCGGAAATGGTTATGATAGCAACGTCTTAATGTAGAACAGTTGGATTCAGAGTCTTTTCGAACAAAATCTCTTTGTTATCCATCAGGCGTTGGACACCTGCCTTCAGCAAATAACAACTAGTAGGTAGAGATAAACACACGTGGCAACCTTCACCATATCCCAGAAATAAACCGGATAGCAATAAATTCTTCTTGACGGTCATGATAGGAGTAGAAACCTCATCAACAGAAGTAACAAATAGATCAGTATCAACGACATTAACACCATAGTTGTGCTTGGGCATGGGAGCAGTTATGACATTAGGCATATCAGGAGCATCAAACTCAATCTCTTTTGCTTCGATCAGATCCTGTATCTTATTCTTCAGAGCCCAACAGTCGTTTGTATCGTGCCCTGGACTCTCAGAATGGTAAGCACACCAAGCGTTTGGATTATAACGAGGAGATGTGGTGTTAGGATTCTTGGGATCCTCCCTTAAGGTTACCAAATTAGATTTTAACAGATGGGGTAAAACCTCATATAACGTCATATTAATCAGAGTGAACTGCCTTTGAGGTCTTTCTACCCTTGGTTGATTGTTTCATTGTTGAGTAGCCACATGCCTAGGTATCATCACAACCCCTACCGTTGGACGATGCTTAGTTCTATTCTAGCTTCTCGGATTATAAATAGCATTGGCCTCCTTCTTACCCATGAATGTCTTTTTCACTGTACTTGAAGAGGTGTCTTTCTGGATCTTTCCACTTCGGATCTCAGCTTCTACACTTTCTCCAGTCAATATCAGCTCAGTCAATATCAGCTCAGTAAAACCAGCTGAGGAGCTACCAATAAAGTGATTAAAGAACAGACCAGATAGAGTACCAAGAAACATGTCCACCAACTCCCTATCAGACAAAGGGGATTGGACTCTCCCTGCCAAATTTGTCCACTTCTGAGCGTAGTCCTTAAAATCTTCGCTTGCACCCATATACATACTCTAGAGTTGAGTACGGGTAGGAGCAAGGTCAGCGTTATATTGATACTTCTTATAAAAAGCAGCAGCCAGATCTTCCCAGTTGCAGACATTGATTCACTCCAACTGATAGAACCACTCAAGCTGAGTCTCAGACAGACTGTCTTGAAAGAAATAGACCCACAAGTTCGTATCAGTAGTGTGAGGTTGAATCTTCCTCACATAAGAACGTAGATGAAGCTTGGGACAAGAAACCCCATCATACTTTGCAAATACGGGAACCTTGAACTTCTGTGGGATGACAACCCCAAATACCAAACCCAGCTCTTTAAAATCCAGCCCTGGTACTCTTTGGATCTCCATTGCATTCAGACGATCCTCTAACTGTTTGTACCTTTCGTCAGTCAGAGGATACTATTCTTCATTGTAATCAGTGTCATTATCAGATTCCCATGGACTAGGGTCTTCTTCCCATGTCTTACCCTCCTGATTCTCTTCTTCCTTGGATGAAGAGGTCAGACCAACCATTTGCTTCAACGGTCCCTTAAATCTTCTTCCCAGGTTTACCACACCAGCGGTCTTCTTCGCCTTCTTCTTTCTATCTTTCAGAATAAGGGCCTTCATATCTTCCTGCCCTTTAGCCAAAGCTACGAACATTTGCTGAAATTGGGCATTTTTTGCTTGGAGATCCTTAATACTTTGTTCAGAAGTCATTATTGCGTGAAATAAATAGCGAAGAAGATGAGAATCCTACTTTGAAACCTGTTTATGCAATATCATGGATGATATGTGTATGCAATGATTTCAAGGATTCTTAAAGACTCAAATTTTCTTAAACAAAAGAAACACACGTTAATTGTATTAATAAGTTCGAATTGTTACAAAGAGTGCCCTTTAGGCTTACAATCAAACAAAATAAAACTTAAATAAAAAAGAGAATTAGGTTTCCCATAAGTGCATCCTCTTCGGTGCAATGTAGGCGTCTATATTCCTCTCTTCATGAAGTAGCCTAGTAAGTTCCAGGACTTTCTTCTCGCTGGCGTAGAATTGAGCTTCAAACGTATCCCGCTCCTCCTTAAGTTGAACCCAGGATTTTTGTAACTCCTCATGATCAGTTGGCATGTCAGGATGAAGAACAAGATAAGGAGTATCTCCTTCAGCAACCTGTTCCATAATCATTGGTAGGATGGCGAGGTAAGGCATCATAAGACTTTGAGCACAGGCTCATACCCTTTTGAGATAAGGCTCAAGATGGATCGAATTCTTGTGCCCCAGTGTCTTGCTATCAACTCTATGTACCATGCCCCAAGCTCGCATGAAGCTTTTACGGTAACCCTGAGCATCATTCTCATAGCCGAAGGCGATTCCTTGGATGAGTGTATCATGAAGACCATCCCTTCTCGCATATCCAAATTGTGCAGTTCCAAACAAGGATTGTAAGTGATTCCTCCCCTAATGCCTATGAGAGGGACATTAGGGAATTCTCCGCATTGATCAATGATGGTAAAATTCTCCGAGGATCGAGGACACCAATTAATACCTGAATATGTAAGAGTCATTATCCTATGAGACCATCTCAAACCCTGTTCATTCTTCAAGACAGATCAGGGTAGGTGCAAAATAAACCACCTAGTGAAAAGAGGAGTGTAACACAGAAGGGTCCCTCTTTTCTTTATAGTGCGAGTATGTAGAGAATGTAGGATATCTCCAAGTAGAGTAGGTACCGGATTGCATGACAGGAAAACCTTAACCGCATTCACGTCTATGAGCTGGTCCGAATTAGGAAATAGTACCAACCCATAGATGAGAAGGGCTAACACCTCTTCAAAATCTTTTAAGTCTAGGGTATCCCAAAAATGATGGGCTTTCTCAAACAAGAACTTAGCCAAAAAACCCTTGACACCTCTCCTGGTTTCCTAATTTGCTACTACATTAGACCGTTGTAAGGACAGAGCTTTAGTAATATCTTCAGGTCTAGGGTCTCTTTCCATACCATTGAAAGGTACCTTGTTAAGGATAGGCACCCTCAGTAACAGAGAAAACTCCTCCATAGTAGGCACTAACTGGTAATCCGGAAAGTGAAGCAGTAATGTAGAGGGTCAAAGAATTGAAAGAGCACTTTTAACATTTCTTCATCAGGGTTTGAGGTGACCAAGCTGAGAAGTCGACCATGTCTTTTAGTGAAGGGAGAGCTTTCAGGAACCCTTGATACTAACTCCTTAAGTTGAGGAGGTACCTTTACCAGATTGACTTGGATAGTGAATCTACGGGCGAGGGCCATGTCCTGCAAAAAAAGACAAAAATAAACCCTAAGAATCCTTGAAATGGTTAGTATGATATGTTATGTTATGATGTCATGATTATGCTCAGATATAGCAGATATAGCAAACACAAGCAAATCACACAAATACCTTAGGTTTAAGGCTTGCATGGGTTTTAAGGTAATACCCTCTTGAAGTTGGGTTGGTTCAACCTGTCCTAAATATAGTAACCGGGTTCTAAGGGATCTCAATATCACCAATCTTTCCCCCAAATTTCTTTCCGATAGACAATTGACTTACCACTAAACAAAACTTAAGAGTCAAACCTCAATGAGTGTAGCATCGAGTATCAACCGACTTTGGGTTTACACCAAAGACGACTATCTCACTACGTCCTAAAAGCCAAGTTGGTCAATTAAGGTGCTAAGGTCAGTTGACGCTTTATGATACCACACAGAGGCCCCGTATTCTCCTTGATTACTCAAGGGCTACCGGTACACACCAAAGTATCACATCAACGTAGCTACTGTTTCAACCGTTTCAGTATACCCCGCACAACTCCCTCACAGTTTATTGCTACTTACCTAAAAGGAATTCCCTGGTCTGTGTTTAGGATCCAAACAACCCAAACAGATATCCTTAAAAGTAAATCAAACAAGACAAGCCGAAGAAGAAATTAAAATGACCTAGATCCTAAGGTAAGCCCCACTTTATAAATCAAATCCCCAGCAGAGTCGCCCGTTCTGTGATACGGTGGCAGAACTGACTGTTTTTTTTTTGTTACTACTAGTTTTGCATTTTTTGTTTGCAAATGTACGGTAAGTAAGAGTCACCACCGTCTTTATTTTATACAACAAAGGAAAAAGGAAAAAAGAACAGAAAAAACCTTTTTCGAGATGTTTCTGAGTACGGGGGGTAGATTATAGAAAGGGAAGGTGTTAGCACCCTTTTTATCCATGGTTTTCCATGGGCTCTTAGGTACTTGCTCATTTTGGAAATGCTTGTGTCTGTTTTGAAAAGCTTTGAAAATGCCTTAGTGCGGCGTTTCACTTTATGGTAACCCTTGTGTCAGTCCTCAAGAGTGTGATAAAGCGTTTTTGAAAACTTTGTTCGAAAAGTGTAAGTGTGAAAAAACTGGTTATTTTGAGAAATTACTTAAGAGTTTCTACCTACTCGAAAAGACTATTCGTTTTCTTATTTCCTTTAGATAGTGCTATCCTACTATTAAGGAGGAGGTATCTCCATCATTGGAGTTTGAGGGATAATCGAAAGGGACGATTACAGTCACTTAAGGCAATAGGGCATGATCTCTTACTAACTGTTCTAAAGATCTAAGATCGCAACCGAGGCAACCTTCGAAAGGGACTTGCGATCTCTGAATTAGAGGACAATCACTAAGAATTCTCACGTTCGAGAATAATGATCGTATTTCCGAGGCAACCGAAGTGGGAGATACCCTAGGGGTGAGCATGTGCAAGTGTTTGATTTCAGTTTATTTATCTTTGCACAGTTAGGGTGTTCTACTATTTTAAACATTCGATTTATTTATTGCATACAATCCTATTATCCATACATCTAAAAAATTTAAACAATTGCAGAAATTAAAAGCGGAAAAGAAAATCTACACTATTATAGGACTTCGGGGGAGGGGGTTACATAACCAAAAATTAGGGAATTTAAACTGTAAATAAAATAGTAAAACTAAACCGAATTAAAAGCTATTACAACCCATAATCAGATACAATAATAATAAATGATAATAATAATATGAAATTAGCTAACGCGCGCGACTTGGAAATGACGTAAAAATCTAAAATGCTCTAAGTAAAAGAAAATTATTTTTGTTGTTTTGTTTATTTGGAAAAAATATTTAATTAAATTTAATTAATAAAAAGAAAAGAAAATTTGAAATTAATTCTAAAACAAACCTAATGTTTTTTTTGGCATTTTTTATTTGAGAAAAAATATTTAAGAATTAAAACTAATTTCCTAATGGGTTTTAACTATAGAAAAAAAATAAACCAATTACCCTAATTAATACTAATTATTTAATTAACAAAATTATTTTTTAGCAAAATATCTAATTTCTACATTTTTTGTGATTTTATCGATTTTTTTTGTTTTAATTAAAAAAATGATTTTAAGAAATAAACAAAACAAAATAAATAAAATGAAATAAAAAAAAAAGAATAAAAAATGGGCCTGTATGAGCTTCAGTTGGGGGTGCTGATTGAAATTTCCAAGGCCCAAGTGTGATGGCACAATTGCCTACGTGTGATCCAATGGAGCCCTCATCCTGGGGTTCACCAACTTCTTTGCTTGCTGAATGTTGGATCTGGATTGAAAGAAGATCCAATGGCTGGATCTGGAGGCGCATGATGGATGCCTGGTTGTGAGATGCGTTGGATCTGAAACAAGAAACTCATAAAATATGAAAATGTCTGGACCTGGGATCGAACCCAAGTCCTCTCCACTTTCAAACGCATGTTTGACCATCTGAGCTAACATGTTTAATTGTTAATATAATATACAAATAAAATATAACATAAGCAGAGGGCTTTGTCCAGAAAAACGACGCGAAATTCAAATGAGCCAGTGTGTGGCTGCCACGTGATCATCTTCCTCCCAGAACCATCGTTTTAGGTATTGGACTTATACCTATGGACAAAGTCCATAGCTATAACCTGTGACATTTCCAAAACACAACATAAGCATGATAAATCCCAACCAAGGGCATGGGTCGATTGGAAATTACCCACTGAGCCTGAATATACCCTTGGTTTGGTCTAATTTAACCTATATCAAAAAGCCCTAAAACATGCTTTGAAACCCTAAGAATGGTGTTTCATGATTCCTGCACGTAAACTCAAATCAAATCATCCAAACATATTGCAAACATGATAATAAGCATGAATAAATGATTAAAACATGTTGATAATGCCATAATTAAGGAAAACGATTTAAAAAAAAAGGAGCAAACCGTGATTGTTATTATTCTTGATTCTTGATGCTTTGAGGCTTGGGAATGAGTGGGACAACTTCAGTGAATGTCCAGGAGTGCTGTTGTGTCCTTGGAATTGCTTGAAACGGCATATGGAGGGATATATGATCAACACTTTTTTGACAAAATTTGAAATCTCTTCTTCCTTTGTGGGAGGCAGGCTGTGCATGTAATGTTGTCCTTAGGGTTGCAAATGCTTTGTTATATGTAGTAGAATCAATCTAGGTCATTAGAATTAGAAATAATCCAAGATATAATTGTCATGAATTTTTGATTCCAATCTTTCCACATTTGAAGATTTCCTCTTGTTTTGAGCTTGCACGATTTTGTTCTTCATTTGACAGCTCATGAGATATTCAATCAATGCCAAAACAAATCTTATCCCATTTATTTAATTTATTTTTGATTTAATTTGAATTTTAAATAAATAAAATCAAAATAAATTAAATAAATAGGTGAATGAGGCATGGAGTGGTTCATGGGTCGTGGACCATGTTAGGAGTGTGTTGCAAGCATAAAAAGTTAGGCCCATTTGAAGAAAATACATTTTTGGTCATGGTTGACTTTGTGCAAATTTCCAAAAATGGCCAACTTTGACAATGTATATCTCTCTCAATTTTGACCCTAAGAGGATGCTCTTTGACATTTTAGAAAGCTTAGGATGTTCCCTAAGCAACCTATTTGGTTTCACCTCAATTGGATCTTCCATGTTTATGTAAGAAGCTTTGTCCCATAAGGTGTTTTTGTTGGCTTTTGAAAAGGACCTATAATGTCTGATTTTATATCTTTTCATGAATGCATTTATTGAACTTGAGGGCTGAAGATGAATTGTAGGGAATTGTATTCTCTTTAAAATGATCCTTGGATGAGAAATTTCTGATAAAGTATGAGAAAGTTATGCATGGTCAAAGTTTGGTTTACTTTTCTTGTAGAACCCCTAATTTAGCAAGTTTTGACTTTTGATGAATTAGGAGCATTTCTTGAGGAATCATGATCAACCCTTGATCAAATGATGGATATCACTTCAAAATGTTGATGTTGACCAAAAATCTTGAAGTTTGGCTGTATTTGAGCCACAGTTTACTTTTGACCTAGTATAGTTGATTTCCAGGCATTTGAGCAGTTGACTGAGCAAACTTGTTGTGCAAGGCATGAAACTTGACATGGATGATGTTGAGGACATATTAGGGCAATAGAGACCATTTGGGACCCTTGGAACTCAAACATCTTTATGAGGAGTAAAACCCTAGTTTGAGGCTTATTGTCTTAAGAGGAAGATTTATCTGGTCAATCCTTAATCAACCGGAGCCATTGAGGACCTCTAGGAGTATGTCTTGTGTGAAAATAGGAGGGAAAATTTTGAGGTACAACAGCACCCAAACAAAGAATTATTATGCGTAATTTATTTATCTGTATGCATAGAATATGAGAGTTGAAGATAAAGAGAAATGCTTTGCATGTTTATGATTTTATTTTTTTCAAACAAAGCATGTATAAGGTATATTTGTGTGACCAAGTTGGAGGAAAAAAGGAATGCAAAATTTTTAAAGAAAACGATTTTTTTTTAGTATTTCTAATGTATGTTTCGACCTCTATATGTCACGTGTCGACACATTGAAATATAGAAAAACATAAGAATGGGGTTTTGAATTGGGGTATTCAAATATTAAAACAATATAACACATTGGTTATCCTGGTTCACTTGAACTCAAAGCTACTCCAGTCCATCCGTCAAGGTGATTTCGCCTCTCTCAATCGAGGTCTTAATCCACTAATAAATGATGATTACAAATCACGAAGACAATTGTCAACGTCTTCTTGAGATCAAACCAAAACTCGGTTTCTCAAGGAAATACAATTCCAAACAATTATAAAATGTGTTTACAAATGCTTCTAAGAAGATATATCATGACTATGATGTTTACACAAATTATAGTACAAAGAATAACTTAAGAGATAAAAAGATATGAGAGTAATTAGAGTGTTCTTTTGTTCGTATGCGTGAGAGTTCTATATGATTCATCTTCATAGTCCCCTTTATATAGAAGTTTTGTTTAAAGATCCGTTGGAGACATATATGTTTATTTTGGAAGGTTCATGATTTGAGGTTTAATATCCTTTCCAAAAATACAGATGTTATTCCCAGTCATAATGTTTCAACCGTTACTTTCTTGATCCTGTATTAATTGTCATTAATGTGATCTTGGATCTACAGACCTTTATAGTATTTTGAACTTGAGTGCTTGGTCTCAGAACTTCAATTTGGTGAATATGTTGAAACTTCTTTGTTCTTTCAAAACTTTCCTATTAGAGTATAACTGACAGCTTGGTGTTTTAGAAGTTTTACTTTAGCATCACAACTTCTTTTAATGGCGTGTCACTTTTAGTTTCGTTTATGAGCTTCTTATATGCGCGTACTCTTTAGAGCTT
Organism: Vicia faba; assembly: GCA_948472305.1. Taxonomy (NCBI): domain Eukaryota; kingdom Viridiplantae; phylum Streptophyta; class Magnoliopsida; order Fabales; family Fabaceae; genus Vicia; species Vicia faba. The sequence goes on along the minus strand of OX451740.1, from coordinate 1,309,736,208 downwards.
TATATCTGATTATTCACGTTGTTATCTTCTTAGCTTTCATCAAAACTTCTCTGTACATTCAATGAAACGATTATAGTGCATAATTGTTCTTCACAATAATTATGTATTTGTTATCATCAAAAAATCATGAATTAGATGTAGAACCAAACTATGTTATAACAATCTCCCCCTTTTCGATGATGACAAAACTTACATATTTTTATGAACAATTTTGTAACTTAGAGGATATAAGTTCATTGTAAAAGATATTATTAGAGTCTGCCCCTGAGTTGAATACTCAGATACAACAGAATTATATTATGAATAGAAACTTCTCTGAAGATGTTTACTCGTCAGATGTTGATCAGAGCATATGATGGAAGATCTGAGAAGCCCATATCGAAAGGTGGTGATGCGTACCACATGTTTAGAGTGATACTTTTCATGTAAACTTTCATAATCAGAAATTACATTATATCGAAATGTTTGAGACTTAGTCCAAAACTGTTATATCAAAATATTTTCACTTCTCCCCATTTTTGTTATAAGTAAAAAAGAATAAAATAAGGAAAACATAGAAAAACACAATATCAAAACAACAAAATGTCATGCATTAGAATGAAATGATCATACAGAAGATAAGCAAAAAAAACATCAGAACAACATTAAGATAAATAAACAACTAGATCTAAGGTTATGGAGGTGGAAGGCGCGTGAACAATGCTTCCAGAAAACCTTTGATATGAGTGTTGGATTCTTCTTGTTTGTCCAGTATTCCCTTAATCTCTTTGTTGGTTTCATCTTGTTTATCCAACCTTTCCCTAACAACTTCATTCTCTTTCTTCAACTCATCCATAGTTTTCAACATGAGAGAAGTTGGAGCCGTTTCTTCAACAGTCACATTTGCAGAAGATTCTTCAACCGACTTTCCTTTGTCTTTGTAAATTACCAGAGGTTGAGGTTCGGGAGATAGTTCTTGTAAGTTCCTTAGTTTTAAGGATTGACATTAATTTTTGTAAAACAAATATAGCAGCAATATGTTAGATATGATGTATTAACTTGCTAACAGGAACATGTTGAGCAAGAAGTTCTATCTTATGTTAGGACATATTGAGTTGAAGTGTTTCAACATCTGAAACAATATGTCAGATAAGACATCCTATGAAGGAGCATGCGACATCGCTCCTGAGCTGAAGTGGACAGTTATATTCTGTTATGATTTAACTGATGTAGAATGCTTTGGGAATATTATGCAATCCTATGTGCCGCTGATTTAAAGGTTAAGAAGAATCGAGTCAAAATATTTAAGAATATACAATTTCTAAATTTGGAGATAATTTAGGAATATTTGATTGAAGACCTTGTTTGTAGCAGAAGTTACTTCTGTTTGTAACAACCAAAGAGTTGTTATTTGAAGGCCCAAATCCAGTTGGGTATAACTTATAAATAAAATCTTTGTAACCTAAGATTCATACCATCCGAGAATTGTAAAGATGTAATAATTAGGGATAAGTCTGTTGGGCACTCTCTAGGAGAGTTGGTGTAACTGAACCACTCGAGTTGTGAGATGGTCACTGTGTTCTCACTCAGAAAACTGTCGGTAATGAGTTGAGTATTATTCTTGGAGGAAGCTTTGAAGCAACTCCAAGTTTGTGTTCTTAGTCAAGAGTCTTTGCTAGAGAATTTTCATGGAAGTGTGTCTTCCTGTTTGTTCAGAGCTGTGCTGAATTAATCATTGTCTGTGATTGGAGAGGGATTGAGGAGGGCATCATATCTAGGTGAGTCTTAGATAGAAATTTAGGAAGGGAAGTGATTAAGTGATTAGGCTGTAAACTGGAGGTTTGTTGTAGGGTCTACGCTATCATAGTGTATTTGTCCCTGGCTTGGTATGCCCCCGGAGTAGGAGAGTTTCTCTAAATTGGGTTAATAATTCTGGTGTGTTGTTTATGTGTTTCAGTACTATTTTAACTTTTGAGTTAAATAAGTTTTTGATCCCTCTAAATTACTCAAACTTTGTTTTTAGTCCCTCTAAAACTTCCCTTCAAAGAATGATCCTCCTAAAAATTTTGATTTTAACTTGTGGTCCCTCACGACAAAATTGTAGCTAAAATGGTCTCTAATTTCGTCGCTAAATAAAAACCGTCGCTAAAACCGTCACTAAAATCGTTGCTAAGTTGTAAAAATCGTTGCTAAATGGCAGGAGGGACCAAAAGTTAAAATTTAATTTTTTTAGGAGGACCGTTCTTTAAAGGAAAATTTTAGAGGGACTAAAAACGAAATTTTAGATATTTAGAGGGACCAAAAACTTATTTAAACCTTTATTGTTTATATCTTGCCTGTTTTTTTATGTCAGATCAGATGTCCCAACATGTCATAGGACATCAAAGTTCTGTCATACCAAAATTAAAATTGGTAGCAGAGCAGACATTTGTCTATTTCTGGATGAGATCCATGGCAGATACTTTCTAGTTTTGTGCATGGTAGAAGGTTCTCCTAGAAAGTTGTTTGAACTTGGAGAGTTCATATTGTTGTTTGAACGGTCCTTAGAAGTGGAGGATGGATTGTTCATGACATGGTGTGTATTGGACTTATTTGTGTTGTTTTAATGTGTGTAGCTTTGGTGGCAAGCTACTGTGTTGAGGGTTTGATTTATTTTCAAATCCAGGTTAACATGTTGCTCGGGAGTATGGTGTATTTGTGCAAGGGTTTATGTTTTTGCCTGAATGTTAGTGTGAAGTTTTCTGGTTTGTATTTTGCTGCATATATATCTGATGGGAAACTCTTTGTGGCTTGGTGTGTTGATGATGAAACACACTGCTCTCCTATGAAGGCGCATCCCATGGTGTGGTGATGCTTGAGGAGAGGTTCGACTAGCTTGCTAGAGTTTCCAAAGATACTTGAGGTTTATCTCAAGTCCACTCATAAATGCACTCTTATGCGAGTTTGTTGAAAAGAGATCTGGTAGAGGCAATTTACTTTTGCTTTTAACCCTAAAAGGCTAATCTCTAGGATTTAATAAAGGATCTCTTGATGTCCTACTTTATGTTGGAACATCAAGGCAGCAGATTGTACAAAATCTTATTGGATAAAGGTAGGACATAACAGATGCTTGGGTGCTAAACAATTGTGTTTTAAATCACTTATAATTGGAACCTACTCTTGATCTGGAAGAGGAGACATCTGCGTTGCGTGTCTAAGAAGTTTCTTTGCTAGAAACATGTCTTAGATGAGTATGTTGTTCAGGACACAATCAACATATTGGGCCCTCATTACATTAGTTTATTTTTTATCTAAGTGAGTTAAAGTGTAGAGGTTGTGCGTTGTTTTCCTATGGAGGCTTGATAAAGGTATCTCTTCCAGATCCTTTATATGTGGAGGTCAAGCTCAAATGTCAAGGACATCCTCTCTAGACATCTGAAAGATCCTCCTGATCAAAGGAGATAGATTTATGGAATCTTGTTTATGGCCATAAGACAGATTATGTTTGAGGGAAGTAATGGACTAACCACATGATATACAGCGAGTGTATGGTTCTCAAGGAATTCTTAGAAGTTAATAATGGGGAGTCCTTAATCTGAATCTAGAGGAACTTGAAGGAGTGTCAGACATAATGTCTTGACATATTTGGATTGAGAGTTTATTTTTCTCAATAAGTATGGTGGTACTTTTCATAAATAGCATGAAGGTTATTTACTCTAACTTGGTATTCTTATATGGTCTATGAGAGCACGAAAGTCTTGTTCTGTTGGAATAACCATCCAAGGGACGGTGAGCATTGGAGTTGTATCAACCAGAGTTTTGTGGTTGATTATTGTCTGCACTATGGAGAGTCATCCAAATCACCTAGGATGTGTATCTTAGTTGTTTTTAGCAAGGAGGAGTAATTATTTTTTGGAACCAAAGGATTTTGGCCTCCTAGTATCTACTTGAGAAGTTCCTCTCTCTGTTAGGGTTCAGTTATGTGGTGTCCTCACATAATGGAACAGGTTTTTGACGCAAGGATTGGAGGGGATCCTTTTGTGATGGAGTCTTATTCTGAACAGTCTATTTGTGATGGCCAGTAAATGCCATTATTGTTAAGTCTGCTCCAGGTACCTTTTGAGGGAATCTCCTTTTGAAGAAATTTTCTTGAAGTGTGCATGGTTTGCATGTATTTTGGTCAGCCTTGAAGATTGGTCAGCTATCGATGGTTGATCATCGTGTATCCCTTGCAAGAGTTATGGATTACTATGATGTTTCTGGATCATAGTTAATGGTGAAATCCAAGTGTTTGAGACTGATGTCAGATCAAATGTTGGAACGTCGTATCAAAGTGTGTTTTATTCCTTCTGCAAATGAAGTGTGTTTTTTTTCTCCAGAATGGAGTAAAATGTCAAGCCACTGGCCTAATATGGAGTGATCAGGGATGTAAATGAATTTCATGAGCGGGTTCCAGTTGTGTGCAGAAGAAGATTGTCATACCAAATATCCTACCTTGTGTAAGAAGGTAATCTTATCTGACAAATGATAAATACTTTGACGAGAGTTGAGTATTTGTTTATCCTCTAAGGATGTTGTGCATCAGATATATGGTGAATACTTTGACGGGAGACTAAGTATTTGTCTGAAGAATTATGCAATTCTGCATTCTGAACATTGTGTTTTTGAGAGTATGTGAGAGTTTATTTCTCTCCATAGCATTCAGGTGTCTGAAAGACCTTGGATGAGTTGCACTGGTTGTGTTATATTGGGAGCTTCTTAAAATATTTCTATTCACAATAAGTCCTTTGTATAATGATTCAAGAACCAATGTAACTGGGTTTTGTATTATGAAGTTGATGTCCCACATGATGTCTTAACATTATGATTGTTGATTGCTATTTTGAATGCTTGAGATTGTGCATGTGGAGTTGGATGCTCGAGCATTATTGTCAGAAGTCTCATTTCTAACTTTATGGATTAGAATGTTGAGATTCTGGCCATGTCTACAGTAGTATGCTTGGTGAATACATGACTACTTTGTTAAAGACTCCAGTAGTATCAGCAACTACTAGTGGATGTAAGGGCAAAAGACTACTGACAAATATTGAGGTCTGAGCTGAGTGTCTAGAGGAGGTTTTTTTCTTCTGCTGCAAGTCACTCAAGATAAGTATTGATAATCTGGATCTTAGTAAAGCTTTTAAGCAAACTATTTTACGGTGAGAGAACTGACTTGTTTATTTTGCGTTTTATCGCAATCATTGCGGATAGCAAGAGTCACCACCGACTTTTCTTTTATCCAATAAGGAAAGGGTAAAAAGAACATGAAAGACCTTTGAGATATTTTCTTGAGTTAGGGGGGTAGGTTATGAAAATGGAAGGTGTTAGCACCCTTTTCATCCATAGTTATCTATGGGCTCTTAGTTGCTTGCTAGCTCACTTTTGAAATTGCTTTGTTTGAAATGTGTTTGTGATGGGTTTTGAAAGTATTTGTAAAAAGCGCATTCATTTAGGAAAACTTTGTAATGATTCTCATCTCTATAAGAATGCATACAAAGTGTTGGACTTTTTGAAAATATTTCATGTTTTTAAAGTATTTGTTGTGTTTGAAAAGATGTTTGTTTTTTCAAGATGAATTGCGAGCAAGCAACTAAGAACGTTCTACCTACTCAAAAGTATTTTGTTCATTTCTCTCTTCCTTTGACATTGCTATCTTACCATTTATTGGTAAGAAGCCCTATCTTTGGATGTGAAGGGACGGGCGTGGGTCGTCGTATAGTCATGAAAATGCAATATTGTGAGATACCTTAGCATTTTTCCTTAAGGATCTAAGATCATTTTGAAGGTAACATTCGAAGCGTCATCGAGGGACTATGATCTTGTATTTTTTGATTGTTTTTTTTGCTAAGATGTCTCACATGCATAACATGACTATTTATTTAAGGCAATAAAGTGGAGTTAACCCTAGAGGTGCAAAGTGTACAAGTGTTTATTTTTCATGCTTGGTTTAATCTTGAATTAGGGTTTTCTAAGCATTGATTTTATCTTTCCATACAAATCCTAATTACTAGCATTTATATGAAAGTGGTAAATTGCGAAAAATAAATGTCCTACGCTATTACATCATTTTGGGGATGGGGTGTACAAATTTTCAAATGAGGATTACAAGAAATTAAATCCTAATTATCTATTACAACCATATTGAATTTGAATAAATATAAAAGAAATAAAATGAATACAATGTACAAAGAAAATGGAAAAGGAATGGAGTTTTGTTTGGTTTTGTTAAGAAATTTATTTTAACCCTAATTAACTAAAGGAAAATGATCAATTTAAAGATAAGGAATTAAACTTAAATTAAGTAAAGAAACATTTTTATGTTTTTTGAGAAAAGGGTTTTAATTCTAATTAAAATAGTATGAAACAATAGAAATTAATTAATAAAAAAAGAAACTTAAAATTCTAAGTTAATTTTAATTAGAAAATGAACTTTGCCTAAGTCTATTTAATTGATTAAAAAAAGAAAAGAAATTAAATTTGTAGTAAAAATATTTTTGATATTTTTTGGTCTTTGAAAAATAAAATAAGTATATAATATAAATAAAATAAAACATTTTTTTTGTCTTTTTTATTAATTAAAATAATAATAATAATAATAATAATAATAATAATAAAAATAAATAAATAAATAAAAATAAAATAAAGAAAATAAGTCAGGAGGGGGGTGAAAGTTGAATTTGAGGTGTTTTTGTGTAGAAAACAGTTTTTGTTTGGCCTGACCCAATAATCATTTAATCAGAAAACTAAGAAAAATAAAAATGGGCTGCATTATTGAAGTAAACTGGGGGGTCAGAAAAATAAAAAATATCAAGGCCCAGCCAATGGAGGCCCAGGCGCGCTTCCTGCAAACAAAAATAAGTGAGAAAATATGGGAAAATGACAAAAGGTCTCGCTGGGGCTCGAACCCATGACCTTCTACATGGAAAGGCTTTAGCGTGCACTGTTTTTACCACTGGGGTGGTCTGTTTTATCCATTCATAAGATAAATTCAATTAAATATAAAATGAACTCGTTTCTGAATGTTTGAAATGCCCATCTTCTTCTTCCTTGCGCGCACAGGCCATGATAACTCCATTGTTAAGCTTTTAAAAGCTTCATTTCTCAGCCAAATAAAAAAATGTAGACATCAAACCTGCCTAAAATTTGAATTCGAATCTAATCACATAATTTTCAAAAGATATGGATCAAGGGTTAGCATGAATTTTGTTCAGTACCAAAACTAAGACCTAACCGATCAACGATGAAATTCTCAGTGTATAAGCAATGATAATCAAAACTATGGACATGGTCAGCTTCCTAGACATTGTATCTACATCTTTTCTTCATAATGTATATACAAATAATGCTTGAATGAAGAATTCCAAGTTTGAAAAACTTACCTCTTAGAGTAAAACTCGAATGACTTCTACACAACTTCCAGAAATGGTTTGATGATGGATTAAACTTTCCTGGATCTCCCTGAAGCTATTCCAATTGTTAGAATGTCTTGTAGCTTGCCCAACAGTTCTGGACAATTCAAGCTGCAATGGTGGATTTTGAAAATGGTGGATAAGGAAGGAGGAGTTACAGAAGTGGTTTAAGGTATGAGATAGTTTCTATGTGGTGTATGGAAGCTTAGTGAATCAAGAGGCTAAAAAACACACGAAGGGATTTGAGATTTTTGTGTGTAAAGTCAGAATGTGCCAAGTTTTGTGCTTGTGTGCAGGTTCTGAGTTTTTGAGAGTTCGGGAGTGTTCTTAAGCTTGTAATCTCGTGTGTTAGGTTGCAAATGATGCCATTATTTATAGGCAAGAGGACTTGTGTGTTACAATAAGCCAGAATTTGAAATCTCAAGTTGTGGCATCTTTACTTATTTTTGAAGCAATGTTGAAACATCTTGTTCCAAGACATGGTACATGGCTGTATATAGTGGTTAGAACTTTAAACATGCTTGCTTTTGGTTTATAGGGGTTGTGTGTGCAGAAAGAACAAGTGCAAGGCTCAATACAAGTTGACTTTGCATAAAGCTTGCTTTTCTAAAATGGCAATGGTAACTTTGTGCCATTAATGGAAAATTAGTTTGGGAAATGCTTCAAACACTTGGATAAGGGCTTAATTAATTGTGTAAACCATTAATTATGGAGTGAAACACAACTTTTAGGCCTGCAAAGTGAATATTGTGCAGCATGGCTATGGATTTGGTTCATGTTCATCACAAAATCTGCCTTGCAAAACAAGAATGAAACCCTAACTTCATGGCTTCGATTCTCTTAGCTCAAATATGGTCTCAATGAGTTCTTGGAAATTTTGGAAATCTTGTAACATCCTCTACAGTCTTCATATTGGACATTTTTTAAGAATCAAATTAGAACCATGTGAAACTTGGCCAAGAAGTTAGGTTAAAAATCCACCTAACTAAGGCAAAGTTTTACTAAGTGTTTTTGTTTCATGTACATGTCTTCATGAATTTATAACTTAAAATTCAAGCATTTATAAAATTTTATTTGTGAAGAAAAGTTGTATATTTCCTCAAGATCCACAACTTTCACGTTGGAAGTTTTCTTTGAATCATTTTGCATCATGGTGAAAATTTGGCACAAAGTGATGAAAAAAAGGTAAACTTTCCAACACTTAGAAAAATTTCTAAGTTTAGAAATTTTGACTTTCCAAAGTGAATTTTGACTTTTTGATTTCTTGATTAACAATCTTCATATTTTGACATGTCCTAATAAAATTTGATTTTTGAAACTTGATTTTGATCAAAAAGTCAAAGTTTGACTTTTTAGTGTACAATTGACTTTTTCATCAATTGACCAAATTTCAATTATCAATCAATTGATCTTGAGAAGTGTTTTGAATCGTGCCATTAGGTCAAGATGATGCATTTGAATCCTTGATATCATGTGTCAAACCAATACGTCATGTATTTGGTCAAAAGTAAAAAATCAAGCCTTCTCAGTCAAAACCCTAATTTTTGACTATTTTGCCCTTTTGGTGATCTGATCAAATTTCTTGAGGAATTGTAGTTCAAACTTGACCAAATGGTTCATATGAGTTCAAAATATTTATATGGATAAAAAATCATGAAGTTTGATTGTAAGTTGGCCACATTTGACTCTTTACCCAATACAACTGATTTTAAGTCATTTGATCAATTGACTGAGCTAACTTGAACTGCAAGATTTGACATTTGACATTTGACACGAGCATTCTTTAAGGTCCAAAATGATCCATGAAATTCATATGAGGCATTAAAAGTTCATTTGTCCTTGTGCAAACTCAAACCCTAATTTGAGTTATCAGTGTTGAGGAAGTGTTTTGAGCTGATCAATCCTTGGGCAATTTTGAGCAATTGAAAACTTTGTGAGAAACTTATTGAGAAATGAGAGGGAAAATTTTTGGGTACAACACAAACTAATAAGTTTTTAAAGTTGTGAGTGACTTCACACCTAGTATGCATGGCATCTTGCCTACTCAAAAGGTCATGATACAAAGGGTGGTTATGAAAGGACAATAATACGATGTGTCCTTGTGTTTTGAAGAAGTCATAGTTACTGGAAGTATTCTCAAGGAGTGAGAATATCTGACTTTGGTTTGACTCTACTGAGGGAGTCGAGGCTCAGCATATGCAGGAAGTGCTGGAATTTTTTATCTAGTGCTCAAGTTTTCATCTTCAACTGGAGCATTGGTTATTCATGACAGGGGGATTCATGTATCTGTATATGGATTGTTTCTACAATAGTACATATATTATTTAGCTAGAGTGATATTCAATCTTGTGGAGATCTTATGCCTCTTATGAGGATGTGATTTCAGACAACATGTTGTGACATTATGAAGTTTTTGATGATCTTGACAAGGCATGGTGGGTTCTAGCCATGAGAAGCTGGATGATCAATCAGAAGTTCACATATCTCTCGAGTGATTAATGATTCAGTCTGGGAGAATTTATTTTTCTTTGCAGAGTTTGTTTTTGAGAGATGTCACAAATGTGATATTCTGATATCTTGGTGTGTGTCACTAAGTCTAAGTGAAAGGAGAACACTTAGAATCCAGTGGAAGATAATGTGATTAAAGATGTGTTTATCAATGTGCAAACAAAAGAAGACAATGTCTGACTGAATGTCAGAACATTATTCAGGACATGTTTCCTATATGATCAATAAAGGAGTCTTTTGGGACATATTGATCAAACACGTGCCAGTAAGCGTGTTTTGACTGTGCATGTGCATGTATTGGGACTTGTTTTACCCAGAAGAAACAGTCTAGAGTTATTAAAGACGCTCAAAGCTGTGTTGGACGGTGCACATTGATTTTGGTGGAAGTTTCTCCTCAAATAACATTTCCTTTTGACCAAGATTATTTCTACATTCAAGGATCTTTATGTCCTAAGTAAATGCCTAGTTATTTATAGAGGATTCTCCTTTCCTCTTTCACCCCATAAGGATTTGTTGTATCCATAATTCTTATGGATTTTGTTCGGGTTTGGGTGAGCTGCGCTTGGGTATGGTTTTGTGAAGGCTTTCTTTGTTAATTTTTGGTGAAAAAGGGGCAGAGAAAGTTTTTTGCTCAAATGTTTTTGTCCAAACTTTATTGTCACACAAATTTTTTGCATGAAATGTTCTATCCTATGTTTGTTTGAGTTTGTGACTTGTGATCTGAGTTATGAACACAATTATGACCTGTGTTCCGAGTTACCAAGAGTGGTGGTTTATTTGTCTAGGTTGACTGGTGGTTTCTGATCAAAAAGTGGTTAAGTAATCTCTTATGCCACCATTGGTCTTCTGTGACAAGAAATGGTTCCTGGTTTGAGGGGGAGTGTCAGCTATCTTCTTCTTCATGTACATCAAATGACTTCAGGACTTTCTACTCCATTTCTTGAAGGTGCTATTCTTTGGTGATGGGTTTTGTAATGCAATGGAGCTCATTCAAAATTCTTGAAAGAAGATGTCAAACAAAGATATCCCAACATCTTTACAGAAGACTGACTGCATGCTGCTATGCTATCGTGATCAGTAGTTTCTGAGGACTATTGTTAGTGGATGTTTTTGTTTATTGTTGTAATCTGAATTGTAATGTTTATTATTTGTTTTAGCCAAAATTTTCCAAAGGGGGAGATTGTAAGTTACTTAATTTTAAGGATTGACATTAATTTTTGTAAAACAAGTATAACAGCAATATGTTAGATATGATGTATTAACTTGCTAACAGGAACATGTTGAGCAAGAAGTCCTATCTTATGTTAGGACATGTTGAGTTGAAGTATTTCAACATCTGGAACAACATGACAGATAAGATGTCCTATAAAGGAGAATACAACATCGCGCCTGAGCTGAAGTAGACAGTTAGATTTTGTTATGATTTAACTGACACAAAATATTTTAGGAATATTATCAAATCCTATGCGGCGCTGATTTAAAGGTTAAGAAGAATCAAGTCAGAATATTGAAGAGTATACAATTTCTAAATTTGGAGATAATTTAGGAAGATTTGATTGCAGACCTTGTTTGTAGAAGAAGTTACTGCTGTTTGTAACTGCCAAAGAACTGTTATTTGAAGGCCCAAATCTAGTTGGCGTTAGGGTATAAATAGAATCTTCGTAACCTAGGATTTGTACCAGCCGAAAATTTTAAATTTGTAATCATTAGGGCTAAGTCTGTTAGCCACTCTCTAGTAGAGTTAGTGTAAGTGAACCACTCGGGTTGTGAGATGGTCATTGTGTTCTCACTCAGAAACTTGTAGGTAATAATTTGAGTATTGTTCTTGGAGGAAGATTTTAAGAAACTCCAAGTTTATGTTCTTAGTCAAGAGTCTTTGCTAGAGAATTCTCATGGAAAAGTGTCTTCCTGTTTGTTCAAAACTGTGTTCATCTAATCGCTGTGTGTGATTGAAGAGGGATTGAGGAGGGCCTCATATCTAGGTGAGTCTTAGATAAAAATATAGGAATGGTAGTGATTAAGTGATTAGGCCATAAACTGGAGGTTTGTTGTTGGGTCTATGAATTGATACTATCATAGTGGATTTGTCACTGGCTTGGTATGCCCCTAGAGTAGGAGAATTTCTCCAAACTAGGTTAATAATTCAAGTGTATTGTTTATGCTTTTTAGTACTGTTTTAATTTTTTATACCTTGCCTATTTGTTTATGTCGAATCAGATGTCCCAACATGTCATAAGACATATGAGGCCTGTCATACCAGAATTACAGTTCTCGAACTTCTGGTTTCTGTGGAGTTTCCCAGGGAGCATTATCCAGTTGTAGAAGAAGTTTCTTTTCCTAAAGTTTCAGAGCTTGAGCCTTTAAGACATTCAGCTGATCACAGAAGTTCTTATGAGCATACTCATAGCTTAGTTCCTCCAGTTTGATGGATTCAGAATTAAATCATTTTCTGAACTGGGACCAAAGGGAGTCAGAAGCAGCTGGGTTGAGATTGTTGATGCAAACCTGCTTCAGAGTATTGACCCATTCCTGCATTTGTCTCAAAATCCAACAATAATTTACCAACATCGGGTTTGGTTGGTTTTGGTTTGGGTTTTGGAATGACTATTTTCTGGGAGGAATTGATTAGGTTATTACAGGCTTGTTGATCAACTACAATTCGCATATGATCTTCTGGTTGTTCTATGGGAGTTTGATAATCTGGGTAGTTGTGAATGGAGAGAGGTGAGTTTGTTGCTGATTTATATGGAGAGGGGGTATCTGGGATGATATGGATGTTATGTTATTGAGGGATGATGATAATTTGTGGTTCAGGGTTGTTATGAGGACAAGTGATGCCTGATATTTCTAGTGTTGTTTTAGGCATTTGTTGTTCAGGGACAACATTTGGATTTTCTGGTTGGGGAGTGTCATTGGATGGATCATACTGATCAATATCAAAAAGAACTTGGGAAAGTTCTGTCTTAGGTTGAGCAGTATAGGTAGAAGAGGGGTTGACTAGACTTTAATTTGTGGTTGTGGTGGTGTTAGTTTCAATGTCAAAATCATTAAAAGTTTATGGTGATGGATGTTCAGAAGGTTTTAGAGATGAAGAAGGTTCAAATGTTTATAAAATTATTTATTCAACAACAAAAATGAAAGAAGAGGTACCTTGTTTCTTAGCAGCTTTAGGAGTCTTGTTAGAAGTTCCTTCACCAGCAGTTTTTCCTTCTCTTCAACTTTCTGGTGAGTAGCTCTGGTGGTTGAGGAAGATTGTGAATGTTAATATCAGGAACAATTCCATCCTTTTTGCAAGCATCAAGATATCTGACAATGACTTTAGGAGGATCTTCTTGGGTGAAGAGGGGAAAGTAATCCAGAGGAATTCTTCTTGTAGAGATAACTTCCTTTACGATTTTGGTTGGGTCCTTCTTGATATGATATATGATCTTCATCTTTTTTTAGGTTTCTAGCGTTGAGGGTTTTTCTAATGCAGGTTTACAACTCACTTACTTGTTGAGCTTCACTCAGATGTTCTATGAGCCTGTTTTCTGTCAGAATATATGAGATCATCCTTCCCAATGGAATCCAATCTCTTTTGGTTTTCTCATCTTATCTTGTTTCCTTGACTATGGTCTGCATATGATTGAATAGAAGGTATGGGAGGTTGATTCTGACTTTTGTAGCAATGTAGTACAGAAGATATTGTTGATCAATGTTGATGTAGTCAGGAGAACTTGTTGGTTTTCTGTGATTGATACATCCTAGAATGATTCTAGCCTATATTTTGAGGCAGTCTTTCAGATCTTTAATCTTGTTAGACTGTAGTCCATAAACACAAATCTCTTGAGCGACTTTGTTCAAATCAGATTTTCTTTTTGCCATATTACTACACTTGACTCTGGTTTTATCATGTCCAATAAGAGTTGTAATGAGTTTCTCAGTGATGATGATCTTCTTCCCCATTACAAACGAAGTAACTTGAAGAGTTGCACTTTTGCATGAATCCAAAATTCTTTAACCAATTTTGGGAAAACTGGACTGTGATACGGTGGGAGAACTGACTCAGATTGTTTTGCGTTTGACCGTAATTGTGCGGATAGCAAGAGTTGCCACCGACTTTTATTTTATCCAAAAGGAAAGGTAAAAAAGCACAGGAAAGACCTTTCAAGATTATTTGTTGGGTTCGGGGGGTAGGTTATGAAAAGGGAAGGTATTAGCACCATTTTCATCCGTAGTTATCTACGGGCTCTTAGTTACTTGCTAGATCACTTGCTTTTGTTTGATAGTGTGCTTGTGGTGTAGGCTTTGAAAGTATTTTGAAAATGTCTTTGTAATGGTTCTCGTTTCTATAAGAACGCGTACAAAGTGTTATTTTGAAAATGGTTCAAAGAGGTGTTTGTGGAATGTGTTTTTTGAAAGTGATTTTCAAAAGTGTCTTTGTAATGGTTCTCGTCTCTATAAGAACGGGTACAAAAAGCTTTTTTCTTTTGAAAATGTTTCAAAATGAAAGTGTGGGTAGGGGTGTGCATGGTTACCAAATTTTAAGAACCAATCCATTTAAATGGTTGTAGTTTTAAAATTAAACCATTTTTTATAATAACCAATTTAAAATTGCAAAATGGTTTCAATTCGGTTTAAAACCGGTTTAAACCGGTTTTCAATCAAAATTGATTTATAAGGAAATTGTATCTTTTTTAATTTGAAGAGACGAAAAAAATTCAGGTTAATGAAGGGAACAAGATGCAAAGGCATGTGTCATTTTTATACTATTATATTCAAACACCAGCACAAATCGTTTTTCATAATTTTTTTGAAAAGCAAAAAAGTTAAATTCAATTTAAGAGTAAAAACATTACACTTTAATCTATGATATAGTTGCACCAGAACACTAAAACTAGAACCCAAAAAAACTAAAACAAAACATCCTAAAACCAAGACAAAATCTGCTTCAAAACAATTGCTACACTATAACAGTTAAACAAAAAAACACAGATTAACAATCGTTCATCACAATTAACTTAATAAGTTATTCTTCCCTTAACTAATCAGCACTCTAATTAACTAATTAATAATAAATAAAATAAAATATATAAACTAGTTTTCCATTTTTAATTTGAATATTATATAAATTGGTTTACACGAATTTGAATTTGCTGTGCCTTAATAATATCTTATTCATTAATAATAATATCATATACATTTGGTTTTATGTATGACAACTGGTTATCAAAAATGGAAACCAGATTTTTGTTTCGATATCAAAATGGATCTGGAGCGGTTCACATCCAACACAAATTGGATTATAAAAATTAGTGCACTGAATTTTTAAAATTAGTTCGTGTAAACCCGTTTTTTTGCACACCCCTAAGTGTGGGTGTATATATTGTTTTTGTTGTGAGCAAGCGAGCAACTAGGAGCAACCTACCTACTCAAAGGTCTTTAGTGTTCTTTTCCTCCTCCTTTAGATGTTGCTATCTTACCATTGATTTGGTAAGAAGCTCCATCATTAGATGTGAAGGGACAGGCGCGGGTCAATCGTACAATCATAGAAAGAAACTTGTGAGACGCTTTAGCAATTTTTGTAACGGACTAGATCGTTTTATCAAAGGCAACATCGAGGGACATCGAGGGACTACGATCTTTTTTATCGAAGGGGCTTTGCTAAAGCATCCCATATTAGAGGGACATGACTATATTTCCGAGGAAACAAGCGAGGTTACCCTAGAGGTGCATGTTGTACCCCAAAATTTGCCCTCCCATATTTCTCAAAACATTTCAAGAAAGATCCTCAAGTTGCTCAAGGTAGTCCAAGGGTTGGCCAAGCAAGCTCCCTCCTAAGGCAGTCTACCTCAAACTAGGGTTTCATGTTGCATCAAGATGCTTGAGTCCAAGTGATCCCAAGTACTCACTAATGTCCTAATATGTTCTCAAGATCATCCATGTCAAGTTTCAAGCCTTGCATAAAAAGTTTGCTCAGTCAATTGCTCAAAGGCCTGGAAATCGACTGTGCTAGGGCAAAAGTCAACTGTGGCCTACATACATTCAAACTTGAAGATTTTTGGTCAACATTCTCATTTTAAAGGATATTTCATCATTTGATCAAGGGTTGATCATGATTCATCAAGGATTTCTCATAATTCATCAAGATGCAAAAGTTGCTAAATTAGGGTTTTGTAGGAAAAGTCAACCCAACTTTGACCAAGCATAACTTTCACATACTTTATGAGAAATGAGCCATACAAAGCTCATTTTAAAGAATATGAAATTACCTACAATCCATCTTCATCCCCCAAGATTAAAATATGTACTCACAAGAAGTTATGAATTTGGACATTATAGGTCATTTTGAAAAGTCAACAAAAACACCTTTTTTGTCAAAGTTTCATACATGAGCATGGAATATCAAAATGAGATGATACCAAAAGGGTTGATTATAGGACATCTCAAGCTTAATAAAAAGTCCAATAACACTTCCAAAGAGTCAAAATTAAGGAAGTTATGCATTGGTGAAGTTGACCTTTTTTGCAAAATTGTCAAAAGTCAACTATGCCTAAAACTTAAATTTTTGCCAAATGGGCTCAATATTTTTCACTTGTTTTGAGTTGGAAACATAGCCCACGTGCTCTATCCTTTGCCACTTGTCCATATTTTATTTTTATTATTTATTTTGGTTTTTATTTGAATTAATTCAATTTAAATCAAAACAAATCATATAAAATCAAAAATATTGAAAACCAAGGATTTTGTGATTATTTCAGGTCTTAAATTACAGATTGCAAGTATTCAAACTCGTGTAAAGGCATATGTGCACAAAAAGATTGAAAAGAAGCCATGTTTGGAAAGATCTTAAAAGGGAATCAAATCAAATCCAAAATCATTGAAGAAGAAAGATTTGGACAAGTTTTGCAACCCTAATCCCTTCACTAATACATAAAGGGTGCGTGCAGACCTAAAGAAGGGTTAGAGACAGGCGTGAGAGGAAGAACAAAATCTGAAAAATCAAGGAAAAACTGTGAGATCAAAATCCCACTTAGAGGCATTGTCAAGGCTCTTTGCTGATCCCAATCGCTTCCTGGCACTCTCAGCAAGCTAAAGCCATCAAGAACGAGTCCATTCCAGTCCCAAATCGCTCTGTAAGTCATGTTCGACATACCCCTGTTCTTGAATTCAAATCTCATGTTTTAAGAATTGTTAGGTTGAATTAATCATATATTCTTGATCAATGAGGCATTTGTAAACTTTCTGCATTATTTGATTTCATTTATATAGCCTATACTGTAAATCACCATTGCTAGGTTTTCGAGCTTGGTTTTAGGGTTTTTGATTGCAGGAATAATTAGCCTTTGTAAGTGGTATGGTTGTGATCAGGAGGACAAGACGAACATAACCATGGCCCTAGATGTTATTTCCATGGCCTGTGGAAGATTTTGAGAATGCATAGTCTGTAGCAACGGACATTTGTCCGTAGGTATAGGCTAACAAACTTTTAGCGACGGTGCAAGAACAGGGATGAAGACGTGGCCAGCTTCCATTGGCTTGTTTAAATATTAGCGCACGTTTTTCTTTTTTGTTTCCACTAATATTTGTTTTCTCATATTATTATTATCCCATTAATGTACAATAAGAACAAAATGGTGTAATGGTGGCCACGTGAATGCTTAAGGCTTTGGAGGCTGGAGGTCAGGGGTTCGATCCATGCCTCCAGCATTTGCTATTTTCTCATTTTGTTTTAGGCGATTCAGTGCGTGCATAACTCCAGGGTCCACCATATGCCCTCATCATCAAATGTGCCAGATGGCCAGATGGCCAGATCTGGTGGTCACCACTGAAGGAACACCATGAGCCAAAGTCAGCGTGCTACGCATGATCACAAAAGTCAAACATGGACCTCCACAACTGGGCCCAGATTCCTACTATTGGCACCCCCCTTTTCAGGCCCAATTTCTCTTTCTTTTATATTTTATTTATTTCATTTAATTATTTAATTTATTTACTTACTAACAAAAAATTATTTTTCTTTTATCAAAAAATCACCAAAAATATTTTTATGTCCAATTAAAATTAGAATTTTATTTTTCATCAATAAATTAATTAATTTAATTAGGTTATTAATGTTAGATAATTTTAATTTATTTTTGCAAATAATTAAAATTAATTAGAATGAATAGGTTTTTATTACTAATTTAATTACTTTATTTTTTTAACCTAAAATAACCAAAAAACCAAAAAAATATGTCATTTAATTATTTTCATTAATTAATTTAATAACTAATTAATTTAGCATTTGTTTTTAAAAGCTAATCTCTTTTCTTTTAAAAATATTAAAAACAACAAAAAACATTTCTTTTCCTTTTAATTAGGTTAGAAGGGTCAAAACCCTAGTTTCTCGTCGATCTAACTTTTAATCGCGCGCTTTATTATTTTGCCCAATTATTGTATCTGCTCCTGGTTTGTAATAATTTAATTAGGACATTTATTTATTTTTTACCGCTTTTAATTTCAAAGGGTTTGTTTTTGGCTATGTAAATACCCGAAACCTTGTAATAGCTTAGTTTAAATTCCGCATTTTAAATTCCGCAAATTATTAACTGTTAGATGTTTGATAATAGGGCTTGCATGACAAGAATGTATATCTAATTTTAAAACAGTTAGATCACCCTAAATGTGCAAAGATAAATAAATCTGAAACTGAATCACACGCACATGCACACTCCTAGGGTACACTCCCACTTGGTTGCCTTCGTTAAAACGGTCATTGAGTATAGGTTCTTTTAGAGGTCGTCCTCTTGTCTAAAAGATCATAGTTGCCTCGGAAAGGTTGCCTCGGATATTGTTGCCTCGAATAAATGATCTAAGACATTAGGGTTACCACTAAGACGTCCTAACATTGCTTTAGTGATTGTATATCCCTTTCGAATTGACCCTCAAATTCCAATGACGATGCTACCTGTTTCTCAATAGTAGGATAGCATTGTCTAAAGGAAACGAGAACAAAATCAATCTTTTTTTCGAGTAGGTAGATTAGTTCTTAAGTACTTGCTCAATCAAAACAAAACTTTTTCACACTTACACTCTTTTACAAACAAGTTTTCAAAAACACTTCATTACACTCTTGAAGACAGAAGCAAGAGTTAAATCGAAGTCAAAACAAAAACTTTTCAAAACCCACAAACACAAAGAAAACAATTTTTAAAATGATGAGCAAGTACCTAAGAGCCCGTAGATAACTACAGATAGAAAGGGTGCTAATACCTTCCCTTTCTATAATCTACCCCCCGTACTCAGAAAATCTCGAAAAAGGAATTTTTCTGTGCTTTTTTCCTTTCCTTGTTGGATAAAATAAAAGTCGGTGGCGACTCTTGCTTACCGCAACATTTCTCAAACACAAACACAAAACGCAAACCAGCATTCCAAAAAATAGTCCGGTTCTGGCCACCGTATCACAGAACTGGCGACTCTGCTGGGGATAATGAAGGTGGGGTGTACCTTAGGATTAGTTTATATTGTTTTCAATTGTTTGATCTGTTTGCTTTATTTTTGTGGGTTTGAATTGGAGTTATTATAGATCCTAACCCGGATCTGGGGATGCCTTTTAGGTAAGTAGCAATAGACTGTGAGGGAACTGTACGGCGTAGACCGATACGGTTGAAGTAGTAGCTACGTTGGTGTGACACTTTAGTTTGTACCGATATCCCTTGTGGAGGAACAAGGAGAATATGGGGCTGCTAAGGGGTCATTAAGCACCAACTGACCTTAGAACCTATAATTGACCAACTTGGCCATAGAAAAGTAGCAGTATGCTACACTCATTGAGACCATACTCTCGCGATGATTCCGGCTGCAAGAAAAGGTTGCTAACCTGGAATTATGACCAATCGAGGATGGTCAGTGATATTGAGATCCTCTAGAACCCAGTTACTATTACTAGGACAAGTTGAACCAACTAAACTGAAAGAGGGTAATACCTAAACTCCATGCCAGCCTGAAATTTAAGGGCTATTGTGTGACTTGTTTGCCCTTACCATGTTTGCCATCTGTGATACCTGTGGTGTGTTTCTATCATGACATCATGCATCATGACATTGCATGCATATTTTCATTAGACTAACCATTTCAAAGGCCGATGGGATTCATCTTTGTTCTGTTTTGTAGATCATGGCATCTATGCGTAGAAACACTATTCAGATCAGCTTCGTACATATTCCTGCTCAGCTTAGAGAGTTGGTTTCGAAGGTCCCTGATACTTCTTATTTTGTTAGAAGACATGGTTACCTATTGGATTTGGTCACTTCCAAGCTGGATGAACAAATGATGAGTGTCTTGTTCCAGTTCTTTGACCCGTTACACCACTGCTTCACCTTCCCGGACTATCAGTTGGTCCCTACTTTGGAGGAGTTCTCTGATCTACTCGGCATCTCTATTCTAGAGAAGTCCCCATTTACAGGTTTGGAAATAGCTCCTAGGCCAGAGGATATTGCTTAATCACTCCATCTTACAAGGGTTGATGTGGTGTCCAACTGGGAGACTCAGAGTGGGATAAAAGGCTTCTTGGCTAAGTTCTTGATTGATCAGGCTCATCAGTTCTGGGATAGTTTGGACTTTCAAGCGTTTGAAGACATCCTGGCTCTTCTCATTTATGGCTTGGTTCTGTTCCCAAATTCAGATTCCTTTGTTGACGTGAATGCAGTGAAGATCTTCATGTCCCGTAATCCAGTGCCCACTCTCTTAGGTGACATTTTGCATGCTCTTTATGCCTGTACTGCTCGGAAACGGGGAACTCTCATGTGCTATGCACCATTTTTGGCGAGGTGGTTTATTTCTCACCTCCCCAAATCTGTTTTGAAGAACGAGGAAGGCATGGGTTGGGCCTACAGGATTATGTCCCTTTCTCATACGGACATCATTTGGAGTACTAAAGACATGGAAGAAGTAACTGTTATTGATCGCTGTGAGGAATACCCCAATGTTCCATTACTTGGAATTAGAGGAGGGATCACTTATAATCCTTGTTTGGCCTTACGATAGTTTGGGCGAGCTAGGAGGACAGACCTCATGAGTTGCTGCTTCCAAACATTGTCTTTGACTTCATGGGGGATGTTGAGGACATCGCCGCAGATTTATACGAGCCTGGGATAGGGTCAACAGGTCTGATCCACGTGAGCTAGGCATGAAGACTTCTCTCCCGATGCAACCGTATCTCCGGTGGGTTCGAGCTCGTGCTCAAAAGCTGGGGATGCCATACGAAGCTGTCTTATCGGTGATTGTGGAGCATGCTGACGAAGAAGGGGTTCCTTGTACAGTCTTCCATCCATACATGCCTACTGACATTGGGGCGTTAAAGAGGTCTTGGATCCAGCTAAGGGAAGAACGAGATACTTACAGAGAGAAGTATCACGAGCAGGAACGGAGGATCCTGAAGCTTACAAGGCAGCTGGAGAATGAGAGGGTCCTCAATGACTATGTCATCACCAAAGGAAAACGACCGTGGGAGCGCTGATGTCTTTTATTGTTTTAGTTTAGACTTACTTTTCAGTATTCCTTTTGTAACGCCTTAAAGGAATTTGTTAAACATTGTTTCAAGTTTTTTATCTAATAAAGTGTGTTTCATTTTGGTCTATGTGATACGGTGGGAGAACTGACTAGTGGTTTTGCGTTTGTTTTCCAAATGTTTCGGTTGAGCAAGAGTCGCCACCGACTTTTTATTTTATCCTAAGGAAAGGTTTAAAAAGCACAGCAAAAACCTTTGAGATATTTTCTTGGGTTCGGGGAGTAGATTATAGAAAGGGAAGGTATTAGCACCCTTTCTATCCATGGTTATCCATGGGCTCTTAGGTACTTGCTTAGATCAACTTGCCTTGGTTTTCAATTGTTTGAAATGGTGCTTTGTGTGATGGTTTTGAAAATGTTTTGAAAAAGATGCCTTGTCTAGGCTACCCTTGTAACAATTCTTTACTCGAATGTTTTACAAAAGGTGTTTGTCTTTTTGAAAAGATGTTTCAAGGTTTTTTGAAAGTTTGTTTTGAAAGTGTTGAGTGTTGAAAAATAGGCAAGTGTTTTTGCTTTTGTAAGTTGACAAGTACTTAAGAGCTATCTACCCTAAAGTTCTCAAAGATTTTTGTTATGTTTTAACCATTTTAACAATTTTGTTCCACCATTGCATTTGGTGGACAATCTTGTGTTAGGATGTGAAAGGGACGGTCGCGGGTTATCGTTTAGACCATAATTGCAATGGTGCCAAGTATCTTTGGGCAATTTTCTTTAAGGGACTTGATCATTTTTAGGCAACTTTCGAAAGCATCATCGAGGGACTATGATCATTTGATTGTTGTTTTGTTTTTGCCCAAAGAGACCTAACATGCAATATGGCCCATTTATTGAAGGCAACAAGTGGAATACCCTAGGGGTGCAAGTGTGATTAGTGTTGTCCATTTTCATGCTTGTTTATCTTGAAATTAGGTCAAACTATTTTTGTCTTTTTTATTTCGCATACAAACCCTAATTCTAACATGGTATATTTAGAAAGCAATAAAGTGCGAAAAATAAAGTTCTAAAGCTATTACAACACAATATGGGAAGGGGGGTACAAATGTTCAAATGGGGGTATTTTGACAAGGAATTTAAACCTAGCTATTACATCAATTTGGAATTATTTACAAGATAATTGATTGCACAAATTAAATAGAAATAAAATAAATATGCAAGATGCAAAAAGGCTTTTTTATAGTGTATGAAAAAAGAGTATTTTTTATGTCAAATAATCAAAATAAAAAGAATTATTATTTTTGGAGTTTTTTGTGTTTAAGGGCTAAAACCCTAATTTTATTAAGTAAATATATTAATTATTTAATATTCAATCATATTCAAAAATAAAATAAAAATGAAGTATATTTATAAAAAAGTATTTTTGAGGTCACATATTAATAAAAGAAAAAATGTATGTATTTTTGAAGTATATTTATAAAAATGTATGTCCT